>CM059427.1:177932956-179132956 GCA_030390025.1 Squalus acanthias | reverse complement strand
ATCCCGTAAAACCTGCTCTCCTTCCGCTCCCATTACAACACGGCATAATTATTATCACATTGCAACATTGTTGGCTCATTTCTGGGGAGCCATCAAGAAAGAACTTTAGCAGCCAGTTCAACAAAGGCTAAGCGACTTACTTCTATGACTGACAGTTCAAACACACAATGATTTCACCTGCAAAACCCCTGGCAAATGTGAGTTGCTCTTCTTGTCTGTCTCCATTGTGATATAAGATTAGACTTTCCATTATTCAGTCAGATGTACAAACATAAGTATCACACAGACGATTATGCTCAATCAACCTTTCACTTTCCTGTATAATCAAGTCTTGCAGTTCCAATTAACAGAGTATTCCGTTACTAAAAATGTAAGTGAACAATGTCAATATTTCCCCTAATTGCTATAAAAAAATTGGCCACAACCAACATTTCCTAGTTATCTGACTGATTTAAAATATAAAAAAAGTTATAGAGTATATTTAATGTCATTATTTTTCCATATTAAAGCACTTCAAGCTATCGCAAGTGACCTGAATGAAATGTAAAAGCACCTAAGCTTGGTGGACTAGAGACATATTACAGTCTGTGAGTGCTTAATATAGGAGCGCAATAGTGGAGAGTTGAATGCCCATTTTATTCCACAGAGTGAGGAGAATCCAGTAAATCCACAATAAAATGAAATGTTCCTCAATGTGTAATGTAAGTGTGGGGTTTTATATTAAATTTTAGATCATGCCCCAATAACTACTTCAGTGCTGAATGTTCATCTCTGTTATTCGAGACGAATACCACCCTCAAAACTAATTAACAATGGCTCAGTGAGTTTATCCAATACTTGAAGGGGAAAAAATTGCAGGGCTATTGGGAAAGAGCTGGGATGTGGAGCTAATTGGATAGCTCTTTCAAAGAGCCGGCACAAGCAAGATGGGCCGATTGGCCTCCTTCTGTGCTGTATGATTCCACGATCCAGTAACTAGATGAGCCATTCATACCAGGAATGCCTTATGAACTATCCCAGATATCCGACTGCGGTGGCGGTGTGGCTCTCATCACCAAATCACACCTTGGTCTGTCCCCCTATTCCTCCGGCACTTTCTCCCCCTTTGAGCAACTCACCTTATTCCACCCCTCTCACCTCTCATTTAAAATTCTTGTTCTTTACCGCCCACCCAAGTAAAATAAAATTTTATTACTGAGATATCTTCACTGTTCTCCTCCCTCAGCCTCTGCACTGAACGACTTCTCATCCTCGGTGATTTCAACCTCCATCTCAATTCATCATGCTCTCTCTCCTCTGAGTTCACTAGCCTCCTATCCTCCCTTAATCTCTCCCTCCATGTAAACTCCCCAACCCATATTCACGGCCAGCCCCTTGATCTTGCCATCTCTCGTGGCCTCGTTACTCCCATCATGTCAATCACAGATAAAGCCATGTCTGACCACTTCCTTGTATCGCTCTCCACCTACATCCCCCTTCCCCTCCCCACCCCCCCACAACCATACTTCCTTCTGTGTCCGCCCCTGGAAAAAACTCTCTCCCAACTGCAGTTACGAAATCCCAAATGTCTAGCCTTTGACCCTCCATTCACCAGAACATTTCTGAAGTACCGATCTGCTCAACCACACCCTCACCACCACCTTTGATGCCCTAGTCCCTATTAAAACCATTACTCTCTCTCTCACCCTGGCCATTGCTCCTGGTATGACCCTCATCTTTGCTCCCTTAAGTCCAAGGGACGCAGACTTAAACGGATATGGCGGACAACTGGTTTAGCCATTCACTGCCAGATCTGGCTGAACAACATAAAGCATTATTGGATCCTGCTCTCGTCTGCCAAAACTGCTCACTATTTCAGGATAATTCTGGAGTGCAAAGTTAACCCCCGGCTTTTTTTCTCTACTGCAAACCGTCTTCTTAAATCCCTCTCCCTGTCTCCCCCACCCTCACCTCCAATAACAAGTGTGAGGAGCTCATGGACTTCTTTGTCTCTAAGATTGAGACCATCTGATCAGCTGCCTCTGACCCTTCCTTCCCCTAGCCCACCGGGCCAAACCTCCTCTAAGATTCCCCCCTGCACTAGCTCTGAACTTGCATCTTTCTCCAGTTTCTCTCCAATCTCCCCTCATGACCACTCCACGATCATCTTTCCATGAGACCCACCTCCTGCTCCCTCGACCCTATTCCCACTAAACTGCTGACCACCCAACTCCCTTTCCTGGCTCCCATGTTAGCTAATAATGTTAATGGTTCTCTCTCCGCAGGTACTGTCCCCCTCTCCATCAAATCTGCCATCATCCCCTTTCTCCTCAAAAAGCCAACCCTTGACCCCTCCGTCCTTGAAAACTACCGCCCCATCTCCAACCTCCCTTTTCTCTCCAAAGTCTTTAAACATGTTGTCGCTTCCCAAATCTGTGCCCATCTGTCCCAGAACCCCATGTTTGAATCCCTCCAATCAGGTTTCCGCCCCACCACAGTACCGAAATGGCTCTTATCAAAGTCACAAATTACATTCTATGTGACTGTGACAAAGGTAAAGTATCCCTCCTCGTCCTCCTGACCTGTCAGCAGCCTTTGACATGGTTGACTACACCATCCTCCGCCAACGCATCTCCACCGTCGTCCAGCTGGGTGGGACTGCACTCGCCTGGTTCCATTCTTATCTATCTAATCATAGCCAGAGAATCACCTGCAATGGCTTCTCTTCCCACTCCCGCATTGTTACCTCTGGTGTCCTCCAAGGATCTATCCTTGGCCCCTTCCTGTTTCTCATCTACATGCTGCCCCTTGGCGACATCATCCGAAAACACAGTGTCAGTTTCCACATGTACGCTGACGACACCCAGCTCTACCTCACTACTACTTCTCTTGACCCCTCCACGGTCTCTAAATTTTAGTACTGGATGAGCAGACATTTCCACCAACTAAATATTATGAAGACCGAAGCCATTGTCTTCGGTCCCCGCCACAAACTCTGTTCCCTCGCCATCGACTCCATCCCTCTCCGTGGCGTCTGTCTGAGACTGAACCAGACTGTTCGCAACCTTGGTGTCATATTTGACCCTGAAATGAACTTCCAACCACTTATCCGCGGCATAACTGAGGCCATCTATTTCCACCTCCGTAACATCGCCCGTCTCCGCCCCTGCCTCAGCTCGGCTGTTGCTGAAACCCTCATCCATGACTTGGTTACCTCTAGACTTGACTATTCCAATGTACTCCTGGCTGGCCTCCCACATTCTACTCTACGTAAACTTGGGGTCATCCAAAACTCGGCTGCCCGTATCCTAACTAGCACCAAGTCCCGTTCACCCATCACCCCTGTGCTCGCTACATTGGCTCCCGGTTAAGCAACTCCTCGATTTTTAAAATTCTCATCCTTGTTTTCAAATCCCTCCATGGCCTCGCCCCTCCCTATCTCTGAAATCTCCTCCAGGCCCACAACCCCCTGAGATATCTGCACTCCTCTAATTCTGGCCTCTTGAGCATCCCTGATTATAATCGCTCAACCATTGGTGGCCGTGCCTTCTGTTGCCTAGGCCCTAAGCTCTGGAATTCCCTGCCTAAACCTCTCCGCCTCTCTACCTCTCTTTCCTCCTTTAAGACGCTCCTTAAAACCTGCCTCTTTGACCAAGCTTTTGGTCACCTGCTCTAATTTCTCCTTATGTGGCTCGGTGTCAAATTTTGTCTTCTAACACTCCTGTGAAGCTCCTTGGGACTTTTTACTACGTTAAAGGCGCTATATAAATACAAGTTGTTGTTATCCAGTCTGTGCAGAGTTAGCTGATTTCAGTCAAGGCAGCAGTTCGGTTGCAACTGCCCTTAACGCTTCTGGATTAGGGAGGAGAAAATTACTCCTAATTTCTCCAGTTGCCCTTGGTAGAGGTGCATGTGTGTGGCTATTGGGTGAGGATGGAATCTAGGTGAGCTGTGCTGGGCCCTTTGATTGACTAGTTTGCTAACGCCCACCGTCAAGCCTCACACATGACAATGTCCAGCAAGCAGACAACAACGACTTCAGGAAAGGAAGTGGAGGAGGAGTCGGTGAGAAAACTGGGAAGGAAAATTGTCAGTTTTGCCGTTGGTCACTTTGGCTATACACAACATACAGAAGTACAAAACTACTTGTATTAAGCAGCTGAATATGGCGTTTGCCTCAGATGCAAAGGTGGAAATCACACTGGTAATGATGCTGTTGCGCATATCTGCGATAAATGTGAAACAGTCTGCTAATATATAAACATGGCCGTTTAATCACTCAGAGTTATGATATTTACAGGATCCAGTCTTTTTTCTTCTTATTTCTCATTCATTATTCAAATGTATGTTTTTTTTTCAAACTTGCTTTCTGCTCCAAGTCATACACTGTTTGTTGCCTACCTGAGAGGGCAAGCAGGTGATCTGCTCCCTCATTTCTGCTGATGCTTTTCTGTAGTAGCTACATTCGATTATGTTTCCTCCTCCCGGCCCGTAGACATGATTGGTAGCTCAGTATGTTGCCGATTGCCGGAGTGAACTCGTGTTCTGCTGCGATGCCGCTGGCATGGAATGTGCTGTATGTTCATTGAAAATTGTACGCACGTGCCGCCTTGTCACAAAGTAAAGCCCATTTCTTTTGAAATAATTGGACGGGATCTGCACAAGTGTATTTGTCAATTTATTGAGATTGGATGGTTGATGATTTTCTTTATAAAGTTACATGGGTAAAATTGGTGTTGTTGATGGCTGATTCAGTGTTGATGAACTGGCTTTAATGCAACATTATTGCCTAATGTGGAGTTAACAGAAAGCCTTATTTATGGCAGGTTGATACAAAGAAACTATGGAACAACTGTGAAGTAAATTAATTAGCCTGAAAATGATGGTTTACAGAATGACGTCAGTTGCTTTTTACTGTTCTCGAACTAAGAACTGGAAGCCCACTTCATGTTTAAAACATGGTCACTTGTCCTGCAGGGCAGTTTGTTCATGAGAAGGACACTACAATGTCATTGCGTTGCCAGTCACATCTGCCAGTACAATTTGCTTATCTTCAGTTGTAGTTTTCAGTGAGAATGAAGATGAAAAATGGGAAATGTAGCAGTGCAAAAGTTTGCAGTGCAACAGGTATTTCACCCACAGATTTTCCACTGCGACGGTGTTTGATAAGTTTTCTGTTGAGGTACAGACTGTGCCCCGGGGTCGGGTTCCCGTTAGTTTGCGCTAGTTTTCTCAGCGCAAAATAGGCGAAGTTGGCTGAACCAGCGCAAAAGGTCGGTGAATTTTAAGCGGAAATGACGACCAGCGTAAGTCGGGTTTCCGCGATCTTTAACGCTGGTTTAAAAATCGTTTTGCTTCAAGCTGTCCCCGCCCACAAAACTGGCCGCACCCTCGGATCGAAATAGCGAGGGTGCCGAGTTTCTGCTGATTGCGCCCATTGCGGCCATTCCAGGAGGCTCTTTCAATTGAACTCGTTTTTTAGACGCACAGGCGCTAGTAGACACGTTTTAAAAGATTTTACATGTTAAAAAATATTTAATTTATGAAACTGACTCGTGTACATCAATGAAACGAGTAAATGGTTCAGTATTTTTTTGAAGTTATTTTCAGTTATTTAAAATCGGGTTACTCACAGGTGGTGGACTAGACACTCTGATTAAAAATGCTCATTTTTTTTGTGATAAACCCATTTTCAGCTGTATCAATAAAACTGCACCAGGTTACCACTCTTAAATACATCAATGCATATTTTTTAATGCAAAGAAAAATAAATAAAGGATCACGCTCTGTTACGCTGCCCAAGTGCGCTGGTTCATGGAAGATTTTAAGTTTGTGATTATGCAAATGAGTTTGAGCAGACACTTGAACCATAACTTCACTTCAGAAAAACACAGCAACTTCAAGCACAATTTGGGCCCAGTTTCCCAATTGCGCCTAAAGTGGAAACTCTACCCCCCTTCCCCTGCTCCCCCTGAGTCTGATCAAAGTCTGGTCAAGTATGGTGAATCTGGAAAGGGCTCAGGTGAAGCAGTAAAGTATATTTAGGCGCAATTTCAGCAAAATGATACGATGGGGGAACGTGTGTGTACGTCAGTTCTGAGGATGGGATTTGGTAATACTCAGCGTCCTGCGATGCTGTAGAATTGCCGTGCATGTTGAAACCATTGCTCAACCGGCTCAGGCCTCATTTTAAACAAACTGTGACTCGCTGCATGCCAGTCGATTTGGCATGATCCTTTCTGCAATCGTGTCTGCGTAATATTGAAAATAAATTAATGTCTTCATTTTATTTAGGCTTGTGTGAAATAAAAGTGCAGCTATCTCGAAAGAATGTGCTTTGAAGTGCAAGATTCCTTTTCTTTCTTTCAAAGCAAAAAGGTATTTTCTCCAGTTCTACTTTCGTGGTGGGTGGGTAGCCCCCTCCGTGGGTAGCCCCCTCCCAGGCCTCTAGCAATGCAGTTTTTAAGCTGAGTACCAGGAGATTTCAAGAGAGCAACGCAAGATGCCTATTCCTCCACTTTTCCTCTCTGTTATTGGGCGGTGGGAGAAAATGCTTCCATTCAGTTCATCCCAGTGCCAGTGTGGCTGAGATCAGGACCTTACATGGAATTACATCAGAGTCTACAGCACAGAAACAGGCCATTCAGCCTTGCTGGCCTCTGTCGGCGTTTATGCTCCACATGAGCCTCCTCCCACCCCTTTTCATCTAACGCTCTCAACATATCCTTCTAGTGTGGAGGACTGCAGCAATGAATCCATATTCTGGTGTGGCACAGCACACAGACTTCTTGACACTGTACTGGCATGTTCTGTATATTGTTTTCAGTATTTTTTACATATACCAAGATGTAGCAGTTTTATCCATGATATCGTAGATTTGTGAGTCATGGGTTCATGGACACAGGCTGTTGTCTGCTATGTTTCTAATCTTAGACTTGTTGCTGTGGAGAACCCACAGAGAGGAGGTCAAATGATGGGAAAGTTAGCACAAGGTCACTTTCACGTATCGCTCATTGAATGGCTCAAGAACAGTATTGGCAACAAGCCTGACAGCAAGTCACCCAGCTGCCTGCCCTCTTGGCTACAGCTTCCATGTGGTACAGGAAACCTAAATAAGAGGAGGGAGAAAAATAGCCTCAAGAAAGTAGAGGAATATTTGCCCTTGTTCAAAAGAAGAATGCAAGCCACATACGTTCAATTATAGACTGCAGGTAGTCTTGGCAGTGATGACCAAATAGTCATGCTGCTAAACAGCTTTCAGTCAATTCACAGGGAGACGCTTGGAACCCATATACCCTCCACCAGAGATCATTCTGTTTCCATGCCAACTCTCATTTAAATTTCTCCAGTGCATAATTCAATTAGAAAAGAAATTAGTATAACATTATTAACTGCAAAAGTTATTTTATGTTATGTTGATGGCAGTACAGTTAAATAATAAAAAAAAATCTAGCTACACATGGAAGCACTATTAAGTTCAGTTCAAATAAAATGAAAAAGATAAATAGGAACAATATCCAATCTATCAACACATTAGAATTCTGAATATTCAATTTGGTATCAAATTTGTACAGTGCAGTCTGAGGTAATCGCAACATTCTAGTCTTATCCTTATATATGCTGCAGTCACAAGTTATTTTTGACTTTTCAGCACACATCTCTGCTTTGCACCTTCCCACAGCAACATGGCTGAGAAAAAGGGGAAATACTTTTAGTCTCGTATATCTCTTTCCAACTTTAAGATGCTCCTTAAAACCTATCTCTTTGACCAAGCTTTTGGTCATCTGCCCTAATATCTCCTTATGTAGCTCGGTGTCAAAATTTGTTTTGTAAAGCTCCTGTGAAGTGCCTTGGGCCGTTTTACTCTGTTAAAGGTGCTATATAAATACAAGTTGTTGTTGAGAAATATTGGGGGGAAACACAGACAGTGTTTCTTCCTTGAAGGAGCTATTCTCTGTCTCATCTTAAGAGGCAGGTGGCAATTTTCATTTACATTTTCAAGTGGAAGCATAGTGGTAGTGAGCCAAACATCGTGATGCACCACTTACCACCCTGCTCCTGCCAATATTTGGCATGCCACGGTTTGGGAGCATGGATGATTTTACACTGTCTGTAGGACCCCAATACAATTTTGGTGTTGCACTCAGCAGAGTGCTCTGCCCAGTGAAACTGAGTGTAGTGTAGCCAAACAGGAGGTCCTTAAAGGGGCAGACAAAAAAAAGCTGTGCCATTGATTTTTATGGAAACAAACATCTTCCCACCCACTGCCAGTCCCTCGGTGCCCCCCCCAGGATTACCTCCCTCCCCATTTATAGAATCATAGAATGACGCAGCACAGAAGGAGGCCATTTGGCCCATCATGCCTGTGTCAGCTCTTTGGTAGAGCTACCCAATTAATCCCACTCCCCTGCTCTCTAATTATTTTCCCATCAAGTATCCATCCAATTCTTTTTTGAATGTTACTATTGAATCTGCTTCCACCATCCTTTTGTGAAGGAATAAGCCATATAACCTATTCAGAAAAATACACCATTCTATGAAAGAATTCTGGCCTTATTAAAACATGACAAACTGGGTTTGGAAATCTAGAAGCCTCAACAATCTAAAGCTGTTACAGCTTTCTGGCTATTGAGATAAGATAGTTGTTGACACTGAATCAATAACCTTATTGAAACAGAAGGTTAAAGGCTCCTAACAGTCTGAATCTTTCGGAACAAGACAAAAGTTCACCCTGTTAAGGTGTTCTAATTTACACTTCGTAAAAAGGCACAAACAGAAGGCCTTAGTAAAAATGACATCAAATG
The DNA here is from genome assembly GCA_030390025.1 of Squalus acanthias. Classification (NCBI taxonomy): domain Eukaryota; kingdom Metazoa; phylum Chordata; class Chondrichthyes; order Squaliformes; family Squalidae; genus Squalus; species Squalus acanthias. The sequence continues at coordinate 179,124,173 of CM059427.1, read as the reverse complement.
AAATGCACCTGCTGTTACACAGTTTTTTATGATAAGCTTCGAACACCTAGAGGAGAGACACGAGTCTGTATTGCTACCAGCTGAGGTGACTAAGAATTGCAGAAGTCAGCAGAAAAATGACTAGAGATAATTAGCTTACATCAGCAGAAAACCTTAAAGGAAATACCACTGGAAAAAGGTATAAATATTGAGCTCTCAAATGGGATAATAGATTCGCTGTAAAGGGGCAAAGCAATTCTCAGGCTTCAGAGGCGGCTCTGTAAGTGTACAACTCTTTGTACCTTGGGGATCAACGGTACTGTATTTGATTTTGGTGGATATCCTGAATAAACTTTAAGAACTGTAAAACTGTAGCGAAGTTAAGATTTGAGAATAAGGATCTCTGATAATAAGATTGTCAAAGCTTTCTCTTTTTGGAACTGTTAATGTTGCGATTGAATCACCAACTGTAAACTGCATGTCGGTTCTTTAATAAATCTATATATTTTTAGAATTGTCTCACATTAGACTTCTGTATCAAACTCGCAAACTCTGTATGCTCTTTGGTGAGGAGTTGCAGAATTCTGGGGGAGTTTTCCGGACCCTCACAATATCCAGAACGTTACAGTCTAGCTAAACTTATTAAAAGTGCTATCTGGAGGATGGTAACATTTTCAGGTTGTTCCTTTCCTTTAGGGAGAGATGGTCCAGACCTTTAGACCCAATTAAGCGTCTTTAGGATTCAGCTACCTCAAACTTTAGTTGAAAGTGAACGTCTGAGGAATACGCCTGATCTGGGGTAGCCCTAAAGGGGCTAGGACTAGTAATTATCCCTTCAGTTTCAGGCAATGCATTCCGGATAACAACAGCTCGCTGTGTAAAAAAATGTCTCCTCATGTCGCCTCTGGTTCATTAGCCAATTACCTTAAGTCTGTATCCTCTGGATACCAACCCTTCTGCCACCGGAAACAGTTTCTCTTTATTTACTCTATCAAAACCATTCATGATTTTGAACACCTCCATCAAATCTCCTCTTCACCTTCTGTGCTCTAAGGAGAACAACCCCAGCTTCTTTAAGGACCTACTTCTGGCTCGGCTCAGCTCCACCGATTTCTCGCCCAACCCCTGTCCCCACTGCCCCCCGCGCCCCCCCCCCCCCTGCAATTATTCCATGCTGTCAACTCGCCAAAAGTATTCTAATGGAGGCTGACCATGCAAATGGTTCAGGCCTCTTGCTGGTGCCGTTGGGTGGTCAATGCAATTGCCCTGTCAGATGTCCACTCAAAATTAAAATTGTCGCAAAGAATGGAGATGGGGTGCAGAGAGGTCCATCCTTATATCAGTATTAGTGTGCAGTCAAACAGTTCTGATATCCTCCACAGTCTGGATAAAGGAGGGATATGCAAGATTTGCCAGAGGTAAAATCAACAAACAAGGTCTATAATAAAGGAAATGGTTATAAATAATAATGAAGAATGAATGTAAATTTAACATATTCCCAGTGGAAAGAATCAACAGGAAATCTACAAGCCTAGCAATTAAGATAGGCTTCTCAAATCTAGGTGTTGATAGGTTCAAGTCCCAGAGCTGCCTCACAGTTAAATCTTAGTTCTTAGACAAGCTGCTGGGTGGAACAATTACCTCAATGTCACTGTATCACAGGGCCTAAATTTGAGGTTTATCCTAATGCAGTCATGGGGCCGGATTTTGCTCCGGGACAGCTTTCCTGCTGGAGGAAGGTTGAGGTGGAATTACTGCCTGCCATCCTGACCCGGCCTTGACTCGAACCCTTTTTCCTGGTTCTAGGTCATTACTCATGCAGGGCTAACATCCAGTGGCGATTCTGCTCTGTGGAGGGAGCCCACCATTTGCCAGCGAAGGAAATGTGGCCAGTGCTGAAGCATGACATCTGCTATAGCATCAGAAAAGGGAGGATCTGGCATTAAAGGGTGGTGGTTGGGGAGTGGGGGGAGGGTGCAGGGGGTGGAAGCACCCCAATTATGTTCTTCATCATTTAAAATAAAAGCTTTCTATGAGCCAGAGTCCTCCAGAAATAGCTAAAAGGGCCTGAAGTCCATTCCTCCAAAATGGCCTTCAGCAGGCTTTCTGCCACTGCCGAAAGGATGTACCACCGCCCTTTTCTGATGGTAGCTGGGGTTGGCAGTACTTGAGGTGGAGGCAGGGAAGTCAGCTGGTTTCTCTGGCCCTCTTTCCCCCCGCCACCCCCCACCTCAGCCCATTGTAACTTAAATGCGATTGGGTGGTCAACGTCGGGTGTCAAGTTCCTTGCCATGGGAACGAGAAAAATTGCTGGCAGCGCTGGCAAGGACAAGGATCTAGGCCTCCCTGCCCCTTTACCCTTTGTTCGCCATTATACTGCCTGATTTCAGATGGCATAAGGCAGGAAAATCCAGGTCTCCACCCTACTTTAGCCATTTGTAATTCCTTCTGTGGTTCTTTTGTTAGAATTAGCTGAAAGCAGGTATTTGCAATTTTTCAGTCAGTAAAGTTCATGTTTCTCATCAGCTGTATCGCACTGTCAACCTCACCAACTCCTCCACGCTAGTTTTCCCAAAAATATCATTAATCAACACTGTTTAAACAATAATAGCATCAAAAATGAACAGCTCTTCTGAGGTTAGGGTTGAGCATTTGGTTGGGCCAATGGAGGGAGCTTTACTCTAACTAACCTGTGCTAATTTTGATTATCGCTGCTGAAAGTGGGAAATTGTCCTTTCCCCAGCACTAACATTCCTCACTTTGAGGAGTCTAAAACAAGGCAAGAGTATTACCAACTGTGTCAGCTTGGCTCAGTTAATAGCATTCTTCTGGTGTATTTTTTGTTCTTGGGATGTGGGTGATGCTGACAAGGCTACATTAATTGTACATCTCCTACTTTCCCTGAGATGATGATGGTGGTATTGGTGGTAACGGGCCTTTTCCTTGAACCGCTGCAGTTACATAGAAACATAGAAGATAGGAGCAGGAGTAGGCCATTCGGCCCCTCGAGCCTGCTCCGCCATTCGATGAGATCATGGCTGATCATCCAAACTCAGTACCCTGTACCTGCTTTCTCCCCATATCCCTTGATACCTTTAGCTTTAAGAAATATATCTAACTCCTTCTTGTATATATTTAATGACTTGGCCTCAACTACCTTCTGTGGTAGAGAATTCCACAGGTTCACCACTCTCTGGGTGAAGAAATTCTTCCTCATTTCTGTCCTAAATGGCTTACCCCTTATCCTTAGATTATGACTCCTGGTTCTGGACTCTCTGACCATCGGAGTTCTTGTGGTGACAGTGATCCCAAAGTGGTGTTATGTATGGGAATTCCAGGATTTTGACCCAGTGGCAACGAAGGTTCCAACATCATACTAAAGTTTGAGCTGATCCAAATCTAAACTGATACTTCAGTCCAATAATGAAAGAGTACATTATTGTCAGTTGTGCTGTCTTTTAAATGAGAAGTTAAACTGAGACCACTCTGCTAGTGCTGGTGGTTCAGAAGCTTGCTACAGATTGCACGGCACTATATATTGGAAAAAGTACAGAGTTCATCCAGTGTCCAAGCCAATGTACCTCCCTCAACCAATACAACCAAAAACACGTATTAAGTGGTAATTCATCGCGTTGCTAACTGATTTTTCCTTCCTCCCCTGTGGGAAGACAGCTTTCTTCTGGGTACCTTTCCCAACAGTATGATCCAGATCAAGTTGGAGGAAATCACAGGAGCAGGTGCTGTTCACTAAGTATTGATTGGAGAGGAAGTTAGTGGTACAGAATGACATGAAAGTCACAGAAATTCAAAGTAGTTCACTGTGTGTGAAGCAGTTTGGGACATTTCAGTTTGATAAGCATTATATACACACAGTATTATTTATTATCAAAAGGACAAACCAGAAACCTACTGACAAAAATTCTGTCCTCAAAAACAAAAAATCAACCAAAGTGAATGGAACAAACAGATGTGAGGGTTGATCTTAATTCTTTCTAATATTTAATTTTAAAAGGGCCCCTGATGGTGAGACTTCCTCTCGAATATAATCAAAACAGAGTTAATGGCACCATGCTACTGTCATTTCTTCAAACTTGGTTATATTGTGGAGAAAGACACCAAGAAGAACATAAATGCTCTCTCACAGTGGGGGGGGGGGGGGGGGGGAGGGGGTAAAGAAAAAGCAAAGCAGGTGGGACTTGGTCATCACAAGCTGTTTTCATATACTTCCTCGTGACCAGCAGAAGAATAGCATTGGTTGTGGCCTGCGAGCAGGTTGTTTGGCCGCTATCTTAGCCAGAGAATTGTGCAAAGTGCATGAAACCCAAAAACGAGAGAAATAAAATAACTTAAAATATGAGGCATTTTATTTAAAAAAATTTTAAACCAAAAGTAAATATTGTCAGCAGGGCAACAGTTCTTTTAGCAGTTTAAATTGTGTTGATGTTAGTGTTGTATTTTACGTGTAGCTTGGCTCCTCAGACCCTTTCATGCTAGACACTGTATTCCTTTTACCTCTTAGTGAAGGATTTTCCATTCTGTTTCCTAACAAAAATCATTAACTTGCATCGCCATGGTTACTACAAGCTGAGAGCTAACAGTGATGTAGATACCAGCACATTCACAACAGTCATGTTGGATAATGACCCTCTGTGCTTAGGACGCCATTTATGCAGCTTGCACTCCTTAAATGCTGAGCCTTCCATTATCTTCTTTCAGGCTATCAAGTTATTCGGAGACCCCCAACCTCTCCTCCACCCAATCCCCCCTCCTTTGAACCGTTTCAGCCTTTAGAATAATGGATATCTTAAATACCCCTCGAGGCGTTGCAAGTTGAAAGAGGGAAAGAACGAAGACTGTAGGAAAATGTGAAGTTTTTTTTGAAGAGACTTTGACAATGCAATAGTTGGTGCCGAACCTATTATGACACTCTGCTGTTGGGTATGAATGAAAAGCAATGTCACATTTCATTTTAATAGCAGCATTTACAGCAGCCTACGCAAGTGAACAACACCAGATTCCTTTGGACAAATTGCTGAAGAATATTTGGATTTTCATAAGCTTTCAAAATACTAGACAACCATTGTGATTCCTTTTTACTTCTTGAAAGATTGCAATGATTCTGATCTCCCCCCACCACCCACCCTCCCACACACACACACGCACACACATACACATCCAATTTTATTTGTTATTTCTTGTACATAAAGGTAATTTTTATTCACTGTTTTCAGGTCTCTTTGTACAAGACCCGGCCCCCAACGTGACCAACTATCCAGCCCTTTGCATCGACCTGAATGGCCAGTGTTATTGTCATGGGTACACACCTTGATTCACCGCACTTCTGTTTATGTTTCTTATTCCCCCACACCTGGTTTTCTCAGGAGAACGTGCTTTTGTTCAGCTCTTAAGCTTCCTGGGATAACTGGGTTTAGTTTCCAAATTCACAGGCTTGAATCTGCATTGTTAGCAGTGCACGTCCCCACAGAGCTGCCTTCCCACACACATGTACAGTCTTTGCCACTTAATGTAAAGAGGGAGCATGTACATTTATTTCAGGAACATATTTGTGACATTCATGAATAAAAGTGCCTCATGATGTTCACAGTACATATATTGCAGAAAAAAAGTTAAAACTGGAGTGATTCCAGATATGTAATCTCATCTCAGGGGGGTCAGATGACAGATTTATGAAACCTTTAAATGTGATTACTGCCTTGTAATCACTGCCGGGTATCCATTATTCTATATATAAACCATTTGAAGCCCTCGATTAGATTACAGCCTGAAACTCACTCCCAGGTATCCATTATTGAAGTAAATCATGATTTAAGCCAGCTACAGTATCTTTTTTGTTATGACTATTGCTTGACAAAAGGTACTTTTGTTATTTCACACATATTTTTAGACATTGGGTTTGACATGTAGGCCGCAAATTTAATGGAGGAGGCGGGATGGGGGTGGGAGAGCTGGTTTCCTGCTTCTGGTCATGCTCCCAGCTGCAGCCGCTCTGTAGACGTGATTTTCCCTTGATTGGCCTTGTTAAGCCCGCCCTGCGTCCTTCCCGGCCAATTAACAGGAAACGAGTCTAATGACGTCATTTGATGACGCGTCATCAGCCGGTTTCCTTAAAGGGACCACATCCACATGGAGTTTGACAGTTGTTCTGTCAGTGTTTGACAGCATTGAGGTGCTGCAAACATTGACAAGCACTGCACAAAGGCGGACGCTTGCACCCAGGCTCTCCAATGACTCCCTCCATATGCTTATGCAGGGAGTCACAGCACGCAGGGAGGTTCTCTTCCCTATCAAGGGTGGAAGAGACCTCCCCAGGACACCAATGCAGCCTGGTTGCACAGTGCACAGGAAGCCAAAAGCAGGGATGTCGTCTGGGGTCCCTGGCTGCAGTGGTGCCAACCTTTCAATGATCTCAGTGGATCACGAAACGTTACTGCAAAGCCACACTCAAACTCACCCTGCTGTGCCACTCAACACATCCCCATCACTCTGCCTTCCATACCCTTCTCCTGCACATCCATACGCACACCAACTGACTTTGCAACGCCACCCAACCCTCTCTATCTACTTTATCACATCCCCATCTCACTAGCCACCCCTCACACTCACCCTCATCCTACTGCAAGCATACCAACTAACAACACACAAGGGTAGGCACTTGAGAGGTTTAGCCAATATCCATGTGAAGTTTCTGGTAATGTGTTGTCATACAGTGAAATCTATTTTTCCAAAAGTGCCCCTTATTGGACAGATTTGAGAGCACATTGAGAAGTGTCTTACTGAGCTCCAGTGATTGCTCAGGCATAACTCCTCCCCCCCCCTGCTGTAGTAATGAGTGTGCATTGAATGGCTTGGACATTAAAGGGATGCTTCGCAGTGCTGGTGTGGGATGGTGTCAACCTGGCGCATCATGTGGCAGCCAGGGTTTACAGCATCAAGTGAAGAAAGTCTGGCCATGGTGATGCCATTGCTGGCCTCCCGGCCAGCAATTTTGTCAGGGGCTGATGCCCTGTGTCCAGTGCAGCATCAGGTGATGGTGGAGAAGGTTGGTGATGAGGTTGGTGATGTTGGGGATGATTGTGGAAGGATTCGGAGGACCAAGGTCTGATTGTTTCATTGGCTCTGATGTTGCTGGAATAGATGGCAGCTGCAGGTGAGATGACAGAAGCGATCTGTCACTGGTGAGAGAGGTTCTCCCAATGAGGTGGCACTGGATATACAGTTGGATCTAAAAACTTGTATGGTAAAGAAATCTCTATATGTATTAAAAATGCAGTAACCAACATTTTCTGCGCTCTGAAACTGACCATCTGCAACATGGCATCCTTTACACCACTTCTGCAGCTGTCAGCGTTTCAGAAACCTTAGAGCAGACTCAAAACACGTGGAGGAGAAGGTCAAATTAGAAGTAAGCCTCAAAATACTATTAAATTGGCTCTTAACAAGCCATTTAACAAGCTGAAATGTATCCCCCGCCGCTTGGTGCCGGGCCAGTTCTCTGCTGACAGACCTGACACCTGGGAGACTCGCGTGGTGGTGGGTTGACAGCGGGTTTCCTACCTGCTGTTATCTTTGCTATTTTGACAGCGGACCCGCCTCCAAACCTGCCCCCTGAGCGCTATTAAATTTGTGGCCGTAGTTACTAAACATGAGGGATCCCAACAAACTAGGCAGACATATCTTTTAACAGTGGCATATTCACTCCGTGGCATACATACTCAAGCAGAAGGATAACCACTTGAGTGATTGTGGAAATTAATAAAGGATTAGATTGGTCTCTTTGTGTTTGTGTATTTTTTTTTTAATGCATGCACAAGGCTTGTATTGTTCAGGTAGTCCCCTGCAGACAAGTTTCAAGTCTATTTGCTGTGACTTGGTTCATTTTTGGACCCCTGCCTGGACAATTTGGGTGGTGTTGGTCTTCAGTGATGAAGACTTTTTCTTGCATCCTAACGTTTTGTCTCCCTCCCATTTCTCCAGCAAACATTGTAATCATGCAATTGTTCTTCAATTCTGCTAAGATTCTTGCAACAGTAGGCATTTGAGAACAGAAATCCCAGCATGTAGTTTAGTTTATTCTATTTTCGATGCTGTAGCAGAATAAAAAGTATGTCTGTGTATTTAGAGATATTCAAGGAAAATTCAGTCCTCAGAGGAGAAAACTATCTGAAGAAAGCTCCAGGCTCAGTCAAAAGTGCGGTGATATTCCTAACAGGAGTATTTTTCCATGTAATGTTTCTTCTCCCTCCACAGATATAATCTATTTTGAAATAAAAGGGGGAAAATATACCATCACTGTTCATCCTTTCCATTGCCTCGTTCTAACTATGGTTTTCCATACAGACTGCAGCATTTGACACATTAGACCCCCTGTGACCCCACCTCATTGTCTTAGTTGTATTTTGCCATGTCTTTGATATAATGTCTTCCTGACTGACCTGATTGTCTCTCTGCCGAGGTGTGATAAAAGGCAGTCAGAAAGATTAACTGTAGTCGTCTGACACTTTACGCTGCACAGGCATTGTTCTCTGTCTATATATGCTTTGCCGATTTGTATTTCTTCACTTCACCTGACGAAGGAGCAGAGCTCCGAAAGCTTGTGATTTCAAATAAAACTGTTGGACTATAACCTGGTGTTGTGCGACTTCTCACTTTCGTTCTAACAAGGAGATGCACCATGTCATCTAATTTATGGTTTACCCCCAAAGGTGAAAATTGATCCCACTGATTTTGCGGCTGCCATTTTCATTAATTACCTTTGTTCCCCAAGCCGCTACCCTATATTTAGAGCATGCAAAAACATATTGAAGGTGCGATTTACTCACTGGATTTACTTTAACTGCTGCACTATAGCTTCAAATCAATATGTTTTTTGTATTTCCGAACATGTATCAATGAGCCGGATTTTCCGACCCCCACGGGTGTGTACGAGGTGTGTCCGTGCCCGTAGAGGCTTCACAAGTGCCGGTTTCAGGCATGCAAAGCGCATGCGCTGAAACCCGGCACTTGCGATCTGTCAAGAATCTTGACAGATCATCCGCATCCCCGGGAAAAGTGCCTCTGCGGGTGGAGAGTTGGGCTTTTTGCACAACTTCCAATTGCTGAATGACTGCTTTTACCAGTTTAAGAGTTTTAAAAAATAGAAAATTAAATTTGATAGCTCATTTATAAATTAAAAATACTCTTCAAAAAGCTAAGTTTATTTTTAGCCCCGTAAAAACATTTAATTTTTTTTTCAAAAAATTAAATTTTTCTTTAAAATATTTAATTAAATGGCATTTTAATTAATTTTAAATATGTAATTTAATTTTTTTTTAATGTGTTGGTGTATTTTTTAGGTGATCCCCATTCATACTTTTGACAGTTCTGTATGTACAGAACTGTCAAAAGTATGAATGGGGTTTCCCTTCTTCCATTGGTTGGGCCGGCCCACGTGATCCCAGGAGCGCCTACGAACCGCTTGCGCCCCTGGGATACGTGGGGCTCTGCCCGTGCGGACCCGGAGAGACCCAGGAGCACAAGTCGCCATTCTTCCCGGGCCACCAGGTAAATTCGTAGACATTTTGCACGTCGGAGGCGTCTGCCCACGGGAAGCCTCCGATCGCAAATGTTGGCCCAATATATCAAGTCAGGATTTTTGTTTAGTTTAGGATTGTGCACCCTGCACGTACTGAATTTGTCTGTGCAACTATTCTGTATCCTTCTAATGTTGCAGGTCGAGGAAATTTAAAGTACCATCCAGGAACCAGATATTTCTCGATTAGCACTATTCGGTGCAACTAAAATTATTATAACTCTCTTTCTATTTTCATGATAAACATAAAAAAGAAAGCTTTAATAATCTTATACATATGTTGGACTCGTTTCCTTCCTTCCATCCCCGTCTCCTCCCTTTTATCGTAATTGCTTATATATTTATTTTTAAATAGAACATTTTCTGGTTTTATATCTTTCCCACAGGGCAGAACCCTGGACGCAAGCGTGTACGCTAGCAGTTTGATGCCTGTTTGCCTTGCTGACCACTTGCTTTGTACTTTCTTTCATATTCTTATGATTTATTTACCGAATTTTACACTCATACTGTATTGAAAACATTATCGATTTCATTCTGTGGGATTTCAAGTGTAAATTCCCAAGCAGCCACGAGAATAGCATTGAATAATCTTTGTACATTAATTTTTAGTTTTAGTTGAGCATTATTTAGACTGTACCACTCTGCTGGATATTCACACCGAGCTGGACTCATATGGGAAATCAGGAGTTTTCTCGAGTGCCCCTGTGAATGGTTCTATAGCGCCGAATTATCAGCCTCCTCACCCCACTCCAACCCCACCGCCCCACACACTTTTTTTCCGTGAATCCCAAGGATTTACCTGGCTCAGGTGTCTTATTCTGGCTCTGCCACAAAGATCAAATTGGTTCCCCATCATCTGGAAATACTTCAGCCGCAAATATAACACCTCCTGCCACGATGAGGATGATCACCAGTTGCTCAGGTAATTGTCAAGCACAAGTTTGCACCCTCACTAGGACGAGAATGGGTGGCAGGCGCTCACCATAAAATGGATACATTAAAGAATGCATGCATCAGTTGGAGATAAGGAGCTTCCACAGCAGCCACTTCCTCTCCACAACCCAATCAAGGTACACACTAAAGCCTGGATATATGAACAGATGTTCACATACCCAACCTCCAGATATGCCTTTCATCAGCTCAGAGTTTCCTTATCAACTATGTGATGACATCTGCCTTCAGCATCAAAGAACCTCTGCAGGACAGCTTGCAATTGCCCAGATACCCTGATGTTCTACCCCTCCAAATTTGATGCCACATTCCAGGCTTATTTATCCAGGTCCTCATGTAAGTGACTTTGGCAATCACACACCTTGAGCCTGGATCTTGCACTTGGACTGAAGACAGTCTGGAAGCACCAAGTTATGAAGGAGAACTGTTTGGACAAATGCCTTATATGGCACCTGCATTGGGACTTTCCTCAAGAGAGATGTGAAAGACCACTTTGTCCTTCGTCCTGTCCCAGCTTGGTCCTGAAGAATTGTGTCCAAGCTTAAGACACTAAATATGGTCAATCCAGTGAAAATTTTACTAAAGACAGCCACATGCTCTGAAAGTCTAATCACTTTTATGCAAACTATAGATGGGAAGTTTTATCTCAGTTTTGTTTGGATAGAGTTGCTGAGTGAATGATTAAAAAGACTATGCAACAAAGATCTGAAAATTGGCTGTTATTAAATGCAGTTTATAGAAGATTTGCTTAAAGCATAATCCAGATGTAAATAAAACATAAATTGTAAAACTAGGAATACATTTATCAGGACTGCATGTTGTGGGTTTGAAAGTGATGGCCAAAAACTATTTCTGCACTTGATTGAGCTGATTGCATCTGGCATGGCACTGGTATTTATTTTCTTTTTTCATCTGTCAATCAGCCTCCTATTGCTCAGGATATTGCTTCACATGTTCAGAGCACTCTGCTCTTTATGTTGGCGTATCAATCTGTGTGCAATTTCAGGAGAGCAGTGATAATCATCACATTCTTCTCCTCAGATCGAGCTTTGATTGTGTCTTCAAAATAAATAGTTTTGTCTGTTTGCAAATTTACGACTTGTTACTCAGACTTGGACAGTCCAGGTATTCCATATTTGAAATTATCATATTTTTTGCTTTGTCACTTAAGACCTGAGTTATAGTTAACACTTGCATGTATTGGACTAGAACAGAGACCAAAGGCTGCAACTAATATGAAGTGTGAGCTAAGTGGAAGGCACGTTGGTATTAATTTGTGTGTGGATTGAAAAGATGCAGCCCCAGAAATTTGACTTCTGCCCAAAACGGGCACAAAGTCAGTGGAACGACTGCTGTGCCCACCGGCTCCTGCTGGCGTGAGGCCTGAACTAAACTTTGGTTCGGGCCTCATTTAGATGCTACCAGCGAGCTGCTGGCGCCAAGCAGGTGCCCCCTGGTTGTGGGAGGGCGGGAAATCAGTCGGCTCCGACACTGAGCCGGATAACAGGTTAGGTCAGCGGGGTAAGCTGGGGAGGGCCTCGAACGGCCGGCAGCAGCCCAGAGTTTTTTGTGGGCCCCGGAAGAGCACTCCTACCTCTCCTGAGCCCACAAATAAAAACCTTAAAATTTCCCAGGCCTTCTTCTGAGCAGCTTCTACTAGTCCCTTTAAGCACATCTGGTTCAGCCACTCAACGCCCGGTAGAACTAGGCAGAGCGCACACTCCACCCATTTTTACCTGAATTTTGCTATCGAGGTCTTACAACCAGTGTATATATCCCCGATTTTCAGATTCAAGCAGCCTTTCGTCTGTTTCAGGCGGATAGGGGCTGCTTTTCCAGTTACTGGCCCACCTGAATATGGCACTGGACGGACCTTGGGCGTCAATGAGGATGACCAAGATACCCCGTTGAATTTTTTCTGGGGCCTTACATTTTTCAAGCGCAAAACTGCGAGTTGAATTTCTGCCTCATAGATTTTCACTGACAGTTACCCACAAAGTGCTAGTGGGGGAAGAGAAGAACAGCCACCAAGCGAGAGGCTAACTCATTCATCAGAGAGAGAGAGAGAAAAAAAGTCAAGAGCTTTGAAAATCGTGATTGGTGGCCGGAGAGAAGCAGTGATACTGGCCTTTGAGTGATACGTACGTCTACTTTCTTTTTGGCCAGTGATATATGGATCAGTGGAAGTAAAGTAAAAGAGGAGATAGAAGGATAAATTCAGCACTCCTGGCATTGACGTGCACTCAAAGGGAGCTGAGAATTAGGGCTACAGTCTTCTAGCCCTATCTCTGACCCAAACTCCCTTCAAGCGCACTTCAAAAGCTGTGAGCTTCGGAATGCTAAATCTACCTTTTTTTTTACTCGTTCATGGGATGTGGGCATCGCTGGCAAGGCCAGCATTTATTGCCCATCTCTAATTGCCCTTGAGAAGGTGGTGGTGAGCCACCTTCTTGAGCCACTGCAGTCCGTATGGTGAAGGTACTCCCATAGTGCTGTTAGGGAGAGAGTTCTAGGATTTTGACCCAGCGACGATGAAGGATCGACGATATACTTCCAAATCAGGATGGTGTGTGACTTGGAGGGGAACTTGGAGGTGGTGGTGTTCCCATGCGCCTGCTGCCCTTGTCCTTCTAGGTGGTAGAGGTCGCAGGTTTGGGAGGTGCTGCCGAAGGAGCCTCGGCAAGTTGCTGTAATGCATCTTGTAGATGGTACACACTGCAGCCACGGTACGCCGGTGGTGGAGGGAGTGAATGTTTAAGGTGGTGGATGGGGTGCCAATCAAGCGAGCTGCTTTGTCCTGGATGGTGTCGAGCTTCTTGAGTGTTGTTGGAGCTGCACTCATCCAGGCAAGTGGAGAGTACTCCATCACACTCGTTACTTGTGCCTTGTAGATGGTGGAAAGGCTTTGAGGAGTCAGGAGATGAGACACTCGCTGCAGAATACCTAGCCTCTGACCTGCTCTTTTTGCCTCAGTATTTATGTGGCTGGTCCAGTTAAGTTTCTGGTCAATGGTGACTCCCAGGATGTTGATGGTGGGGGATTCGGCAATGGTAATGCCGTTGAATGTCAAGGGGCGGTGGTTAGACTTTCGCTTGTTGGTGATAGTCATTGCCTGGCACTTCTGTGGCACGAATGTTACCTGCCACTTATCAGCCCAAGCCTGAACGTCGTCCAGGTCTTGTTGCATGCGGGCATGGACTGCTTCAATACCTGAGGAGTTGTGAATGGCGCTGAACACTGTGCAGTCATCAGTGAACATTCCAATTTCTGATCTTCTGTCGGAGGGAAGGTCATTGATGAAGCAGCTGAAGATGGTTGGGCCTAGGACACTGCCCTGAGGAACTCCTGCAGCGATGTCCTGGGGCTGTGACCCAAACTCCCTTCAAGCGCACTTCAAAAGCTGTGAGCTTGGGAATGCTAAATCTACCTTACTTGATTGGAGTCAGCCAGGGATCGTGGGGGGGGCGGGGGGGTGGAGGATTAGGGGATTGGCCGGGGGTGGGGGAGGAATGGTCGGCCGGAGCATCGACAGGGGGAGAGAGAAGATCGGGGCCGGCCTCCGCATCATCGGTGGGTTGGCGGGGAGACCTCATGGTGGGGATCGGAGGCCTGGGAAGGTGATCGGCATTCTCATGGGGGCTCTCCAATCGCGGGGGATGGGTCAGGCAGGGATCCTGGGTCCAGGAGGTGGGTATAAAGCCACTTACCTCCTGGATGCAGCAGTCCCCGCCGCGGTTTAACTGCCGGGTTTCACGAATTGTGTGAAACCCGTCCACATGCAGTTAAATTCAAAATGGAGGTGTAAAAAGAGTCTTTCAGCCTCATTATAATATTTAAATTGACATACCGCCCCCTGGGAGCGGGTTGGTCACCCACCCCCCCCACCCTGTCCCACCTCTGTTAAAACTAGAAGTGGGTGGCTTGGAGGCGGGATCAGATCAGGAATCCCATTTTTAACAATCTAACTGCCCCCACGCTCCAAGCCCACCCCTGTATTTTCAGGGAAAATCCAGCCATTGTTTTCCTTGAGAAGACAGGTGGTCTGTTCCCAATCTCCACCAATAGTCTCGGCTGAGGCTAGGCCGTCTGGCCCACTGACTCTCATTCCTCTAGCCACATTAACTATCCCATCACATTATCTAAATGTATTGTGAATGGTTTTTGCCTCCACTACCTTGTTTCTAAAGATCATTCTAAAAAAATTAGCACTCTGTGGGGTTGATCTTGACTTTGTGCGATAGTGCAAAATGAAGTCAACGGAATAAAAATCAGGAGAGATGTGAAATGGGCTGCCTACTTGTTATTCAACATTATCACACAAAGTCAAGATCTACCCCTTTGAGTGGAGGTTCTTCCTGATAGCTTTTTATTTTTATATTTCGCTAATTTCCTTCTTTCCCCAAGTCCTGTTTTTCTAGCTCACGTTGAAGTACTGATCTGGGTGTTTGTACCTTATCTGTACTCTTACATCCCTTATATACTTGGATGACGATTCCGCCCCCCCTTCCCCTTATCCACCTTCTTCTCAGACTGTAAAACTCAAGCATCTCTATTCTTTCCTCATAGTAAATCCTCTTGGGATCTGTATTGTTGCCCTTCTCTGTATCTTTTCCAATGCATCGATATCTTCTGTGGTGTGATGATCAAAACTGAACACAGTGTTCTCGATGTAGTGTGACCAGTGTATTTCACAGCTTTAACATAACTTTTAAAGAACTGTATTGACACTAGATTGATTCCTGGGATAAGAGGGTTGTCCTATGAGGAGAGATTGAGTAGATTGGGCCTATACTCTCTGAAGTTTAGAAGAATGAGAGGTGATCTCATTGAAACATATAAGATTCTGAGGGGAGTTGACAGGGTAGATGCTGAGAGGTTGTTTCCCCTGGCTGGAGAGTCCAGAACTAGGGGGCATAGTCTCAGGGATAAGGGGTCGGTCCTTTAAGACAGATGAGGAGAAATTTCTTCACTCAGAGGGTTGTGAATCTTTGGAATTCTCTACACCAAAGGGCTGTGGATGCTGAGTTGTTGAGTATATTCAGGGCTGAGATAGATAGATTTTTGGACTCTCAGGGAATAAAGGGATATGGGGATCAGGCGGGAAAATGGAGTTAAGGTCGAAGATCAACCATGATCTTATTGCATGGCGGAGCAGACTCGAAGGGTCGTATGGCCTTACTCCTGCTCCTAATTCTTATGTTCTTAAGTATTCTACTGTTCTGCCAATGTATCCTTGTATTCTATTACCTTTTTTAATTGCTTTGTCACATTAACTGGACATTGAAAGCGATGTGCCTTGTTTGCTCCCAGGTCCCTTTTTGTGTCCCTGAACTAATTCAGTTCCTTTCATTTGACAACTTGTGACCCACATTTTTTCAATGTTTTACATTGATATGAGTGTTAAATTCAATTTGCTATTTGTCTGCCTAACTGCATAACCAATCTAAATCCTTAGCTGTATTCCCCCTCTCGATTACTTTTCTTAATTTAGTGTCATCAGTAAATTTGGCAAGCCCACAGTTAGTTTTGTATCTAGGTCATTCATGTAAATTAGAAACAACAGGAGTCCAAGAACTGACCCTGTGGAACTCCATTCAGCACTGTCCCCTCTCCCCAGTCTAACATTACAACTCTGAGGAGTACCATCTGTTTCCCATTTTGCAGTGAACTTCTTATCTCGTCCCATGTTCCACGCTGATTTCCTTTGGCCTTTAATGAAATTGGAAGTCTTTATTGTGGAATTGTGTCAAAAGCTTTCTGAATGTCTAAAAAAAAACGATATTTATTGCACAGAATTACATAGAATTTACATCACAGAAACAGGCCATTCGTCCCTACTGGTCTGTGCCTGCGTTTAAACTCCACAACCAGCCTTCTCCCACACTATTACATCTAATCCTATTCGCATATCCTTCTATTCCTTTCTTCCTCATGTACTTATCCAGCTTCTCCATAAAAGCATCGATGCTATTCACCTCGACCACTCCATGTGGTAGCAAGTTCCATATTCTAACCACTCTCTGGGTAAAGAAGTTTCTCCTGAATTCCTTATTGGATTTGTTAGTGACTGTCTTCTATTTATGACCCTTAGTTTTGGACTTCCCCACAAGTGGAAACACCGGGCCGTATTTTCCGATCGGAGGGCTCACGCGTGCAGAGGCCTCAGATCTGGAAAAAATCTACGCACTTACCTGAGGGCTCCAGAGGTCCGGACACTTCCACTCTGGGCCTCTCCAACTCGAAATGTGCAGGGCCCATATATCCCAGAGGCGCATGCGGTTCGCCATGGGGAGCCAATCAAAGAAGGGAGTCTCCCTTCATACACTTGACAGATAGACCTGTCAAATATATGAATGGAGATCACCCCCAAAACACTGTAAAACATTAAATAATTTTTTTTTTTTAAATCACATTTTTAAAATTAGTTGAAATTACAATAAATTAAATATTTTAAACAAAAATTTAATCTTTTGAAAAAAATTATTAAAGTTTTTTACAGGGCTATAAATAAACTTACCTTTTTTAAAGTATTTTTAAATGATAAATGAGTGGGGAAAAATAATTCTTTTTACTTTCTTGACAGATCTGAAATGCCGGTTTTCAGCGCACGCGCTTGGCATGTGTGAACCCGGCATTTCCGATGTCCCTACGGGTGTGCACACAGCGCGTACACACCCGTAGGGATCAGAATATCCGGCCCATCTTCTCTATGTTGTTATTATCTATTTACTTTATCTGCAGCATCCTCAAAGATATTCCTGAAACTGGCTGCTGGGAGTTACACCACAGTAGCCATGGGTCACTATTCTGATCTTTCTCCTCTGCGCTATAGGTGAAGTGGCTGGACTGCATGCAATGGCAAACCTGAGATCAGTAAGCATTGCGTGGAGCATCCTGTTCACAGGCTGACCTGCTATGTCATCTGTTGAAAAAAATGGAAAATGTTATGCAAGGAAGACAATTGGTCACCAGAGGACACAGATTTACTATAATTGGCAAAAGATCGAGGGGGGAAATGAGGAAAATATTTTTTACGCAGCGAGTTTTTATGATCTGGAATGCACTTCCTGCAAAGGTGGTGGAAGAAGATTCAGTAGTAATTTTTAAAAGGGAATTGGATATATACCTGTAAAGGAGAAGTTTGCAGGGCTATTGGGAAAGAGCTGGGAAGTATAACTAATTGGATAGCCCTTTCAAAGAGCCGGCACAGACATAATGTGCCGAATGACCTCCTTCTGTGCTGTATGATTCTATAAGATACAAAGATAAAGTTAGAGCTTTAAATAGAACCCAAATTTACCCAGGAACTAGAATTTCAAACTATCGTAAGATTAAGTGATGATTAACCCAAAGTTGAAATTGCTGGTGGAGAAAAACTGCTCATCGCACCTTGTGGTTTAAATCTGCGTTTACTATTAATGCATCTCTACAGCTTCATTAGTGCTGTTTTTATGATCCCTTTGAGTCTCATAATATATATATGAAATTTTTAATTAGGGGTAATGCATGACCCAGTAATGAAATCTGTCCCAGAAAATGGCTATGGTTTTACATTTTGTAAATTAAACAGCGTAATTTAAGTTGACCTGGTAATAAGAAACAGTTAAGGTGTGTGATAATTAGTACTTTTCTTCTAACAGGTGGTAATTAAACCTGATGCTCCCTGCATGTTGATTACGCTGAAACAACCTGGAGCTACGCTCTACTTACTTGAGTTATATCATCAGTAACCATTGGTTCTTTCAGGCAGAACTTAAGTTAGATGAGGAAAGAAGCAATACCTACAGTAGTTTATTTTTTACCCCATTTCCCCTTAAGTTTTAAGCCAGAGATAGGATTCACAAAACTTCAGAACGATTGATTTTGGAACCATATTTTATCATCCTTTGTTTAAATTATATGGCCTTTTCTATGTTGTGACAAAGTCAAACATATCAGTCTGCACTTTTAAACCAAGAGTTTTATGTATTGTATGTTATATGGTTCTATTTAGTTGGCTGTAGAATTAGGATATGAGGACAGGGATGTGCATCAATGTACTATACATGGAAGAGGTGACTTGGTGACATATTCAGACAGAATGCTGCCCTTTCACCTCTGGGATCTTGGTCAGAATCTTGTATCAAGCTGATGAGATGCAAATCTTCACTCTTTCTACTGGCTGTAGGGTTCAAAGTGAAATTAGATTGTTCAGTTTCAACCCATACCATGTATTTGCATTCAAAACAATATTGACAATAAATCATTCCTTCTACAAGAGCTCTTTCTTTATTCCTATTCAGATTTTCCCATTCAACAGCACACCTGTTAATCCTCTACCTGCCTGCCAGAAGTTTACGAAATAAAGTTTAACATTAACTTCAGGAGTTAGGTTTGTCTGTTGCATCCATATCTAATTATATAATATATAACATTAAACACTACAGTTCCGAGAGGTTGTGAGTCCATAGCCCAAAACAATACATAATTTGCTGTTAAATTTGAAGTCAATCATTCCTCTCCACTGAGCCTCCCACCTTAAGAGATGGAGAGAGCTGACTTGCTCCCAATGCCATCCGATTCCATCTGGCACTGCGAAAGAGCAGCCCCAGAGTGACTAGCAATGTAGTCTGCTTGATTGCCTCTTTTGCTTGGGAGGAGCTGTTCCTCTACTCACCTGGTTTCTCCTTGAAGGCATAGGAACAAGAGCAGGCCATTTAGCCCCTCGAGCCTGTTCCCCCATTCAATGAGATCATGTCTAATCTGTGACCTAACTCCCTATACCCACCTTTGTTCCATATCCCTTAATACCTTTGGTTAACAAAAATCTATCTATCTCAGATTTAAAATCAACAACTGACCTAGCACCAACTACCGTTTGTGGAAGAGAGTTCCAAACTTCTATCAACCTTTGCGTGTAGAAGTGTTTCCTAACTTCACTCCTGAAAGGTCTGGCTCTAACATTTAAGCTATGTCCCCTAGTCCTAGACTCCCCAACCAGCGGAAATAGTTTCTCTCGATCTACCCTATCAGTTCCCCATAATGTCTTGAAAACTTTGATCAAATCACCCCTTAATCTTCTAAATTACAGGGAATACAACCTTAGTTTGTGTAATCCCTCCTCGTAATTTAACCCTTGGAGTCCAGTATTATTCTAGTAAATCTACACTCCACTCCCTCCAAGGCCAATATATCCTTGTGGTGCCCAGGAACTTACCGGTGGAAAATCGCAGATATAAAGCCACATCCTGCCATTCCATTGTGCAAGCTGGAGATGGGGGAAAGAGAGAGAGAGAGAGAAGTAACGAAACTCCACTTTTGATGGAGAAGAAATCTTTTTAATTTGCAAGAGCACAGTTATTACATCTAACCATGTAAACCATTTGCAGCTCTTCAGGGCTTTCCTGACGAGACCTTTCGATGTCTTTGATAAATTGAGTGAATACACTGGTCAGTTAGATAATACTCCTTTAGCAATCCAAAAAGGAAAACTTGACGATATCTTGTTCCTTCAAATTAAACTGTGATTGGTCCCTAAATTCAGTTCAGGATTGTTGCTCATTATTGAGTTCACAAGGTTAAAAATTTAGCAATCCGATATAGGAATCAGTTTACGTAAAAGGCTTTAAAAGTTTGATGACAGCCCAGTAAAACAACAAACCAGATTCTTGCACCAATCTTCAGCACAATGGAAATACGTCGCAGGACGGTGGCGCAAAGCGGGCGGTATTGGATCGGCTGCCCGTTTTATGCCATGCCGTGCCTGATACTCAGTTCTGTTGACTGTAATAGAACTAAATATCGGGCGCTGCGTGTAACGGACGGCCGATCCGATACCGCCCGCTTTGCGCCACCGCCTGCGACGTATTTCTAGGCCTAAGTGTCCTGGTAAAATCCAGCTCAACGAAACTTGGAGCAGGTCCAGTAGTAACAATATAGCGCTCTCAACAGAATTGTTCTGCTGCACATTTCTCCTTAGAATTCATTGGCCCATCTCCAAATATATCTCCAATGTGAGTCAAACATGTAGGATTTTGAGATTCTGCTCCAAATTAGAGCAAATACTTTCCAAATATCTAAGGCTTAATTTCGTCTTTTTTTAACCAAGGCATGAATCTACTGTGAAACTGATCAATACCCACATCTTTCCCATTAACTTCAAGATGGGAAAGACACGTGTCGGATGTTTCGATGCATTAATTGTGGAGACAAAAATTATAAGTTGGAAAAGTAATTTGATAAAAAATTCTGAAAATGTCTGATTTAGCCAGTAGACTGATGATGAGCAAATAATAAAAAAAAAGCTAATGGAATGCTGGCCTTTACAGTTCGAGGACTAGAATATGTGGTAGTAGAAGTTATGCTACAGCTGTCCAAAGCCCTGGTTAGACCACACCTGGAGTACTGTGAGCAGTTTTGGGCACCACACCTTAGGAAAGATACATTGGCCTTGGAGGGAGTGCAGCGTAGGTTTACCAGAATCATACCTGGACTCCAAGGGTTAAATTGCGAGGAGAGATTACACAAACTAGGGTTGTATTCCTGGTATTTAAAAGGTTAAGTGGTGATTTGGTCACAGTTTTCAAGATATTAAGGGGAGCTGATAGGGTAGATAGAGAGAAATTATTTCTGCTGGTTGGGAGTCTAGGACTAGGGGGCATAGTCTAAAAATTAGAGCCAGACCTTTCAGGAGTGAAGTCAGGAAACACTTTTACACACAAAGGGTGGTAGAAATTTGGAACTCTCTTCTGCGGATGGCAATTGATGCTGGGTCAATTGTTAATTTGATATCTGAGATTGATAGATTTTTGTTAACCAAAGGCGGGTACATGGAGTTAGGTGACAGATCAGCCATGATCTCATTGAATGGTGTAACAGGCTTGAGGGGCTAAATGGCCTTCTCCTGTTCCTATGTTCCTCGCTGTAGGAACCAGGAAGGTTCCAGGTTCAATCCTGGGCAGATTTTAGTAGTTAAGACAATGGGGGCAATTTCGCCAGCGCTCAGGGGTTAGGTTTGGAGGCGGGACTGTTGGCAAAATCAAAAAGATTGGCAGCGGGTTCCGAGCCCGCTTCCAACCCGCCTCCAATCAATCTTCCCGGGAGTCGGGTCCCCGATTTGCTCAGGGACCCGACTCCTAGCGGCGGGAAGAGGATTATAGCCACCTAACAGGCAGTTAAGAGGCTTTTTCCAAATTTGACACTTCTATTGCGGGCTTCCCGACATCAGGAAACCCCGCCAGGGTAAGTATGGCGTGCTGTGGGTCTACTGTAATGTTTGTGTATAGATGACAGCTGCAGAAGTGGTGTGAAGGATCCAATGGGACACTGGTGAGTTTCAGAGGTAAGAAAATGTTGGGAAATTCATTTTTAATGCATTTACACTTTTCTGTAGGTAACAAGTTTTGATTTGTATGTGTAGGCCCACCTCATTGGGAGAACCTCTCTCACCAGTGACAGATCGCTTCTGTAACTTCACCTGCAGCTGCCATCTGCTTTAGCCCTATGAGGGAGTCACTGGAGAGCCTGGGTGCAAGGGCTCACCTTTGTTCAGTGCTTGTCAGTGTTTGCAGCACCTCAATGCTGTCAAACACTGAAAAAATCATCTGTTAAAAAGAAATGGTGGTGGCCCCTTTAAGAAAACTGGCAGATGATGCATTATCAACTGGCGCCATCTGACACCGGCTTTCTCTTAATCGGCCAATTGACGCAAAATAGCATCTGTGTATCGGGCGTCGCTGGGGGGTGGGACTAGAACCCGAAAGGCAGCAGTCCCGCCCCCAATGCGCCTCTTCAGGTAAGATCCCGGCCAATGAGTGTGCTGTAATCTGTTTTACCAAGCTAGGAAGGGGGAAAATATGCAAGGCTCCCCATTCCTGTAGTTCTCATGAAAACAGATAATGTTCTAAAAAGTAACAAATAATTTGGGTATTTGGCATTGATCCACTAAAAAAGGAGAGGATTATTGGGGTTAATAGGATTTTGCATTCCTGAAAATCCTTATGTCGTGATGTTGGACCCATGGACAGAACCTTATTCATTAGGGAATGGTTTCAAGGAGAATTTCAGCTATTGCTCTTTAGAACTGAACTTCTTCAATCTCTGCCCCACCACCACTGCCAAAATAAATCTGACACCTGCCATCTCAGAAATAGGTAGATTATATTTCTGAAAAAATTTAAATCATAATCTCCATTTGAAATTGACATTTATGCCTTTTGTTCCATTATTTTCAAGCAGGGGACAGTGCACCCGCTGGTGATATTTTGCGATTTGTTTTAATCTGTGACAATTTGTTTATCTTCCCTGACATGGTTCCTGTTCCACTTTATGCTGTTTCACCGACACAAACATCACGTTCATTGATAGTGCTGTTCCTGCCGATAATAATAATCTTGATGCTGTGGCTTTTTTTTTCTAATTTACTTCTTTTATTGTGTTATTTTTCTTCCATTGTCATCTAACTTATCATATACTCTGGCTTTTGAAATGTCAAGTGAGTCAATAGCTAGAGTGATGACCGCAGGGAGGCTCTTCAGCATTTCCTTGATCGTGCCACGTACATGATCCAGTCTTTCATATCAGGGCATAAAAATTCTGTTGATAAAAAGATGGCACCGCAGGGATCGGTGCTAGGACCCCAGCTATTCACAATATATATTAATGATCTAGACGAGGGAACTAGATGTAATATCTCCAAGTTTGCAGACAACACAAAGCTGGGTGGGCGTGTGTGCTGTGAGGAGGATGCAGAGAAACTCCAGTCTGATTTGGACAGGTTGCCTGATTGGGCAGATGCATGGCAGATGCAGTATAATGTGGATAAATGCGAGGTTATCCACTTTGGTGCCAAAAACAGGAAGGCAGATTATTATCTGAACGGCAATAGATTGGGAAAAGAGGAAGTGCAACGAGACCTGGGTGTCCTTGTGCACCAGTCGCTGAAGGTAAGCATGCAGGTGCAGCAGGCGGTTAAGAAGGCAAATGGTATGCTGGCCTTCATAGCGAGAGGATTCGAGTACAGGAACAAGGATGTCTTGCTGCAGTTGTACAGGGCCTTGGTGAGACCACACCTTGAGTATTGTGTGCAGTTTTGGTCACCTTATCTGAGGAAGTATGTTCTTGCCATGAAGGGAGTGCAGCGAAGATTCACCAGACTGATACCTGGGATGGCAGGAATGACGTATGAAGAGAGATTGGGTCGATTAGGCTTATATTCGCTAGAGTTTAGAAGAATGAGAGGGGATCTCATTGAAACTTATAAAATTCTAACAGGACTAGACAGACTAGATGCAGGAAGGATGTTCCCGATGGCGGGGGAGTCCAGAACCAGAGGTCACAGTCTAAGGATAAGGGGTAAGCCATTTAGGACTGAGATGAGGAGGAATTTCTTCACCCAGAGAGTGGTGAACCTGTGGAATTCTCTACCACAGAAAGCAGTTGAGGCCAATTCATTAAATATATTCAAGAAGGAGTTAGATATATTTCTTAAAGCTAAAGGGATCAAGGGATATGGGGAGAAAGCAGGGACAGGGTACTGAATTTGGATGATCAGCCATAATCTCATTGAATGGCGGAGCAGGCTCGAGGGGCCGAATGGCCTACTCCTGCTCCTATCTTCTATGTTTCTATGGTGGTGGTGCCAACACATTGAGTCATGGAATGTTACGATGCAGGCTTGGCGCCCTTAATCTCCCACGTGGGAGTTTCCATTCTTGGCTATGTAGTTGTAGAGTCACAGCGAGTAAAGGCCATGCACTTTCTTCTCTACTTCCCTCTCCAAAAGAGAAGGGAAGAGGAGAAAATCCAATAGCAAGCACATTCAGATATACCTCCAAGCAGCCAGTGACTGTAACTTTGGCAGAGGCCTGAGACCAGACCACCTATCTTCTTGACTTGGGAAGTACTAGGGAGTCAAAAAGAGGAGAAAGTGGAAATTTCTCTCTCTTTCCCTACCCCCACCCCCATCCCCAGCTCTCCATGTCTCAGCCCAGTATCTAGTGGGTCAGATGCCTCTGTCGACAATTCAGCACTAATTTGCAATCTCAACCAGGGTGTTTGTTGTGGGAAGTTGAAAAATGCACAGCAGAGGGTGTTCTTCCACAATTACGTCAAGCACATTGGGATAGAAATTGCTCATTGTTGTGCCCGTTCATGGCGAAAACAATGACCAATTTCGCAGGGTTATACCATTCGCCCCAAGGACGCCTGAAATACGTCCGCGCTATACTGGCATCGGGTGATTTTCAGGCCTCCGCGGTGGCTGCCTACAACAGCCATTGGGACCCTTGCATGCGCTAATGAGAGGCCGAACGGCAGTTTTAAAATTCCTCAGGTAAATTGGGCTGTCCTGAGCAGAGCGGACATCGAGGCTGCTCCGCTCAGCTTTTCCAGACATGGATGCGGCCTCGCACGTGGCTGCCACCGAAAAGCAATCGTGCTCCTCCCGACTCCAAGGCATTGATGACGCCTGCTGTTGGCTGGGATTGGCCCCTATCCGGCTGTCCTCCTTCCCACCCACCCCACCCCCTGCACTTTGCAAAGGGGCCCATTTTCTACCCCATTGTTGGGGAAAGTAGAAAGACTTTATTCTCAGGCCTGCGAGTGTATCACGCCGACGCTGGGTTTTCCAAAACAGAAAAGAGTTCTCTTTGAGGCAACAACAACAGCAGCAACAACTTGCATGTCTATTGTACCTTTAATGTAGAAAAGCTTTCCGAGGCGCTTCATAGAGACGTCATCAGAAGTAAATGGATGCAGAGCCAAAGGAGATATTGGGATGGGTGACTCAGACTTTGGTTAAAGAAGTGGGTTTTAAGGAGGAGAGGGAGTTTGAGAGACTGAGCGGCTGAAGGAGGGAATTTCAGGCTGTTGGGGCTAGGTGGCTGAAGGTACAGCCAACAATGGCGGGGCAAAGGGAGGGGGGGATGCACAAAAGGCCTGAGTCGGAGGAACAGAGAATCGGGGGGGGGGGCCGGGGTGAGGTTAGTTGTCGGGCTGGAGGAGGTTACAGAGATAGGGAGGGGTGAGGCCATGAATTGATTTAATCATGAGGATGAGAATTTTAAATTGAAGGATTTACCACCTTCTCTCACTGTGATGAGCACAAAACAATTACCTCAAAAAAAAATGAAAGCAACAAAAAGCAATTAGTGAGTGCTGATAATTTCCTCAGGGAACTAGCTAGGAGGAGCTACTGGCTCCAAGACACTGGCAATCGAAAAAGCATAATTCCCAAAACACCCTGGGTTAATGACCATAGCTCTAAACACTGTCGGGCTCGGTAAATTCTCAAGTTATTACCATCTCTACAAAATATATTATTTTTACAATCCACCAGAATGCCGCAAATTAAAATAACAGCATTAAACCACTCATTAACATTTTTGCAAATATCAAACTGCAGTTATAAATACATAAGAAACTGTGGAATAGAAAGGGTTCACTAATATTTTCCACTGATTTCTGATCAGTTGATTAAATTCTCCAGCAAGCAAATCATTCACTAAACAGAAATTGCTTAAAACCAGCAGTGATTCGCTCAGTGGATGGACACATTACTGTGGCACTGTCAGATGCAATATTATCCAGTGGATGGATTCTACTGAATACTGCAGTGACTGGTGCATTATGATGGCGGGTCTGTCCTCTAGATAAATATTGTATCCAATGGGGTACCCATGGGTATAAACTGAAAGAAGAGTTTAAAAATACCAGAAAACTGCTGCAATATTGGTGGCGCTCGAAGCCCTGATGTGATATGACGTGTCGTGATATTATGCAATTTTTTGCAGTGTGCGCAGTGTGGTGACAGTAGTTCCGTAGTGCACAAATACTTTGGGGACAGCTGTTCTTGCGTTTAAATATGCCGCACAATCTTGCACCCCACTACCAAGTGCATTAATCTCTTAGCACCCGTGTTACATTTTGATTTCTCACATCAAGTGTAAGGCCTTGTGGTTTTTCTGAGTGGAACGAAAAATTCACTGCCGCTCAGTGCTAAATTACGGGCAGTTTCGTACTGTCAACCTCTGCCCATTTAGGAATTGGGTTAAGGCCGTACAAATTTATTTCACATACATCCGGCCAAAAGTCTGTCTGGACTGAATTTATCCCAAAGATGGAGGACAAAATTCTAACTGCCGCATTATCTTTCTATTTCTACAATGTTATTTTACAAGTGTCACAGATGAAAGATGTAAATATCAATCTGTCTTCCCGCCCCCCCCCCCCCACCCACCCACCATCCCAAAAAAGCTATAGCTGTCATTAGTAACACTGACAATAACTAATATTTAATATCTCAGTGTCAGTTTGGCTCACATTGCTAGCACTCTTAGCTCCGAGCCGGAAGTTTGTAGATTCAACTCCAGGACTTGAGCACAGGCTCTCGGCTGAAATTTCAGTGCAATACTGAGAGAGTGCTGCATTGTCAGAGGTGCCATCCTTTGGATGAGATGTTTATCTGAGGCCCTGTCTAACTATTCAGGTGTATGGAAACAATTCTGTATTATTATTTGAAGAGCAGAGAGTTTTCCTAGTGGCCTGGCCAGCATTTAACCTCACCAAAATAAATTAACTGGTCAAAAATCTCATTGTGTTTGCGGGATCTTGTTTTGCATAAATTGGTAGCCTTCATAACAAAATTGATTACACTGTAAAAGTAATTCATTGCTTGCGTAGCATTTGGGACATTCTGAAGAAATGCAAGTTCGTTCTTTCTTTATCTCCTGCAAGTCCAGAGAAATTTGACTGTCATTAAACTCTTGTGATATTGCCACCATATCGAATGCATTTTTTTTTTTAAAAAGCCACTTAATTGCCAAAGAATAATCATTTACCAATCACTTAACCGTGAGCTTAAAACTACTGAATTGTTCAGTGCCCTGCCTACCTGGAATTCTAAAAGACTTTGTTTACTCTCAGTGTCTGAGATGTATTGAGTGCAGTGGGAAAGCAATCTGAATTCATTAGACTGAAAAAAAGCTTTTTAAATAAAATTTGCTTTATGGAGATGGAGGTTGAAGGGTTTCACAGCAGCTAAGATATTTTCAGTGTCTTTTTTGAATTACCTACCATTGACCACTTTGAGTGGCTGCCAAGTGCTGCATTTAAGCAAGATGAAGCCATCAGGAACAGCAGAAAAGAAGCGGAGATTGTTTTCCATGTCATTTGATGCTGCACGCTGAGTACACTGTTTGTGTTATTGTGCATCCGAACTCCAATTCCTGCAATATCTTATGAAGGTTTATCAGCTCAATCTTTTTTAAAAAAAAATAGCCATTTAAAGAATGTAATGCATGAATTGTTATTTTATTATCATTTCCTGTGCTTGTGTCTGGCTCTAAAACCCATCAAATTAGTCAAGTGATCCTACCCTGTGAAGGATTGATCGATCACCTTCCAGCTGCAAGAGCATGTTCAGAGCTAAGATGCTGATTATGGGCTAGATCTTGAAATACCAAGATTTTGATAACTATTTGTTTCTCTCATTTTTGTGTTATGTTCAGATTCAGATTCTGTGTCTTATGGTCGCTCCATCTTTCTCTTTCTCTACCTCCCACACTCCCTTTCGTAAATCGATGATGGACAATAGTGCTGGGGGGTAGCTGGGGGTGGGGGGAGGTGAGGGAGTTTCTGTCTGTATTTCCCCCCCGGCCCCCCCAGCCTCCTTCCCCCATCAGCGCCATCAAGTAATTCCAGCTCGGGTACAAAGCACACTTCCTCTATATTGCCTTGTCAATATGCCAGCCTAAAACTAGCAAAGCTCATCATGTTTGCAGCAGGTGGCATGTTGGCATCTGCTGGGACTTGTACCCATGATGACAAAAACACTAGCTAAGTGGGCTCAAATTGTTCTGCCCGCTATGAGCTGCTTCAGTTTAAAAAAAAAACATCCTGTGGGATTTGAAACATGTCGCAGATAGCAAAACTCAGTAGTGCATGGAAGAGTCATTGTAAGGCCTATGGAAATTTTGGTTGTGTTTTATTTTGCTTATGCTATTTATTATAAGTACATCTTGTACCATAGTTGACAACTGCAAACAACTGCGATCTGGGTCCTGCAGTTTTTACATGAGAAGCGTCACAAAATTTGCAGATGAGAGAAGTCTATTGGAGCCTAGCAGTGCATTTTGCCACTTCAAAATGGCTCTTGCAATCCTTGCTGAAAAAAAATGGTCCTTCAGAAGTAAGAGAATATCTTATTTGAAGAAAAAGCTATAAGCCATCCCGTTCCCCAAGTCAATTCAATCACGAAGCGTAACTGTTAACCCATTGACCTAACTGTAAAATTCTCATTATTCGCATTAGATACATGTGGGACAAGAAAGGATGCCACCTCAAATACTGAGAGACACCCATAAATGTATAGATATTATCCTGTATAACATTTGACAATTCAGATGAACAGAGTTCCACTTCAAGATTAATAATTATATATACTATATATTCAATAAGTTTGTAGCAACAATATTATCAGGGGTCAAGAAGTAAGGTGCTCTTTACTCTGTACCAGTATGCAAGGACAATACTGTCTGGTACAAATAGATAATATTCCTTTTTCTGTCCTGGTCTTCTGGTGTTACTAGCAGTATTTAGAGTGAACAGGACAATATGCTCTTGTAATTAAAACTATTCAAAAAGCTCACTACAGTCCCTTTGTTACATTTTCTTCAGAATCTGCTTATTACCCTGACGTCTACCTCAGCTTGTTAAGAACAAGCAGGTCTCCTCATTATCGCAATTGTTGCTTCACTCTGTGCAGTCCACACAATTTAATTTGAGTACTCTTTAGATTTCCATGGTGTAAAATTAACTGCTATAGAAATTTCACCTGGAACTCCTGCAAATATCCATTGGTGGCAAACATTTACTTGGAGGATAAAAGACAGCAAGGAATTTGTTACAAGTCAGTAACACATGAAGGGGTTCTGACGGTGACATAAACCACAGGTGCGAAGCTCGAGCAGTTTATCAATGTCATCTGAACCCCCAAGATACGGAGCTGCCTTGAAACAAACTCCTAAATTGGCTATTATTTATGATATAGATGAAAAGATAAATGCTTAGCATTGAAAAAAGAACCAGTGTAGCAGAGTTGAACAGCAAGTTCCCAGATGTGGAAAACAGAAATGGATGAACGCAGCAGGGCTGTGATTGCATGTCTTTACTGCAATGCTGTGAAGCTTTATTTGACTGAATTACAGGGGAACAAGATTTCAGTATACATAATGTAAACAAAATATGTGAAGCCTGTGGTAATTCGACGCCACTTTCCCCCATTGCAATAAGTGTCAACAGATTTATGAAAGGTATATTTTTAATCTTGCCCACTTAACTTGGTGAAGGAAGAGTATGTATAACAGCATGCTGATGATTGTGCTCTTCCCTTCTCTGCAGGTCCTCCAAACCATCACAGCCAGTCCACTCTCCGGCCTCCTCTTCCCCCACCTCACAACCAGACGCTCTCGCACCACCACTCATCTGCCAACTCCCTCAACAGAAACTCTTTGACGAACAGAAGGAACCAGATTCATGCCCCTTCCGCTGCACCAAATGAGCTGCCGACCACACCCGAGTCTGTTCAGCTGCAGGACAGCTGGGTTCTGAACAGCAACGTGCCGCTGGAGACGAGGTATTGTAAAAGAAGGTTTATTCTTATCTTGTCTTGCTCAGGCTTGGTGGATTTTATTGCACACTGAATGCAATCAACTTTCAGCTCAACCTTCCTCATGACACGTTCCGTGGCTCAGCACATCATCGAGAACTTCAGGCGGCAGAACCCCATGCAACTCTGCTCAGACGCACCTGTAGAGTGCTGCTCACTGGGCCTCCCATCAGCACTTTGATTTTTAATAAGTGAATAATGGAGCACCGGAGTTTGTTTTTAACTTTTTTGGCAAGGCTTCACACTCGGTGCTTTTGTACTACTGCCCACATCCACCCTTATAAGTGTGAGATCACCTCTTCCAGGTGTCGTTTCTAACACATTTGCCAATTTTACAATGCACTTTAGTGTGGGCTGCACCCAAGGCGAGAGATTCCAAATTGGAGCTCAGTATCAGCTTGAATGATCGATAGGTGAACAGTCAGAAAAAAGTGCCTGATTTTTGTGGACTATTTCTGTGTTTGACTGGTTTAGAGGTTGGGAAGTATATCTGGGGGTGGCAACACATTTTGGAAAACTAATCCCCTTAATATAGCTTCTCTTTTTTTTCCATGTTGGATTGTTGAATTAATGAACAAATAGGACAAAGATTTAGAAACTGGTGTTTGTTTTTTTTTTCTTTTGAATTCTATTGATATCCTCCCAGATGCAATTCTGAAATATCTTGGAAAAATAAGTTCATGCTATTTAAAAACAAAACTGTTAAGATTGAGCTACATCAGAAAACTGTTGCGAGCGGGAGCAGTGAGTTTGTGTCCTGGTGCCACAGTGATCAATCTCTGTACAGTGCTGGCGTGGGGAATTGAACAATGCAGCTTTCACAGATGTGTAGGCTCATGACGGCACTTGTCCAGTGATTGTGCTTTAATCAGTTGGATTCTCATCCCGGTTGTATTGCTTCAGTTCACGTTGGTTTTCCCAGTAGGAAAAGAGAATTCACTCGGGAAGGCCATTGCCACTTGCAAGGAAAGAAAATAAATTCCGTAGCTGGGGAAAAAAAAAAAAGTTGCATTTGAGCCCTGCATGACACTACATTACCAGTAAGTACCAGCGGCATCCTCATTTCAGGCATCGGGGGCTGCTCAGCACTTGTTAGGATGGCCTTGCTGTGTTAGTGGCCATTTGTAAGCATAGGAATTCCTCAGATAAGGCTCTGGAGAGACTGTGCAGCAATAACCAATTGAAATGATAAATCGCCCGCTGCCACATTTAAAATCCATCTTGTAAATTGAGGTATTCTGGTGCTTTACTGACACCATCAGTGGGCAGAAGTTAGCTTTCAGGCAGTGGCTGATCTTCATCCCTTAAAATTGGTAGCGTTTTCTTTGCTTTTTCTTCTGGTGTGTAAAACACATTGAAATCCTCCTTTTATTTTCTTAAAGCAAAATTTGCCAGGTCGTTGGATGAGTGCTGTGCACGTGCATTACGCTGAGGGAAGAGGAGGAAAGTGGCTCATCCTCCCCCACAAATGCCGCACAGTACCTTCCTGATCTCAGTTTAAGTCGTCCTGGGTGAGAAGAAGGTGAGGTGCTTCCCTGAAGACAAAGATCGACTAAGTGTTACATCGAGTCTACAGTACAGAAACAGGCCATCCGGGCACTTGGTCCACACGAGCCTCCTCCTACCCCATTTCATCTAACCCTATCATTTCTATTCCTTTCTCCTTCATGTGCTTATCTAGCTTCCCCTTAACTGCATCGATGCTATTTCCCTCAACTACTCCTTGTGGTAGCGTGTTCCACATTCTTACCACTCTTTGGGTAAAGAAGTTTCTCCTGAATTCCCTGAATAAGTAAATGGAGAATTTATAGGGTGAGTCATTGGATGCCTCTCTCCTGATCCTCTGTAGGAAAAGCATACCATTGGCAGAGTTCTGTAAACAGGGCATGTTTCTATCAAGGGAGGGGCGACCTGAAGAGACAGCAGGAAAAAAATGGGTGAAAAGAAACCTAACCTCGACTTCACCCATTAACAACTCACAATGGGATCATTGAGTGTGGCTTTTATTTTAAGGTGGGCAATGCCAATTCAAATTGATCTGCAAACAATTTGTGTAGCCTTGAAAACGTCAACTCTTTTTAATGCTGCTTTTAAAAGATTTATGTTGTCGCATGAATGAATGTTTAAAGTGGTTTGGCATGCACAATGTAGCTGTTTCTAGAAAAACATCACCTGTAAACAGAGGCCATTGTGATCAGAAATTCCATATAAAGTCTGATCTGTGCTGAATAGATCAACATTCTGTAGCCTGTTGCCAGTTAAATATTAATAAAGTAAAGCTTTCTCCCACAGGTTCACACAATATATCAGTGCCTCATATCGTAGAGGATGTTTATGATTCCCTTTCCAGTAGACTAATCTTATAAAACTTACATAACACTCTCTGATGTACTACACTTTGATGTAACTTCCATTGATTGATAATGATTCTGTATCTAATAGAGTTGCTAAATAAAAACATCTGCCGGAATTTTCTTTACCTGGGCGGGTCGGGTGTGGGCGACCCCATTGCTGCTTCCATCCCACTCCAGAAATCGACTTTGCACTAATGGGGCCTATTAAGCCCGCCCAGCGCGTTACCCGGCCCAGTTAAATGGTGTGAGTCTGATGACGTCATTCCATGACGCATTTTCAACCAGTAGATTTAAAGGAGCCATGGCCACATTGCATTTGAAGATTCATCTAGGAGTGTGCAGTCTCTGCACTGGAGATTTTGATTGCTCCAAACACTTGGATACATGACTGCACAGAGGCAGAGGGCTGCACCCAGATTCTCCGATGACTCCCTCCATATGCCTGTGGAGGGAGTCAGAGCACGCAGGGAGGTCCTCTTCCCTTCAGATGGGCGGAAGAGACCTCCCCAGGAGACAAAAAGAGCCTGGCTCCAAATTGTAGAGGAGGTCAACAGTCAGGAGGCCCTGGGGGCAGTGCCGGAAATGTTTCAATGATCTCATTAGATCAGAAAAGGTGAGTACAAAGCCACACTCAACTTCATCCTGCTGTGCCTCCCATCACATCCCTATCAGTCTGCACATCATTACTCGCACCAACAAATCTTGCACGTCCACCTATCCCCTTCTCTCTTTCTACATTATCACATCCCCATCTTACTAGCCACTCCTCACACTCACCCTCATCCTAATGCAATCATACCAACTAACAACATACAAGGAGGCCATTTGGCATTGCCACCCCACTCCATCATAGACACCCTCTAAATATGTAACCCATCCATTCCTTACACATTCCATCACTTGCACTCAACCTTCTCTTCTTCCCCTATATGCAGGAAAAGAGAGTCCACAATAAGCGGGAGAGGGAGAGAACTGGAGGTGGAACGCCATCATTTGCTACCCTCACAACAGCAGAGGAGGCTGCATTGGAAGCCTTGGGAGTGGCTGAGCTGCTGGAGGTGGGAGACGGAGAGAGGGGGACATCTCAGCAACCTGGGAACAGAATTACATATCATACGAACATAAATACGAAAATACGAATTAGGAGCAGGAGTAGGCCACTCGGCCCCTCGAGCCTGCTCCGCCATTCAATAAGATCATGGCTGATCTGATTACTCCACATTCCCGCCTACCCTCGATAACCTTTCACCCCCTTGCTTACCAAGAATCTATCTACCTCTGCCTTAAAAATATTCAAAGACTCTGCTTCCACCGCCCTCTGAGGAAGAGAGTACAAAGACTCACAACCCTCTGTGAGAAAAAATTTCTCCTCATCTCTGTCTTAAATGGGCGACCCCTTATTTTTAAACAGTGACCCCTAGTTCTAGATTCCCCCACAAGAGGAAACATCCTCTCAACATCCATCCTGTCAAGACCCCTCAGCATCTTATATGTTTCAATCAAGTCACCTCTTAATCTTCTAAACTCCAGCGGATATAAGCCTAGCCTGTCCAAAAATGTGCGGGTTAGGTTGATTTGGCTATGATAAATTGACCCTTAGTGTTAGGGGGGGATTAAATATGTGGGGTTATGGGGATAGGATGGGATATGTTAGGGGGAATTAAATACGTGGGGTTACGGGGGTAGGGTGGGATATGTGTACTGTGGGGATTAAAGCAGGGATAGGGTACTGGATTTGGATGATCAGCCATGATCGTATTGAATGGTGGAGCAGGCTCGACGGGCCGAATGGCCTACTCCTGCTCCTAGATTCTATGTTTCTATGTTTCTATGTTTCTTTCCTCATAAGACAACCCGCCCATTCCAGGTATTAGTCCAACGCATTTACATCCTTCCTTAAATAAGGAGACCAATATTGTACACAGTACTCCAGATGTGGTATCACCAATGCCCTGTATAACTGAAGCATAACCTCCCTACTTTTGTATTCAATTCCCCTCGCAATAAACGATAACATTCTATTAGCTTTCCTAATTACTTGCTGTACCTGCATACTAACCTTTTGCGATTCATGCCACCCAGATCCCTCTGCATCTCAGAGCTCTGCAATCTCTCACCATTTAGATAATATGCTTCTTTTTTATTCTTCCTGCCAGAATGGACAATTTCACATTTTCCCACATTATACTCCATTTGCCAGATCTTTGCCCACTCACTTAACCTATCTATATCCCTTTGTAGCCTCCTTATGTCCTCGTCACAATTTACTTTCCGACCTATCTTTGTGTCATCAGCAAATTTAGCAACCATACCTTCAGTCCCTTCATCCAAGTCATTTATATAAATTGTAAAAAGTTGAGGCCCCAGCACTGATCCCTGTGGCACACCACTCCTTACATCTTGCCAACCAGAAAATTACCCATTTATGTCTACTCTCTGTTTCCTGTTAGCTAGCCAATCTTCTATCCATGCCAATATGTTACCCTCTACACCATGACCTTTTATTTTCTGCAATAACCTTTGATGTGGCACCTTATCAAATGCCTTCTGGAAATCTAAGTACAGTACACCCACCGGTTCCCCTTTATCCACAGCACATGTTACTTCCTCAAAGAACTCCAATAAATTGGTTAAACATGATTTCCCTTTCACAAAACCATGTTGACTCTGCCTGATTACCTTGAACTTTTCTAAGTGCCCTGCTATAATGTCTTTAATAATAGCTTCTAACATCTTCCCTATGACAGATGTTAAGCTAACTGGCCTGTAGTTTCCTGCTTTCTGCCTCCCTCCCTTTTTGAATAAAGGAGTTACATTCGCTATTTTCCAATCTAATGGAACCTTCCCCGAATCTAGGGAATTTTGGAAAATTAAAACCAACGCATCAACTATCTCACTAGCCACTTATTTTAAGACCCTAGGATGAAGTCCATCAGAACCCGGGGACTTGTCAGCCCGCAGCTCCAACAATTTGCTCAGTACCACTTCCCTGGTGATTATAATTTTCTTGAGTTCCTCCCTCCCTTCCATTTCCTGATTTACAGCTATTTCTGGGATGTTACTTGTATCCTCTATAGTGAAGACCGATGCAAAAACCTGTTCAACTCAACTGCCATCTCCTTATTTTCCATTATTAATACAGCTACATGGCGTAAATCACTCACTTATATGGGGCCTGATGTCGTCAGCCACTGAATGGTCATCATGTGCATAATGGTATCTGTACCCACTCTACATATGACATATTTAACTCATCTCTTTACTCTCCCACAGGTCCATCAAGAGCCCCCATCCCCACTGTCCAGCCGGAGGAGGAAGACAAGTCCTCAGAGGAGCCTCCAGCCTCTGAGGGTGCACCATCACCAGACATAAGCACACCCAGCACCAGCGCAGATATGCACACCTCAGTGGGTCCCACGTGAGATAGACTGGTGTTTCCTGTTTTTAGAAACCTGGCATTTCACAACTCACAAGTGAGCAAGAGCAGATGGTGGAGACTCCTCACCGGAGGGCGCAGGATGCTTCCAGCTCTGCTCAGCTGCGTGCAGACGCTGAGCCTCGGGGACGATCCAGAAAGAGGGCAATCCTGGAGGTGCAGGAAGAAGTGCAGGAGGCTGTGACAGGTTTTGCGACCACGATGTCTGCAAATGTTCAGAGAATGGAGGAGTCCATCTCCAACATGAGCACCACCATGTCACAGGCAATGGCAACTGTAGGTTCTTCCATGGAAAGGATGGCCACCTGCATGGAACAGCTGATGTCCTACTCACATGAGCACATGCTATCTATGGAGAATAGATGGCAGAGGCTCATAGACCTTCTCTCTAGGAGGGATGTCAGCGTAGACGTGGGTCCTCATGGCCCCACTGATGTGCGGCTAGGTGCTCTCTAGCTCCTTGCTAGCAGGGAAGTGCGGGTGACTCATGAGAGGAATGATGGTGAGAGGGGACAGGGAAGTGTGGGCTCCTCTCAAAGCGCTTACACTTCTCCCCCGTTGCCACCCCCTCAGTCAGAGCCCCAGATGCCTCCTCGGACAGCGATGGCTGCGTCGCCCCTACACAGTCGCAGGAGGAGCAGACTTCAGCAGAGGCTCCAAAACCCAGAGGATGTCCACCAAGAGTGTCTAATCAGTCGCAACAAGGAATTGAGCAGGCTGCCTCCATCTCTGCTGAAGCCACAGGGGTAGCACCTCGTAGATGCACGCGTAAGAGAAAGATGACACACAAGTAGATTCACATGGGTAGCCACTTGGGTGTTTTATTCAATGTTAATGTCAAGTTTCTGTTAATGTGATATCAACCATAAAAATCTTTATTTTCACCACTTTCCGGTTTTGGAGAAATTTGTGTGCACCTTTGGAAGTAGCTTAGTGAGCTGCAGTGAATGGTGAGACATAACGGTACCTCTACCAATGGTGATCAGTGTGAAAGGATTGGCTTGGTCATTGTGAGGATGGTTTATGGTGTTGGTGTGGGGTGGTGCCAACCTGGCACAGCATGTAGCAGCCATATAGGTGTACACCCTAAAGTGAAGTAAATCTGGCCATGATGAGACCATCCTTTGCCTCCCAGGCAGCAATGTGCTCGGGTGCTGATGCTCTCTGTCCTGTGCAGCATCAGGTGGTTGCGGAGAAGGCTGGTGGTGGTGTTGTTTGTGCTGCTGCTGTGCCTGGTGCTGCTAGTGTTGGGGCTCATTGTGGTCAGATTCTGAGGACCAAGGTGAGACAGTATAAACGGCACCCATGCTGATGAAAAAGATGGCAAGTCAAGTAGAGCTGACAGAAGCATTCTGTCAGTGATGAGAGAGGTTCTTCCAATGAGGTGACACTGGATAGAGACTTTGCTGGAAACACTTGCAGCCTGCAGAAAACTAAATCTGTGCTGGCAATGTAGTCAACAACAGCTTCTGCCTGAGGAAAGTGATCAGCTGTGAGGTCGGAGCTTTTATAGTACATTTGACGTTGTCAAGTAGTGAGCTAGATCAATGGCAAGTCAACTCCCGCCCCTGGTTGACAGACGTGGTTCCGGAGCTGCGTGAATCCCGCAGCCAGGGAAATTTGAAAGGTAGGGGGAAAAAGGCGCTTAAGTGTGTGACAACAAGCTGATAATGATTTCAATTATGTCGCCCGCCTCTGCCGTTTGGGTCGCTGCCGCACTGGCAAATGCGCCCAAGGGAAAGGCGCATGTCTGCGGGATGATGGCAGGTTCCCCACCCACTCTGACTTTTTTCAAATTTCCCACCCGATCCATGTCCGATCGCACCCACACAGACCCCAGAAAATTCCGGCCATCCTGTCTGAGATACATCCTCCCTTCAGCTGATGTAAGTTAATACCTGTTTGGCGTACCTACTCATCAACTTTATTAGCCCAATCATGCCCCCATCATGGATCTGTAGCTCAAGTTATGTGGCACTGTAAACATTCAGTTATTTTCTTGCTGCCTCTGACTATACATAGAAACCTAATAAGATCACATTATAACCTTGTTCTTGCTAAGCTGTAAATATGCCACATTTAACACTCTTCCCCCTCCCTGCAGCCTCGCTGTATTCAAATAAGGGATCGTCATGTGTTCTGCTCTAAATTATTCTTTCCCTGGGCCTCAAAAACCACAGAACTCTTACCTCCGGGAGTCTTTCTTCCTCCAGTAATCGTCAGGCTTTTAAAACCGAGTCTCGACTATATCGCTTCGACGCATTTCAACCTTGCTTTGCACGATACGCCTCCACCCATAATTGGAGTTCTCAATAAAAATTGCAGAACTCATAAAATTGTGATCTAAAGTAGTCCAAGATCTTATCAGTTTCACCAAGGTGTTTGGGATGGTATCATTGGGCTAAATATCGGAGAGCGCTAAAAACCTGCCGGTGCCACCATGGGCCGGAGTTAACGACTGCCGAAATTAATGGCACTGGCAGGACCAAGATATTGGTGCTGGTTGCTAACTAACATTAGCCCAGCACTAAACTCACTGTGCAAGGCCAGTTCTCCTGGTGGGAGTCACAGCAGGAGGCCCAATATAGCGTGGCCGTAGCGTCATTGCAGCAAGAACCCTCTTCTCTTACAGCAAGGCTGTCATTTTAGAAAGCACTACGGTCCCTTAAAGGGGAACTGCCTTCCAAAATGAAAAAATAAAAATCATTTAAAAATAGGCATTTTTTACCCCTTAGAACTCAACTGCCTTCTGAAAAACAAATTAACATTAAAAAAAGGCCGAGAAATTGGCCTCCTTACCGCCTCCGGTTATCGCCACCGGGGGACGATAACGGGGTGCTAAGCACTTACCGACCAGGTGTGGCGAGAAGATGGACTCCCGCTATATTCGGCGGGAGGTTTGCGGTGGCGGTATGGCATTGCGCCCCGATCGCCATGCGTATCGCCCCGGTAGCACTCCGGATCCAGACTTTGGTTCCGTCCCCTGCAGCATTGCTGGGCGAAAACACCGGCAGCTGCAGGAGGCGTTCATCGGGAGGCCGGGCGCTTTGGGGGCGATACTTAAAGGCGACGTGGCCAAGGTAAGTGAATAAAATTGTGAAATGCACTTTCTAGTTTTTTTTTCATTTTTCTTTGCCAGCGCTCGATCAGCCCGGCACTCTGCTGCAGTGCATCGGGCTGATCGGGCCGGATCACGGCTGCCGTCGGGGACCAGGTAAGTTTTGCTCTTGCAGAGCCTGCAGCGATGGCCCTTCTCTTTAAGGGGGGGGAGGAGCCTTCCAACGCGGCAGCGCTGCAAGGCCCCGCCTGCTGCCTATTGCGCTCCAGGAAGGAAGTGGAGCGCTTGATGTAGCGTTCCACTTCCTTCCTGGAGCTTAAAACCCAAATTTTTTGAAGTTGAAAAACATTCAACTTTTAAAAGTAGCACCCCAAATGGGACGTTACCTAATTTCTCCCCCAGAATTCCTAAATATCAGTCTTCAGCTCGTAAAGCTGAATTGCCTTCTGCACCTAAAAAAATGGGAAAAGTGCTTCAGCACTAACACAAATGGCTCAGCAAGCCAGGGAAGGGGCACCCAGGATCTCGCAAGCAGGACTCCAGCTTTGTGCAGGGCTCAACACTGTAAGACAGGTCCTCTACCCACAGGAGCCAGGAGGCCCTTCAGAAAGAATGATGTGAGACCAGATCACCGATGCCGTCACTGCCAGCAGTGTTGCCCCCGCGACCTGGCTCCAGTGCCCAAAGAAGCTTCATGACCTCAGACCAGTGGTCAAGGTCAGTGAATGCATCTTCCAAAGTCGTCTCCTACCAGTTGTACCACTAGCCTCGCACACTGCTCAATGCACGACTCCCCCAATCATTAAGCTACCAACAATCTGTACCAAACACCAGGCACACCTCCCATTCCTAGCTTCACCTCACCCCCTTGGAGGAAATGGTCCTGGCCATTCTTGGCAGGGGCATGGCTGAGCCCTTGGCCAGCGGTGGGGATGAAAGGATACAAGATGCAGTTATCCTCATACATTCAGTAGGATAGACAAAGGCACACACAAGACAGTCACTAAGGGAATGCATAAGGGTGATGAGTTGATTTCTTGATGTCATATTGGGTGGATAGATCTATAAAGTTGGATTGGAAATTTTGGTTTGTGGTGGCTTTTATTTCAGTATTGTGACCAAGAGAACACTGTGATGGTCAGTAACAGAGGGAAGGTAAGGTGTAGGACAAATGTTGAAAGGGGAATTAGGGTTGTGGTCACTGGTACTACAGGCATTTGATTCCATCCAGGATATCCCGGCCAGATAGGGGCTGTCTGGATTGCATCCTTCCTCTGCTTCCTCCCCTTCCACTTCCTCTTCTTCTGCGTCTTCCTCTTCCCTCTGCAAGCAGATGCTGGAAATCTGAAATAAAAGCAGAAAATGCTGGAAATACTCAGCAGGTCAGGCAGCATCTCGACCGAAGACGTGAACTCTGTTTCTCTCTCCATTGATGCTGCCTGACCTACTGAGTATTTCCAGCATTTTCTGACTGCTCAGAGGCCTTCCTTTACCATCTGAGGTCTTGCAAGTGTCCAGCAGCATTCCCTGCACATTTTAAAAACTTTTAACATGTATTGTACCAAGCCACTACTTCAATAAAATATAAAAAATCCAGTCCAAAAGCTGAAATTTAAACTTGCCTGAAAGATGTGTGTGTCCATTTAAGAAATGCTAACAATGTCTCTGTCAGTCTGCTGCACGCTCGCTTTTCAGAGCGCGCTTAGGACCCAGCGCTAAACTCAGCGCAAAAGTCCAAGTTCGCACAGCGTGGCGTCAAGTCGGTGTTGCACGCCAACTGATATCACACCCTCCATATTTGCACGTCCAGGCCAGGGCTATGGTCCTCACCAAAATGGCGTTCGCCGAGTCTTTTTTTCAGGAAACCGGCAGTAACTCGTAGCAGTAAGTAGCCAAATATTAATTTTACAGCATAGAAAGCCATTCAGCCATCATACCTGTGCCAAGTCCCATTTAGTCTCATTCCCCTGCCCTTTCCCCTATACCCTTTTAAATTACTTTTCAGATATCTTTCCACTTCCCTTTGAAGAGCTACATGGTTTCCATTTCTACCAGTGTTTCTGGTCGGGTATTCCATGTCCCAAAAACCCTTTGCGTAAAAAGAATCTCCTAATCTCTCCCTTCGTTCTTTTGGTGATGACCCTAATTTTATGCCCTCTAGTTACTGACTCACCAAATTAGTGGAAATAATTTGTCTGGATTTACCTTATCAAAGTTGCCCATAAGTTAGAACATTTCCATCAGATTTCCTCTGATCCTTCTTTGTTCTAATGACAGGAGCCCGATTTTCTAAAATCTCACCTTATATTTCCTCTTTTTACATCTCATTATAATTTTAATTTCTCTAGATTTGTGATATTACAAATGCAATCTGAAGGAATTATAGAACAAAAAGGGTGACTCAACCATGGCTAACAAGGGAAATTAGGGATAGCATAAGATCCAAGGAGAGGGCATATAAATTGGCCAGAAAAAGCAGTAACCCTGTGGATTGGGAGCAGTTTAAGATTCAACAAAGGAGGACAAAGGGATTAATTAAGAAGGGGAAAATAGAATACGAGAGTAAGCTTGCAGGGAACATAAAAACTGACTGTAAAAGCTTTTATAGATATGTGAAGAGAAAAAGATTAGTGAAATCAAGCATAGGTCCCTTGCAGTCAGAATCAGGGGACCTTATAATGGGGAACAAAGAAATGTCAGACCAATTAAATACATATTTTGGTTCTGTCTTCACAAAGGAGGACACAAATAACCTCCCAGAGATGTTGGGGAACATAGGGTCTGATGAAAGGGAGGAACTGAAAGAAATCAGTATTTGTAGGGAAATGGTGTTCGGGAAATTGAAGGGATTGAAGGCCGATAAATCCCCAGGGCCTGATTATCTACATCCTAGGGTACTTAAGGAAGTGGCCCTAGAAATAGTAGATGCATTGCTGATCATCTTCCAACATTCGATGGAATCTGGAACAGTACCCATGGATTGGAGGGTAGCTAATGTTACCCCACTATTCAAAAAGGGTGGTAGAGAGAAAACGGGGAATTACAGACCGGTAAGCCTGACATCGGTAGTGGGGAAAATGCTAGAGTCCATTATAAAAGATGTAATAGCTGAGCACTTGAAAAACAGTGACAAAGTCAACATGGATTTACAAAAGGTAAATCATGCTTGACTAATCTACTGGAATTTTTTGAAGATGTAACTGGTAAAATAGATAAGGGAGAACCAGTGGATGTGGTGTATTTGGACTTCCAAAAGGCTTTTGATAAGGTCCCGCATAAGAGATTAGCGTGTAAAGTTAAGGCACATGGGATTGGGGGCAAGGTATTGACTTGGATAGAGAACTGGTTGGCAGACAGAAAGCAAAGAGTTGGAATAAACGGGTCTTTTTCCGAGTGGCAGGCAGTGACTAGTGGGGTACCGCAGGGATCGGTCCTTGGACCCCAGCTATTCACAATATATATTAATGATCTAGACGAGGGAACTAGATGTAATATCTCCAAGTTTGCAGATGACACAAAACTGGGTGGGCGTGTGTACTGCGAGGAGGATGCCGAGAAACTCCAGGATGATTTGGACAGGTTGGGTGAGTGGGCAGAAGCATGGCAGATGCAATATAACGTGGATAAATGCGAAGTTATCCACTTTGTTGTCAAAAACAGAAAGGCAGATTATTATCTGAATGGCAATAGATTGGGAGAAGGGGAAGTGCAACGAGGCCTGGGTGTCCTTGTGCACCAGTCGCTGAAGGTAAGCATGCAGGTGCAGCAGGCGGTTAAGAAGGCAAATGGTATGTTGGCCTTCATAGCGAGAGGGTTTGAGTACAGGAACAAGGATGTCTTGCTGCAGTTGTACAGGGCCTTGGTGAGACCACACCTGGAGTACTGTGTGCAGTTTTGGTCGCCTTATCTGAGGAAGGATGTTCTTGCCATGGAAGGAGTTCAGTGAAGATTCACAAGGCTGATACCTGGGATGGCAGGAATGACGTATGAAGAGAGATTGGGTAGATTGGGCTTATACTCGTTGGAGTTTAGAAGAATGAGAGGGGATCTCATTGAAACTTACAAAATTCTGACAGGACAGGACAAACTAGATGCAGGAAGGATGTTCCCGATGGTCGGGGAGTCCAGAACCAGGGGTCACAGTCTAAGGATAAGGGGTAAGCCATTTAGGACTGAGATGAGGAGGAATTTCTTCACCCAGAGAGTGGTGAACCTGTGGAATTCTCTACCACAGAAGGCAGTGGAGGCCAATTCATTAAATAGATTCAAGAAGGAGTTGGATATATTTCTTAAGGCTAAAGGGATCAAGGGATATGGGGAGAAAGCAGGGACAGGGTACTGAATTTGGATGATCAGCCATGATCGCATTGAATGGCGGAGCAGGCTAGAGGGGCCGAATGGCCTACTCCTGCTCCTATCTTCTATGATTCTGAGAACGTGTTTATATTTATAAAACAATTTGGA
Source organism: Squalus acanthias (assembly GCA_030390025.1). Taxonomy (NCBI): domain Eukaryota; kingdom Metazoa; phylum Chordata; class Chondrichthyes; order Squaliformes; family Squalidae; genus Squalus; species Squalus acanthias. The sequence continues at coordinate 179,080,697 of CM059427.1, read as the reverse complement.
CTCCATCTTAATTGTGCATTGGTGATCTTTGACATCAGGCTACTAAATTGGTCTTATCAAGTATTTGATGTACTTCTCCAGCTTGTACCAATCTTCAGTCTCATCTAATCAGGTACTTGTGCAGTTACACCCTATCTAAGGACATGCTTTTCCTGTTGAAATTGAAACTAGGGGGGAAAAATTGAGTTGATTTGCGCCTCCCATTAGCGCTCCCGGGGGGCGGTAATGGGGCACAAAGCCCCTAGCGTCTGGGCGCAGCACCACTAACGCCTCCCACAAAATTCAGCGGGAGGTTAGCTGCGGCGGTAGCCGGTAGTGCCCCGTGGCGCTGTGCCTCCGCCGATGACTCATTACTCCTCTTGAGTGCCAGGCTGTCTTCCTGGCACCCCGCTCCCCAGTGGTCCAGCAGGGCCCCGGTGCACGCTGTGCTAGGCCCCTCCACTTTATTCAGGGGATGGAGGCCTGCAGTACCGCGGCGCTATTGCGCGTAGCATTCCGGTATTCAATGGGAGCGCCGAAGAAGGAAGGGGAGCGCTTCCAGTAGCGTCCCGCCTCCTGCTTGGGGCACTACCACTAAAAGTAGCGCCCCGGCGAAGTTAGCACCCCAAAGGAGGCACGATCAAATTTTTCCCCCTAGGCATTTAGGGGGAGAAATTCGGTATCGCTCCGTTTGGGGCGCAATTATCGGCCGTGCACAAAGTTTTGCGCCTGGCACTAATTATCGCCTCCGACTGCAAACTTGGCTTGTATCGCCCCTGGAGGTGATTGGAGCGCTAAATCAGGCGCTACACACCTCTCTTAAGGCGCTAATGCCGAGGAGCGAGGCGCTACCTCAGAGCGCTGGTGAAGCGCATGTGATGTCAGTCAGCAATGGAACACAGACACACTGGCGCCGGCCAGTTCTTAAAAGGGAGGGTCAATCTTGCTCTCCATCCACACCCTGCTCATTGCAGCCTTGAATCTCAGCTTGGAGAGACATGTACATCAAATCTGCTGGAAAGAACAATGGCGAGGCCCAGGGAAAGAGCTCAGAGTGCAGCCCCCATAGTCTCTTCTAAATCGATGCAAGGAAGGTCAAATCAAAATGAACCTGCAAAGTGCTGCTCAGTACCCAAAACTCCTTCACATAGCATTGAATCTCTCCAGAAGTCTCTCTCTCTCTCTCTCAGAATGCGCGGTGCAAAAATGTCGCCGACAAAAAAAGGCAGGAAGCGGTCGCCTTTAAATAGCGCTCCCCCAGTCCCTTCCCGACTGCAAAATGCTCCCCTCAACCTGTCGTTGCTAGCGGCAGGCGGTAAGGCAGGGGGCGCCACTCAATATCCGGTCCGGGGCGCTACCGGGGCATTGCACGCTCGACTGACGTCATGATCTGCGGGCGCAGGAGATCATGGCAGTAGTGTTTAGCGCCGCCGCAAAATGTCTGGTCAATTTCGCAAGCAGCGCAAACATCGCCGTGCCCGGGTGCTAGTTGCTTTGCGCCCCATTAGCACCCTCTTAGGGCGCTAATGGGAGGCGCAAAGCAACCAAATTTTTTCCCCCTGAGTCTTTAACACAGTGGGAAAATTAAAATCAAGCCATAAGAAAGTCAGAGCAGAGGGATATACCACTTTGAAGCACCAATAGCATAGCAGTGGAAGTACACAAATGCAGTCCCCATGCTGGCAAGTTTCATTGCTGTCGGGCACTGCCAAGCAGAGGCTAGTTGCTATTGCACAGGGGGCGGGAAGTTCGAAGGAAGCACCATTTAGCTCACAGCGCCTTTTAAAAAGGCCTGGGAGAAAATTACCATCTCACCCTCGCAGGTCAAGATGGTGCACTGCCCACAAATACCAGAGGAGAAAACAGAGGAATTTAACACCCTTACAAATAATTTACAAAAAATTAAATTTAAAGAAGTAGTTTCTTAGCTTATAATCACGTCAGCACCAAGAACCTCTCTGCATTCATGGCACTTGTTCCCTTTGTGTAATCCTACTGCTACTCTTATCTAGAACAGGCAGGAATGTCAAGTAGAATTTGAATAGATCTTGAATTAAGTGAATTCAAACAGTCCCAATTCCATTTGACCTACTGCTTCAAAAGCTCACCCCTACAGATATTGAGTCACAGCAGAAACTTCTAAGTAGTAAAATTGAGCAACCACTCAGCTCCAAGTGTGTCAATTTAGTTGCCTGATAGTAACATGTTTTTCTTGTTGAAAAGATGATGATACACAGCTCATGCATCGTTTGAAACCTGTAAAATGCTGAATACAATACAATCAGAAACCACCACATATGCAAGGAAAGATATTACCACTGCAGTGTCAAATCCAGTTAAAATTATTTCTGATGTACGCGAAGAATTCCAATGGATCAGTCCCATTTTACAGAATTACAATGGATCAAACCTTTCCAATTCAATCCCATTTGCACAGAATTTCAGTGTACCAAACCCCTTCCCATTCAGTCCCATTTTACAGAATTCCACTCACCCCTAGACCTTTCCCATTCATTCCTTTCCCATAGAACACATGACTGAAGTGTAACACTTATGTTCACCAGTCATCTGGTTTATGATCTTACAACAATTAACTGGCAGTTTTAATCAAGAGCCAGGAAAACATCTTAATCACTGCAAAATGCTGATTTCTGTTCATTTCTTTGTTCTGTTTTTGTTTAGATTCAATTGCTGAATTAATGATCAAATAGACTGTGGGGCAAATATTTTGCAAATTGGCAGTTTTTATCTGCAGTTTACGGAAATCCTTCCTGATCTGAGCATAACATTTCTTGGCAAACTAGTTATGCATTTATTAAGATTCAGCTGTATCCAAAAAGCCTTTTTGTTGTTTTTTTCTCTCGCTAAATCTAATACCCATGTGCATCTGTTGACACCTTAAAGACATTCTTGGCATATCGTTGAAGTTAGGTTTGATGGTTCCTGAATTTTTTTTAAAAACTGAGCATTTTTAAGCGGCTTGGCAGATATATCCAGTTTCATATTTGTGTTACCAACATCACAGAAACAAACAGATTATCTGGTCATTATCACATTGCTGTTTGTGGGAGTTTGCGGTGCGCAATTTTGGCTGCCGCGTTTCCCACATTACAACAGTGCCGACACTTCAAAAGTACTTAATTGGCTGTAAAGCGCTTTGAGACGTCCGGTGGTCGTGTCAGACGCTATATAAATGCAGGTCGCTCTTTCTTCTTTCTTTCATATTGATTTTTCCGCCACAAAATTGAGCCTGACTCAGCTTAAGGATCAAGTCTGAGGAAACATCTGTTTATACCAGTTAATTCATTACTGCTCTGAGGAGACGAGTATATTTAACACAGACCAATTACTGACATTGTAGCTCAAATATAGTACCTGACAACATGACCCTGCTACAGTTGGGTTAAGCCTCACTAATATGATCCCATTTCCTGTCTATCTGTAGGTTGCGGATTACTTTCATGGCCAAAGTTTAACTATTTATCCTTGGTTTTTTTAAACAAAAGAAAAATGTTTTAAATCTTCCAGTAATCTGAATCAAAATGCAGTTTATAGTGCCAGCTCATGTTCATTAAGAAATGACTGCTGATTTGTAGTGAAGCTACTGATGTAAATGGGGCAGAATTATTGGATTAGGTATTTGAACATAAGAACATAAGAAATAGGAGCAGGAGTAGGCCATTTGGCCCTTCGAGCCTGCTCCGCCATTCAATAAAATCATGGCTCATCTCCACTTTCCTGCACTATCCCCATATTCCTTGATTCCCTTAATATCCAAAAATCTATCGATCTCTGTCTTGAATATACTCAACGACTGAGCCTCCACAGCCCTCTTGGGTAGAGAATTCCAAAGATTCACCACCCTCTGAGTGAAGAAATTTCTCCTCATCTCAGTCCTAAATGGCCGATCCCTTATTCTGAGATCAAGACTCCCCAGCCAGGGGAAACATCCTTCCTGCATCTACCCTGTCAAGCCCTGTAAGAATTTTGTATGTTTCAATGAGATCACCCCTCATTCTTCCAGAGAATATAGGCCTAGTCTGCTCAATCTGCCCTCAAAGGAGAATCCCCTCATCCCAGGAACCAGTCTGGCGAACCTTCGTTGCACTCCCTCTATGGCAAGTATATCCTTCCTTAGGTAAGGAGACCAAAACTGTACACAATACTCCAGGTGTGGTCTCACCAGGGCCCTATATAATTGCAGTAAGACGTCTTTACTCTTATACTCAAATCCTCTTGTAATAATTTGGTTTACAGTGAGTCTCCCACTGCTGAGTAGTACAATCAAGTTAAAAGCAGAGGAATATACCATGTATTATTTTTGTTTTACTTCCGAAATTCGATCAAAATATAATATTTTTGGAGTTCCTCTTCAGAGACTGAAATGTTCACTGTTTACTGAGGGTAACAGTAAAGCGGGGTACTCCACTGCTATCACTTGCAGTCATCCCTTTGGAATGACACTGCTTCTTTACATTGGTGACAGTTTGTTCAGTCTATTTCTAGGTCCATCCAAGCAATCTTTAAAAAAATTCTGTCTCCGTCAAGTTGTTACAAGTACTGCCCATTCTGTCACCAACAACAGCAGAATTAGGGATATCGCTTCTTTAAAGAGAAATAATCTGACTGTTCCAGGAACAGCAAGAAATGGCATGCACAGCAAATCAAGTCAGGAAAAAAATTAAATGACGGAAGGTGCTGGACCTGCTTCTATTCAAATGTGTGAGGCGCATTTCTTTTTTTTATCCAATTTTCTCCCCTCTACTTCTGCAAGGGTATCTTATCTTAAGGTATATATCCATAGATAGAAGCTGCCCTCCAGGGCCTTAACCAAGGCCTATTATTCATATGTGAACCCAGACAATGAGTGTTAGTAGTCCCACAAACTGTACGAGCAAGGGCAAGGGGAGCATAACAGATGAATATAATCCTATCCTCGCATCACATCCACACTTGTGCACTTTCCTGTGGCGCCACTGGATATTGATCAGGGGTGGGAATCCTGCCTGATATTTTCCCCCCCTCCCTTGCCCAAGGATACTGCAGCCAATTATTGCACTGCTGTCTTGACTGGATCAGTTAACTCAACAGAGACAAGGGTCAAACCCAAGACCTTCCTGATCTGTAAGGCTCAGTACCACAATATTACTGAGAAGCTTTATAAATATTACTTTAACTTCACTTCCATGTAAGTTTTTTTTTAAATATTAGTTTGTACAGGAGGTGGTTGAAACAATGGTGTCATTCCATACCTCTCACTGTTTACAAAATTCGGCAAGATGTGGAGATCCCACAAAACTTCACTGTTCACCAACAGTCATCCTCTCCAAGGGCTGCATGAGAATTTCATTAAATCTTCTGCCAGAAAATGAGAGTTGGGATTGTGCACGGGCTTACAATTTGCTAACTGCTGATACATGAACTGGATCAGAACGTATTGGCAGGTCAGTCAGCATCTGTAAAGAGAAATGCCAGGTTATGACATACCATAGAACCATAGAAGTTTACAGCACAGAAGGAGACTATTCAGCTCATTGTTCTGGCAAAAAGCCAATAGAGGCACAATCGAAAACTCATGCAACTGCCCTGCACTCTACCCATTGCCTTGTTCCTTTCTCTGCTTGAATGTTCCCTTAAAATAATCAATGGTCTCTGCCTCAATCACTCCAGAGAACAAAGCTTTCCACACTCCGACAACTCTCTGTCAAGAAATTTCTCCTAACCTCTTTACTCACTTGCTTCGTGACAATTTTAAATTGATGAGCTCTTGTCACTGGCTCCTCAACCAGAGGAAATAATCTTTTGCTATTTACTCTATCAAAACACTTCATTATTTCAAAACTCTATTAAATTTGTTCTTAGCCTTCTCTGTTGCAGTGGAAGTAGTCCCAGTATCTCAAGTCTTTCCTCCACAGCATCATCCTGCTAAAGCTACGCTGAGCGTTCTCTGTGGCTTCAATGTCCTTTCTATAACAAGGTGCAGTCAGTACTCCAACTGTGGCCCAACTGATATTTTGTATAAATTCAGCATTACTTCTTTGCTCATGTGCTCTATGCACTGCTTATAAAACTCAAAACTCTATTGGCCTTTTATTATGGCTTTATTTACGTACACTCACACTTTCAGGGAATTATGTATTTAAATATATTTCCAAGTCAGGATGGTGTGACTTGGAGGGGAACTTTGAGAGGACTTCACTTTGTGAGACCCACTCTTCCTTTCTTCAGTGTGTTTAAACTGAGCTGAGCTGGTGGTTGGGAACGGCAGGGACACTGTAACCTGATGGAAAGGTGTGGAGCTCAATGGAACAAGGAGTGCAATCCTCATCCCCACCCTCAACTTTACCTGATGTTACATCAAAATAAATTTGGGCCTCCTTTTTCAGAATTTCATAATCGTAAATCAGGAACTCACAAACCCTTGATCCACTAACACACTGACTTATAAGTTGTGGGACTTGCTACTAACCCTGACTAACCAACAAGCCAATAGCAGAGACGAAGGGAGCGCAGGGCTCTAAATGAAGCCCTCAGTGACAGAGAATGCTGTCAGTGCAAACCTCGATCCAGGCACATACTGAAATGAAAGGAATTAGATAAAGGGAGTTTGGAACTCTTAAGTAAAAGTCTAGCTAACAGAACAAACCTGCACTGTTGTCCTTGATGCACAAGCACACTGTGAATACAGGGAGAGTGGATCTCACAGGATGAATCCTCACCAGCATAGTGATCTGACTGTGTGGCTCTTGATCTGCAGTGAGATGAAGGGTACGAGTGATGCCTGAAACAGAAGGGAGCCTATTTACAAAAGTCAAATCAAGGCCCTATGCCATATTCAGGATTCCGAAGCAATTTTGGTCTTCCACCAGATGTAATGCACACTTGATGAACCTCCGAACTAGCAGCCCTTACCACTGCAGTTCTCTCAGAAATATATATTTTTCAAAAGCTTTGCCAATGATTTTTGTCAGGCCAAAAGAAGCATAAATGATCCTCCTGGCCCCACAAGAATCTTCTTGCCTGCTGCTGGGGCCCCTCGGGATTGCCTCCCCCCACCCACCCCCCCGCCTCCCCCCAATCTGCGAGCTGCTCGCCTGCACTCATTCGGTGCTGGAGACTCACCACTATTATTGTAATGAGGCCCGACTGTGAAAATCAAAAATCACTCCTGTAGATTACACACTGGTAAATTGCCTTAAAATCCAATGTGGCACCACTCAAGATTCTTTCATCTCACGCGTGAAAATGTCACATTGAGAAACGTCCTATTGGCAAACTGGAAACGAGTGATAAACAGTTTTCCCGCTATTACTGAATGGTACAATGGGGCGATGTTGAGTTTGTAAGCTCCAGTTTTTAAGCTTGTGTAGTCTGTCAGGCCTGAGATAGTTGACAGATTCTCTGCCTATCGCTAATACAGCCCAGTTCTGTGGGCTGGTTAATTTGATGTATGATGTTGAGAGCTTATTGGGTTGAGCTGAACTCCCTCTCAGTAATGCATGTTATGTAATGCAACACATTTGAAAGGATCCATTAGGTACACCTTGCCGCTCCTGTGAGATTGCTTCGGTTAGTTTTGTCCATATCCATAATCCCACAAGATTGCAACATGCAAACTCAATATCCTGCAGGATTATATCACTTTGTACATAACTGGTCGAATCTATGGGAATGAAAGACAGGATTTTTAGAGCAACTTTCGACATTTTTAACAGCTTAACAGCATACTTTTGAGATTGAGCTAGCAGCTCCCCCTTTTAAAAGCAGTGTTGAAAATCTTGCCCTTTAAAATGTTGCGATTCATTAAATGTCGCGGCTTCTCTGGGGTACGAGTGTTGGGAGCTATCAGGCACCCCTCAATTTACTGTCCTTTGTGCTTTAGCCCTTAGCCACAAGTCGTTCTGATTTAATAAATCACGAGTGGGCAAATGACATTTTAAATTAGTATTTAAATGTGAATCATTTTATGTTTATTGAGATAAGGGGATATCGATGCCTATGGAACAGAATATTTTGTTTCTTTTTTGCACCTTGAAGCTGGTGTAGCCACCTCTTTGGTTTCTGGCTGGAAAGATTGCGTTTTTGAGCAAGCTTGCCTGTGTTTCTTTTTCCCTTTTTGTGTAGCAAAAGTGTGGTTTTCTAGTTTTTTGTCCAGTTCTTGGAGTTCACAGTGAAAAGAAACACACAGATTAAAATCAAAGTGTCCCCGCAACTGCAAAGAACGACGAGGGCGTCAAAGTGAAGTTCGGCATCACCGACAGGTACACAGGCAAACTGGTCCTGGGAGTTAGTAGCTCTGCATATAAATCTCATGCATCTAAACAAACAGCGGGGAAACAGGCAGGAGCCAGGAAATCTTGCAGCTGTGAAACAGAGACACTGCATTTAAATAAGTGTACATTACATCAGCTGAATGTCAAAGTACCACAGTAGCTGAAATAATTACCTCAGTACAATTTTTGAAAAGTCTTTTCATAGGCTTCTCGTCTCCCACCCCCACTGTCCAGTTTACGGCCTGGTAAAAGGTGGTTTCCCCCCCCCAACGGTGCAATATAGCAGGGCTTATGGAAAACTTTTTAAAATAAATCATCCCCTTTCAATCCATTAAGAAATATTAAAGATCTTGCATCGCAGTTCAAGCTTAGAAGCAGGCGGTGTTTATAGTGATGTTGCTGGCTTCTGTGACTGGCAGCTGCAACCCAAGAACAAAGAGCAAAGACCAGAGACGTTGTGCGGGTCCAGACAATGTGGTTGTCAAATTGACCTCTGCTGTTAAAAAAAATAAATGGTTTTCACAGTGATAAATTTGTGATTTTCACAGTGATTTTCATAACTTTGGATATTTATTTCTTCAGCTTCTGTCTTGTGTGTTGGGAAATATTTTTTTGTATTGGCAACAATGGTGAGGCTTTTAAATGAGTACTTAAATAAGAGAAATAGACTGAACCATCAGCCACAAAGGAGAATTGTTTCATATTGCTATGGTACTGTACCTTGATCAGCCAACAGTTCTGCCTCTTCAGCAATTTACACCAGCTTCTCAGAGTAATAACTCCTCTGTCCAATTGCCAGTGGGCTGCAGTAAATACACTGGTAGGGAGCAGGGGAAAAAAATCAATATTTGACTCAGAGGGGGGTTTATTTGTACTAATTCTCATTTGATTATAATTTTGTCTGCATTCAGACAAAATGTGCTGTGCAACCTTCAATTGGATAGGATATACATTTCACCATTCTAGGAGTACGGATCTTTAACTTAGTTGAAAGCTGAATTGCAACGGCTAGCCTTCATTTGCACTTGAAGTTGATTTTCGTGGACTTTTTTTAAATTCACAAAATTAGCAGAAATGTAAATCCCATGGAAGTGAAGTGCGCTTTCCTGTAAGTTCAGACGATGATGTGCACGGTGTTCCACTTTGAAAACATGTCCTCTGTCATTATGCTCTTTGAACACTCATAGTTCATGTCACAAAGGTTTTGAAAGAGATTGTTTCTTGCCTATTCTACTCTTTCTTAAATTTACGCCAAAACATAACAGTTTAGTGCATCTCCCCTATTTGCCTCTGATCTGCATCTTACACTCTCGTTGAAAGAGTGGTCTAGTGACCAAGAGCCAAGTCTTCCCTTGTGCCGATGCATAAACAGCCACATGGAGCTGAGTGAAGCCTATGTGAGGTTTATCAACTCTGCTTCCAATATTCCCACCATTCCTGTGAAAGAAAAATCTGATCATCCCCCGTCTTTCAACATGGACCAGTGTTATCTCGCTCTGTGGCAAAGCTTGTTGCTGCTGAGCTGGACTGCACCACCACTGCCAACCCCACCTCTCCACATCACTTTGCCCTACCACCAATAGTGTGCATTTGCCTTTTAACCACTTTGTGTGCTTCATTGGAATGTCATTATTTTTATTTTATTTTCTTTATAAGTATGTCTCCAGGGTGACTGCGAATAAATACGTTGTCGTTCCGTAAGAGATCAATCATTAGCACAGCCTGACTCGGTGCTGAAATATGTCACATCCATACCATCTGGAGATCAAGGCTGTCGCTGTAATGAAACTCAGATCTCCACAGGGTAAAAAAGAAAACCTCCAAAAATTTGTCACTCTTTTTACCCTGTGGAGATCATTACTGAATTTGGATGTGTAGCCTGTGACTAGAAGTGCTCAATAGGCTGGTGTCACTCAGATTACATATATTTTTTGGCAGGTTACCAGTTTTGATCAGTCCATACGTTTCCAAGTCTCCCAGAATATTTGGTAGTTTCAATCAAATTAAAGACAGAGCCTTACCATCGGCATACCTTTCTAATGTCTGGCACTGCAATTGTACTCCTCAAGGTGAAGACTGTCAGAGTTGGGCAATGGAATATATTTGTTTTTACTTTTCATGTCCAATGTCAACATCAAGTGCCCGAGGTTAAGTTATAGCAGAGATTTTATTCAGAGCAAAAGAGTGTTCCATGCTGTGTGTCAACCCTAACCTGAGTAAAATACCCAACACACCTGCACATGCATCAGAATGACATTTTAATTTGCTGCTCCAGCCATTCTAATGCCTTTGCTGTGTAAGATTACCAATACAGTGCCAATTAGTGCCAAACTATGAGCTGTGGATTCCTGCCCACAAGGAATTGGATTAAGATTTTTCCCAATCTCATTATTCTTAGGACCTTACTGCTGATAATGAGAAGAAACTTTCATGCCATCAGTCTAGCCTTGCTCCAAATTCATATCACAGAGGTGAAAGAGCGGTGTTTAACTGACACTGCCGCCTAATTCTCTGCCATCAAAGTACCTTACGAAAATTAAGCTTTCCATATGCATTGTGCTTAACTTCATTAAACAGTGAAACTAGCTAGGAGGAGTTGCTTCGCTCAACATTGTGAGGGAGGTGAATTAATATCAGCAGAGACCTCATTAACCCAGGTGCTTCAGGGATCATGTCATTTCAGCTGAGTGGATGTGAACCTAGCTCCCTCACACTGTCAGGCTCAGTAATCCCTCCAAGCCAGTTCCTGCAACGATACCAGCGTTCACTATTTAAATAATAACATTGACAGGGGAAAAATAAACCCAGAAGATGCACTTCACTTCACAAGCACGTTATAAGACTTCAATAATTGGAATAAGTAAACTGAAAATGGGTTGGTTTTAGAATTTGCATTCAAGCGAGTATCGTGTCAAAATTAATTTGTATTCCTTACAAAAGTCTGTGTGCTTCTTCTACAAGCTGTTCTGAAACATAGACATTTAAAGTAACAGATGGGTGACAGTCAGTTCGGAGATTGTAACAAATGGCAAGAGGGGTTTGTGAAATCCTCCAAACTCGGGTTGTGTTGCATCCCATGACTCACTCCAACCGCTATTTTTTATAGTAAAAGCAAAATACTGCAGATGCTGGAAATCTGAAATAAAAACAGAAAATGCTGGAAATACTCAGCGGGTCAGGCAGCATCTGTGGAGAGAGAAACAGCGATATCGTTTCAGGTCGATGACCTTTCGTCAGAACTGGAAGAAGTTAAAGATATAACAGTTTTTAAGCTATTTTGTACAGTATCTGATAGTCGTGTTATTCACAAGTGGATTTATAATTAAACAGCACAGCATGGGCAACACGGTGGCATAGTGGTTAACACTGTTGCCTCACAGCGCCAGGGACCCGGATTCGAATCCGGCCTCGGGTGACTGTCTGTGTGGAGTTTGCACACTCTCCCCGTGTCTGCGTGGGTTTCCTCCGGGTGCTCCGGTTTCCTCCCACAGTCCAAAGATGTGCGGGTTAGGTTGATTTGGCTATGATAAATTGACCCTTAGTGTTAGGGGGATTAAATACGTGGGGTTACGGGGATAGGGTGGGATATGTGTCGGTGCAGGCTCGATGGGCCGAAATGGCCTCTATCTGCACTGTGGTGATTCTGTGATTCTGTGTCATGGTAGTCAGTAGCCTACTAGCCAATAGACAGCAACAGGTTCTTAAGTCACATGAATGGACAGAATGTGTAAAGAAGCAGTAATATGCCATCAAAGGTTACAGTCGGATACCACAGCACCCAGCACTCACCCTCATTCTTCAGGTTCTCGTTGAATTATTCTGACATCTGTCACTGTGGGGCAGAGCATGAGGTGAAAAGTAATGAGTGCTTCTTCACCAAAGGGCACATCCCTGACATCTTGCTATTGATGCATTTTAACACTCGCCAGCATTTAAAAAAAATAAAAACAGCTTAAGAGGCTGATGGTAGGTTGCATTTAACGAATTGGTGAACATTTTAAAATACGAATGAAGCTGTGGATTTTATTTTTTATATATATATGTGTATGTATATATATATATATACTATAAATATACTATACTGTGTGTGTATATATTATATACACTTGAATTGCAGTGGAGACATTTTCAGTTGTTATTGAAAGTGCTTTTGAATTATTTATTCAACCAGTTCTGAACTGCTTCTGAAGGCAACAAGCTGATGAGGCGGTGGGAATATGACTCATCCTGTATTTTTTATCCGTGGATGAAAGCTACATTTTTTTTTCTTTTTCAATTTGTTCATTTTTTCTCGAGGAGGTTGGAGTCCAAGTGTATTTCCTATCTCGATATTTTATCAGCGTTTAACACCAAGATGATAACGGGTCAAAGGTATTTATAAAAACAGACATAATTATGAGTCAGCGCCAGATCTATATAAAAATAATCTCTCCTGATAAGATAATTGTTATGTTCTCCCTTCCCTTTTCTAGGTTATGCCCACGCTAAACATCATTCCCAGAGATATACTGGTCTCTGTCAGCACTGTGCTGTGATGGGGCACTAGAATCGTGTGTAAGAGCAGCTCATGTGGTGACACCCCCACCAATTTCCCCTCCCACCCTGTCCTGCCCTGTCTACAGATCAGGATCTCCTCAGGTGGACGGTTGCAGGCATGAAATAACATCCTGCTACTTGGTGGTGCAGCACACATCATACAACACTAGAGCGGTGCACCGAACTTGAAGGGACAATGCCATTATCTTATAAGACACTGCATCATGTTAAACACAAAGGAAGAGGCACTGACGTGGGTTGGAAACACAACCGTCATGCTGATGAAGCCTGCACTGCTGCAGCTATCATGTCTGCTGCAGGGAGGAATTACCGGCAAAAAAAAGTGACTTTGCGGCGGGTGGGATTTCAGGATTGGCTGTTCGCAGCCATAAATCTAGCTCAAAACTCCCTAATATGGCAAACACCTACAAACAGACAAAAATGACGGGGAGGAAAAGAGCAGCTGGTCCTTCAAGCATGCCCCACTCTCATTATAGCAGGAGCATCTAGACTAAAGGCTCCCCACCCTTCATCCCTCCCATGCAGCTATGTAATCTGGTAAGAGAGGCAAAGAAAATCAGAGAAACACCCAGGGGGAGAAATTGGGCACTTTAGCACCTCCCATTAGCCCCTCCCGGTGGGGGGGGAGGGCGGGTGCTAACGGGGCGCTAAGCACTTACCGACCGGGCGCAGCGAGAAGATCGACTCCCGCTATATTCGGCGGGAGGTTTGCGGTGGCGGTATGGCATTGCGCCCCGATCTCCTTCGCCCGGAGATCGTGACGTCATCGCCCTGGTAGCGCCCCAGACCCGAACTTCGGTTCCGCCCCTGCAGCATCGCCGGACGAAAACACCGGCAGCTGCAGGAGGCGTTCATCGGGAGGCCGGGCGCTTCGGGGGCGATACTTAAAGGCGAGGTGGCCGAGGTAAGTGAAAAAAATTGTGAAACGCTCTTTCTGTTTGTTTTTCATTTCTCTTCGCCAGCGATCGATCAGCCCGGCACTCTGCTGCAGTGCATCGGGCTGATCGGGCCGGATCGCAGTAGGTTTTGCCCTTGCAGAGCCTGCAGCGAAGGCCCTTCCCTTTAAGGGGAGGGAAGGAGCCTTCCAACGCGGCAGCGCTGCATGGCCCATTGTGCAGCGCTGCACACCCACCGCCCCGCCTGCTGCCTGTTGCGCTCCAGGAAGGAAGTGGAGAGCTTGATTTAGCGTGTCACTTCCTTCCTGGAGTGCAAACCCCGAATTTTTGCAAAGTTGAAAAACATTAGCGCCTGGCGCTAATTTTTTCAACTTTTCAATGTTATTGCCCCAATTTCTCCCCCCCAGGGCCAATGAGGGAAAAAATACTTTGGTAAATTCCTCTCTGACTCCCTTAGACGATGGAAACCAGTCCCGGAAATCATATGGACCTCCTTCTATTTATCTTATACTATGAATAGTGTACGTGTGTGTATATAGATACTGTCTACATGTTGAATATGTCTCTACTTGTGTTGTGGTGCGGGTGAACGTGTTCATGTGGTGTGTGTGTACTGTGTGTTTTCTCCCTATTGCCATTTTTGCTCTGTCTTTTAGATTTACTGTAAGCACAAGTTCAATTATTTTTAATCATATAAGCAGTAAAAGCAGATTAGCACTTCTCGTGCTTTTGAGTTATCTCTATTTTTAGAAAACTAGGAACAGCATGCTCCAAAAGTTTCCATTTCCACAACCATCGCGTGCAGCCAGGAAAGACTGCACTGTGACAGACACAAAATCTGCTGCAGCAGAACCAACTGTGTAGTGCCTTTTGTGCAAAATGCTTCACAAGTCATCTTACCAGGATGATAGAAGTCCTTTAAATAGCGAATTATGGAAATTGATGTTTAACTGTTTAATATTTATGAGATATATAACCTTGTTCTGACCAAGACTTTCTGATGTAAGTCAATTTGTTAATTAAGTACTTTCATGTAGATTAAAATTGTTTAAAAATAAAATAAAAGTGAGTGATGGAATTGGAAGGGGAGCGTGCTCCTGAAATCAACACATTTGATTCCATTCAGCAGCTAGCTGATTTGTTTAAACAGACCACTTATCCAAGATGAAGCACAATATGTATTTGGAGTTTCTTGTAGTATTCTCAGGGCCATTGCTCCTGGAAGGAAATGCCTATTTTTCGGCAAGGTAACATAACACTCAATGTATTAATCTCCTTCCTCGTAGTTCCCGGATTGTGTATCAAATTACAGTGCTTAACATTTGAACTGGCCGCCAAGAGGAGCCCAGGGATAACTTGGTGCCCCGACCAGTCAGTGAAAAATGTACCTTGGGACATCATGAGGTCATGAAAGGCGCTATGTAAATGCAAGTCTTTCTTTCATCTATGCTACTTCCTTCACAAGTCTCCAATCCAACCTCAGTGTGACATTTCCATTTTCCAGTCCTTTTGGTCTCTCAATGAAAAATGCAAAATATGGCAGTTTTCTGCTGTGACCTGTTCCCTAATGATTGAGATTGCCCAAAACCTATTTAAGGCAGGACCTTTACCACCAGCAGAGATGGAAGACTCATCATTTGGGTTAGATTCATACTCTGGTCCAAGGTGAAAGGACACTGTATGAATTAACTATAACACCTGCACCTATTTCAATAATTGTAATTTGTAAGCTGAGCATTGATTCTGAAATACAATGGAATAGGAAGCACCAGCATTTTCATATTTAGCTGTAATTGGCTACAATGAGTCACTGCAATAAAAATAATTTTATAAATCAGTATAAATTAATTTTTGCCATATGTTGACAGAACTGAATAGTATTTTGAGTTTTTTTTGTTTTCATTTTTGTTTCAATTATTCCAAACACACTCTTAACAGCATTAAAAAAAAATTAGATCAACGGACTGGCATTCTGAGAGAATTAATTGTGAAAGGCAATTACATTTTCTTTTCTTGGTGCACTTCACAATGTTTTTCTTTACTTTTAATTTTACTTTCAACAACCAGCTTGTAGAGCAATGGATAAATAAAGAAGGTAATCTCATGCTGACAGCTTCTTTTTGGCTTTGAATTTTACTTCCCTGTGTTTTAGTATTGTTGTACAACAGAATCTTTAATTACCAAACCAGGATGGAGTTTTAATGTGGATAAATGTAAGGTAATACAAGAGATGTCCACTGGTAAAGGTGATAAATGTAAAGGGCTGCGCATAATTTATTGACCGCTCAAAGCATTTAGTCCGTGAAGCTGTTATCAATGAGGCAAATCAAGAAATGGGATTCGTCTCAAAGTCATTTGGTTAGAAGTCAAAACAATTTATTTTACCCTTGTATAGACCATTGGTGAGGTCAGATTTGGAATATTGTGTGCATTTGTAGACACTCTGGGGGAGAAATTGGGCTCTGTAGCGCCCATTTTTTAGGCGCTACCTGGACTCTTAATGCTCGGAAATAGGGCCTGAAATGCGCGTGAACACTTCCGACAGGAAGTGCACCGAACGCCATCTTGGTAAAGGGGTTGCATCTGATGACAGCGGACAGCATGCAGAGCAGGAAAATTATGACGTTAATTAGTGTGTAACACTGATTTGACACCTGCGCTGCCATTTTAAAATGCCATGCCCCAACCTACGCTTAACCTCAAACGGCTGAACACGCTCCCTACCAGCACTATTTAAAAGGAACAGGAACTAATTACAGGTTAGTTGCTGGACTATTTTTTCTGGCTGCTGGTGTAATTGTACACGTTTTTGAAGCTTTCCAATACTTGCTTAAAGTTTGAATGGTCTACAGGGAGTGGTCTGGCTGGCTGCTGAAGCACTTTTTGTTGATTTAAAAGCTTGTGCTGAAACAAGTTGCTTCCAGACATGGGTGACCTGCTAAGCCTCCCTCTGGGGATTGAGCATGACTGGGAGAATGAAGAGAGGCCACGCAGAGCAGGTCAAGCTGCTAGAAGAGGGAGGAGGGGGAGAAGAGCTCTCAGCAGGAGGCCATATCCACCAAGGGGCTTTAGGGAGAAATTCTCTTACCTCAACTTCAGCAGGGACCAATGCTTGAGATGTCTTCGCTTCACGAAAGAGGTTGTGACTGAAATCTGCCAACTGCTGCAACCACAACTGCAACCTCAAAGTAGGGCAAGGACCGCATTGCCTGCACCTGTCAGGGTGACTGTGGTTCTTAACTTTTATGCGCCTGGCTCCTTCCAGGCTGCTGCTGGAGATATAAGCAGCATCTTACAGTTTGCAGTACACTGCTGCATAAGGGAGAGGACTGAAGCTCTCTATACACAGAGAGACAGCTTCATCTCATTCCCTCTTGCCAGAGACAAGCAGGTGGAGCGAGAATGAGGCTTCCCAATGGTGCAGGGTGCCATTGATTGCAGGCACAATGCCTTGCATGTGCCTCATGTCAACTCGACCATTTTCACCGAAAGGGATTCCACTCCCTCAATGTGCAGCTGTTGTGCGACCACAGGCAGCTCATCATGCAGGTGAATGCCCGTTATCCTGACAGTAGTCATGATTCCTTCATTCTATGGCTGTCCTTTGTGTCACCTGTATTTGACCCAGCACAGCAAGTCAAAGGCTGGCTACTGGGTGACGAGGATTATCCACTCATGACATGGCTCATGACTCCAGTCCAGAACCCACGCACACATGCACAGCAGGCCTACAGTGAGTGCCATACTGCCACAAGGAACATAATCGAGCACACCATTGGTGTCCGCTTCCGCTGCCTGGACCACTCTGGAGGAGCCATGCAGTACTCAGCTGAGTAGGTATCAAGATTTGTAGGAGTATGCTGCATGCTGCACACCTCGCCATTATGAAGGAACAGCCCTTGCCACCACCTATCAGTGAGAGGCTGAGGAACAGGAACACAAAGAAGGGGAGGAGGAAGTTCAACAGGAAGTGGAGGAAAATGACAAGGAAGGGAGGATACAACGTTGACAGCTCCTTTCTTCCCGGGCTCTATGTGATCAAATAATTCATGAGCGATACTAGTAACCTCCACCATTCACCAACAGTCCCACACTCCTTACCTTTCCTCTATCGCTGACCATCACTTCGTGCTCGTTCTGACAACACAGAAATAAAAACCAGCAGAAACTGCACATTCCAATCCGATTTTATAATTCAGTCATGACATAATGCATACAAAGATCAACTAATCACCCTTGTGCATTCCCTTAGAGCCTGTCTTCTGTGTGCCTTTGCCTCTCCCAGTGCTCTTACAAGGTGCTTCCCCAGTGGCTGCAGCATGGCTGGTGGAAGGCTGCTGACCTTCAAATGAGGAGACTGCAGATGGCCTTGGAGGGCGACCTCGAGCAGCTCTGAGCCTAGAGGGCCCAGCTTCAGACTGCACCATCTCAGCCTGGGCCGCAGCAGTCTGGGCTGGCTGGCAACAGGCAACAGCAAGGGCACTGGTGAAGTGGCAGGGATGGGAGCCTGAATGCCGTCATCCTGAGAGAGAAGTGAGAAGTCGCACAACACCAGGCTATAGTCCAACAGTTTTATTTGAAATCACAAGCTTTCGGAGCGGCTGCTCCTTCGTCAGGTGAAGTCAATTTCTTCAATTCAATTTCCCTGTGCCAAGTTGGTGTTGGTACTCCTCCATGCTCCTTGACATTGAGCACAGGCTTTCCAGTGCACCAAGCATTTGGTTATGTACACCCATCAGCCGCCTTCTGTAGACTGTGATTTCAAATAAAATTGTTGGACTATAACCTGGTGTTGTGCGACTTCTCACTTTTGTCCACCCCAGTCCAACACCGGCATCTCCGCATCATGGATCCTGAGAGAGGATAGTAGGTTCGTGCTTCATGGAGCCACTGCCACTCTTCTGGCGTCTGGGGTGATGCCTCAGCAATCCTACTGATCTGTTGGAGAGCAGATTCAGAATCACAGAAGAATCAATGAATCCCCACAGTGCAGATAGAGGCCATTTCGGCCCATCGAGCCTGCACCGACACATATCCCACCCTACCCCCGTAACCCCACGCATTTAATCCCCCTAACACTAAGGGTCAATGTATCATAGCCAAATCAACCTAACCTGCACATCTTTGGACTGTGGGAGGAAACCGGAGCACCCGGAGGAAACCCACGCAGAGAATGTGCAAACTCCACACAGACAGTCACCCGAGGCCGGATTCGAACCCGGGTCCCTGGCGCTGTGAGTCAACAGTGCTAACCACTATGCCACCGTGTTGTCCCTTGTAGATTGATGGACTACTGTGATGCCCTTGAAGCCCCTTTGAACAGTGGTATCTATAACCCTGGTGGCAGCTGTCTGAGCTTTCACTACAGCACTCAGAACTTTAATGGAAGCTGTTTGTGCTGCAATGGAAGCTGTGACATCGGCCTGCATCATGGTGGGTTCCACAGTTGTGCTGATGGTGGTGACCATCCGTTCCATGTTGGAAAGGATGGGCTCCAAGCTCTGCGCAAAACCCTGTGCCAAGTTGGTGTTGGTACTCCTCCATGCTCCTTGACATTGAGCACAGGCTTTCCAGTGCACCAAGCATTTGGCTATGTACACCCATCAGTCGCCTTCTGTAGACTGGCCCATCACAGTCTTCATCTGACTCCTCTGTAGCAGAACTAGTGTGCGACCTCGTCCTCCAGCAAGCTGACACCTGCGCTATCCTTTCCCCCCGCCCTGGCTGCTGCGCACTTGTGCCCGGTATCTTGCCACGTGCCGATCTCTCCTCTATCCTAGCCTCTAAAATATAAGCAGTGTTAGTGTCTGAGCTGATGGCTGTGAGTGAAAGACCGAGTGACGATGTCTCTTCATCTTCACTGTCTTTTTCCTCTTCCTCCACTGACTGGGAAGGTTCCAGTTCTTGGGTATCTGAAAGGTAAAAGGGACAAGGATTGGATTGTGATCACGGTAGAGGAGAAAGTAAGAAATGCATGCTTACACCATCTGCAGCTTGCGAGTCAGAAGAGATTGTGGGATGGGGGAAAAGTGGGATGAGAGAAGGAGTATAAGGGATGCAGAGACCCTCATCATCGATCCCTCTAGCGTCACCAGTGGCCAAGGCTTCAGCAATGCATCTTCCCATGATGACCAGCACTATTTCCTCCATGGGGGTTAAAACATCCAGGCGCACTTGTCCTCCTCCAATTCTTTTCTGCTGCCTGCTGTTATGCGCCACCTTCTCCTGCAAGAAAGAGGGAAGTGTGTCAGTGAGTGTCCTGCAATATGTTTGGGAGATGTGCCCTGTCAAGGTTGAATAGCTGCCAGTGTGTGTGAGTTGTGGGTGCGCGGCTTGCAATAGTACTAAGTGTGTGAGGGTGAGGTACAGCATATGAATTTTAGGGTTGAGTACTGATTGATAGAGATTGTTGGTCGGTGGGTGATGGAGATGTAGTGAATTGAGCAGTGGATGAGGCTAAAGGTGCAGTTGGTAGGATTTGCCATTTGAAGATGAACTCGCCCACCTTGACAACTCGTGCCAGATCGTTAAACTTCTTCCTGCACTGCATCCAAGTTCTTGGAGCAAGAGTCCTGGCATTAACCTCTGGCGCTACTTGTTCCCACTGTATCCCAAGCATTTGTCTGGAGGGCCTCCAGCCCTTCTCCGGATACAGGGTGTCGCTCTCTTCTTGCCACCTCTTCCACCAAGACCTCTAGTGCATTATCTGAAAACCTTGGTGCTCGCTCTCTCGAATGTTGAGCCATTGCACAAAGTATCAGAGCACAGATTGACTTCTGAAAAAATGGCTATCACTTCTTGCAGCCACAATGTACCTCCCCTTTAAGAGGTACCGGCTGCCTTTAAGTGGCGTTGGCCACTCGTGATATCGGGCACCCTGCTGATGCGTGCCACCAACGAATAGTGTGGGTAGTGCTGGCTGCACGCAGAAGTGATTTAAAAGAGCAGGCACCAATTTAATGTGCTGCCTGCAACACAAGGAACAGTCGCGGGATAATCGCGTACCGCGATCGCCACACCCGTTTTCAGGGGTTATCCATTTTCTCCCCCTTTACCTTCAAAAGGCATTGATTTGAGAAGTTTAACATAGAGTAACAAGGATGGCTCCTGAACATAAGGTTCCATGTATGAGCAACTTACTATTGATGCGGAGATGCCGGTGTTGGACTGGGGCGACTTCTTAACTTACTATTGTTAGAGAGTAGAAGATTGAGGGAAACATGATCCAGGTTTTTAAAATGCAGAAATATAACGTTTTAAGGAGGCTTTTAACTTCGACAGTGAGCACAGAAATTAGAGCACGCAAGTAGAAACTTCTTGTCTCAAGCAAGACTACAGAATAGAAGTTTTTTTTCAATAAAAGTCACGAATGTGTGCAACAAACGTCCAGCAAAAGTCATTAATATTGTGTTGATAAAGAAGGAAACTGGATAAATATTCGGCTGTGAATGGGATTCATTATAGGATAATTATCGAATAATCCATGTGAGCGAAAAGATCATACGCCTCTGTGATCAAGAAAATGTCATCTCTGGAAAGCCCCCATCCAACATTGAACAGTGGAGATGGTTTTCTAATTCATTCGCGGGATGTGTGCATTTATTGCCCATCCCTAATTGCCCTTGAGAAGGTGGTAGTGAGCAGCCTTCTTGAACGGCTGCAGTCTGTGTGGTGAAGGTACTCCCACAGTGCTGTTAGGTCGGGAGTTCCAGGATTTTGACCCAGCGACGATGAAGGAACGGCGATATACTTCTAAGTCAGGATGGTGTGTGACTTGGAGGGGAACTTGGAGGTGGTGGTGTTCCCATGCGCCTGCTGCCCTTGTCCTTCTAGCTGGTAGAGGTCGCGGGTTTGGAAGGTGCTGTCAAAGAATGTGATGATGTTCTGGCCATTTGCTTGTTTCCTTTACAACCACACCAAATTTTGTTGAACTTTCCTTTGAGATTAAATGAATGTGATGGAGTCCATGTTAAGCTAGACTGTGAAAAGAATGGGCTTGATTGACGAAAAAGCATTTTCATGCTTTCTTGTGTTATGCATGATGTTCAGACTTTCTGCCTTGTGACTGGATGGCCCACCAACATTGCAGACTTATCCCTGATGAGCTCATAACCAAAATGTCTTTGATCTTGATGATGGCTACAGTGCAGGTCAATCAATCTAGAAAATAATGACTTGTTCTAGAATTCCCTGGCATCTTGTGTGTAAATAATGGCAGAAAACCCACAACTAATGTCTGACACAAACAAAATCTGTCAGTTTCATGGTTAGTTTCCAGGTTTTGTTGATACCATGTTAATGCAAGCAGCCAACTAATCTTGAAGAGGTATCATTGTCATTCTGAGAAGACAAAAATATTCAGAAGAGTCGCACATCACAGTGACACTGTGCACAACTATCATAAAGACATGTTCTCAGTACAAGTGACCTCGTCACATATGTTGAGCAATGCAAGCAGGAAGTTTTCCTCGTGAGTTTGCAAGGGAACGGTGGCTGTTTAGTGACGAGTTTAACCCCAGCTTTAGAATTTGTTGAACAAGCTCTCGATCTTAATGGCTAAATAGGGAACAAACCACCTTCCACATATTCCAGTAGACTCGTCAGAAAGCAAGAAGTTAGTCAATAAACTAGTCAACAGCAAATTTTGTCTACAAAATAGTTTCATATAAATAGGATCAGTGTTACTCAGTTAGGAATAGGAGTCGGCCATTCCGCCCCCGAGTCTGTTCTGCCATTCAATTAGATCATAGCTGATGTGTATCTTAACTCCATCTAGCTGCCTTGATTCCGAAACCCTTAATACCCTTACCGAACAAAAATCTATCAATCTCTATCACCTCCAGTTTACAGGTGTGAGATTAGTTGGCATCAGCAAGAGCTTGTTTTTGCTTGAGCTGGCTGTGTAAATATCTAGAAAGCAACTGCGTGCCATTACAAGCTCTGAGCAGGATGTTGCACACAACTCTCTGCCCAGTGAATTTGAATCCTGCTGTCTTTGGGCTCTTGCCCAATAGTGTGCACTATGAACTACCGCTCCCTGTGCAGAAATCAAATGAAGTGCACACCAGTGGCATTGAAGCTAAGTCTTCCTGTTACTGGATCAGTTTTTTAAATATTGGGAGGAGATGTGAACGTGTTTATAAATGCCGGCTTTATGATTTTGCTATGATGAGCATACAGAGCAATTCTTGGCCCATGGAGTAAAAATACGAAATGGCAGTATTATTATTTTCAAATTCAAGCTCCCCACCCCCACCTATTTCTGAAAAGACGATCCTGATTGCACGGGAATGATGCTCGAAACATATAAACAGTGAAAATTTAGAACAAAAGAAGTGGAAAATGTAATTCTTTAAAAATTGAAGACGGTACGTGTCTTGTATGCTTTCCTGACGAGCCAGGCGAGAAATACAAAAGCAATTTTAGTCACATGGGTATAGCAGGCCGTGAGCCTCTTTTCTGAAGACTGTTCTTTCTCTCTTTCAGGCACTTTCTTTTTAAGACATCTTCTGGGACGACACCTCTGTTCAGCACATCCTCGCCAGGCTATCCTTTAACCTCTGGTACTGTCTACTCTCCACCTCCACGGCTTTTGCCTCGAAGCACCTTCTCCCGAAATGCTTTTAAACTCAAGAAGCCGTCCAAGTACTGTAGCTGGAAGTGTGCTGCCTTGTGTGCTATCACTGCCTCCGTGGTACTGGCTATACTGCTGGCATATTTCATAGGTGCGTATCTCTGATTTAACACTGGCTTGACTCGTATTGAAGTTCAATGTTTATTTTTGTACTGAATTAGCAATTAATCCCACTGTTTGAAATTTGAATAGCATTGATTCCAGTGATGGCTCCTATCTCAGGCAGGGTATAGGGAGGCGGAGGGGTGGGAGCCGGGTGAAGAAAGAGTCCCAAGCTGAAGGCAACGAGCTTCCCCGGAAGGAGTAAGGGAAAATCAGAAGGGAGGTTGACCAGGCTACTTTCTGGCAGCCTCTTGTAGCTGTTTGTAGAACGCCACCAGCAGAGGATGTGTAGCAGGTGGCTTGTTTGGATCTCAGCCAAGGAATGGTTTATGAAATGGGGTGGCCAAGAGGAGAAAGTATAAATAGAAAAATAGGGAAGGGGAATAAAAACATTTTCTTTAAGATGATTTATCTCTGTCGAATCAAAGCTCATCCAGTCGGTGCAGGTCCCCATTCGAAATTCTCGAACAGCAACTCATCTGCAAATTCTTTGCAGCGACAATTTTATTCCTCCCTCCTGCTAAAGTACGATGGCGAGATCGAAGGCAAAAGCATCTTTACTTTCAAATTGAGATTGGAGCTATTTAAATGAAGGCATCAATGCTGATTATCGTGTCAATTAGTTTTAAACTATTTGACAAAGTAAGATAAATGAATCCTTCGGCCTGTTTACAGGAATCAAAAGCCTGTCCCAGTAATTTCAGAGCAATGACTAATTTTAAAAGCACTTGATTTCTGGTGTATAGGGGAAAGCCAGAAATGCTTCTGCCACAAGCAAATTTTGGCCATCCAATCGATAAATTAATAGTTAAAATGTGCTTGCATCGGGCTTATTAAGAGGTTTTACGGTTTCCTGCGTACATCAGAAATCAAGTGCTTTATAACTAGTCATTATTATGAAATTATTTGGATAAATGTTGGATTCCCAGAATTTATTGATTAAAGGGGTGACATCTTCTTGCAAAAATGTTCAGCAAACGCTTCTTCACTTATCTACAAGCTTAGTGACACAAATTGGACTGGATGGCCACATCATGTGATTTGCATACGGAAAAGGTCATCGAACATTTTTTCAAGATGACAGTGTCCCTTTAACTATTAAATAAACCCTCATTGTCACTCTGTGATTTAATGAATTAAATGAAGTAAAAACAAAACCTCGGTAAGAAACTTGGCAACATAATAGTAGTGACTTCATTTAAAGGTTGTGAGATGGGTAGTTGTTCTCAGTCAGACTTATCGAAACAAGTCTACATAAGTGACACCACCTAAGTGAGAAATCATGAAGGTAACAGTTTCCAACATTACCACAGCCAGGACTGAGCATTAGCTGTATTTTTGCTTGGTTACTTAGCTTTCCACCTCCCCTCGGTTAACAAGTGCCTGGTTCTTTAGCCAGGAGGAAAGTGAACTATTGGACATCTTAAGGGTGGGGCGCATACCCACAACTGGAGTTCCAATATGGTCTGGCAAGAAGCCTGTTTCTACAGAGAAAACATTGGCAACTGTTTTTTTTTCCCCATAGCTTGCATTCATACTCTGAACTCCCAGTGAAGCCGTAATTACAGAGCCAGAATAAAGCAGCAGCCTTTAAATCTAACTAAATGTTCTTTGGTGGGCAAAATTGCAAATTACTTAAGAATCTGTTAAACTCCTCCTGCCTGCCCTAAACTCGCAATAAGAGGCCCATGAATCGGCACTAAAGCAGCAGGCTGCTTGCAATCGTGCTGCAATTGACAGAATCATCATGCACTGGCCTATTCATAATTGTCTATGCATGACACAGGGGAACATTGTTGAAGTTCATTTGATTTTGCACAACCCCAACAAAAAAATTAACAAAATTAAAGTATTGTTCCCAATTTCATTTACCACTTAGCATTACACAAGTACCATTTTTCGCATCCCTTGCATTGAAACAGTGACAAACGCTCAGCTTGTTCAGAGCAGTGCTGCAGCAGGTGAAGGAACTGGAAAGGCCCGTGCAAGACTGCTGTGTTTGTATGCAGAGGCAGAGGCAATGATGTGCGATGCAGTAATATTTTTGCATCAGCAGCCATGCTTGATGCGACAGACGAATTTTTTTTTAAATCAGAGTTTTAATCCATTGCAGATGGTCCTCAGTGACCAGCACTGGTATTTTCAGAGTAAGCTGGTGTTGGCTATTCCAGGATTGAGCCTGCCCATTACGGAAAACATTCCCCATTTCAAAATTGCAGTTTACAGATGAATCTTTTCCCAAGTATCCATTATTCTCCGAGTAAATCATCCGAGGCTCTTGATCAGATTACAGCCTACAACTCACTCCCGACAATTCATTATTCAGGATACAAAATGCCTGAACCCCGCAGCTGGTAACAGTTCATTCCATAAATCAACCGCTCTGAAGGATTAAAGGACGGGGCGAATCCAAGTACCTGAAACAATGATGAAGGGAACGGATAACGCGGATGTTGTGAGAGGCATTTTGTGCAAAATTAACATATAAAAATCAGAGGACATGATTGGAATCTGATGAAGCCTCAACTAGACTTCAGAAATAACTTCTTCACGCTTGGAATTTTTGATTTATGGAATAGGCTGGCACCTAGCGTAGTAAATGCTGACTTAGTTGAAGTATTCAAAAGGGAATTGGGTCAATTACTGACTCAGCGGAAAGTGAAAAGATGTGGGCATGAGCTGAAAAAAGATGAAAAATGATCAAATCAGGTCCTGAAACCAGATGTAGCTAACAGAGTGAATTGGATGGCCATTTCTATTTCCCAAGTTGCTATGTTCATACGTTCTATTACTGCATCATAAAACCTGAGTGTTTAGACATTAAAGTACTAAACTGGTTGACAGGCAATTAGTCAAAGATGGCATTACCTTGTAGCTGACTTTTCTTGTTTAATGTGCTTATAGATGAAGTCATCTTTTGAAGTTTTTTTTTCAACAAGGTATGCATATAATTGGAATTTTATCTAAGGTACTGTACTTTTGTACTAACCACCCTCAAACAGAAAGCAGAGTATTTTCTTTTTCCCGTTTTGCACAAAAACAGTGAAAAGCAAATAAATTATCAAGAACCTATCCATGGCACAGGGAGAGTGGGACCCCGACCTGTGACTAGTTAAATTAAATCACAGGATATTCCCATGAATTGCATATGGCGAGTTACTGAGCCATACCGACCATAAAGGTCCTACATTTGGTACCTTGTCTGTGGTGACTTAACCAATCTACACCAGGGCAGCAATGGAGCACCACAGATCACCTCAGTGTCCCTGGCCCAAGGAGGGGAAAATCAGCCAACATACCTGCCCTACATCAACTGAGGGCAATTTGATCTTACTTACTGGGGCCCCATGCTTAAATAGACTGCCAACACTGAATGTCCAACCTCACACATAAAAAATAACCACTTGGTTGATGTTCCAGGACAAGACACCATCTATGGAATTGTACCCTAGCTAGAGATACCGGGGCAGAGTTTCCACTTTGGGCGTATCGGTAATTCCGGCGCAAATTGCGCCCATTTTGAAAAGTGCTTTCCTCCTCCCCCCCACAAGTTTCCGATCAAACTCATTTGCATATCTCCGAATGCAAAATCTGCAAAGAACCAGCGCAATTGGGCAGCATTTAAAAATGTAATTGTTTTTTTTAAAAATTGCTTTAAAAAATATTCCTTGATATACTTAAGAATGGTAACGAGGCCGTGATTTTATTAATGGAGGCGGGTTGGGTGCGGGTCAGGTGGTTTCCGGCTCCCAGTCCCGCCCCTAGCTGCATCCGGCCCACAGACGTGATTTTACCTTGATTGACCTTGTTAAGCCAGTCCTGCGGGCTTGTCGGCCAATTAAGAGGAAGCAGGTCAGATGATGTCATTTGATGACGCGTTATCTGCCAGTTTCCTTAAAGGGACCATGCACAATTTTATTTTGACAGTTGAATTCTCAGTATTTGACAGCATTGAGGTGCTGAAAACACTGACAATCACTGCACAAAGGTGACCTCTTGCACCCAGGCTCTCCAATGACTCCCTCCATAGGCTGGAATAGATGGCAGCTGCAGGTGAGGTGGCAGAAGTGATCTGTCACTGGTGAGAGAGGTTCTCTCAGTGAGGTGGCACTGGACATGAATATAAAAACTTGTAACCTAAAGAAAAGTGTAAATGTATTAAAAATGCAGTTCCCAACATTTTCTTTCCTCTGAGACTCACCATGTGCAACAGTGGATCCTTCACACCACTTCTGCAGCTGTCATCATTCCACAAACATTACAGCAGACTCACAAAACGCCACACTTACCTGGCCTGGTGTCCGGACATCAGGAAACCCGACGCAGAAGCAGCAAAATTCAAAAATAGGCTGTCAACTACTGGCAACTACCTGTTAATAGGCAGGTAATTGCCTTTAATCCTCTTCCCGCCGCTAGGTGTCGGGTCCATTCGCAAATCGGGGACCCGACACTTGGGAAAATTGTTTGGAGGCGGGTTGATGGCGGGATCGCAACCCGCCGTCAATCAAAACAATTTTAACCTTTGACTCCCCTCCAAGCCCGCCCTCTGAGCGCTGGCAAAATCCAGCCCTTAGTAAAGTTTGTTTAATACAGCGAAAACTGGGTTTATCATGAAAAACCAGCATTTTAAATTACAGTGTCAAGCCACCCACCTGCGAGTAACCCGATTTTAAATGACTGAAAATGACTTTTAAAAAATATATAAAACTATTTCCTGGTTAGATTGGGGTACAGTAGTCAGTTCCTCAGTAAACTTTTTTTAAAATTACATTCAAAATCTTTTAAAACGTACCTATTAGTGTCCTTGTGCCCAAAAGATCCAGCTTAATTTTTCATGCTTCCCCGAAGGCCTGCAAACGAGAGCAATTAGTGGAAACTCCCAATGGTGATTAATTCTAGTGCGATGCTTTTAAAACTCGCGCCAAAGATCGCGGAATCTCAAGTTGCGCTGAACGCAATTAACTCTTAAAATTCCGCGATTGAATTGCGCCGAAAAAACCAGTACAATCGAGTGGAAACTCCAGGCGACTACCTTCAATGAAGGAGCAGTAAGGGAAGAAAATTGTGGGGAAATAACTTGAAACTTACTCATGCTGCATATCATTCTAAAATAGTTACAGGTGTCCAAAAAATTTTTTTGGCTCACTCTACACCTTCATCCTATAGCAAAGAAAGTAAACAAACAGGATTTACAAGTAAAAGAGACATGAGGCACAGAGCGACCAATTGAAGTTGGAGGTGAAAGCAACAAGTCTCCCAGAGCTGTGAAAGCCAGTCACTGCATTGAGTGCTACTACTGATTCCACCCTGACCCAGTGGTAATATTCTTTCCAGTTAATTGGTTAGGGTGTAGGCCTGGCTGGCAATGATAACCTAGGCTCAGATCACAACCTATAGAGTCACTGCCCTGAACTTGCACATGCCACCCTCAAAAGGCCTTGGGGGGGGGGGGGAAATCGGGTTGATTTGCGCCCCTTGTTAGCGCCCCCAGGGGGGTGCTAACGGGGCGCAAATCCCCTAGCGCTGCTAACGCCTCCTGTGAAATTCAGCGGGAGGTTAGCGCCGCGATATTCAGTTGTCGCGCCCCAAGAAGGAGGTGGAGCACATCCAGTAGCGCTACACCTCCTGCTTGGGGCGCTGCAACTGAATTTCAGGCGGCGGGGCGGTATTTTTTTCGGGGCGCTGGCGGCGTTAGCACCCCAAAAGGGGCGACACCGAATTTTTCCATTTTAGCAGAAATTTTAGTTGATTTAACATAAGTGGGTTAAAGGCGCCACTAAAATAGGGGAACGAGCTGTTCTTGCGCTATTATTTTATGCAGAAATTTCTGGACCTTTGTGATTTATTGTACAGCAGCAACAACTTGCATTTATCCAGCACCTTTAAAATAGTCAAATGTCTGGCTTCTGTCTCTCCTAGCCCTAAGGGCCTGTCACATAAACCTTCTGCCCCCCCTCCCCAGACTGGCACAAATCCCTAACAGATGCCAGGGAGCTCGCCTCCTGGATAGCAATGACTCCGAGGCCAGAAATGAAGCCGGGGTCCGGGGGGGCATCGCCGGGGTGGGCAAAAGTGTCCACCCCACCACCCCCCACCCCGCCACAGTGGCTGAGTGTAAACCCCAGGCTTTGAGGCCTACCTGAAACAGCAGGTCAGGCAGACACATTGGGGTGGGTTCCAAGACTTTGCTGCGTACCCTTTAGCCTTTTTTTCCCCCCTAAACGTTAACATGTTTAAACATTCTATTGAATTAATAATTGGAGGACCTGGCCTGGCCTGGCCAGCAGTGAGACGCACAATAAATATCGCTGTAAATAAGGCTGGTTGGATAAGTCACAAGTGACGAGGTCTCGAGTGAGTTATGGTCAGCTCCACAACTGGAGGTATTTATCACAGCGGCCCTGACAAAATCTATTTATACCATGCGTTTAAAAATGTAATTCATAAATAAATTGATGTTTCATATCAATTTAAGTGTGGCAGGCTGAAAAAAAATAGCTTCCAGACCACACAAAGGGTGTAAATATTGCATGTATTAATGGAGGAAATAGGAAAGACACGCTCCTTTTTTTTTTACCCACTGGAAGCAGTTGAGCGTTCAGAGCAGTTCCCACAGCAACTGTTAATAGTCGAGTATTGCAGCTCATTATCAGAACCCACTTCAAAGAGGGATGGTCAGTACACAGATGGGTTGAAAAATTATCCCAGGAAATTAAGACCCGATTGTCCTCATCTTGAGGCTATTTTAAAATGACTGCAGCAGTGCCCAGTAATACAGTGCACAGCATCCATCTCTTTCTTTAAGGATCAGATAAAACGACTTTGTGACATTGAAACTGGGGTTATTTCACTGAGAGTTTAAGTAACTTAAATTTTTAGTTACTTAATGCACTTTAAGGGTTTTTTTTTAACAGCTTTGAAGGATTGCCTCAGTATTGGGGAGCATTTGAGAGAAAACAAGCCTTGTATTTTATAAATAGCCCCCGACCGACGGCCCCTCTAGGCTGCGCAGACACGCAACTCTCTGCCGGCCCTGCGCAGCCCTGGACCAGCTTTTACAATGTGAAATTTCACGCATGAGTGCAACTTTGAATGGGCCGCACAGCCCGTTAAAGGGACCGCGCACCCAAATTTAAAATTAGGGGGAACATTTCTGGTGTCTTCTGCATCCCTGACTTCCTTCGCCCCACCATTGGCAGCCATGCCTTCAACTGTCTAGGCCCTAAACTCTGAAATTCACTCCCAAAACCTCTCCATCTCCCTCTCTTCCTATAAGAGGCTCCTTAAAAGCTCCCTCTTTGACCAAGCTCCTGTCCTAATGTCTCCTTTTGCTCCAATTTCTGTCTTGATTCAAGTCCAGTGAAGCACCTTGGGACGTTTTACTATGTTAAAGATGCTATATAAATGCAAGTTGTTGTTGTTGTTGTTGGTACATTATATTTGTTCTCCATTAGTTCTGTACCTTTCTGCCTTCCTACTTTGGAATGTTCTGTTTTGTAAATACACAGAGATTTTTTTTTTTTTTTTACGCTGTTTATTTTCAATTTTCAGAGTAAACATCAGCACAGAAGCTGATGCAAGCACCGTTCAAACACTGAGTACAGGGTAAAGCACATACACGTGATCAGATTTTACTGATGCAATGTTTGCGATCAGAGCAGCAGAAAAGATAAAGTAAATGAAGCAAGAGGGGTTCCTGTACAACTTCCTTTGGTAGCACGTTTTTAATTAAAAATCATGGTCAAAATATAGTGAAATGAAAGCGTCACTTGGCCTGAAATCCTGACGGGCGATTTTACCCCTGCCCGCTCGGCAGAAACTGGGCGAACGGGCAGTTAAAATTGGCCGGGTGACTTATCCGCCTTATGCAGGCTTCCATATTAACCTGCCATAAAACGGGCGCCCAAGGGTCCAAAATGGCGGGTGGCGTGCGCATGCTTATTCCACACCGGATGTGTTTCACCCGCCATATTGGATCGGGTTGCTCATGCTCAGTACGCGTCTAGGGCACGCGCCAGAAACTAGCGATAGACTCATTACATATGCAAATCGGGGGCCTAACTTCAGGCTCCTTTGTGAAATTGGTCTGTGAATGACTGCTGCAGGCTGCCACCCAAAAGGTAGGTTTATTGTTTTATACTTGTCTTATTGTGGAGCCATGAAGAGCAGAAGTGCACCTCCAGGCTCCAGCTTCAAACTGCTGGCCATTGCTTTCCCCCTTCGAATTGCCTTCCCCTTCCCAACATCCCCCCCACCCACGCCCCACAAGACTCTCTTGAGGCCCTCTGCTGGGGTCTGAGCCGACCGGTCTCGCTGAAGCGGCTGAGCTACTTCTGGAGCTATTAACTCACCGGTACGATCTTAATGAGGCCAACGGGCCAGTCTACCGTGGCCCTGCCACTGGCCTCATTAGCCACATATGCTGAACAGGGATCATGACCCGATTTGGCGCGATCTAATTTGTAGGCATTTGCTATGAAAACTACATCCTGACGAATTTTATTGCAGCATTGGTATTGAATGTGCTGCAGAGATAACGGGCTGGATTTTCAATGAGTTGGGTTTGGAGGCGTGTGGGGGGTTAAAGTTGCAGATTCGGGGGTCCCGACCCCATCCCGACTCCACGCAATTTTGACAAAATCGGTCGCGGGGTTCCCGACTCCGTCCCGCCTCCAAGAGGCGGGAGAGGCTATTAAAGCCCTTAACAAGCCCTAAATTGGCTCTGTAATGCCATTTTGAAACGTTTTAGCTAGTTTAACCCTTTTCCGACGTGAAGTACGCCTGATGTGAAACATGCCAGTGAAACCTGGCGGGAGCACAAGTGGATAGCTGACTATCAGCTACAGGTCCACTATTACAACGGAGATGTGATGAAGGTAGTAGTAGTATTGTGATGAAGGTAGTAGTAGTATTAGGTCTGAAAGTCGCCTCTGATGCTGCTGCATTGAATGTCTTCAGAGACTGCCTGGGAGGACTTGGTTGCAAAAAAAATGTTCTCTCTCTCTCTGAGATGCTGCTCATTTTGTATCCAGGTCCTCTCACAGCAAAGGCCAGGCAATCTCTGAGACCAGGCAGTCTCTGACCTGCAATGATGACATCATCAGAGGCGACTTTCAGACTGAAACCACTAATTGGTTCATGGGTTCCCACATGCTGGAACTCAATTGCCCAATTAAGTGAAAATTGCATCAATCTCCCACATCCAATTGCAGGCGGGTGGATAACACGAAATGCGGATGACACGACCCCAACCTGCCCCAGTATCAAAATCCAGCCCCATATTTCCACTGACCCATGCTGGAGAAGGAATTTTTGGAGCAGACTGTGGTATGTTCTTTGCCCCCCCATCTTTTGGTACAAGTTGTTCCATTGGATGAGGTTACTGGCTCAGCAGATCATGCATTAGACATTGGCTGAGATTTAACCTGTGACCTCGAGTAGTGGGTAGTTTGGTCACTGAGAGATGAGGAAACATTCAGATTCTGGGAATGAGCAGAGAATAGCCACAAGGCCGATCCTAAGTGTCAGAGGGCTGAGGTATGAGGAAAAGCTCGGACTACTCATCCATTAAAGGACGTGATGAGGAAGAGGCATCATGCGGGTATTTAAGATAGGAATATAGAAAATGTAGATCTCGAACCCGACTTCAAACTAAATCGCAACAGTGGACCAGGGGCAAAGGTTCAAGCGAGTGAAAGATAAAATTAGGATTGTTGTCAGGAAGTTCTTCATGCAAAGAGTGCTCAACACATGGAGTTGAAATCATCCTAGAAGCAGCTTGATGCTGTGATAGGGGAACTCTAGTTCTTTCTGGATGGATAAGCTGAGATGAAGCAAATGTATCGATCAATGGAAGAACCCACTGAGAACAAGAAAGCAACAGAAGGGGTCGATTTTAAGCCTACTCACTCAGCAGAAACCTGACGGGTGGGCAGTTAAAATCTTCCGTAGGTAACGAAAGAGAGATGGCAGAAATATTAAATCATTATTTTGCTTCGGTATTTACCAGGGAGATAGAACAGGTGGACATGACATTGGATGATGAGATTAGTAATGAGATAAGTGCATTTAAAATAAAAAGATGGGATATATTAAATAAACTAATCAAACTCAAAGAGGATAAAACCCCTGGTCCAGATGGATTGCATCCACGCATTTTAAAAGAATCTATGGAAGAGATAGCAGAGGCATTACTATACATATTTAATAATTCGTTAGAAAAAGGTGTAGTGCCAGAGGATGGGCAGATAGCTAACGTAATACCTATATTTAAGAAGGGGGATCGAACATGTCCAGGGAATTATAGACCAGTCAACTTAACATCGGTGGTAGGAAAAATAATGGAATCCCTACTAAAGGAGAAAATAGAAGAACATCTAGAAACCAAAAACATAGTAATGAATAGTCAGCATGGATTTCAAAAGGGAAAGTCTTGCTTTACCAACCTCATTGAATTTTTTGAAGAGGTAACAGAGAGAGTAGACAATGGTAACGAAAGAAAGAAAGACTTGCATTTATATAGCGCCTTTCACGACCACCGGACGTCTCAAAGCGCTTTACAGCCAAAGACATACTTTTGAAGTGTAGTCACTGTTGTAATGTGGGAAACACGGCAGCCAATTTGCGGACAGCAAGGTCCCACAAACAGCAATGTGATAATGACCAGATAATCTGTTTTTGTTATGTTGGTTGAGGGATAAATATTGGCCAGGACATCGGGGATAACTCCCCTACTCTTCTTCGAAATAGTGCCATGGGTTCTTTTACGTCCACCTGAGAGAGCAGACGGGGCCTCGGTTTAACGTCTCATCCGAAAGACGATGTAGTAAACGTAATGTATGTAGATTTTCAAAAGGCCTTCGAGTACCCCATAATAGACTGATAAACAAGGTCAGAGAATGCGGAGTCAGGGGATAAGTAGCAGAATGAATAGTTAGCTGGCTTCAAGACAGAAAGCAGAGAGCAGGGGTAAAAGATAACTGTTCACAGTGGCAGAAGGTGGGTAGTGGTGTTCCACAAGGATCAGTGCTGGGACCACTGTTCACAATTTATATAAACGATTTAGACTTTGGAATCAAAAACACACTTTCTAAATTTGAGGATGACACCAAATTGGGGGGATAGTCAATACTGAGGAGGACTGCAACAAATTACAGGAGGACATTAATAAACTTGCAGAATGGGCATATCATTGGCAAATGAAGTTCAACACAGATAAATGTGAGGTATTACATTTTGGTAGGAAGAATAGGGAGGTCACTTATTACTTGGAGGGTGCGAGTCTAGGTGGGGTAGGGGAACAAAGGGATCTCGGAGTACAAATACACAAATCACTAAAAGTTGCGCCACAGGTTAGCAGGGCCATAAAAAAAAGCCAACCAAGCACTAGGGTTTATTTCTCGAGGTATAGAATTGAAAAGTAGGGAAGTTATGCTAAACCTGTATCGAACCTTGGTTAGACCACACTTAGAGTACTGCATACAGTTCTGGTCGCCATATTATAAAAAGGATGTGGAGGCATTGGAGAGGGTGCAGAGAAGATTTACAAGGATGATACCAGAAATGCAAGGGTATACATATCAGGAAAGGATGAACCGGTTGGGTCTCTTTTCTCTTGGAAAAATGAAGGTTGAGGGGTGACCTAATAGAGGTCTTTAAAATTATGAAAGGTTTTTATAGGGTGGATAAAGAGAGAATGTTTCCACTTGTGGGGAAGAGCATAACTCGAGACCATCAATATAAGATAGTCACCAAGAAATACAATAGGGAATTCAGAAGAAACTTCTTTACCCAAAGAGTGGTGAGAATGTGGAACTCGCTACCACAGGGAGTGGTTGAAGCGAATAGTATAGATGCATTTAAGGGGAGGCTAGACAAGCATATGAGGGAGAAGAGAATAGAGAGTTATGCTGATAGATTTAGATGAGGAAAGACGGGAGGAGGCGCGAGTGGAGCATAACCGCCGGCATGGACTGGTTGGGCTGAATGGCCTGTTTCTGTGGTGTATATCCTGTGTAATCCTGTGTAATTCCCGGCTCTTAGCTGTCTGAAAAACGCCATGATCGCAACATCTGCAATTTTAACCTGCTCTCCTGAGCATTCAGCAAGGACACATGCCCGGAGCCAACAGGGTCCTTCTTTACATATGCATGTTACTGCCCGATGACATTATTGAGACCCGACTGTAATTTTAACTCGGGCCTGAGCGGGGAATACAACTGGAGTTAAAATCGGGGAAACTGAACATATAACAATCAGGATGCCAATCATTTTGAAGATTCTGGTTATTATAAAAGGATTCATTAGCTGTCAGAGTTTAAAACATTTGCCATTAGTATGTCAGGCTAGGGAAATTACTTTAATGATTTGGCACAGTTTTCCACAGAATGTCATTTCTCTCTTATTTTCCTGTTTTTTTGTGCTAAGCAGTACTGTGAAGGAGGCTGGGGCCCAATTAGTTCCCACCCGGTTAATTTTATTACCATTTGGCCCAGAGAAGTAATAAGGTCTGAGCTACTTAGAAAAGCAGAAAAAAATTATATATCATTATCAAATCTCACAAGAAATATTAAAAGAAATTAAGTTAATTGCTCCTGCCTGTTTACGTTTTATTATTTTTTAAACAAATACATTCTTATTGTTATATGTAGCTGTGTAGATGGTACTGTAGAGGACTAATTATAAATGATCATGGAGCTCTGGACCAGTCAGGAGTTTCCTTTGTACAGAATAAGAAGGCCATCAGGTGAGAGGCACTGGAATGTAAGTTTTCATGCAGTTATAAGAGAGATAGGGATAAATAAAGGTTGAGAAAAGCACACGGTAAAATCTAGCGGTGCTCCAAATAATAAGCCCCATCACAATATGAGTGTGCTGCAGGGCCAGCACTGTGGTGGAATTTAGTGAGCAAGCTGTTTCTATAATTGTTCCAGGAACTGATCCTGACCAAATAGTCCCTAAATGTGAAACCGAGAGACATGTACAATATGGAGTGCTGCAGCAAACTTAAATTTCCATTTCTTAACCTGATGTTGGAAACCAAACTTTAAGCTTCGAAGTAGCCAATGCAACAGTTGGACAGTTTGGTTCTCGGCATCTCATTGAAGGCGCATGTCTAAACTAGCCAACCAGTAGCTGGATTATGGCACCCCTACAGCTTAACAGTGTTGTTTAAGGCTACAGATAACATTTATGCAAAACAATTTTTAAAATATTACCATCGAAACTTTTATCACAGTAGGAGTTTTCTCTCCAGCACAGTTTGGTTGTGATTTTAACATTACCACTTGCTGTGTTTCATTAATGTGCAGTATTGGAATGTCATCCCACCATTACATTCTGACAGTGTTTAGCTCTGTCACCTTGCAAAAAATGACTCCTCACTTCCCACAATGCCACGCCCTAGAAATAATCTTATTTTTTAATCAATATAAGAGTACGTTCCATTTCTATATAAAGGTTATTGAATAATTTATTGTACACTACAAGCTTTATCATGTGGTTACTTATGGGTGGCCCATTAACTTGCTGAAAAGCCCTTGAAGTACATAAGAACATAAGAAATAGGAGCAGGAGTAGGCCATTCGGCCCATTGAGCCTGCTCCAATATTCAATGAGATCATGGCAGATCTTCGACCTCAACTCCACCTTTCCCAGCACTATCCCATATCCCTTGATTCCCTTAGTATCCAAAAATCTATCGATCTCGGTCTTGAATAAACTGAATGACTGAGCCTCCACAGCTCTCTGGGGTAGAGAATTCCAAAGATTCACAACCCTTGAGTGAAAAAATTTCTCCTCATCTCAGTCCTAAATGGCCGACCCCTTATTCTGAGACTGTGAACCCCTGGTTCTAGACTACCCAGCCTGGGTAAACATCCTCCCAGCATCTAACCTGTCAAGCCCCTGAAGAATTTTATATGTTTCAATGAGATCACCTCTCATTCTTCTAGGGAATATAGGCCTAGTCTACTCAATCTCTCCTCATAAGACAATCCCCTCATCACGAGAATCAGTCCACTGAACCTTTGTTGCACCCCCTCTAAGGTAAGTATATCTTCCTTAGGTAAGGAGACCAAAACTGTACACAGTACTCACCAAGGCCCTATATAATTGCAGTAAGCCTTCTTTACTCTTATACTCCAATGCCTTTGTAATAAAGGCAAACATACCATTTGCTTTCTTAATTGCTTGCTGTACCTGCATGTTAAATTTCTGTGATACCCAGGTCTTTCTGAATACCAACATTTCCCATTTTCTCACCATTTAAAAAATACTCTGCTTTTCCTACCAAAGTGGACAACTTTACACTTCTCCACATTATATTCCATCTGCCATTTTCTTGCCCACTCACTTAAACTGTCTATATCCCTTTGCAGCCTCTTTGCGTCCTAGTTTACTTTCCCACCTAACTTTATCATCAGCAAACTTGGATACATTTCACTCGATCCCCTCATCTAAGTCATTGACATAGATAGTAAATAGCTGAGGCCCAAGCACTGATCCTTGTGGTACCCCACTAGTTACAACCTGCCAACCCAAAAATGACCCGTTTATTCCTACTCTCTGTTTTCTGTCTGTTAACCAACCCTCAATCCATGCCAATATATTACCCCCAATCCCACTGGCCCTAATTTTGTGTAATAACCTCTTGTGTGGCACCTCAGAATAAGGTCATTTAGGACTGAGATGAGGAGAAATTTCTTCACTCAGAGGGTGGTGAATCTTTGGAATTCTCTACCCCAGAGGGCTGTGGAGGCTCAGTCATTGAGTATATTCAAGACAGAGATCGATAGATTTTTGGATATTAAGGGAATCAAGGGATATGGGTATAGTGCAGGAAAGTGGAGTTGAGGTAGAAGATCAGCCATGATCTTATTGAATGGCGGAGCAGGCTCGAGGGGCCAAATGGCCTACTCCTGCTCCTATTTCTTATGTTCTTATCGAATGCTTTTTGAAAATCCAAATACACTACATCCACTGGTTCCCCCTTATTTACCCTGCTAGTTATAACCTCAAAAAACTCTAACAGATTTGTCAAACACAATTTCTCTTTAATAAATCCGTGTTGACTCTGCCCAATCATATTATGATTTTCTAAGTGCCCTGTTACCACGTTCCTAATGATAGATTCTAGCATTTTTCCCGACCACTGATGTCAGGCTAACTGGTCTATAGTTCCCTGTTTTCTCTCTTCCTCTTTTCTTGATTAGCGGGGTTACATTTGCTACCTTCCAATCCATGGGGACCTTTCTAGAATCTAGGGAATGCTGGAAGATCAAAACCAATGCATCCACTATCTCTGTAGCTACCTCTTCTAAAACCCTAGGATGTAGGCCATCGGGTCCAGGGGACTTTTAGTCCCATTAATTTCGTCAGTACAATTTCTTTACTAATACTAATTTCTTTAAGTTCCTCATTCTCACTAGACCCTTGGTTCCCCACAATTTCAAGAATGTTATTTGTGTCTTCTACCATGAAGACAGATACAAGGTATTAATTTAATGTCTCTGCCATTTCCTTATTTCCCATTATAATTTCTCCTGTCTCTGCCTCTAAGGGACCCACATTTACTTTTGCTAATCTCTTCCTTTTTACATATCTATAGAAGCTTTTACAATCTTTTCATGGCTGGAATTTTGCAGGCCCTACTGACTTTACCGGCAGGACCTAATTTGAATGTGAGGCCTCGGTTTACCACCTGCAGCCAGCCAGCTTAAGAGGCTGGCTGGCTGCGGGCGGCTAGGCCTCAGTTGCGAGGGGTTGGTCCAGAGGAGGGATCAGAGGAGGGGGGGTTGGGATCGGTGAGGGGAGGTCAGGATCGGCGAGAGGGGGGGTCGAGATCAGTGGGAGGGGGGTCGGCGATTGGGAGGGGGGAGAGAGGATCGGGAGGGGGGAGAGAGGATCGGGGGCACTGTAGGATCGGCAGGGGATCAGCAGGTGATGGG
Organism: Squalus acanthias; assembly: GCA_030390025.1. Lineage (NCBI taxonomy): Eukaryota > Metazoa > Chordata > Chondrichthyes > Squaliformes > Squalidae > Squalus > Squalus acanthias. The sequence continues at coordinate 179,041,309 of CM059427.1, read as the reverse complement.
GATGATCGGGGAGCAGCAGGCAAGTGGGGATCGCGCAGGGAGGATCGGGGATTGTGGGGGGCGGTCATGAATCGGGGGGGTGGAGGGGGCAGAGGATCGGCAGGAGGCCAGAGGATTGGAGCCAGCCACTGGAAGATCGTGACTGGCCTCATCATCGTTGGCGGGGGTGAGGCCTGGGAATGCAATCGGAGACCCCGTGATGGGGTTTCCAATCACGGGGGGCTGAGGGTGGGTTAGGTATGGATCCTGGATCCAGGAGGTAGGTATAAAGCCACTTACCTCCTGGATGCAGCAGTCCCCGCATCTGTTTAACTGCCGGGTTTCACGAATTGTGTGAAACCCGTCCACAGGCAATTAAAAACAAAATGCGGCGGGGCGGGGGAGCAAATAGAGGCTTCCAACCTCATTACAATATTTAAATTACAGCACCGCCCCCTGGCATGGATTGGTCTCCCACCCCCGGGAATACCAGTTTGGGCGGGTTGGAGGCGGGATCAGGTCGGGATTCACATTTTTAACAATTTGACTGCCCCCACGCTCCAAACCCACCCGTTTTTTTTATGGGAAAATTCTGGCCGATGTCTCTTCCTAGTTTACTCTCATTTTATTTTCTCTTTCTTTAGCAATTTTTTGGTACCCATTAATGCACATGTGCTGCATGAGTTGCAGCACAGGGCAAGCCAGTGGTGTGCCACCTTTTGTGTATTATCTAGCTGTATAATTTGTTTTGCTGCTGAACTAATAGCCAGGATCTATAGTGTCAGAGCACTCAGCAAGTTTGTGAAAAATAGGAGAAAATATGAAATAAATCAAGACATTGGGGGAAAAATTCGGTCGCGCCCCCTTTGGGGCGCTAACTTCGCTGGGGTGCTACTTTTAGCATCCTGAAAAAGTTAGTACCCCACGCCGTAAATTGAGTGGTAGCTCCCCCTCCTTCCTGGGGCGCTACCATTCAATATCGTGGCGCTAGGTGCAACAGCGCCACGTGCGTCGGCATGTAGCGCTGTGGTATTACAGGCCTCTCTCCCCTGATTAAAGGGGAGGAGCCTAGCGCAGCGTGCACCGGGGCCCTGCTGGACCGATCGCAGCCGGCAACCCCGCTTGAAGAAGTGGTCGAGGGTAGGTGCTGGCAGGCAGCCCAAAAAAAAAAACGCCCGGCACCTACCCTTTAATTTGCGCCGCCGCGACTGCAAAAACGCCCCCCTGACTCTGTCGGACATGTCGTCCAGCGGTAGGTCAGGGGGCGCGACTGAAGTTTGCGGCCCGGGCGCTGCGCACGGCGATGACGTCATTGCCGGAGGCGCAGCACCATGGGGCGCTACCGACTACCGCCGCCGCTAACCTCCCACTGAATTTCGCAGGAGGCGTTCGCGGTGTCGCGCCCAGGCGCTAGTGGCTTCACGCCCTGTTAACGGGAGGCACAAAGCAACCCCATTGTAATTTTGAGGTAAGCATAGAGTATGATTGTCCATGTCATAATACCCTGGTTTAAGCCCAGTCTGTCACAGATCATAGTATGATACAGCACAGAAGGAGGCCATTCAGCCCAACATGCCTGTACCGGCTCTTTGGTAGAGCTATCCAATTATTCCCACTCCCCTGCTCTTTCCCCATAGCCCTGCAAATTTTTTCCCTTCAAGCATTTATCCAATTCCCTGTTGAAAGTTACTATTGAGTCTGCTTTCACCACCAGATCGCAACAACTCGCTGTGTAGAAATATGTTTCCTCATGGCGGGTCTTTTGCCAATTACCTGAAATCGGTGTCCTCTGATTACTGACCCTTCTGCCACTGGAAACAGTTTCTCCTTATTTACTCTATCACAGTCCTTCATGATTTTGCACACCTCTCTCAATGCTGTGTGCAGAAGGGGAGCAGGGGTGGCAGAAAGGTGGCAAGGCAAATTCCCAGAGAGGGAAATAGAAGAACAGAGGGCGAGCTAGCCTGTACCAATCTCATTAAGCTCCCAGCAGCTAGTTCAAAAGCAGAGGGCTCAGCACGGATTGCTTTCCCAATATCTTGTGCGAGAGAGAGAGAGATGTGCAGAGGGAGGGAGAATCTAAAGAAGGGAAAGGAGTAAGTCATTAAATAGGGAAGCGGCGAGAATAAATTTTATAAACATTACTCACTTAAGATCACAAAGAAGATCTGGTATGTGCTTTTTGTCTCAATAACACTGCTTTTCTGAATGCCTTTCATTGCGAACTGGCAAAGCCCTGAATATCCACTGATTCATGTGTCATAGATATAGAAAATAGTATGATTGTTAAAACGAACAAGACCTTGACTTCTACAGTGAACAGTTGCAGAAAGAAGGCAAAGCTGAAGCTTGGGAATGAAGAGTGGTGCTTTTGAAATACAATTGAGTTTTTCCATTACATGTGGGATTACATCAGGCTTCCGGTTTTAGACTTTATTTTTGAAGGACACAGCTGGTGGTAGGCTGACTGTAATTGCCTTGGTAAATACCATAAAACAAAGGTGCAATAACAGCACTTTCCTCTCAAAATCTCCCCCCCCCCCCCCGAAAAAAATGACTTAGTTTGAAGAGAGATCTGTAATTTCAAAAGCAAAAAAAAAATCTGCATGTCAGCTATCGTACAGCAGGGAGAATAGCCAAAGCAACAAGGAGACAAAATGTTGAATTGCTGGTTGCTAGGTAGCATGTTTGCTCCTGGGAGTGAGAGGTGAGACTGGAGATCGGTATATGCTGTTTTTGTTTCCTTGAGATTAGTGACTTTCTTGCATTTAAACCTCTTGGGCACCTCTTACAATGAACCTGTGTGAGCAATTAGACATTAAACTAGATACAAACTAATTTCTCTAATAGCGAATAACCACAACTACCTGTGAGTAATTTGTTTTTGTTTTGTTTTCTTAATTTGTTGCATCTTCCACCAATGTTCATTTTATTTGAAGAAAATTACAGCACAAATGGGGTAAAGGAGGAATGTAACCTCATTAACTTTATATGGATGGTGAATACATTTATAATTCACGGTTGAAAGAGCACAGTATTCTGTGAGGTCCCATTTTATTTTGTGTTGAGACCCAATATTCTGAGTTCCCATAATTTTGCCTGATCACCCAAGGGCAGCAGTGATAGCGAAGCATTGGCAATAGTAGAAGTAAAATATATAAGATTTAAAAATACCAGGGTCTGACAGAGGACAATGGGCAATAATCCAATGTGATTAACAAACTACTTCAGCTTTACTGTTCTGGTTCGTCACGCCATCCGAATCTCTCAATTCAATTACTCGCTGGTAATCCACTGCTGTCCCTCCGGTGTCCTATATGTAATATATGCGATACACTATTGTCTATATCATGCAGTGAAATAAAAACCAATAGCACTTCACTCCAAATCGCATGATATGTCAACACGCCAGTTCCAGTTCCAGTTTGTCATTGCCCACCATCACTGGACAAACACTTGCCACAAGCACTCTAAGCCTATCCCCCCACAAACCCCAAGCATTGTGTGTTATACAGAATTACAGGCTTGAGCATGCTTCAAGAACATAAGACACCTCAATATTGAAACAAAATTGATAAACCATTCAAGCTGCACTTTTGGGGTTTTGTTATTTCATCTCAACCCTCCAACGTGTAACTGCCCTTTACCACACTTCATCATTTTGCATTATCACACAATGGCAGTGGAACAAAAGAAACAGTTAACAGCAAAGGGTGATAACTAGATATTAAGAAACAAAGATGGCGGTGGTAGATCACAGGCAGTAATTCAATCTCGGGGCTCAAAAGGATAACAAATGAGATCGTCTGAAGCCCCCAAATGAAATGCCGTTGTAACCAACTGGCAGCCATTCAATATTTATGTTACTCATCGGGGATATAACAGTGAAATTAAAATTCTGTTTCCACAATTATAAAGTGGTATCAAAAAAATACTTCAGCTGATCATTTTTTTGTTATTCATTCCTGGGATCTGGATGTCGCTGGCAAGGCTAGCATTAATTGCCCATCCCTAATTGCCCTTGAGAAGGTGTTGGTGAGCTGCCGACTTGAACCGCTGCAGTCACTCTGGTGAAGGTACTCCCACAGTGCTGTTAGGGAGGGAGTTCCAGGATTTTGACCCAGCGACGATGAAGGAATGGCGATATACTTCCAAGTCAAGATGGTGTGTGACTTGGAGGGGAACTTGGAGGTGGTGGTGTTCCCATGTGCCTGCTGCCCTTGTCCTTCTAGGTGGTAGAGGTTGCGGGTTTGGGAGGTGCTGCTGAATGAGCCTTGGCGAGTTGCTGCAGTGCATCATGTAGATGGTACACACTGCAGCCACGGTACGCTGGTGGTGGAGGGAGTGAATGTTTAAGGTGGTGGATGGGGTGCCAATCAAGCAGGCTGCTTTGTCCTGGATGGTGTTGAGCTGCTAGAGTGTTGTTGGAGCTGCACTCATCCAGGCAAGTGGAGAGTATTCCATCACACTCCTTACTTGTGCCTTGTAGATGGTGGAAAGGCTTTGGGGAGTCAGGAGGTGAGACATTTGCCGCAGAATACCTAGCCTCTGACCTGCTCTTGTTGCCACAGTATTTATGTGGCTTGTCCAGTTACGTTTCTGGTCAATGGTGACCCCCAGGATGTTGATGGTGGGGGATTCGGCGATGGTAATGCCGTTGAATGTCAAGGGGAAATGGTTAGACTCTCGCTTGTTGGAGATAGTCATTGCCTGGCACTTCTGTGGCGTGAATGTTACCTGCCACTTATCAGCCCAAGCCTGAATGTCATCCAGGTCTTGTTGCATGCGGGCATCGACCACTTCATTATCTGAGGAGTTGCGAATGGCACTGAACACTGTGCAGTCATCAGCGAACATCCCCATTTCTGACCTCATGTTGGAGGGAAGGTCGTTGATGAAGCAGCTGAAGATGGTTGGGCCTAGGACACTGCCCTGAGGAACTCCTGCAGCGATGTCCTGGGGCTGTGATGATTGGCCACCAACCACCACAACCATCTTCCTTTGTGCTAGGTATGACTCCAGCCAGTGGAGAGTTTTCCCGCCCGATTCCCATTGACTTCAGTTTTACTCGGGCTCTCTGATGCCACACTCGGTCAAATGCTGCCTTGATGTCAAGGGCAGTCACTCTCACCTCACTTCTGGAATTCAGCTCCTTTATTCATGTTTGGACCAAGGCTGTAATGAGGTCTGGAGCTGAGTGGTCCTAGCGGAACCCAAACTGGGCATCAGTGAGCAGGTTATTAGTGAGTAAGTGCCGCTTGATAGCACTGTCGACGACACCTTCCATCACTTTGCTGATGATTGAGACTAGACTGATGGGGCGGTAATTGGCCAGATTGGATTTGTCCTTCTTTTTGTAGACAGGACATACCTGGGCAGTTTTCCACATTGTCGGATAGATGCCAGTGTTGTAGCTGTACTGGAACTGCTTGGCTAGAGGCGTGGCTAGTTCTGGAGCACAAGTCTTCAGCACGACAGTCGGGATGTTGTTGGGGCCCATAGCCTTTGCTGTATCCAGTGCGTGCAGCCGTTTCTTGATATCACGTGGAGTGAATCGAATTGGCTGAAGACTGGCTTCTGTGATGGTGGGGACCTCAGGAGGAGGCCGATACGGATCATCCACTCGGCACTTCTGGCTGAAGATGATTGCAAACGCTTCAGCCTTGTCTTTTGCACTCTCGTGCTGGGCTCCACCATCATTGAGGATGGGGATATTCATGGAGCCTCCTCCTCCCGTTAGTTGTTTAATAGTCCACCACCATTGACGACTGGATGTGGCAGGACAGCAGAGCTTTGATCTGATCCGTTGATTGTGGGATCGCTTAGCTCTGTCTATAGCATGCTGCTTCCGCTTTTTAGCGTGCATGTAGTCCTCTGTTGCAGCTTCCCCAGGTTGGCACCTCATTTTTAGGTACACCTGGTGCTGCTCCTGGCATGCTCTTCTGCACTCCTTATTGAACCAGGGTTGGTCCCCTGGCTTGATGGTAATGGTAGAGTGAAGGATATGCCTGGCCATGAGGTTACTGATTGTGGTGGAATACAATTCTGCTGCTGCTGATGGCCCACAGCATCTCATGGATGCCTAGGTTTGAGCTGCTAGATCTGTTCTGAATCTATCCCATTTCCCACGGTGGTAGTGCCACACAACACGATGGAGGGTGTCCTTAGTGTGAAGACGGGACTTCGTCTCCACAATGACTGTGCGGTGGTCACTGCTACCAATGCTGTCATGGACAGATGCATTTGCGACAGGTAGATTGGTGAGGTCAAGTAGGTTTTTCCCTCGTGTTGGTTCTCTCACCACCTGTCGCAGGCCCAGACTGGCAGCTACCGACATTGAAGTCCCCCACCCAGAGTACATTCTGTGCCCTTGCTACTCTCAGTGCTTCATCCAAGTGGTGTTCAACATGGAGGAGTACTGATTCATCAGCTGAGGGAGGGTGGTAGGTGGTAATCAGCAGGAGGTTTTGTTGCCCATGCTTGACCTGAAGCCATGAGACTTCATGGGGTCCGGAGTCAATGTTGAGGACTCCCAGAGCCACTCCTTCCCAACTGTATACCACTGTGCAGCAACACCTGGTGGGTCTGTCCTGCCGGTGGGACAGGACATAGCCAGGGATGGTGATGGGGGAGTTTGGGACATTGGCTGAAAGGTATGATTCTGTGAATATGACTACGTCAGGCTGTTGCTTGACTAGTCTGTGGGACAGCTCTCCCAATTTTGGCACAAGTCCCCAGAGGTTGGTGAGGAGGATTTTGCAGGGTCGACTGGGCTGGGTGTGCTGTTATCGTGTCCGTAGCCGATGCCGGGTGGTCCATCCGGTTTTATTCTTATTATTGTTTCTCGTAGCGGTTTGTTACAACTGAGTGGCTTGCTAGGCCATATCAAAGGGGAGTTAAGAGTCAACCACATTGCTGTGGGTCTGGAGTCACATATCGGCCAGACCAGCAGATTTCCTTCCCTGTAGGACATTCGTGAACCAGATGGATTTTTACGACAATCCGATAGTTTCATGGTCACTATTACTGATACTAGCTTTTTGTTCCAGATTTATTTAATTAACTGAATTTAAATTCCCCAGCTGCCATGGGGGGGATTTGAACTCGTGTCTCCAGATCATTAGTCCAGGCCTCTGGATTACCAGTTCAGTAACATAACCATTATGCCACCGTACCCAAAACATTTTGGGTTACCAAAAACACCCCAAAACTGCTCATTGGAACCACTGCAGCTTAGAGTACTTTTCAGTTGGAAACCTGTTACAAGTAGAATGCAATGGGAGCAGCCTTGGTGTTGGATAAGTATACCTCCATTTTGAGGTCGCCTTTCTTGGGAATTATCTGGTCAGCCTCACAGATGGAAATATGTTCTGTTATCTTAGCCGTGGCATTTCTACTTTCAGTAACACTCTAATCTGTGTTTTGCCCTATATATTTAAAGAGGATCAATGTTAACCTATTTGAACAATACCCTTTGGACAAAAGCTGATCAAGTACTATATGAAAGGTCTGCCTTTTTCACCTAAATTAATTGCAAGTGGACACCATTGTGTTTTTATCCTTCTCCAACTTGGATTTTTCCTTGCAATCTTCGCCTCTTATTCGTTCAAATGAATTTTTCCATGAAACATGGCCTCTCTTTGTAATGTATCTAGGGCATGTGGTATGTTTGCTTTTAAATGGAATAGCAACAAGCAGAATCCTGCTGTTGAGTTATTTGGGAATATCATGGTCAATACCATTGACTCATCCTTTTTTTCCAAGCCTCTGATCCCGTCCCCTTCCTCTTCTCTGCCCCTACACCTCCCTCCCTTGCTCCATGGTTCTGAAGTCTGTCTTGTCCCTTGTGCCTCTGATGCTCTTTTGTCAGCCCCAAATCTCTGAGCCCGACCACCACCGCCCGCCCTACTGACCATACTATGTACCTGTGACTTCTTCCTCCCCCAGACAAGCAGGCTGAAGGGCCTGTATCAAATAATGCTACTCCCGTCTCCTTGCGCATTTATAGCAAGAAACATGAGACGGATAAAACAAGATGGGACTATCCCAAGCCAACATGCACTCTGAAACTAACGTAGTATTAATATAGGTAATAAATAGATGTCACAGTGCAGGGAAGCTGTGATACCAAAACCGATTTTGAATGGTCCTTTTTCTCATCAGTTTTGCCACAACCGTTTGTGGTTGCCATTGGGTTCGGGCCTGAAATCGGTATAATTTAGCATCAAAGTTATTAGAGAACTATTACACCCTAAAAACACACACTATTATATAGATGGGTGTATTATACTGCAGCACTCAATTACTTAACATGTACAAGTGGAGGATGGGATTTGAACGTGTGCACCAAGGCCTGATCTGGATGAGCCCACCTTTTAATCAGGGATTTTAACCCAGGCCCATCTGGACTAGAGTCCGACCTGCAACAAGGGATTTGAGATAGTATTGCAATACACTGTATGTTGCTCTCTTATTATCAAAGAAAGAAAGACTTTCATTTATATAGCGCCTTTCACGACCACCGGACATCTCAACGCGCTTTACAGCCAATGAAGTACTTTTGGAGTGTAGTCACTGTTGTCATGTGGGAAATCAGGGTTGTGTTGGTTGGCAAATGGAACACATGAAATACCTGCCTGCTGAACAGACCATTAATGGTCTTCCTGCCCATTCCATTTGCTTTTGGGTTTAAATCAGGGCGTATCTAGAGAGGAGTCCAAGCTCGGACAAGGGATTTAAACCCTGACCCTTCTAGATAGAAATCCAACTTTAGCAGGGGATTTGAGCCCAGGTCCATCCGGACGAGGATCTCTTGTTCTGGTGAGGATTTGATCGCAGAGGCACCAAGTTAGGAGTCTGGCGCTTGGCCTGCAGTTAGAGTGCTGCTGCTGTGTTTGACAGTTTTCTTGGAAATGAGTGCCTGAGGTTACAAGAGCAAAAAAAATCCCAGGAAGTGAAAAGCTGCCAGTCTGTCATAAAGTAAAATTTACATTGTGAAATGGCATAATTATTCACCCATAGTGTTTTCAATTATTACCTCATTTCTGACACAGCGATTACAAAATGATGTACTATCCAACCTTTTACTCCGAGGAATTCATTACTGCTCAAACGTCCTCTTTCTCCCAAATTAACTTTTTATGAGTAGAGCTAACTAATCATTTTTAAGCAGGGTGTTTGGTTATTTTACCCGTTGAAATATGCACTTCTTCAAAACGAGTGCAAAAGAGCACCATGATTCTGAGGATGTCTGTTAATTATTTCCTTTGGGTGCTGTGAGCAGAAAGGTGTAAATACAGAGGTCCCAGCATTGTATTTGCAGTTGTCACTTCTAGATTTAACTAATTTTGCCTTTCGATTACCCGAACATTACGAGGTATGAACCCATATAGAGTTCACCCTCAGTGTTTCTCATCCATGTTAAGCAGTTCCTTTTTTAGGAGATTCTTATTACAACACTTCAATTTTTTTTTCAACATTTCATGTAACAAGTTGAAGTGAATCAGGCCTGAGTCATGGATGGAGCAAGGGTCTTGAAATGTAAACAATACATTTGTATATTTTGTGGAAGCAATTCCACTTGGAATTCTGGAAGATCGAGTCTGAGACAGCAGTGACATTCCCCTTCCTCAGTCCTTCTGCCCACTGCCTCCTTACAGATTAAAGGACCTTGTAACCCAGACGTCCTGTTGTTTTAGTGAAATTCCCAGGACCCATTTCTGTAGAACCCCAATCAATGACTGTCATCATTTTCTTTGTGGGAGTTTATTGTGTATGTATGGTGGTGGTGGCGTGGAAGAGAGACACTGTAGACAATGGCACTGTACCGTGTGTGTATGGGGAGAGGAGGAGAGACACTGTGTAGATAATGGCACTATACCGTGTGTGTATGGGGAGAGGAGGAGAGACACTGTAGACAATGGCACTGTACCGTGTGTGTATGGGGGGAGGAGGAGAGACACTGTAGACAATGGCACTATACCGTGTGTGTATGGGGAGAGGAGAAGAGACACTGTGTAGATAATGGCACTATACCGTGTGTGTATGGGGAGAGGAGGAGAGACACTGTGTAGACAATGGCACTGTACCGTGTGTGTATGGGGAGAGGAGGAGAGACACTGTGTAGACAATGGCACTGTACCGTGTGTGTATGGGGAGAGGAGGAGAGACACTGTAGACAATGGCACTGTACCGTGTGTGTATGGGGGGAGGAGGAGAGACACTGTGTAGACAATGAGGCCAGTAGGCGGGAGTCGGACGAGTGCGGAAGGAGGCTGCGGCCAGGAATCTGTGTGGATCGTGGGAGGGGGAGGCGGTAGGCGATCGCAGTTGTGGGAGGAAAGAGGGAAGCCTGGGCCAGGGGAGGCCCTAGGTTTTATTGTGGGGCCCAGAGGAACACTTCTTTAAAAAAAAAACTTAACTTCACAACCCTCTTCTGAGCTTGCTGTTCCTTGGCGCTGGATTCCCCTGACGAGGTTGGCACCAGGTGCCAACTCATAGCACAGCGTTAACATAGTGTCGGGGCCTGATTGGCATTGTCAGATACCGGCTTTTGAATGTCAGTGAGGCCCTCGCCCGCCTGTCTGGAGCAAACGCTTTACCCGCTGATCAAAAACATCCCTGTCGTGCTTGGCGCGGGGTCGGCGAGAAGACGGTGAGTGCCATGCTGCCGCGATCGTAACTCCCCACCGCCTCCGCACGCCAATCTTGCTCATTTATGGGGTCTGAAGGGATAGACTTGTCACTGGGACTACAATTCTTCCAGCTGCAAGCTAAAGCCCTCACAGAGTAGTCACAGCCAGACAAGCAGGGAGAAGCTTACCCCTGCTCCGTGCGGGTAGGATGTGTGTATCCGCCCCCCACCTCCCCCCCCCCCCCCACCCCCGACAAGTGTTCCCTGAAGAGCCCAGTCTATAAATGGCCACAAAGTATCTGGAGCACACGCAGGCACTCAAACCAAATTATGAGGAGCCCTTCATTTGTATGAGTTTTGTGGCTTGGTGGATCCTTGCGCATGGTTGCGGCACATGCTCCGAGCACCCAAAGCACTGGCCCTGCCCTGCCCTCAGCACATCGTACGTGCAGTAGGTGCCTGGCACCCAATAATACAGAACCCCAGCACTCGAAGGTGCCACCGAGTGGTTAAGCTCACAGACAGCAATATTGAGCATAGTGTAGAGCAGGAATCCCAGCATGTGGGGCCTTGGGTACGTTTATGGGGCATAGCAGGGACTGATCGCATAGCTGGTTTGTCTGATGTGTTGGTGCTCTTTTTAAAAATGGGATACTGCTACCAACTGGCAATGGTGCTACAAGTCCCTCCGGCCCGCATCATCTCCGCCCCCTCCCCACCAGTGATCAACTCAACTAGATTTATCGTTCAATATTACAGATGTTGAATATATCGGGTATAAAGTCTCAAAAAGGGAGAAAGGGTTACCAAAAGCATTGTTTGGCCGCATGCTGTTGCTATGGGGGAAGAATCCCACGGCTTGCACTGTCGCACAGTACTTCAGGCTGATTACAAAGAAATAGCACGGTCATTCTATATTAGATATATCTTTAAACGCCATCTAAATATTAATGAGCACTTTTAATATTTTTCCCTCCCTTCCCTACTTAAGCAATGCACCTCCTTGGGCTGAACTGGCAGCTTCAACCGGCTGAAGGACAGATGTTTAAAAATGGAGTCAGAACAGGAGGCCCGAGTGATGTAACAATAGCGCCATCTGGTGGCAGAGGTAATATATCTTTAGTGTGTTGTTCTGTGAAACACAACTGTGCTATGCTTTAATTCCCACCCAGATAGCTTTTGGCACAGTGAAAAGTTATTAATTTTTGTTCTCCTTTAGGGAAAAAAAAATCTCCTACACCACCCCCCCCCGCCCTCCCATTTGGGCCCACACATTGACTTCCCCTTTCCCGGTTCACACACATACTGTGTACCTCAGCTATGCTCTTAACTGGAAGAGTGAACAGATGATTAGCATTCGGGCCTTTCTGTGACTGGCTGCTGTCAAGTGCAGATTTTTGAGAGTCATACTTTTCCATTTGCTCATTTCCCCTTGCCCCCCTCCCCCCCCGCACCCCCTTCTCTTCCTTCAGTTTGCAGCCGAAATCAGAAGCGCACCATGCTGGTGCCATCCTACCACTGCTTTAAGTATTTTGTTGGTCTGGTAGCTCACCGCACCGTCAAGTCATTGCCAAACCATCCAGTAAAGCGGTGAGAAGATGGTCCAACACTGCTGCCCCTCTGTACTTCTACTTTTCTCCTTTGGTTCAAAGTTAAAATAGTTGTGCCTCACACGGGCTCCTTGTAAGCCATCCGACTGATGTCTGCGTGTTTTGACTCGTTACGGGTGCGCTGATCAATTATGAACTGGGAGGGTGAGGAGAGTGCAGGGGATGATGCAGACATCTGATGAGATTGAAGATATCACCAATACGAGTGGCATCATTTCTTTCCTGTATTCAGATTGTGGGTAGGACAACACTGCCGACAGGACTAGTCACATCTGAGGTACACTATCCGAGCCAATGCTGTCATTCAAATCTTCGCTTCTGTGCGTACTGGTGTTCGGTCCCCTTTTAACACAAATTAAAATATAAAATAAATAAATGGGTGTTTTGTTGCTAAGGCCTGAAAACATCCCAGCTCTCCATTGTGAGCAACCTCTTATTTATTCATGTATTTGTTTTAGTTGTTCTAAATATTTCTTTTAAAATTCTAATAAAGCAGTTACTTGTGCAGCTGGCGATTGTGCTGCAAGGAAAGAGCGGAAATTGTGTTCCATTAAACATATAATTATCTGAGATCTGTTCTAACATTTTATACTCCACACAAGAGCAGACTTAATTAAATGTTTTTGGTTGTAGAAAATCAGGGAATCCTGTTCAGCCTCTTGCTGCAGTTAACCCTTTTTTCTGTTGCACTGCTCGTCTCATTTTAATTTTTTCTGTCAAGTATTCTTCCCTTCCCAGCTGATCGGTTAGACAAGTTACCTTCTCCCAGGCCTTAGGCCTTTCCAAGTACCACTTCCTGTTTTAAGGAAGTTTATCCTAAAACTAAAACTTAAGTAGAAATAGTCTCCAAAAAGTGGAAATATATATTAATGTTTGGCTGTTGGCTTTGCGGTTCACAAATTCTATTAAGTGTCCCCAGCAAGAGATGGCCACTCAAGGTGCACCTGTTGTTAGGCTGGCTTCGTCCTTCTCAAGGAAAGAAAAGTCAGTGCTGGTCGGAGATTTTTGTTTCTCCTGGTTGACAGTCCAGGCTATGTATGCCCTCCTTCATTTAAATGTGTGCAGCCCTCACCCTAGCCCCACCACCAGCCCCATCTCTGCCTATCTGCTGCTGAAACCCTCATCCGTGCTTTTGTTCCTTCCAGGCTCGACTATTCCAATGCTCTCCCACCCATCTTTCACCCTCCATAAACTTAAGCTCATCCAAAACTCTGCCAACCTTATCGTAACTCACGCCAAGTCCCCTTCGCCCATCGCCCCTGTGCTCACTGACCTACCTTGGCTCCCGGCCCACCAACATCTCCATTTTAAAATTCTCATTCTCGTGTTCAACTTCCTCCATGACCTCGCCCCTCCCTACCTCTGTGACCTCCTCCAGCCCCACAACCCTCCGAGAACTCTGCATTCCTCCAATTCTGGCCTCTTGTCCATCCCCCACTATTGGCGGCTGTACCTTCAGCTGTCCAGGCCGTAAGCTCTGGAAAACCCTCCCGAAACCTCTCCACCTCTTTCTCCTCTTTTAAGACGCTCTTTAAAACCTACCTCTACCTGTCTTAATGATTCCTTCTTTGGCTCGGTGTCACTTCCTGTCAGATTGTGCTGCTGCAAAGCACCTTGGGAAGTTTTACTACATTAAAGGTCCAAGTTGACGTTGACTGCATCCCGATTACTAGGCCTCAGCTCACTTTCGCTACCAGACTTCAGCTCACCACAGCCCTCGGCTCTGTCGCTCATTCAAACCGTCAGTTGAATTCCTGAACGCAGCTGCCAGTTGGACTCCCTCCGACAGCCCACACATGGAGATGAATGAAGTTGTAGCTGAGTTGTTAGCCGAGTCGTTTTTGTGTGCGAGTTATTTATTGATTTCTTTAATCCTTTGTTTCTGAAACAACCTTCTAAATGACTTCCTCCTCTCCATATTAAGAATAACTGATGTGTCGGTGGGTTTGTAGCTGAGAAGTCAGTCATTCTTAAAAGGTGAGGATAGCCATGGCTGGGGGAATACGTGTTAGTTTCAGAAGCATATCAATGAATGACTGACACACAAAAGGAGAAACTGTTTCCACTGGCAGGAGGGTCGGTAACCAGAGGACACAGATTTAAGATAATTAGTGAAAGAACCAGAGGGGTGATGAGGAGAAATGTTGTTGTGATCTGGAACGCACTGCCTGAAAGGGTGGTGGAAGCAGATTCAATAATAACCTCTAAAAGGGAATTGGATAAAAACTGGAAAAGGAAAACAATTGCAGGAATATGGGGAAAGAGCAGGGGGGAGCGGGACTGATTGGGCAGCTCTTTCAAAGAGCCGGCACAGGCACGATGGGCGGAATGGTCTCCTTTGGTGCTGTACGATTCTATGAAAACAGACAAGTCAGCCGTGACTTTGTTCATTCGAGTGTGTGACTGGGAGTTGGTTGGCGTTGCCATCGAGTGTTATGCAGGGGGATCCTCGGGGTGGGATATGCCGAGGGCTCTCTTGGAGACTTGTGCTGCGGGCAGTCGTGGGGGTTGACCTTGGGCTGGTAGCAGTTGGCTGGTGGCTGCCGCTGACAGCTGTCGACACAGCAGTAGCTGCTTTCCCACTGCACGTGACCTAGTCTAGTGCCCACGGCACCTGACTGCTGGCCTTCTGCAGCTGGCGGCAGCCCCAAAGTAAATCGGCTGCTAAGAGCAGCAGCCAGGAAGACTCGATACAAATGGGTCTTCCTGCCTGCTGGCCTGAACGAATCCTGCAGGTTTACTATGGGGCTGGCACTGGCTGCACACAACCCCGACCATCAGGAGCTGATGGCACTGTCCCATATTAAAGCAGCTCGCGTTGTGCTGAAAGTGCCATAGGTCGCACAGTTCGTTCCCACAGTAACTTCTGGTCTCGCTGAATGAAGAAAGCTTTATTAAGATTGCATGCTGAGGAGATCAGCACAAGTTGCAGAGAATTTACCTTTAAACAAGGCCATCAGCAGCAGGACAAGCTCTCTGAACAAGGTCAATTGCAAAATACTGCGGATGCTGGAAATCTGAAATTAAAACAGAAAAAATGCTGGAAATACTCAGCCGGTTAAGCAGCATCTGTGGCGAGAGAGACAGAGTTAACGTTTCTGATCGAGGACCTTTTAGAGTTCTGATGAAAGGTCATCGGCCTGAAACGTTAACTCTGTTTCTCTCTTAACAAGGTCATTTGTTTCCTTTTCTTTGCCATTGTTCCTTAATTTGCCTTTCACACTTAATGCTTCAGAGGTGTTATCCTGTGAATGGTGCTAAGAGCACATTTTTCATTCCATTTTCACCAGCTAGATTTCTTCTTGAGTTGTGAATGCAAGACAACATTTTCATTCGCCTTAACGCCATAAGGAAAACCCGGGCTGAAGTCAATGGGGCGATGCATGACAGGTGACTCTCTTTCGATGTTCCCCTCCCTGTGTGGAAATGCCTGGACTCGAGCCCATCACTGCCTCGGGGCAGTGCAGGCCCAGATAGGGAACTTCCTACGGGTCAAATCAGCAAGGCAAAGCGCACCATCTTTGTCAGCTTTTGCTCAGACAGTAAAATGTCACAACTGTTTATCATTTTGTGAATTAAATGATGCGACTCAATTACAATTTTAGCAAAATGAAAGAAAAAACTCTCAGTAATTAACAGACTGAAGGCAGCATTCGCAGAGAGCGTGCTGCCATCCTGAGAGATTGCGTGTGATCACAACTACCCAGGTGAAAGGGTTAAGTGTGAAATGTTCTGCTTATCTGTCGCCGTGTTTCTCAGCCTGTGCATTACATATCTGAAATGTTGCCAGAGACGTTAATTTGTTTGCATTCTGTGCGTGTTTTGTGTGAGGCGGAAAGCTTAAGTCCTTTTGCAATAATATTTGAGCTTTTCAGCGCAGGGAAAGGTGCAACTAAATTTGCTGACTGGGAAATGTCACGGGTGCAGCACATTGAACAAGAGAGGAGCAAGCTGACAGTTCAGTCCCATCCGTTTCTGCCACTCTTTCACTTGTGCTTATCACAATGCTAACTGCGCATGTACAGTACACAGTGGATAAAAGGTGACAATTCACATTTGGTACTGTACAAATCATAGATGTCGAGGTGTCAACTCCTGTGCATGTAGAAAAGTGGGCTTTCTGGTACTACACGGCCTTTACTTGTACACTGTAAATTGAGTAACCCAGCAGAACAGCAGAGCTTGATAGCTGAGAACAGGGACAAACTGTGTTGGGGATGAAGGAATTGGTATTCATATGGTTGAAAGGCCTCCTTCTGTGCTAAAATTTCCCTGATTCTACTCAATGACCACAGACAGGTACAGCAGCCTTAATCAGACAATCCTTGTCCAAGTGGTGCATGAATGTGATAGTTGTACCAATTGCAGCTTTTCTTGCTGTGCACTTTAGTTCATCAACAACAACTTGCATTTATAGAACGCCTTTAACATCGTCAAACGTCCCAAGGTGCTTCACAGGAACGCAATCAGACAAAAATTAACATCACAGCTGCTCTATCCTTGTCCAACACTTTCGTCAGAGTCCTGAAAATCTGATTCTGTTCCTTGCAAAACTCGTGCAATTGCAAGATTGACTCGTACATTTAATATGTACAATTCATGCTGCATTTTAAGTTCAAAAAAAATCTGGTGCAGTTTTCGATGAATCTGTCTCCTCATTAGATTAATAACATTAAGAATGTGTTCCAGAACACAGACCTCTGATCATTTGTGGATAATCACCGTAGCACTTTACGACCAGTAATACTTTTCATCATTAATAATATGAGAGAACCCTGATTTACCAGACTTGACTTCCTAAATGTGGCAAGCAGTGTTTTGTCTTCTTGACACCCCGTCGTACCTGACGGTACTGACTCTTTGCTGCGATGTAGTCCGATGGCACTAGCAGCTCTTTTGTACCTCACCCAAGTGTGTGAGCCTAACAGCCCACTGTCACCCAACCCTCACACGTAAAAAGAAAGACTTGCATTTATATAGCGCTTTCCCCGACCTCAGGATGTCCCAAAGTGCTTTACAGCAAGTGTAGTCACTGTTGTAATGTAGCAACATGGGTGGTCATCGGGAAGGTTGACTGTCCCTGGCTGATTTATTCCCCCCGCTCCCACCCTCTATATCTAGCACAAGAGCCCCGAGGCCAGTTAGAGCACCCCAAATGTTGCTGCAGCTGTGATCAGCTACTTCAGTATCGAATCAAATCTGGGACCATTCTCGTCTCAGCTGTTATAGCCTGTACCATTTTGTAAAACAAATGTGAGCAATGGACCTGGATTTACATTAGGACATGTTTATTTTTAGCGGGTGAACATCCCACTTACACTACTGGTCATGAACTCGGGTTGATATTATTACTGTGCAGTGTATGGGTGATTCTGGATAAACAACCCAATTCTGAGCATAAAATTGAAATGGACCAAATTTCTTCCCGGTCTCTCCCATTGCATAAATTTCCTGATTATAAATATAAAATAGCCCCCAGGTATCTGGGTTTTAATGTTCTGCTCACAATTTAGTTAATCCTCTGCCAAATCGCATCTAGAAACAACAGCACCTTAAAGAATTATTTGTAAATAAATAGGGTTCCATTAAATGTTTCCTTCTGGTTGACAGAGTTGCTGAATGAGCAGTTAAACAGGCTGTAAGACAAAGATTTATTAAACTGGCTGCTTATCTTCAGTTTTTTTTTGGAACATTCTAACTAAGCATATCCTTGTTAGGCTCCCATGACAAGTTATCAGGCCCCAACCACATTCCTGTAGACTTCCGAAGTATCATTTGCTGATCAGTAATTTTCAGAGCTAGGGAGTGACGGGGGTGACGGGGGGGGAGAAAAGGAGTTGCGCTTGTGTGACCTCTCAGTGTTAATGAGCTTTTTGCAGGCAAGTTCCCATTTAACACCGCGCTGCCGTCTCTGTTGCTGCTATTTAGGTCAATGCTCGGTGCCCTTTTGTAGGAGTGAGTTGTTCTGTGCTTGGGTGAATTAAAAGATCGTGGAGTTTCTTGGATTGCCTGGAAGCAGCAAACATAGGAAAAGAAGTACAGGAGCCTAATGGAGCCCACCTAGTTTTTCATCCTTTCATTTTAATGGAAGGAAAGTCGAGCTTGATCCCTTACTGGACTGCACTCCTCCCTGCCCGAGTTTCCTGTATTCTCTGCACCCAGCAGATCCAATAGCTCCCAGATGCAGGAAATCTGTCCCCATCACTTCAGCAGTGGATCATAGAACTATACGGTTTGAATCAATATTAAATGGGTGGTCATTTTCTTCACGATTTCATGCTGTCCACTTCTCACCTGAAGGAGATTGAATCACCTCTGCACTGCCAAACGTTCCTGAGGTCAAAAAAAAAAATAAGTCAGCCAAATGCTGCACTGTTATAATAAATCATTGGCCAACTCCTGACTAATAAGACCCACTGTCCTTCTCTGCGAGACGCGTGCACAAATCAACCGCAATTGACAGAACAAATGGACAGCCTTCCATGACAGTGACTGCTTGCCTTGTTACCTCGCTACCTCTTCAATGTGAGGACAGCTAATTTGAAGGATTTCTTTGGGGGAGGCTGGGGAAATTTACTGTCCGCACAGGCTGGCAGGCAATCTGACTGATTGTAAAATCTTTGAACAGAGTTAGGACCGCACCACATATATATCACAAACATTCTCCCAGAGCTAAACAGCAATTGTTTATCGATAATGCTAAATTAATAACATCTCAATCTCCTGTGCACATCATTGTGCATCGTAGATATGGGATGCACTGGCAGGTGCTGCAGTCCTATCAGGCCCATTTGTATGCAAGTCCAGTTTGTCTGAGACTATATGAGTGGATTGTATGCAAGTGGGAATGGTCTAGTATATTCCCCATTCTGCCCTCCAATCTTCTGCCCCATTCTCTAACCCACCGAGTCTGCTCTCTGTGCCTCAACTTCGCTCTCTTCCCATTGTCTTCCAGAGAGAGAAAGCAAGAGAACACTTTAGGAAGTGAATCTATCCCACCAGCCATCAGATGAGTGAACAGGCTCTGTTAAAACTACAGTTCAATTACAGTTAATGGGGCTTTTCATAATAGATAATAGAACAGTACAGCACAGTACAGGCCCTTCGGCCCTCGATGTTGTGCCGAGCATTGTCCGAGACCAAGATCAAGCTATCACACTCCCTATCACTCTGGTGTGCTCCATGTGCTTATCCAATAACCGCTTGAAAGTTCCTAAAGTGTCCGACTCCACTATCACAGCAGGCAGTCCATTCCACACCCCAACCACTCTCTGAGTAAAGAATCTACCTCGGACATCCCTTCTATATCTCCCCCCATGCACCTTATAGTTATGCCCCCTTGTAACAGCTGCCTCTACCCGAGGAAATAGTCTCTGAACATCCACTCTATCTATCCCCCTCATCATCTTATAAACCTCTATTAAGTCGCCTCTCATCCTCCTCCGCTCTAAAGAGAAAAGCCCCAACTCCCTCAATCTTTCCTCATAAGACCTCCCCCCCAAAGCAGGCAGCATCCTGGTAAATCTCCTTTGCACTCTTTCCAATGCTTCCACGTCCTTCCTATAGTGAGGTGACCAGAACTACACACAATATTCCAAATGTGGTCTCACCAAGGTCCTGTACAGTTGCAGCATAACCTCACGGTTCTTAAACTCAAACCCTCTGTTAATAAACGCCAACACACCATAGGCCTTCTTTACTGCTCTATCCACTTGAGTGGCAACCTTCAGAGATCTGTGGATATGAACCCCCAGATCCCTCTGCTCCTCCACGTTCCTCAGAACCCTGCCGTTGACCCTGTAATCCTTATTCAAATTTGCCCTACCAAAATGAATCACCTCGCACTTATCCTTCAGCTACAGATGATGGGATAGGCCTTTTAATACGGTTCTCTTGCTTACTCTCACTAGGAAGTGAGCAGGCGATAGAGAACAACAGGTAGAAGATCAGCCATGATTTTGTTGAATGACGGAGCAGGCTCGAGGGGCCAAATGGCCTTCTCCAGCTCCTATTTCTTGTGTTCCTTATGCAACAGTGATCCTCCACCTATGTAAGTGTGATCAGACAGACAGGATGAACCTGTAAGGTGTTTAAAATGATTCTGCAGGGTAGATACAGAGGGCTGAATTTTGCCGGCGCTCAGAGTGCGGGTTTGGAGCCGGGTCCGCTGTCAAAATCACAAAGATTGACAGCGGGTCGGTATCCCGCTGTAAACCCGCCTCCTTGTCAGTTTCCCAAGTGTCGGGTCTGTCATCCCTGAACAGACCCGACACCAAGCTGCGGGTCAGCCAATTTAGAGAGTTAAAAGCTTATTAAAAGGTAGTTAAGTACCAATTTCCCATGTTCTTACCATTTTACCAGGTTTTCAACGAGGCTCCAGGAGAGAGCCTATCACGACAGGTAAGTATGTCCGGTTCTCAATGACTGGATTGCTGCGAATAGGTGAAAGCTGCAAAAGTGGTATAAAACCTACTATTTCACAGCAAGTAACTTCCCAATCTTAGAAGCTGGAGCATTAATGATTTGGAACCCACTTTTGAGCTTTATGCACTTTTGAAGTGTTTGGAGTAATCTCTTTATCCAATGTCACCTCCTTGGAACAACCTATCTCAACATTGACCAGTTACTTCTGTCATCTCAACCTCACCTGCCATCTATTCCATCAGCATCGGTGCCCTTGAAAAGGTCTCACCTTGGTCCTCAGAGTCCCAACACGATCAGCCCCAACACCAGCATCACCAGGCACACCAGCAGCACCAACATCCACACCAACCTTCTCCACAATCAACTGTTGCTGCACAGGACATATGGCATCATCACCCATGCACATTGCCCGGGACGCCAGCGATGGCCTCACCATGTCCAGATTAGCTTCACTTAACACTGAACACCGTGGCTGCCACATGATGCATCAGGTTGGCACCACCCCACACCAGCACCATAAAACATCCCTACAATGTCCAAGCCATTCCTTTCACACTCATCACCATTGGGCACGACGGGGGGGACGTTATGTCTCACCATTCACTGGAACTCACTAAGACACTTTCAAAGGTGCACACAAATCTGTGCAAGAAGGCAAAGTGGTGACAGTAAGGATTTCAATGCCTGACAACACATTAACAGAAAGTTTACACGAACATTGGCTAAAACACCCAAGTGCCTAACCTTGTGTGTTCTTAGTTGCTGTGATTGGACTAGGATGAGGGTGAGTGTGAGGGGTGGCTAGTGAGATGGGGAAGTGATAATATAGATAGAGAGGGATGGGTGGAGGTGCAAGGTAAGCTGGTGTGAGCAAGGATGTGCAGGAGTAGGGTAGGGAAGGCAGAGTGATGGTGATGTGATGAGTGGCACAGCAGGATGAGGTTGAGTGTGGCTTTGCAGTAACATTTTGTGATCTACTGAGATCATTGAAAGGTTTGCGCCACTGCAGCCTGGTCCTCCTGACGACATCCCTGCTTGTGTCCTTCTGTGCAATGTGCAACTAGGCTGCGCTGATCTCCTGGGGAGGCCTCTTCCGCCCATTGGAAGGGAAGTGAACCTCCCTGCATGCTGTGACTCCCTCCATAAGCATATGGAGGGAGTCATCGGAGAGCCTGGGTGCAGCCGTACACCTTTGTGCAGTGCTTGTCAGTTTTTGCAGCACCTCAATGCTGTAGAACACTGACAGCACAACTGTCAAAGTAAATTTGCGCATGGTCCCTTTAAGGAAACCGGCTGATGACGCGTCATCAAATGACATCATCAGACCCGCTTCCTTCAACTGGCCGGCAAATGCACTGGGCGGGGCTTAACAAGCCCAATCAGGGGAAAATCGTTTTGGACAGTGGGCTGGAGCCAGCAGCGGGATCGGGACCTGCCACCGACGTCGCCCGCCACGGACCCGCCGAGGTTGCTAAAATTCAGCCCAGAGAAACTCTTTTCTCTGGTGGGGAAATAGTGGAGAAGGGGACATGATCTTACAATTAGAGCGAAACCATTTAGGAGTGAAATCAGGAAGCACCGTTTAATACAAAGGGTATTGGAAATCTGGAGCCCTCTCCCCCAAAAGGCTATGGATGCTGGGCAATGTTCCCTCTAATTTCTTTGGCCCATGCGACCCCTTTAAGGTCTTGTTATCACCCAGTAATGAGCTGTTGATTGCTTCTCCATAAATTTGCAGTAAGCTTGTTGATCCCTGAGCCGTACAGGACACACCGGCTATCGGTGGCCACTATGAACAGTATGTAGTGTATTAAAAAACTTACTACCTGAACTAATTTCAAGACTGCAATCCCAGTTTGTGGCTCAGATCACTGCCATGATCCACTCAAACTTTACTCGAGCCGTTTACAATGTCACATGAACCCTTCAGTGAGATGCTGCCTTGGATTCATTCCCAGGTATCCATTATTCTGCGTACAGACCACCTGAGTCCTTCGATTAAATTACAGCCTGTAAATCACTCCTAGGTATCCATTATGCTCTGTATGATAAGAAAAACTTGTTGACAACTCATTTTAAAGGAATTGAAAACATGGTTTGGAGGATATTCTCTGTGGTTTAGGTGTGTGGTCCCTTGACTTCCTTAAGCACCATACAGCTACTCAGATGACTCTTCGCAGTTCGGTTGGTGTGAGCGAGTCTTGAGATTACATGATTACACTGTTAGAACCCCAGAGAGTTACTTCCAACTGACTGTTGTTGTGAAGTTACATAGCAACAACGCAAATTTGAAACCAACAGAGAAACGCATTCGTAGCTATGATGAAATCTTCACCTGGGGAGGTGGTCAGGATGGGAATGGGGCTACGTGTGAGCATGTTCAGCCCCCACACTGTTGAACAACACAAGGCCCAAGGGCTTCATTCTGTCCTCCTGGATCATTTGATCTGGCCCATGATGTAGCTTATAATTCTTCAGATGAGACTGGCTCACCAATGTCCAATGGTTCCACAGGCAGGTGGCGAGGGCATGTTTCAGCCGAGCCCCACAAGTTGTTCTTGTGAAGGCTGCTGGAGACAGGTCCCACTGGGCCCAGGTGGTGGAAGAAAGGTTTCTGAGTTATTGCAGCACACGGTAAACTTAACCTTCACACAGGAGTGTTATCTATAAGCATAATGTCCAAGCCATGGTAACATCAGGGACCCATTTAGGCTGTTACTTGGCATTTTCGGAATGAACAAGTTGCAGGTCCTGAGGTCAGAGTCGGGTCCTACTGTCTTGCTGTTTACAGAATAATGTTTATTTGATATTTTTTAACCTCTGCCAGTTTCATTGACCCAGAATTTCCTGGAGAATTACACCATTGTGTAAGATACCCTAGTTATGTGTGTGTGTATATATATATATATAATGTAGGGTTAGGATTTGGTTTAATCTCATATGATTGTGGATTTGTACTGTAACTAGAAATAATGAAATGGTTAAAAGTTGTACATTCCCAGGATGTTTTAGGGTTTAATTTGTCAGGGTACAATTCAGCTGACATTGTGGTTTAAATGTTTGCTGAAACAACAGAATGTATAAGATTCGTGTCTCTTGACTTGTTTTCATGGCCACATTGTGAAATGAGTTAGCCAAGACAGTTTTGAGATAAGACATGGAACAATGGAAGAGAGGATGAAAACAGTCAGCATCTGTTGTTTTGATGGAAACACTTCCTTTCTCAGGGTCTTGTTCACAATAACACTCGTCTTGCCATAATTAATTATCGCTGACAGTGTTCGTGAGAAACAAACTACAAAGATCCTAAGCTTTTCTTAATAAGTTGTAGAGAGAGTTGGTTCGGAAAGGATCAACAAAGGTTACGTCTCTACCCGGGGAAAAATGGGGTAATTATGTTTAATTCTATGTATGTCTACTGCTTAGCGACATTGCGTGTTTCAAAGACTTGGTCAAACACAATAAACAGATTACATTGCAAACAAATTTGGTTTGTCAGATTCGAATTGTCTTACAATAGTAATGGTATAGCTACGTCACAGGGTCCAAGTGATGGTGCAAAAGTCCCAGGAAACTATAGTGCAAGTAACTTCAGCCATTACATACGCCACACCATAATTTCCTGAGACTTGCACCTCCCGCTCCCCATTAACATCAGTGGCAAGATCGAGTTTACTGTGAACGCCACCGTGACCACCACAGCCACTTAGACCATTGCAGAATGAGACTTTTTTTATTCGTTCCTGGGATGTGGGCGTCGCTGGCAAGGCCAGCATTTATTGCCCATCCCCAGTTGCCCTTGAGAAGATGGTGGTGAGCCGCCATCTTGAACCGCTGCAGTCCTTGTGGTGCAGGTACTCCCACAGTGCTGTTCGGGAGGGAGTTCCAGGATTTTGATCCAGCGATGATGAAGGAACGGTGATATATTTCCAAGTCAGGATGGTGTGTGACTTGGAGGGGAACTTGGAGGTGATGGTGTTCCCATGCACTTGCTGCCCTTGTCCTAATGGTGGTAGAGGTTGTGTGTTTGGGAGGTGCTGCCAAAGAAGCCTTGGCGAGTTGTTGCAGTGCATCTTGTAGATGATACACCCTGGAGGGTTCAGTATGTTTGTGTAATTACAGGAATCATAGTTGACTGTTTAGCTCAAGAAATAATTGTGTTGCCCTCATTATGTGCTGTATTTTTTATTATTCGGTGGTGTAGTTCTATCAGTGTCTAGGTTCACAGGTGCAAAGTGAAAAGCAATAGAAATTTTATATATATCTGGTGGGAGTGGGTTGTCGGCTTCTAGCCTTAAACTACTATGCGAATGTGACTTTTCTTATATGTAATTGGGTTTGTTAATCCTGTGCGTTGTGAATGTGGTCATTCTGATGACAATGTGTCCATTTACATCTTATTACAGTTCAAGTAGTAAGTCAGAAATAGCACAGGGCTAAAAGCCTCTTGTTTCCATGTTGTTCATACAACCTCAATGGGAAGGGGGAGGGGAGGTCACTGTTCCATCTAATGAACTAACCAGATAGATATACAAACAGTCCTTAAAGCGAATCAGCTTTCTATAATTTATATCAATGCTTGTTTCTGCCCATTCAACCTTCAAACATCTATTTTAAATACTTTGCAGTGCGTTTTTACTTTGGCCATTGGCGTTCCCGATCCGCCGCTGTGCTCGCTGCGACATATTCTAATTATTTTTCCAGCAAATTGTGGCGTGAATGCGCCACTGGAGGATCGGAGCGTATAACAGGCTAAGAGGTCGTTCCACGCAAACATTTCCATTGCAGCAGATAGCTTTTCAAAGTCTATTACCTGTAGCTTGGTTTTAGTTCTTATAAAATCTGTTTCACTCAGTGTGAAGGAGCCTTTGCTTTTGTAAATCTTCCTTCTCTTCACTCACTTTCCACCCCCGTACTCTGGTCCGCTCCACTCATCCCCGCAGCAAATTCCCCTCTCTCCCTCCAGCAAATTCCCCTTCTCTCCCTCCAGCAAATTCCCCTTCTCTCCCGCCAGCAAATTCCCCTCTCTCCCTCCAGCAAATTCCCCTCTCTCCCTCCAGCAAATTCCCCTTCTCTCCCTCCAGCAAATTCCCCTTCTCTCCCTCCAGCAAATTCCCCTCTCTCCCTCCAGCAAATTCCCCTTCTCTCCCGCCAGCAAATTCCCCTTCTCTCCCTCCAGCAAATTCCCCTCTCTCCCTCCAGCAAATTCCCCTTCTCTCCCGCCAGTTCTTTTCTCCTTCTCTCCCTCCAGTTCTTTTCCTTCTCTCCTTCTCTCCCTCCAGTTCTTTTCCTTCTCTCCCGCCAGTTCTTTTCTCCTTCTCTCCCACCAGTTCTTTTCTCCTTCTCTCCCTCCAGTTCTTTTCCTTCTCTCCCGCCAGTTCTTTTCTCCTTCTCTCCCTCCAGTTCTTTTCCTTCTCTCCCTCCAGTTCTTTTCTCCTTCTCTCCCTCCAGTTCTTTTCTCCTTCTCTCCCACCAGTTCTTTTCTCCTTCTCTCCCTCCAGTTCTTTTCTCCTTCTCTCCCTCCAGTTCTTTGCTCCTTCTCTCCCTCCAATTCTATTCTCCTTCTCTCCCTCCAGTTCTTTCTCCTTCTCTCCCTCCAGTTCTATTCCTTCTCTCCCTCCAGCTCGTTCCCCTTCCCTCCCTCCAATTCTATTCTCCTTCTCTCCCTCCAGTTCCTTTCCCTTTCTATTGCTCCAGTACTTTTCCCCTTCTCGCCCCCAGTTTTGTCCCCATCTCTCCCTCCAGTTATGATTCTCTTCTCTCCCCAGAGTTCTTTTCCCCAGTTCCCTTGCAGGTTATTTCCAAATACCTCCACTTTTTGTACTAGAACACGCTTCAGATCACCTGTTCCTAAAAGCATATGAAAAAAAGAGTTGTGGAAAATCTGCTCGACATTTTGCAGAACTGTAGTGCAAATTGGCCAAAAGAACACAGCATTCCTGGAGTTACTCTGTCCCAAAGCTTAGATCTAGATTGATGTCTGGAAAAAAACAGTAGATTGAGCTGCACTAATTTGCAAGGAATCAGTCGCACTGTCTCACTAGCCCGAGGGAAGTGTGGCTCGTGTAGCAGCGCACAGCTGTGCAAGTCGTTCTGTTTATAAATGTGCTGTGGAAAGTGGTGTAGAAGTAAAGCAGCTCATGCTTTCTCCTGCCGATCACAATGAAATTATTCATTAGAGTCTCTTCACTGTTTAACTGCAAGCAACGCGGTTAAAGTCAGAGATCAGGCAAATTGAGGAATGGAATAAAAGATATTTTAAAACCTTGTCAGAGTATTTAGGGTTTTAAATCTTCCAGCAACTTTAATGAATACGAAGACAAACAGGAAAAGCACAGCACCGTAGAATGTATCTTGCATAAGAAATATTCATAAAGTAATTACTATTTTATAACATGAGTGCTTTATGTAAAAACTGTTTAGTGTGATAATGCTCAGGCACGTTACCATTGGTCATGTTAGCTCATCAGTAAGTCGGCCATTTTGGTGCTTGTGAGGAGGAACAAGCCATTAAACAAACACACTGTGATTATTTTAAAAAAAGCACTTCAGTACTGGCAAAATGAGCTATTGGTGAGTCACAGTTACTGAGCTTCATTGCTCCTGACCTGAACAGCTGACCTGCAACCACTGACACACTCCAATCGAGAAGGTCTTGGTGTACGAAATACTCTCTTCTCCTCAGCTCCATTCTTTGATGCAATATTCTGTCTTGTAGGTTTAAATGTGCTATTGTCACATTGGGGAGTGTTCTGGCAGGCTGATTTCCTGGAAAAGCTGGGAACAGCCTCTTCCAAAAACTGCCCTCAAATGTCGCTGGGTTCTGGTGCGACAGACACTGCATCTGTTGTTTCATTAACTTTTCGAGTAGGTTTTTTTTGCCTGCCAATTTTTTTGTTCTAGTTTGCACAATCCAAATCTTTCGGAAGATGAGGGAATGTCATTCTTAGGAATGGAACATTTGGCCACTCTTAGCACCAGTTGTTGGCATCAAACGCTTGCAGCTCAAGTATCGGGAAGAGGCAGGGTAAAGTTCTACAATGTGCTTTAACTGCACCTCTGAAGATCAACTCAACTGCAGCGGCATGATTTTTCCATTCCTACATCAACTATCCATGGAGTAACAGAGAGGCTGACAATTTAGTCGCACATTTGTGTTGTCAATTCATCCACATCAGATGTCCCCAAATTTATTTCACTTGCGGACCTTTCTAGCCTGCAGAGAGGGGAGACTTTCACCCTATCCAGTCCAGGCCAGATTGGAACACATGTTTCCAGAGGTCAAAAGTTAGTATCCCACTGACAACCACATCCAGTCTTCAAATGATAATCACCCTTAAATCTGAAA
Source organism: Squalus acanthias (assembly GCA_030390025.1). Lineage (NCBI taxonomy): Eukaryota > Metazoa > Chordata > Chondrichthyes > Squaliformes > Squalidae > Squalus > Squalus acanthias. The sequence continues at coordinate 179,013,315 of CM059427.1, read as the reverse complement.
TATCAGGAAATTGATCTTAACCCCACCTTCCTTTCTTCTCCCAATATCCCTCGCCTGCTTTCTCCAGGATCATGTTCGGTTGCTTCTCGAGCCCGATTATAACATTTCCTTCAATGGCCTCTCCTAATAACTCATCCTCTGGGGATCCTTTTAACCGAAGCCACCTGGTGGAAACTGACAGGATCAGATCGGCCGCCCATTTGACACCTCCACGATTTTACTTTCCATTGACTTCGACGGAATGTAAAATCCGATGGGGTATAAAACAGGAGGCCAAATCAATCCCGTCAGTTTTCCACTGGGTGGATTAGGTTAATACTACCCCGCATATGTTACCCCTTGTGTGGAATAATCATGTTTGAACTCCGCATTTACCCCCTAATTTTCTAAATTTCTTTAAAACATGAGGGGAGAATGTGTCCTTTGCACACATAGTTCCGAATTTCGGGGTTAGTACCTCGCCCCTCACCCCCAATCAGTGAAGACAGTGGTGGCAATCACGTCACTACAATAAATTCACCCGGTCAGACTATTATCCTTTATTTTACTTTGGCACTAAAAAGGGAGGTCAAGACTATACAGAAAACAGATCTGTGCTTTCCTCGGATACAACTGCCGTGAAACGAGCAAATATAATGGTGATCCTCCTATAGCTACAATTTCTTGTTCTTTCACTGTTAGCCTGTCCAAATATATGTGCTAGATGTTACCCTGAGGCATCACTCTTTATTTTTATAGGGACAGTGGCTGTTAAAAACAGCAGCATTGATTTGGGAGACGTGGATATCGGCCGAAGAGTGTCACAGGAAGTGCCTCCAGGAGTGTTCTGGAGATCCCAGTTGTACATCGATCGGCCACAGTTCGTCAAGTTTAATGTCTCATTGGAGAAGGATGCACTTTTTGGTTTATACATAAGGAAAGGCCTTCGCCCTTCACATACTCAGGTAAAGATGCCGCTGAAGGTACCAACTTCTCATCTTGCAATTTGTTCTTTTTTTAAAAAGAGTTGTAATGAAACGTTTAAATTGAAAATGGCAGACCTAAGTGATAAATGTGCTTGCTGCTGTGGGGACAGTGGTGGGAGTGTATTTGATGCTGTGGGGACAGTGGTGGGAATGTATTTGGTGCTGTGGGGACAGTGGTGGGAATGTATTTGATGTTGTGGGGACAGTGGTGGGAATGTATTTGATGTTGTGGGGACAGTGGTGGGAATGTATTTGGTGCTGTGGGGACAGTGGTGGGAATGTATTTGATGTTGTGGGGACAGTGGTGGGAATGAATTTGGTGCTGTGGGGACAGTGGTGGGAGTGTATTTGATGCTGTGGGGACAGTGGTGGGAGTGTATTTGATGTTGTGGGGACAGTGGTGGGAATGTATTTGATGCTGTGGGGACAGTGGTGGGAGTGTATTTGGTGCTGTGGGGACAGTGGTGGGAGTGTATTTGATGCTGTGGGGACAGTGGTGGGAGTGTATTTGGTGCTGTGGGGACAGTGGTGGGAATGTATTTGATGTTGTGCGGACAGTGGTGGGAGTGTATTTGATGTTGTGGGGACAGTGGTAGGAATATATTTGATGCTGTGGGGACAGTGGTGGGAGTGTATTTGATGCTGTGGGGACAGTGGTGGGAGTGTATTTGATGTTGTGGGGACAGTGGTGGGAGTGTATTTGATGTTGTGGGGACAGTGGTGGGAATATATTTGATGCTGTGGGGACAGTGGTGGGAGTGTATTTGATGCTGTGGGGACAGTGGTGGGAATATATTTGATGCTGTGGGGACAGTGGTGGGGGTGTATTTGATGTTGTGGGGACAGTGGTGGGAGTGTATTTGATGTTGTGGGGACAGTGGTGGGAGTGTATTTGGTGCAGTGGGGACAGTGGTGGGAGTGTATTTGGTGCTGTGGGGACAGTGGTGGGAATGTATTTGATGCTGTGGGGACAGTGGTGGGAGTGTATTTGATGTTGTGGGGACAGTGGTGGGAGTGTATTTGATGTTGTGGGGACAGTGGTGGGAGTGTATTTGATGTTGTGGGGACAGTGGTGGGAGTGTATTTGATGTTGTGGGGACAGTGGTGGGAATATATTTGATGTTGTGGGGACAGTGGTGGGAGTGTATTTGATGCTGTGGGGACAGTGGTGGGAATGTATTTGATGCTGTGGGGACAGTGGTGGGAGTGTATTTGATGCTGTGGGGACAGTGGTGGGAGTGTATTTGGTGCTGTGGGGACAGTGGTGGGAGTATATTTGGTGCTGTGGGGACAGTGGTGGGAGTGTATTTGGTGCTGTGGGGACAGTGGTGGGAATGTATTTGATGCTGTGGGACAGTGGTGGGAATGTATTTGATGCTGTGGGACAGTGGTGGGAATGTATTTGATGTTGTGGGGACAGTGGTGGGGGTGTATTTGATGCTGTGGTGACAGTGGTGGGAATGTATTTGATGCTGTGGGGACAGTGGTGGGAGTGTATTTGATGTTGTGGGGACAGTGGTAGGAATATATTTGATGCTGTGGGGACAGTGGTGGGAGTGTATTTGATGCTGTGGGGACAGTGGTGGGAGTGTATTTGATGTTGTGGGGACAGTGGTGGGAGTGTATTTGATGTTGTGGGGACAGTGGTGGGAATATATTTGATGCTGTGGGGACAGTGGTGGGGGTGTATTTGATGTTGTGGGGACAGTGGTGGGAGTGTATTTGATGTTGTGGGGACAGTGGTGGGAATATATTTGATGCTGTGGGGACAGTGGTGGGAGTGTATTTGATGCTGTGGGGACAGTGGTGGGAATATATTTGATGCTGTGGGGACAGTGGTGGGGGTGTATTTGATGTTGTGGGGACAGTGGTGGGAGTGTATTTGGTGCAGTGGGGACAGTGGTGGGAGTGTATTTGGTGCTGTGGGGACAGTGGTGGGAATGTATTTGATGCTGTGGGGACAGTGGTGGGAGTGTATTTGATGTTGTGGGGACAGTGGTGGGAGTGTATTTGATGTTGTGGGGACAGTGGTGGGAGTGTATTTGGTGCTGTGGGGACAGTGGTGGGAATGTATTTGATGCTGTGGGGACAGTGGTGGGAATGTATTTGATGCTGTGGGGACAGTGGTGGGAGTGTATTTGATGTTGTGGGGACAGTGGTGGGAGTGTATTTGATGTTGTGGGGACAGTGGTGGGAATATATTTGATGTTGTGGGGACAGTGGTGGGAGTGTATTTGATGCTGTGGGGACAGTGGTGGGAATGTATTTGATGCTGTGGGGACAGTGGTGGGAATGTATTTGATGTTGTGGGGACAGTGGTGGGAGTGTATTTGATGTTGTGGGGACAGTGGTGGGAGTGTATTTGATGTTGTGGGGACAGTGGTGGGAGTGTATTTGATGTTGTGGGGACAGTGGTGGGAGTGTATTTGATGTTGTGGGGACAGTGGTGGGAGTGTATTTGATGTTGTGGGGACAGTGGTGGGAGTGTATTTGATGCTGTGGGGACAGTGGTGGGAATGTATTTGATGCTGTGGGGACAGTGGTGGGAGTGTATTTGATGCTGTGGGGACAGTGGTGGGAGTGTATTTGGTGCTGTGGGGACAGTGGTGGGAGTATATTTGGTGCTGTGGGGACAGTGGTGGGAGTGTATTTGGTGCTGTGGGGACAGTGGTGGGAATGTATTTGATGCTGTGGGACAGTGGTGGGAATGTATTTGATGCTGTGGGACAGTGGTGGGAATGTATTTGATGTTGTGGGGACAGTGGTGGGGGTGTATTTGATGCTGTGGGGACAGTGGTGGGAATGTATTTGATGCTGTGGGGACAGTGGTGGGAGTGTATTTGATGTTGTGGGGACAGTGGTAGGAATATATTTGATGCTGTGGGGACAGTGGTGGGAGTGTATTTGATGCTGTGGGGACAGTGGTGGGAGTGTATTTGATGTTGTGGGGACAGTGGTGGGAGTGTATTTGATGTTGTGGGGACAGTGGTGGGAATATATTTGATGCTGTGGGGACAGTGGTGGGGGTGTATTTGATGTTGTGGGGACAGTGGTGGGAGTGTATTTGATGTTGTGGGGACAGTGGTGGGAATATATTTGATGCTGTGGGGACAGTGGTCGGAGTGTATTTGATGCTGTGGGGACAGTGGTGGGAATATATTTGATGCTGTGGGGACAGTGGTGGGGGTGTATTTGATGTTGTGGGGACAGTGGTGGGAGTGTATTTGGTGCAGTGGGGACAGTGGTGGGAGTGTATTTGGTGCTGTGGGGACAGTGGTGGGAATGTATTTGATGCTGTGGGGACAGTGGTGGGAGTGTATTTGATGTTGTGGGGACAGTGGTGGGAGTGTATTTGATGTTGTGGGGACAGTGGTGGGAGTGTATTTGATGTTGTGGGGACAGTGGTGGGAATATATTTGATGTTGTGGGGACAGTGGTGGGAGTGTATTTGATGCTGTGGGGACAGTGGTGGGAATGTATTTGATGCTGTGGGGACAGTGGTGGGAATGTATTTGATGTTGTGGGGACAGTGGTGGGAGTGTATTTGATGTTGTGGGGACAGTGGTGGGAGTGTATTTGATGTTGTGGGGACAGTGGTGGGAGTGTATTTGATGTTGTGGGGACAGTGGTGGGAGTGTATTTGATGTTGTGGGGACAGTGGTGGGAGTGTATTTGATGTTGTGGGGACAGTGGTGGGAATATATTTGATGTTGTGGGGACAGTGGTGGGAGTGTATTTGATGCTGTGGGGACAGTGGTGGGAATGTATTTGATGCTGTGGGGACAGTGGTGGGAGTGTATTTGGTGCTGTGGGGACAGTGGTGGGAGTGTATTTGATGCTGTGGGGACAGTGGTGGGAGTGTATTTGGTGCTGTGGGGACAGTGGTGGGAATGTATTTGATGTTGTGCGGACAGTGGTGGGAGTGTATTTGATGTTGTGGGGACAGTGGTAGGAATATATTTGATGCTGTGGGGACAGTGGTGGGAGTGTATTTGATGCTGTGGGGACAGTGGTGGGAGTGTATTTGATGTTGTGGGGACAGTGGTGGGAGTGTATTTGCTGTTGTGGGGACAGTGGTGGGAATATATTTGATGCTGTGGGGACAGTGGTGGGAGTGTATTTGATGCTGTGGGGACAGTGGTGGGAATATATTTGATGCTGTGGGGACAGTGGTGGGGGTGTATTTGATGTTGTGGGGACAGTGGTGGGAGTGTATTTGATGTTGTGGGGACAGTGGTGGGAGTGTATTTGGTGCAGTGGGGACAGTGGTGGGAGTGTATTTGGTGCTGTGGGGACAGTGGTGGGAGTGTATTTGATGCTGTGGGGACAGTGGTGGGAGTGTATTTGATGTTGTGGGGACAGTGGTGGGAGTGTATTTGATGTTGTGGGGACAGTGGTGGGAGTGTATTTGATGTTGTGGGGACAGTGGTGGGAGTGTATTTGATGTTGTGGGGACAGTGGTGGGAATATATTTGATGTTGTGGGGACAGTGGTGGGAGTGTATTTGATGCTGTGGGGACAGTGGTGGGAATGTATTTGATGCTGTGGGGACAGTGGTGGGAGTGTATTTGATGCTGTGGGGACAGTGGTGGGAGTGTATTTGGTGCTGTGGGGACAGTGGTGGGAGTATATTTGGTGCTGTGGGGACAGTGGTGGGAGTGTATTTGGTGCTGTGGGGACAGTGGTGGGAATGTATTTGATGCTGTGGGACAGTGGTGGGAATGTATTTGATGCTGTGGGACAGTGGTGGGAATGTATTTGATGTTGTGGGGACAGTGGTGGGGGTGTATTTGATGCTGTGGTGACAGTGGTGGGAATGTATTTGATGCTGTGGGGACAGTGGTGGGAGTGTATTTGATGTTGTGGGGACAGTGGTAGGAATATATTTGATGCTGTGGGGACAGTGGTGGGAGTGTATTTGATGCTGTGGGGACAGTGGTGGGAGTGTATTTGATGTTGTGGGGACAGTGGTGGGAGTGTATTTGATGTTGTGGGGACAGTGGTGGGAATATATTTGATGCTGTGGGGACAGTGGTGGGGGTGTATTTGATGTTGTGGGGACAGTGGTGGGAGTGTATTTGATGTTGTGGGGACAGTGGTGGGAATATATTTGATGCTGTGGGGACAGTGGTGGGAGTGTATTTGATGCTGTGGGGACAGTGGTGGGAATATATTTGATGCTGTGGGGACAGTGGTGGGGGTGTATTTGATGTTGTGGGGACAGTGGTGGGAGTGTATTTGGTGCAGTGGGGACAGTGGTGGGAGTGTATTTGGTGCTGTGGGGACAGTGGTGGGAATGTATTTGATGCTGTGGGGACAGTGGTGGGAGTGTATTTGATGTTGTGGGGACAGTGGTGGGAGTGTATTTGATGTTGTGGGGACAGTGGTGGGAGTGTATTTGGTGCTGTGGGGACAGTGGTGGGAATGTATTTGATGCTGTGGGGACAGTGGTGGGAATGTATTTGATGCTGTGGGGACAGTGGTGGGAGTGTATTTGATGTTGTGGGGACAGTGGTGGGAGTGTATTTGATGTTGTGGGGACAGTGGTGGGAATATATTTGATGTTGTGGGGACAGTGGTGGGAGTGTATTTGATGCTGTGGGGACAGTGGTGGGAATGTATTTGATGCTGTGGGGACAGTGGTGGGAATGTATTTGATGTTGTGGGGACAGTGGTGGGAGTGTATTTGATGTTGTGGGGACAGTGGTGGGAGTGTATTTGATGTTGTGGGGACAGTGGTGGGAGTGTATTTGATGTTGTGGGGACAGTGGTGGGAGTGTATTTGATGTTGTGGGGACAGTGGTGGGAGTGTATTTGATGTTGTGGGGACAGTGGTGGGAATATATTTGATGTTGTGGGGACAGTGGTGGGAGTGTATTTGATGCTGTGGGGACAGTGGTGGGAATGTATTTGATGCTGTGGGGACAGTGGTGGGAGTGTATTTGATGCTGTGGGGACAGTGGTGGGAGTGTATTTGGTGCTGTGGGGACAGTGGTGGGAGTATATTTGGTGCTGTGGGGACAGTGGTGGGAGTGTATTTGGTGCTGTGGGGACAGTGGTGGGAATGTATTTGATGCTGTGGGACAGTGGTGGGAATGTATTTGATGCTGTGGGACAGTGGTGGGAATGTATTTGATGTTGTGGGGACAGTGGTGGGGGTGTATTTGATGCTGTGGGGACAGTGGTGGGAATGTATTTGATGCTGTGGGGACAGTGGTGGGAGTGTATTTGATGTTGTGGGGACAGTGGTAGGAATATATTTGATGCTGTGGGGACAGTGGTGGGAGTGTATTTGATGCTGTGGGGACAGTGGTGGGAGTGTATTTGATGTTGTGGGGACAGTGGTGGGAGTGTATTTGATGTTGTGGGGACAGTGGTGGGAATATATTTGATGCTGTGGGGACAGTGGTGGGGGTGTATTTGATGTTGTGGGGACAGTGGTGGGAGTGTATTTGATGTTGTGGGGACAGTGGTGGGAATATATTTGATGCTGTGGGGACAGTGGTGGGAGTGTATTTGATGCTGTGGGGACAGTGGTGGGAATATATTTGATGCTGTGGGGACAGTGGTGGGGTGTATTTGATGTTGTGGGGACAGTGGTGGGAGTGTATTTGGTGCAGTGGGGACAGTGGTGGGAGTGTATTTGGTGCTGTGGGGACAGTGGTGGGAATGTATTTGATGCTGTGGGGACAGTGGTGGGAGTGTATTTGATGTTGTGGGGACAGTGGTGGGAGTGTATTTGATGTTGTGGGGACAGTGGTGGGAGTGTATTTGATGTTGTGGGGACAGTGGTGGGAATATATTTGATGTTGTGGGGACAGTGGTGGGAGTGTATTTGATGCTGTGGGGACAGTGGTGGGAATGTATTTGATGCTGTGGGGACAGTGGTGGGAATGTATTTGATGTTGTGGGGACAGTGGTGGGAGTGTATTTGATGTTGTGGTGACAGTGGTGGGAGTGTATTTGATGTTGTGGGGACAGTGGTGGGAGTGTATTTGATGTTGTGGGGACAGTGGTGGGAGTGTATTTGATGTTGTGGGGACAGTGGTGGGAGTGTATTTGATGTTGTGGGGACAGTGGTGGGAGTGTATTTGATGTTGTGGGGACAGTGGTGGGAATATATTTGATGTTGTGGGGACAGTGGTGGGAGTGTATTTGATGCTGTGGGGACAGTGGTGGGAATGTATTTGATGCTGTGGGGACAGTGGTGGGAATGTATTTGATGTTGTGGGGACAGTGGTGGGAATATATTTGATGTTGTGGGGACAGTGGTGGGAGTGTATTTGATGCTGTGGGGACAGTGGTGGGAGTGTATTTGATGCTGTGGGGACAGTGGTGGGAGTGTATTTGGTGCTGTGGGGACAGTGGTGGGAATGTATTTGATGCTGTGGGGACAGTGGTGGGAGTGTATTTGGTGCTGTGGGGACAGTGGTGGGAGTGTATTTGGTGCTGTGGGGACAGTGGTGGGAATGTATTTGATGCTGTGGGACAGTGGTGGGAATGTATTTGATGCTGTGGGACAGTGGTGGGAATGTATTTGATGTTGTGGGGACAGTGGTGGGGGTGTATTTGATGCTGTGGGGACAGTGGTGGGAATGTATTTGATGCTGTGGGGACAGTGGTGGGAGTGTATTTGGTGCTGTGGGGACAGTGGTGGGAATGTATTTGATGCTGTGGGGACAGTGGTGGGGGTGTATTTGATGCTGTGGGACAGTGGTGGGAATGTATTTGATGTTGTGGGGACAGTGGTGGGGGTGTATTTGGTGTTGTGGGGACAGTGGTGGGAGTGTATTTGATGCTGTGGGGACAGTGGTGGGAGTGTATTTGATGCTGTGGGGACAGTGGTGGGAGTGTATTTGATGCTGTGGGGACAGTGGTGGGAATGTATTTGATGCTGTGGGGACAGTGGTGGGAGTGTATTTGGTGCTGTGGGGACAGTGGTGGGAATGTATTTGATGCTGTGGGACAGTGGTGGGAGTGTATTTGATGTTGTGGGGACAGTGGTGGGTATGTATTTGGTGTTTTGGGACAGTGGTGGGAGTGTATTTGATGTTGTGGGGACAGTGGTGGGAGTGTATTTGATGCTGTGGGGACAGTGGTGGGAATGTATTTGATGTTGTGGGGACAGTGGTGGGAGTGTATTTGATGTTGTGGGGACAGTGGTGGGAGTGTATTTGATGTTGTGGGGACAGTGGTGGGAGTGTATTTGATGTTGTGGGGACAGTGGTGGGAGTGTATCTGATGTTGTGGGGACAGTGGTGGGAGTGTATTTGGTGTTGTGGGGACAGTGGTGGGAGTGTGTTTGATGCTGTGGGGACAGTGGTGGGAATATATTTGGTGCTGTGGGGACAGTGGTGGGAATGTATTTGGTGCTGTGGGGACAGTGGTGGGGGTGTATTTGATGCTGTGGGGACAGTGGTGGGAATGTATTTGATGCTGTGGGGACAGTGGTGGGAGTGTATTTGATGTTGTGGGGACAGTGGTGGGAGTGTATTTGATGCTGTGGGGACAGTGGTGGGAGTGTATTTGGTGCTGTGGGGACAGTGGTGGGAATGTATTTGGTGCTGTGGGGACAGTGGTGGGGGTGTATTTGATGCTGTGGGGACAGTGGTGGCAATGTATTTGATGCTGTGGGGACAGTGGTGGGAATGTATTTGGTGCTGTGGGGACAGTGGTGGGAGTGTATTTGATGTTGTGGGGACAGTGGTGGGAATGTATTTGGTGCTGTGGGGACAGTGGTGGGAGTGTTTTTGATGCTGTGGGGACAGTGGTGGGCGTGTATTTGATGCTGTGGGGACAGTGGTGGAAGTGTATTTGATGTTGTGGGGACAGTGGTGGGAGTGTATTTGATGTTGTGGGGACAGTGGTGGGAGTGTATTTGATGTTGTGGGGACAGTGGTGGCAGTGTATTTGGTGTTGTGGGGACAGTGGTGGGAGTGTATTTGATGCTGTGCGGACAGTGGTGGGAGTGTATTTGATGTTGTGGGGACAGTGGTGGGAGTGTGAATTTGATGTTGTGGGGACAGTGGTGGCAGTGTATTTGGTGTTGTGGGGACAGTGGTGGGAGTGTATTTGATGCTGTGGGGACAGTGGTGGGAGTGTATTTGATGTTGTGGGGACAGTGGTGGGAGTGTATTTGATGTTGTGGGGACAGTGGTGGGAGTGTATTTGATGCTGTGGGGACAGTGGTGGGAGTGTATTTGGTGTTGTGGGGACAGTGGTGGGAGTGTATTTGGTGCTCTGGGGACAGTGGTGGGAATGTATTTGATGTTCTGGGGACAGTGGTGGGAGTGTATTTGATGCTGTGGGGACAGTGGTGGGAGTGTATTTGATGCTGTGGGGACAGTGGTGGGAGTGTATTTGATGTTGTGGGGACAGTGGTGGGAGTGTATTTGGTGCTCTGGGGACAGTGGTGGGAGTGTATTTGGTGCTGTGGGGACAGTGGTGGGAATGTATTTGGTGCTGTGGGGACAGTGGTGGGAGTGTATTTGGTGTTGTGGGGACAGTGGTGGGAGTGTATTTGATGCTGTGGGGACAGTGGTGGGAGTGTATTTGATGCTGTGGGGACAGTGGTGGGAGTGTATTTGATGTTGTGGGGACAGTGGTGGGAGTGTATTTGGTGCAGTGGGGACAGTGGTGGGAGTGTATTTGGTGCTGTGGGGACAGTGGTGGGAATGTATTTGATGCTGTGGGGACAGTGGTGGGAGTGTATTTGATGTTGTGGGGACAGTGGTGGGAGTGTATTTGATGTTGTGGGGACAGTGGTGGGAGTGTATTTGATGTTGTGGGGACAGTGGTGGGAGTGTATTTGATGTTGTGGGGACAGTGGTGGGAATATATTTGATGTTGTGGGGACAGTGGTGGGAGTGTATTTGATGCTGTGGGGACAGTGGTGGGAATGTATTTGATGCTGTGGGGACAGTGGTGGGAGTGTATTTGATGCTGTGGGGACAGTGGTGGGAGTGTATTTGGTGCTGTGGGGACAGTGGTGGGAGTATATTTGGTGCTGTGGGGACAGTGGTGGGAGTGTATTTGGTGCTGTGGGGACAGTGGTGGGAATGTATTTGATGCTGTGGGACAGTGGTGGGAATGTATTTGATGCTGTGGGACAGTGGTGGGAATGTATTTGATGTTGTGGGGACAGTGGTGGGGGTGTATTTGATGCTGTGGTGACAGTGGTGGGAATGTATTTGATGCTGTGGGGACAGTGGTGGGAGTGTATTTGATGTTGTGGGGACAGTGGTAGGAATATATTTGATGCTGTGGGGACAGTGGTGGGAGTGTATTTGATGCTGTGGGGACAGTGGTGGGAGTGTATTTGATGTTGTGGGGACAGTGGTGGGAGTGTATTTGATGTTGTGGGGACAGTGGTGGGAATATATTTGATGCTGTGGGGACAGTGGTGGGGGTGTATTTGATGTCGTGGGGACAGTGGTGGGAGTGTATTTGATGTTGTGGGGACAGTGGTGGGAATATATTTGATGCTGTGGGGACAGTGGTGGGAGTGTATTTGATGCTGTGGGGACAGTGGTGGGAATATATTTGATGCTGTGGGGACAGTGGTGGGGGTGTATTTGATGTTGTGGGGACAGTGGTGGGAGTGTATTTGGTGCAGTGGGGACAGTGGTGGGAGTGTATTTGGTGCTGTGGGGACAGTGGTGGGAATGTATTTGATGCTGTGGGGACAGTGGTGGGAGTGTATTTGATGTTGTGGGGACAGTGGTGGGAGTGTATTTGATGTTGTGGGGACAGTGGTGGGAGTGTATTTGATGTTGTGGGGACAGTGGTGGGAGTGTATTTGATGTTGTGGGGACAGTGGTGGGAATATATTTGATGTTGTGGGGACAGTGGTGGGAGTGTATTTGATGCTGTGGGGACAGTGGTGGGAATGTATTTGATGCTGTGGGGACAGTGGTGGGAATGTATTTGATGTTGTGGGGACAGTGGTGGGAGTGTATTTGATGTTGTGGGGACAGTGGTGGGAGTGTATTTGATGTTGTGGGGACAGTGGTGGGAGTGTATTTGATGTTGTGGGGACAGTGGTGGGAGTGTATTTGATGTTGTGGGGACAGTGGTGGGAGTGTATTTGATGTTGTGGGGACAGTGGTGGGAATATATTTGATGTTGTGGGGACAGTGGTGGGAGTGTATTTGATGCTGTGGGGACAGTGGTGGGAATGTATTTGATGCTGTGGGGACAGTGGTGGGAGTGTATTTGATGCTGTGGGGACAGTGGTGGGAGTGTATTTGGTGCTGTGGGGACAGTGGTGGGAGTATATTTGGTGCTGTGGGGACAGTGGTGGGAATATATTTGATGCTGTGGGGACAGTGGTGGGAGTGTATTTGATGCTGTGGGGACAGTGGTGGGAATATATTTGATGCTGTGGGGACAGTGGTGGGGGTGTATTTGATGTTGTGGGGACAGTGGTGGGAGTGTATTTGGTGCAGTGGGGACAGTGGTGGGAGTGTATTTGGTGCTGTGGGGACAGTGGTGGGAATGTATTTGATGCTGTGGGGACAGTGGTGGGAGTGTATTTGATGTTGTGGGGACAGTGGTGGGAGTGTATTTGATGTTGTGGGGACAGTGGTGGGAGTGTATTTGATGTTGTGGGGACAGTGGTGGGAGTGTATTTGATGTTGTGGGGACAGTGGTGGGAATATATTTGATGTTGTGGGGACAGTGGTGGGAGTGTATTTGATGCTGTGGGGACAGTGGTGGGAATGTATTTGATGCTGTGGGGACAGTGGTGGGAATGTATTTGATGTTGTGGGGACAGTGGTGGGAGAGTATTTGATGTTGTGGGGACAGTGGTGGGAGTGTATTTGATGTTGTGGGGACAGTGGTGGGAGTGTATTTGATGTTGTGGGGACAGTGGTGGGAGTGTATTTGATGTTGTGGGGACAGTGGTGGGAGTGTATTTGATGTTGTGGGGACAGTGGTGGGAATATATTTGATGTTGTGGGGACAGTGGTGGGAGTGTATTTGATGCTGTGGGGACAGTGGTGGGAATGTATTTGATGCTGTGGGGACAGTGGTGGGAATGTATTTGATGTTGTGGGGACAGTGGTGGGAATATATTTGATGTTGTGGGGACAGTGGTGGGAGTGTATTTGATGCTGTGGGGACAGTGGTGGGAGTGTATTTGATGCTGTGGGGACAGTGGTGGGAGTGTATTTGGTGCTGTGGGGACAGTGGTGGGAATGTATTTGATGCTGTGGGGACAGTGGTGGGAGTGTATTTGGTGCTGTGGGGACAGTGGTGGGAGTGTATTTGGTGCTGTGGGGACAGTGGTGGGAATGTATTTGATGCTGTGGGACAGTGGTGGGAATGTATTTGATGCTGTGGGACAGTGGTGGGAATGTATTTGATGTTGTGGGGACAGTGGTGGGGGTGTATTTGATGCTGTGGGGACAGTGGTGGGAATGTATTTGATGCTGTGGGGACAGTGGTGGGAGTGTATTTGGTGCTGTGGGGACAGTGGTGGGAATGTATTTGATGCTGTGGGGACAGTGGTGGGGGTGTATTTGATGCTGTGGGACAGTGGTGGGAATGTATTTGATGTTGTGGGGACAGTGGTGGGGGTGTATTTGGTGTTGTGGGGACAGTGGTGGGAGTGTATTTGATGCTGTGGGGACAGTGGTGGGAGTGTATTTGATGCTGTGGGGACAGTGGTGGGAGTGTATTTGATGCTGTGGGGACAGTGGTGGGAATGTATTTGATGCTGTGGGGACAGTGGTGGGAGTGTATTTGGTGCTGTGGGGACAGTGGTGGGAATGTATTTGATGCTGTGGGACAGTGGTGGGAATGTATTTGATGCTGTGGGACAGTGGTGGGAGTGTATTTGATGTTGTGGGGACAGTGGTGGGAATGTATTTGGTGTTTTGGGACAGTGGTGGGAGTGCATTTGATGTTGTGGGGACAGTGGTGGGAGTGTATTTGATGCTGTGGGGACAGTGGTGGGAATGTATTTGATGTTGTGGGGACAGTGGTGGGAGTGTATTTGATGTTGTGGGGACAGTGGTGGGAGTGTATTTGATGTTGTGGGGACAGTGGTGGGAGTGTATTTGATGTTGTGGGGACAGTGGTGGGAGTGTATCTGATGTTGTGGGGACAGTGGTGGGAGTGTATTTGGTGTTGTGGGGACAGTGGTGGGAGTGTGTTTGATGCTGTGGGGACAGTGGTGGGGGTGTATTTGATGTTGTGGGGACAGTGGTGGGAATATATTTGGTGCTGTGGGGACAGTGGTGGGAATGTATTTGGTGCTGTGGGGACAGTGGTGGGGGTGTATTTGATGCTGTGGGGACAGTGGTGGGAATGTATTTGATGCTGTGGGGACAGTGGTGGGAGTGTATTTGATGTTGTGGGGACAGTGGTGGGAGTGTATTTGATGCTGTGGGGACAGTGGTGGGAGTGTATTTGGTGCTGTGGGGACAGTGGTGGGAATGTATTTGATGCTGTGGGGACAGTGGTGGGAGTGTATTTGATGTTGTGGGGACAGTGGTGGGAATATATTTGATGTTGTGGGGACAGTGGTGGGAGTGTATTTGATGCTGTGGGGACAGTGGTGGGAATGTATTTGATGCTGTGGGGACAGTGGTGGGAATGTATTTGATGTTGTGGGGACAGTGGTGGGAGAGTATTTGATGTTGTGGGGACAGTGGTGGGAGTGTATTTGATGTTGTGGGGACAGTGGTGGGAGTGTATTTGATGTTGTGGGGACAGTGGTGGGAGTGTATTTGATGTTGTGGGGACAGTGGTGGGAGTGTATTTGATGTTGTGGGGACAGTGGTGGGAATATATTTGATGTTGTGGGGACAGTGGTGGGAGTGTATTTGATGCTGTGGGGACAGTGGTGGGAATGTATTTGATGCTGTGGGGACAGTGGTGGGAATGTATTTGATGTTGTGGGGACAGTGGTGGGAATATATTTGATGTTGTGGGGACAGTGGTGGGAGTGTATTTGATGCTGTGGGGACAGTGGTGGGAGTGTATTTGATGCTGTGGGGACAGTGGTGGGAGTGTATTTGGTGCTGTGGGGACAGTGGTGGGAATGTATTTGATGCTGTGGGGACAGTGGTGGGAGTGTATTTGGTGCTGTGGGGACAGTGGTGGGAGTGTATTTGGTGCTGTGGGGACAGTGGTGGGAATGTATTTGATGCTGTGGGACAGTGGTGGGAATGTATTTGATGCTGTGGGACAGTGGTGGGAATGTATTTGATGTTGTGGGGACAGTGGTGGGGGTGTATTTGATGCTGTGGGGACAGTGGTGGGAATGTATTTGATGCTGTGGGGACAGTGGTGGGAGTGTATTTGGTGCTGTGGGGACAGTGGTGGGAATGTATTTGATGCTGTGGGGACAGTGGTGGGGGTGTATTTGATGCTGTGGGACAGTGGTGGGAATGTATTTGATGTTGTGGGGACAGTGGTGGGGGTGTATTTGGTGTTGTGGGGACAGTGGTGGGAGTGTATTTGATGCTGTGGGGACAGTGGTGGGAGTGTATTTGATGCTGTGGGGACAGTGGTGGGAGTGTATTTGATGCTGTGGGGACAGTGGTGGGAATGTATTTGATGCTGTGGGGACAGTGGTGGGAGTGTATTTGGTGCTGTGGGGACAGTGGTGGGAATGTATTTGATGCTGTGGGACAGTGGTGGGAATGTATTTGATGCTGTGGGACAGTGGTGGGAGTGTATTTGATGTTGTGGGGACAGTGGTGGGAATGTATTTGGTGTTTTGGGACAGTGGTGGGAGTGCATTTGATGTTGTGGGGACAGTGGTGGGAGTGTATTTGATGCTGTGGGGACAGTGGTGGGAATGTATTTGATGTTGTGGGGACAGTGGTGGGAGTGTATTTGATGTTGTGGGGACAGTGGTGGGAGTGTATTTGATGTTGTGGGGACAGTGGTGGGAGTGTATTTGATGTTGTGGGGACAGTGGTGGGAGTGTATCTGATGTTGTGGGGACAGTGGTGGGAGTGTATTTGGTGTTGTGGGGACAGTGGTGGGAGTGTGTTTGATGCTGTGGGGACAGTGGTGGGGGTGTATTTGATGTTGTGGGGACAGTGGTGGGAATATATTTGGTGCTGTGGGGACAGTGGTGGGAATGTATTTGGTGCTGTGGGGACAGTGGTGGGGGTGTATTTGATGCTGTGGGGACAGTGGTGGGAATGTATTTGATGCTGTGGGGACAGTGGTGGGAGTGTATTTGATGTTGTGGGGACAGTGGTGGGAGTGTATTTGATGCTGTGGGGACAGTGGTGGGAGTGTATTTGGTGCTGTGGGGACAGTGGTGGGAATGTATTTGGTGCTGTGGGGACAGTGGTGGGGGTGTATTTGATGCTGTGGGGACAGTGGTGGCAATGTATTTGATGCTGTGGGGACAGTGGTGGGAATGTATTTGGTGCTGTGGGGACAGTGGTGGGAGTGTATTTGATGTTGTGGGGACAGTGGTGGGAATGTATTTGGTGCTGTGGGGACAGTGGTGGGAGTGTTTTTGATGCTGTGGGGACAGTGGTGGGCGTGTATTTGATGCTGTGGGGACAGTGGTGGAAGTGTATTTGATGTTGCGGGGACAGTGGTGGGAGTGTATTTGATGTTGTGGGGACAGTGGTGGGAGTGTATTTGATGTTGTGGGGACAGTGGTGGCAGTGTATTTGGTGTTGTGGGGACAGTGGTGGGAGTGTATTTGATGCTGTGCGGACAGTGGTGGGAGTGTATTTGATGTTGTGGGGACAGTGGTGGGAGTGTATTTGATGTTGTGGGGACAGTGGTGGCAGTGTATTTGGTGTTGTGGGGACAGTGGTGGGAGTGTATTTGATGCTGTGGGGACAGTGGTGGGAGTGTATTTGATGTTGTGGGGACAGTGGTGGGAGTGTATTTGATGTTGTGGGGACAGTGGTGGGAGTGTATTTGATGCTGTGGGGACAGTGGTGGGAGTGTATTTGGTGTTGTGGGGACAGTGGTGGGAGTGTATTTGGTGCTCTGGGGACAGTGGTGGGAATGTATTTGATGTTCTGGGGACAGTGGTGGGAGTGTATTTGATGCTGTGGGGACAGTGGTGGGAGTGTATTTGATGCTGTGGGGACAGTGGTGGGAGTGTATTTGATGTTGTGGGGACAGTGGTGGGAGTGTATTTGGTGCTCTGGGGACAGTGGTGGGAGTGTATTTGGTGCTGTGGGGACAGTGGTGGGAATGTATTTGGTGTTGTGGGGACAGTGGTGGGAGTGTATTTGGTGTTGTGGGGACAGTGGTGGGAGTGTATTTGATGCTGTGGGGACAGTGGTGGGAGTGTATTTGATGCTGTGGGGACAGTGGTGGGAGTGTATTTGGTGCTCTGGGGACAGTGGTGGGATTGTATTTGATGTTGTGGGGACAGTGGTGGGAGTGTATTTGATGCTGTGGGGACAGTGGTGGGAGTGTATTTGATGCTGTGGGGACAGTGGTGGGAATGTATTTGATGCTGTGGGGACAGTGGTGGGAGTGTATTTGGTGCTGTGGGGACAGTGGTGGTGTGTATTTGATGCTGTGGGGACAGTGGTGGGGGTGTATTTGATGCTGTGGGGACAGTGGTGGGAATGTATTTGATGCTGTGGGGACAGTGGTGGGGGTGTATTTGATGCTGTGGGGACAGTGGTGGGGGTGTATTTGATGCTGTGGGGACAGTGGTGGGAATGTATTTGATGTTGTGGGGACAGTGGTGGGAATATATTTGATGCTGTGGGGACAGTGGTGGGAATGTATTTGGTGTTGTGGGGACAGTGGTGGGAATGTATTTGGTGCTGTGGGGACAGTGGTGGGAATGTATTTGGTGCTGTGGGGACAGTGGTGGGAGTGTATTTGATGCTGTGGGGACAGTGGTGGGAGCTGTGGGGACAGTGGTGGGAATGTGTTTGGTGCTGTGGGGACAGTGGTGGGAGTGTATTTGGTGCTCTGGGGACAGTGGTGGGAGTGTATTTGATGCTGTGGGGACAGTGGTGGGAATGTATTTGATGCTGTGGGGACAGTGGTGGGAGCTGTGGGGACAGTGGTGGGAATGTGTTTGGTGCTGTGGGGACAGTGGTGGGAGTGTATTTGGTGCTCTGGGGACAGTGGTGGGAGTGTATTTGATGCTGTGGGGACAGTGGTGGGAATGTATTTGATGCTGTGGGGACAGTGGTGGGAGTGTATTTGATGCTGTGGGGACAGTGGTGGGAATGTATTTGATGCTGTGGGGACAGTGGTGGGAATGTATTTGGTGCAGTGGGGACAGTGGTGGGAGTGTATTTGATGTTGTGGGGACAGTGGTGGGAGTGTATTTGATGTTGTGGGGACAGTGGTGGGAGTGTATTTGATGTTGTGGGGACAGTGGTGGGAATGTATTTGGTGCAGTGGGGACAGTGGTGGGAGTGTATTTGATGTTGTGGGGACAGTGGTGGGAATGTATTTGATGCTGTGGGGACAGTGGTGGGAGTGTATTTGATGCTGTGGGGACAGTGGTGGGAGTGTATTTGATGCTGTGGGGACAGTGGTGGGAGTGTATTTGATATTGTGGGGACAGTGGTGGGAGTGTATTTGGTGCTGTGGGGACAGTGGTGGGAGTGTATTTGGTGCTGTTGGGACAGTGGTGGGAGTGTATTTGGTGCTGAGGGGACAGTGGTGGGAGTGTATTTGGTGCTGTGGGGACAGTGGTGGGAGTGTATTTGGTGCTGTGGGGACAGAGGTGGGAATGTATTTGATGCTGTGGGGACAGTGGTGGGAATGTATTTGATGCTGTGGGGACAGTGGTGGGAGTGTATTTGATGTTGTGGGGACAGTGGTGGGAGTGTAATTGATGCTGTGGGGACAGTGGTGGGAATGTATTTGATACAGTGGGGACAGTGGTGGGAATGTATTTGATGCTGTGGGGACAGTGGTGGGAATGTATTTGATGTTGTGGGGACAGTGGTGGGAGTGTATTTGATGTTGTGGGGACAGTGGTGGGAGTGTATTTGATGTTGTGGGGACAGTGGTGGGAGTGTATTTGATGTTGTGGGGACAGTGGTGGGAGTGTATTTGATGTTGTGGGGACAGTGGTGGGAGTGTATTTGATGTTGTGGGGACAGTGGTGGGAATATATTTGATGTTGTGGGGACAGTGGTGGGAGTGTATTTGATGCTGTGGGGACAGTGGTGGGAATGTATTTGATGCTGTGGGGACAGTGGTGGGAATGTATTTGATGTTGTGGGGACAGTGGTGGGAATATATTTGATGTTGTGGGGACAGTGGTGGGAGTGTATTTGATGCTGTGGGGACAGTGGTGGGAGTGTATTTGATGCTGTGGGGACAGTGGTGGGAGTGTATTTGGTGCTGTGGGGACAGTGGTGGGAATGTATTTGATGCTGTGGGGACAGTGGTGGGAGTGTATTTGGTGCTGTGGGGACAGTGGTGGGAGTGTATTTGGTGCTGTGGGGACAGTGGTGGGAATGTATTTGATGCTGTGGGACAGTGGTGGGAATGTATTTGATGCTGTGGGACAGTGGTGGGAATGTATTTGATGTTGTGGGGACAGTGGTGGGGGTGTATTTGATGCTGTGGGGACAGTGGTGGGAATGTATTTGATGCTGTGGGGACAGTGGTGGGAGTGTATTTGGTGCTGTGGGGACAGTGGTGGGAATGTATTTGATGCTGTGGGGACAGTGGTGGGGGTGTATTTGATGCTGTGGGACAGTGGTGGGAATGTATTTGATGTTGTCGGGACAGTGGTGGGGGTGTATTTGGTGTTGTGGGGACAGTGGTGGGAGTGTATTTGATGCTGTGGGGACAGTGGTGGGAGTGTATTTGATGCTGTGGGGACAGTGGTGGGAGTGTATTTGATGCTGTGGGGACAGTGGTGGGAATGTATTTGATGCTGTGGGGACAGTGGTGGGAGTGTATTTGGTGCTGTTGGGACAGTGGTGGGAATGTATTTGATGCTGTGGGACAGTGGTGGGAATGTATTTGGTGCTGTGGGGACAGTGGTGGGGGTGTATTTGATGCTGTGGGGACAGTGGTGGCAATGTATTTGATGCTGTGGGGACAGTGGTGGGAATGTATTTGGTGCTGTGGGGACAGTGGTGGGAGTGTATTTGATGTTGTGGGGACAGTGGTGGGAATGTATTTGGTGCTGTGGGGACAGTGGTGGGAGTGTTTTTGATGCTGTGGGGACAGTGGTGGGCGTGTATTTGATGCTGTGGGGACAGTGGTGGAAGTGTATTTGATGTTGTGGGGACAGTGGTGGGAGTGTATTTGATGTTGTGGGGACAGTGGTGGGAGTGTATTTGATGTTGTGGGGACAGTGGTGGCAATGTATTTGGTGTTGTGGGGACAGTGGTGGGAGTGTATTTGATGTTGTGGGGACAGTGGTGGGAGTGTATTTGATGTTGTGGGGACAGTGGTGGCAGTGTATTTGGTGTTGTGGGGACAGTGGTGGGAGTGTATTTGATGCTGTGGGGACAGTGGTGGGAGTGTATTTGATGTTGTGGGGACAGTGGTGGGAGTGTATTTGATGTTGTGGGGACAGTGGTGGGAGTGTATTTGATGCTGTGGGGACAGTGGTGGGAGTGTATTTGGTGTTGTGGGGACAGTGGTGGGAGTGTATTTGGTGCTGTGGGGACAGTGGTGGGAATGTATTTGGTGTTGTGGGGACAGTGGTGGGAGTGTATTTGGTGTTGTGGGGACAGTGGTGGGAGTGTATTTGATGCTGTGGGGACAGTGGTGGGAGTGTATTTGATGCTGTGGGGACAGTGGTGGGAGTGTATTTGGTGCTCTGGGGACAGTGGTGGGATTGTATTTGATGTTGTGGGGACAGTGGTGGGAGTGTATTTGATGCTGTGGGGACAGTGGTGGGAGTGTATTTGGTGCTGTGGGGACAGTGGTGGGAGTGTATTTGATGCTGTGGGGACAGTGGTGGGAGTGTATTTGGTGCTGTGGGGACAGTGGTGGGATTGTATTTGATGCTGTGGGGACAGTGGTGGGAGTGTATTTGATGCTGTGGGGACAGTGGTGGGAATGTATTTGATGCTGTGGGGACAGTGGTGGGAGTGTATTTGGTGCTGTGGGGACAGTGGTGGGGGTGTATTTGATGCTGTGGGGACAGTGGTGGGGGTGTATTTGATGCTGTGGGGACAGTGGTGGGAATGTATTTGATGCTGTGGGGACAGTGGTGGGGGTGTATTTGATGCTGTGGGGACAGTGGTGGGGGTGTATTTGATGCTGTGGGGACAGTGGTGGGAATGTATTTGATGTTGTGGGGACAGTGGTGGGAATATATTTGATGCTGTGGGGACAGTGGTGGGAATGTATTTGGTGTTGTGGGGACAGTGGTGGGAATGTATTTGGTGCTGTGGGGACAGTGGTGGGAATGTATTTGGTGCTGTGGGGACAGTGGTGGGAGTGTATTTGATGCTGTGGGGACAGTGGTGGGAGCTGTGGGGACAGTGGTGGGAATGTGTTTGGTGCTGTGGGGACAGTGGTGGGAGTGTATTTGGTGCTCTGGGGACAGTGGTGGGAGTGTATTTGATGCTGTGGGGACAGTGGTGGGAATGTATTTGATGCTGTGGGGACAGTGGTGGGAGCTGTGGGGACAGTGGTGGGAATGTGTTTGGTGCTGTGGGGACAGTGGTGGGAGTGTATTTGGTGCTCTGGGGACAGTGGTGGGAGTGTATTTGATGCTGTGGGGACAGTGGTGGGAATGTATTTGATGCTGTGGGGACAGTGGTGGGAGTGTATTTGATGCTGTGGGGACAGTGGTGGGAATGTATTTGATGCTGTGGGGACAGTGGTGGGAATGTATTTGGTGCAGTGGGGACAGTGGTGGGAGTGTATTTGATGTTGTGGGGACAGTGGTGGGAGTGTATTTGATGTTGTGGGGACAGTGGTGGGAGTGTATTTGATGTTGTGGGGACAGTGGTGGGAATGTATTTGGTGCAGTGGGGACAGTGGTGGGAGTGTATTTGATGTTGTGGGGACAGTGGTGGGAATGTATTTGATGCTGTGGGGACAGTGGTGGGAGTGTATTTGATGCTGTGGGGACAGTGGTGGGAGTGTATTTGATGCTGTGGGGACAGTGGTGGGAGTGTATTTGATATTGTGGGGACAGTGGTGGGAGTGTATTTGGTGCTGTGGGGACAGTGGTGGGAGTGTATTTGGTGCTGTTGGGACAGTGGTGGGAGTGTATTTGGTGCTGTGGGGACAGTGGTGGGAGTGTATTTGGTGCTGTGGGGACAGTGGTGGGAGTGTATTTGGTGCTGTGGGGACAGAGGTGGGAATGTATTTGATGCTGTGGGGACAGTGGTGGGAATGTATTTGATGCTGTGGGGACAGTGGTGGGAGTGTATTTGATGTTGTGGGGACAGTGGTGGGAGTGTAATTGATGCTGTGGGGACAGTGGTGGGAATGTATTTGATGCAGTGGGGACAGTGGTGGGAATGTATTTGATGCTGTGGGGACAGTGGTGGGAATGTATTTGGTGCAGTGGGGACAGTGGTGGGAATGTATTTGATGCTGTGGGGACAGTGGTGGGAATGTATTTGATGCTGTGGGGACAGTGGTGGGAGTGTATTTGATGCTGTGGGGACTGTGCTGGGAATGTATTTGGTGCAGTGGTGACAGTGGTGGGGATGTATTTGATGCTGTGGGGACAGTGGTGGGAATGTATTTGATGCTGTGGGGACAGTGGTGGGAGTGTATTTGATGCTGTGGGGACTGTGCTGGGAATGTATTTGGTGCAGTGGTGACAGTGGTGGGAATGTATTTGATGCTGTGGGGACAGTGCTGGGAATGTATTTGGTGCAGTGGGGACAGTGGTGGGAATGTATTTGATGCTGTGGGGACAGTGTGGGAGTGTATTTGATGCTGTGGGGACTGTGCTGGGAATGTATTTGGTGCAGTGGTGACAGTGGTGGGAATGTATTTGATGCTGTGGGGACAGTGGTGGGAATGTATTTGATGCTGTGGGGACAGTGGTGGGGGTGTATTTGGTGCTGTGGGGACAGTGGTGGGGGTGTATTTGGTGCTGTGGGGACAGTGGTGGGAGTGTATTTGGTGCTGTGGGGACAGTGGTGGGAATGTATTTGATGCTGTGGGGACAGTGGTGGGAGTGTATTTGGTGCTGTGGGGACAGTGGTGGGAGTGTATTTGGTGCTCTGGGGACAGTGGTGGGAATGTATTTGATGCTGTGGGGACAGTGGTGGGAGTGTATTTGGTGCTGTGGGGACAGTGGTGGGAATGTATTTGATGCTGTGGGGACAGTGGTGGGAGTGTATTTGATGCTGTGGGGACAGTGGTGGGAGTGTATTTGGTGTTGTGGGGACAGTGGTGGGAGTGTATTTGATGCTGTGGGGACAGTGGTGGGAGTGTATTTGATGCTGTGGGGACAGTGGTGGGAGTGTATTTGATGCTGTGGGGACAGTGGTGGGAATGTATTTGATGCTGTGGGGACAGTGGTGGGAATGTATTTGGTGCTGTGGGGACAGTGGTGGGAATGTATTTGGTGCTGTGGGGACAGTGGTGGGAATGTATTTGATGCTGTGGGGACAGTGGTGGGAGTGTATTTGATGCTGTGGGGACAGTGGTGGGAGTGTATTTGATGCTGTGGGGACAGTGGTGGGAGTGTATTTGATGCTGTGGGGACAGTGGTGGGAGTGTATTTGGTGCATTGGGGAGTGTATTTGGTGCTGTGGGGAGTGTATTTGGTGCTGTGGGGAGTGGTGGGGAACATGCTTGCAGCTCTCAGGATAGCAATGAGGAGTGCACATGCTGGTTTTGGGCCAGTGGTGAGAAGCAAGCTTCCTGCTCTGAGGACAGTGGTAAGCAGGGTACTTAGTAGTATCAGGATAGCAGTGAGGGACTGCACTTGGTGCCCTAAAGATAATGGGGAGGAGCATGCTTGCTAGTCTCAGAATAATGGTGAGGAATGCACTTGCTGCTGTGGGGACAGGGATGAGGAGTTCATTTGCTTATGGGGGACAATGGTGAGGAGCGCACTTGCTGTGTTCATAATGATGAGGAGCACGCCTCGTGTGGTGATAAGGATGAGCAGTGTGCCTGCTGTTCTCAGGACAGTTGCGAGGAGTGTGCTTGCTGTCGGGGGCATGAATGAGATGATGTCTGCTGCTCTCGGTAGTGGTGAGTAGCATCCTTGCCGCTCAGGACTATCATGAGGAGCCTGCTTGCTGCCGTGGGAACAATGAGAAGGTGTGCACTTGCTGCTCACAGGACAGTTAACAAGGAGCACTTGCTGTGGGGGAGCACTGATGAGAAGAATGCACGCTGCCCTCGGGACTGTCACGAGGTGCTTGCTGGCTGCCGTGGGAACAGTGGCGAGGCGAATGCTTACTGACAGACAGATGACAAATGAAAGCTGTCTCACTTTGTCAGGAAGAGGCTAGAAGTGCGCAGTCAATTCTGTCACTATTTTCTGCAACTTCAGAAAGGAAACAAGGCACCGTTTACAGTGACATTCTGGCATTTTGCATGAATGCATGAGAGAGGCTTTGAATGTGTGAGTCTTGCACACAATAAATGAGACCTGACAAGACTACTCATTACGTATAAATAATGTCTTGCTCTTCTGCACCACAGAATCTCAATCCTGAAAACTCTTATAAATCCAGTTGTTCGCTTGAAAATGCAGCGTTCTGTTGATCGCTGCAGATTCAGATTTTATTGAGGTTCCTCTCACAGATGTTCCAGCATGTCATGAAGGTGTCAGCCCAAGGAGAGATTTTTAAACACAGGGAGGGAGGCAAAACACAAGGTAGTAACTCAAAAAACAATAGCAAGTGTTTTTGAAGATTTACAACAATAAAGAAAGAAAGCTTTGCATTTCTATAGCCCCTTTCACAATCTCAGGGCGTCCCAAAGCGCTTTACAGCCAATGAAGTACTTTTGAAGTGTAGTCACTGTGGTAATGAGAGAAACCCGGCGGCCATTTTGCGCACAGCAAGCTCCCACGAACAGCAATGTGATAATGACCAGATCATCTGTTTTTAGGTGTCGATTGTGCTGTACTGCGCCTGGAAAATAGGCAAGTAAGCCAATCGTGGGACTCAGCCTGTGATCTTCTCCCTTGTTTTCTTGCCCGATCCCACACTTCTGCAAAGCACTAACTCATGCTGAGATACAGTTCCACCCGTGCTGGAACTCTTCTGGCACCTCACCCAAGTTGACAGTCGTCATGTGTGAGTGTAACCGTAGACAGTGAGCTCTGACAAGCCTGTTCATCCATGGGGGCCATCGCAGCTGAACCTGATTTTGAGCTCACCCAATATCAGCCCATGCACTTCCAGTGATCAGGAGTGATAGTCCACACATCACATTGTGGCTGGGCCAAAGTAAGCGCAACTAGGGAAAGCAGTCTGTTCTCTTTATCCATTCATTTCTATTCAGCAAACTCCAACAAATAACATGACCTGTGAAAGCTTGCAAAAACCTGAGTCCAAAATCAATGTTTGCAGGGAGCCATGTCCGTGAAGCATCAATAGGCCTGTTATGTAGATATTTCTCTGGTGCTCTACAATAACAACTTGCATGTATATTTAATGTAGTAAAAGTCCCAAGGTGCTTCCCAGGAGCATTATCAGACAAAATTTGACACCGAGCCACATAAGGAGAAATTAGGGCAGGCGACCAAAAGCTTGGTCAAAAAGGTAGATTTTAAGGAGCATCTTAAAGAAGGAGGGAAAGGTGGAGGGCCAAAGAGGTTTCGGGAGAAAATTCCAGAGTGCAGATCCTAGACAGCAGAAGGCCCAATGGTGGGGCGAAGGAGTTTACAGAGATAGGCAAGGGCAAGACCATGGAGGGATTTGTACAAGAGGATGAGAATTTTAAATTGAGGCATTGCTGGACTGGGAGACATCTCTATGCCAAAGGTCACTCCCGTAAGCGAGTCCTCACTCCCTACGAACCCGAGTGTGACTTTACACGCCCAATATCTGGTAAGGTAGCATTGCTTAAGTGTTGAACAGAGACTCTTGTTACTGTTTTTAGCTTACTAGATAGGACTTGAACCCTCTTGTGAGTTCCCAGACTTCAGAAAGCAGAAGAATAAACAAGCGATAAGGAGATATTAGGATAGGTGACCAAAAGCTTTGTGAAAGAGGTAGGTTTTAAGGAGCAACTAAAAGGAGGAGAGAAAGGTGGAGGGCCAGAGAGGTTTATGGAGGAAATTTCAGAGTGAAGACCCTAGATAGCAGAAGGCACGGCCACCAATGGTGGGGTAAAGGATATTGGGGATGCACAAGAGGACAGAATTGGAGGAACGCAGAGTTCTCGGAGGGTTGTAGGGCTGGAGGAGGTTAGAGAGATAAGATTGTGGGTTGGGTTATAAACTACAGAACAAGTTCATTCGAAATAACAAATACAGTACATCGCAGCAATGGACTGTACCACAACCCTAAGCTGTTTTTTCAGAACTTGTAACTCGCGCTCCTTCAACAATAATAAAAAGAGATGACACTTTCCTAATTCTCCTCATAATACTAAACCTATACAGTAACTTTTATTTTTTTTTAAAGAACAACATAACATTGATGCTGGAAATTTGAAACAAAAATGGAAAATGCCGAAAACAGTCAGATATTATGTGTTAAAAAAGGAAAATGGTGATGTTACTGATTCCAGTCCTGACAAAGGGCTCGGCCTGGAACGTCAATATTTCCCTTTCTTAACTGGTATTTTTACACTTGGTTGTTTGTAGTGTCCCACAATGCTCCATGAGAAGCATCTCCACGAGTTGCATTACAATGATAGAACTGGTGAACTCGGACCATGCTGCCTGGGTTAAAGCTCTCATCTCCTTTGAAGCTAGAAACTGGGATAGAGGAAAACAAAAAGGTACCTTGTATAGTTGAATCAAGTTCAGCTAATTAATGCGATGGTTTCTTGAACTCTCCCCATGTGCGTCTGAGACCCCAGTCCGTTTGCACGTGTTACCAAGCATTTTACATTAATTTGATAGATTTTGAAACAAAGTATGTAGTCTGTTTTTGGTTATTTCTACATGCTTTGCAGTCACAATGTATTTGTCCAGGAGTAATGACCTAGAAATTCGATCAGGCCTGTTGTCAGGCCTGAAATGGTTGGCGCACAAAGAGTGCACGCCAGAGGCCAGAGGTCTGAGGCTGTCACCTGAAATTCGGCCTCGAACTTCATCAGCATATTTCGGATGAACTGCGGGGGCCTGTTGCGCCTCCAGTGGCAGCTCGCCGGTCTGCTGGCCTTCAATTTGGGCCATCTACCCGGTCGGCAGCAGCCTTTGGGTAAGTCCTGGGATTGGAGGAGGGAGGAGAACGGGAGGGGGCCTAGCGTGGGCCAGCAGGTGCCTGCAGCAGTGCCCCTCCCTGACCTACGTGAACATAAGTATATTTAAAAAAACCTGACTTTTTTGTTGGCAGCCACTGGTTAGGCCACAACAAATGCCGGAAAACCTGAGCAGAGCATGCCCAGCTCATGCTCCGCTCAGCCCTGACCAATTTAGGAGATGGGTTCTGGAGCAGGCGTTAAGCTACTCATTAATATATGCAAGCGGCCTAAATGCCCCTTTTAGGTGGCTACCAGGGGTGCCTGAACATCGCCTGACCCAATATGGGGTCAGACACATTTCAGGCGTCCTTGAAATATAGAACACAGCTCCGCAAAATTTATCAATTTTTTTCCCCCCTATCTTACACCCAAAAAATGGACAAAACAGGGTCCAATTTCCCTGCCAATGCCTTTGAAGTGATATTTTGCAAATCACACTAATATTTATCATTCCAGCCTGGAGAAAGCAACCATGTAGTAACCAAATTTAAAGTGACCCTTCACATCTCATAGATATATACTAGAAATAGATAACATTTCTTAGGAGTTAAATTGTGACGGATCCCATATTTGTCAGAGGCCTTCTCTTCCAGTCTGGACTATCTCTATAAACCAGAAAAGTGTAAGGAAAGTGTGCCGTCTCTAACCGAGCATTCCTATTAATGGACTACCAGCTTCCCAAACTCTGCGACATATTTCTTATTCCCTGGTTGCAAATTCCTCTGCATTATTTTCTTTTGTCAAAGTTAATATATGACTGTGTCCATCTCCTTCCATCCCCTCTAGCTATTGTTGAACGCCTCTGGGCAAAATGCAATATTAGCCTGAGAGATGATGAGAGATTTGAGAAGGTCATCGAGGAGAAGCTGCAAAATGGGTTGTAGGAGCAAATGAGCATTATACATTGTCAGCACAGTGTAGTCAGACCTCAGTGTGACAAATTGTCGGATTGGATTTTTCTTCTCAGATATTCAGGCTCCTCTATTGACGATAGTGGACCTTCTAATAGGAAAAGACGAGGCTGAGAGGTGAACTCATAGAGATCTTTAAAATTAAGAATGGGTTCGATAGGGTAGATGTAGAGAAGATGTTTCCACTTGTGGGGGAATCCAAAACTAGGGGCCATACATATAAGATATTAACGTTTCAGGTCGATGGCCTTTCATCAGAACTGGAAAACGTTCGAGATGGAACAGGTTTTAAGCAGGTACAGAGGAAGGGGAAGTGGGCAGGGGAAGAAAGAACAAAAGGGATGGTCTGTGATAGGGTGGAAGGCGGGAGAGATTAAATGACAAAAGGGATGATGGTGCAAGGTGAAAGGAGCTGGTAATAGGACAAGTAAAGAAACAAAAGATGTGTCTAGAGGAGGTGTAAATGGGAATAGCAGAACTATCAGCAACAGCTGTTGTCTGAAAAAATGGGCAAAAGTGAGAAGTCGCACAACACCAGGTTATAGTCCAACAGTTTTATTTGAAATCACAAGCTTTCGGAGCGGCTGCTCCTTCGTCAGGTGAAAGCTCGTGATTTCAAATAAAGCTGTTGGACTATAACCTGGTGTTGTGCGACTTCTCACTTTTGTCCACCCCAGTCCAACACCGGCATCTCCGCATCATGAAAAAATGGGGGCAGAAGTTATGATCTGAAATTGTTGAACTCAGTGTTGAGTCCGGAAGGCTGTAAAGTGCCGAATAGAAAGATGAGGTGCTGTTTGTTGAGCTTCATTGGAACAGTGTAGGAGGCCAAGGACAGAGAGGTCAGAGTGAGAGTGGGGCGGAGAATTAAAATGACAAGCGACCGGAAGCTCGGGGTCACGCTTGCAGATTGAACAGAGGGACTGTTCCCTCCGCGACACCCTGGTTCACTCCTCTATCACCCCCAACACCCGCTCCCTTTCCCACGGCACCTTCCCGTGCAAGCACAGGACATGCGACACCTTCCTTTTGACCACCTCCCTTCCCACCGTCCAGGGCCCCAAACACTCCTTCCAGGTGAAACAGCGATTTGCTTGTACCTCTTTCAATTTAGTATACTGTATTCGCTGCTCACGATGCGGTCTCCTCTACATTGGGGAGACCAAATGCAGATTGCGTGACCGTTTTGCGGAACACCTCCATTCAGTCCGCAAGCGTGACCCCGAGCTTCCGCTCGCCTGTCACTTTAACTCTCTGCTCCACTCCCACTCTGACCTCTCTGTCCTTGGCCTCCTACACTGTTCCAATGAAGCTCAACAAACAGCACCTCATCTTTCTATTAGGCACTTTATAGCCTTCCGGACTCAAGATCGAGTTCAACAATTTCAGATTATAACCTCTGCCTCCATTTTTTCGGACAGCAGCTGCTGCTGATGATTCTGATATTCCCATTTACACCTCCTCTGGTCCCATCTTCTGTTTCTTTATTTGCCCCATTACCATCACCTTTCGCCTTGCACCATCATCCCTTTTGTCATTTAATCTCTCTGCCTTCCACCCTGTCACAGACCTTCCCTTTTGTTCTTTCTCTGCCTCTCTACCTGCTTAAAACCCGTTGCATTACTAACTTTTTCCAGTTCTGACGAAAGGTCATTGATCTGAAACGTTGGGGGGGAATTTTCCGGGGGGTCAGCGAGCGCGATCGGTGGCAGGTCGGATGGAAAATGAATTTTTTTGACAGCAGGTTGGGACCCCGCCGCCACACGCCTTTTCCCAAATGTCGGGTCTGTCAGCACTGAGCAGACCTGACACGCAGTGGTGGGGGAGGCAATTAAGGTCATTATGAACTATTAAGAACTATTTTCAGCTCACCTTCAGAGTTTACCAGGTCGTCCACAGGGTCAACGCTGCTCAGGGATCAAGTCAGGTAAGCAGGGCAGGAATTGAATGGCCATGGAATCATCTCGTTACTTGACAGCTGCAAATGTGCTATAAAAGCTCCCATCTCACCGCTGTTCACTTTCCAAGTTCAGAAGCTGTTGCTTACTGCATTTGGAAGACAGATTGAGCTTTATGCAGGTTGCAAGTGTTTGGAGCAAACTGTCTATCCAGTGTCACCTCATTGGAACAGCCTCTCTCACCATTGACAGATCACTCTGTCATCTCAAGTTCACCTGCCATCTATTACATCAGCATCGGTGCCCTTGAAACTATCCCACCTTGGTCCTCAGAATCTGACCACGATCAGCCCCAACACCAGCAGCACCATGCACACCAGCAGCACCAACAACAACACCAACCTTCTCCGCAGTCAACTGATGCTGCACAGGATACAGGGCATCAGCACCCGACCACATTGCTGTCCGGGAGGCCAGGGATGGCCTCACCATGGCCAGATTTACTTCACTTGATGCTGTACACCCTGGCTGCCACATGATGCGCCAAGTTGGCACCATCCCACACCAACACCATAAACCATCCCTACAATGCCCAAGCCATTTGTTTCACACTCATGACCATTGTGGGGGGTACCGTTATGTCTGACCATTCACTGCAACTCACTAAGCCACTTCCAAAGATGCACACAAAACTATCTAAGAATGCAAAGTGTTCAAAATAAAGGTTTCAATGCTTGACACTACATTAACGGAAACCTTACATGAACATTGCATAAAACACCCAAGTGCTTACCCTTGTAAGTTGGTGTGATTGGATTAGGATGAAGGTGAGTGTGAGGGGTGGCTAGTGAGATGGGGAAGTGATAATATAGATAGAGAGGGATGGGTGGAGGTGCAAGGTAAGTTGGTGTGAGTAAGGATGTGCAGGGGTAGGGTATGGAAGGCAGGGTGATGGGGATGTGATGAATGGCACAGCAGGATGAGGTTGAGTGTGGCTTTGCAGTAACACTTCGTGATCTACCGAGATCATTGAAAGGTTTGCGCCACTGCAGCCTGGTCCTCCTGACGACATCTCTGCTTGTGTCCTCCTGTGCAATGTGCAACTAGGCTGCGTTGATCTCCTGGGGAGGTCTCTTCCATCCATTGGAAGGGAAGTGAACCTCCCTGCATGCTGTGACTCCCTCCATAAGCATATGGAGGGAGTCATGGGAGAGCCGGGCATCTTTGTGCAGTGCTTGTCAGTGTTTGCAGCACCTCAATGCTGTAGAACACTGAAGGCACAAATGTCAAAATTAATTTGCGCATGGTCCCTTTAAGGAAATCAGCTGATGACGTGTCATCAAATGACGTCATCAGACCCGCTTCCTTCAATTGGCCGGGAACCTCGCAGGGCGGGCTTAACAAGTCCAATCAGGGGAAAATCAGCGAGGCCGGGACCCGCCACTGACGTCACCAGCCACGGACCCACCGAGGTTGGTAAAATCCAGCATTTTCTGTTTTTGTTATAGCATAGATGCATAGTGAGGGAAGCTAGAGAAGTAAATGAGGGAGAAATGATTAGAAGAATATGTCGATAGGGTGGGATGACATAAATAGCATGGGAGGAGGCTCATGTGGAACATAAACGCTGGCATAGTCCTGTCGGTCCGAATGGTCTGTTTCTGTGCTGTAAAGTCTGTGTAATTCTACGAAGATCTCAGGTTTAATTCTTTGTCTGTCCTGATCACCCAGGCGTTAGCCGTGGCTTAATGGTAGCACTCTTGCCTCTGAGTCAGAAGGTTGTGGGTTCAAAATCCCACTCCAGAGACTTGAGTAAGTAATCAAACTGACACTCCAGTGCAGTACTGAGGGAGCGCTGCACTGTCGGAGGTGCCGTCTTTCAGATGAGACATTAAAACGAGGCCACGTCTGCCCTCTCAGGGAAACGTAAAAGATCCCATGGCACTAATTTGAAGAAAAACAGGGGATCTTTCCCTCGTGTCCTGGGGCCAATATTTATCCCTCAACCAACATCACTGAAACAGATTATCTGGTCATTATCACATTGCTGTTCGTGGGACCTTGCTGTGTGCAAATTGGCTGCTGCATTTCACTACAGCACAACAGGGACTACACTTCAAATAGTACTTAATTGGCTGTAAAGCGCTTTGTGACATCCTAAGGTCATGAAAGGCGCTATATAAATGCAAGTTATTTCTTTCTTTGCCTTTATCTCAGCCAGGTGGCAGTGAGACTGGAGGGAATGCAGTAACTCCTGATTCGTGTTCTATTTTTTCTGTCCCTGTCTTTAGGGAACCCTTTGGTTTCCCTTCAATACCTTCCCAACTAATTATCACTCAGCACACAGTTGTATAATAACAAGTACCATGTGAAATTTAGAAATAAATATGAAATGTGAATGATTAATACAGTTGGTATTTTTTCTAGGGCTCCAGATGGCATCAGAAGTTGTGAGAGAAAAACTTGAGTAGTTTATGGATATCATCTGAAATCCATGATTAAATAATAGGTTCACAGTAGCTCTCTGTCATCTGTCATTTTTGTAATGCATGCTAATGGATTGAATAAAACATAAACAGTGCTATCACACTGAATAAAAGCAAGAGATCTAATTGTGTTCTCATTGCCGTAGAATAATACTGTCACAAGATTCACCTGACGAAGGAGCAAAGCTCCGAAAGCTTGTGATTTCAAATAAAACTGTTGGACTATAACCTGGTGTTGTGCGACTTCTCACAAGATTTACAGGAGGGTAACCATTATTATGTATTATCCAGGGTTAGCTTGGCACCATTGGTAGCCAATTCTTTTCTGAGTTAGAAGATTGTGGGTATCAATTTTGTTTGATAACACTCCTGTGAAGCACCTTGGGATGTTTTTACTGCGTTATTGAAACATACAAGATTCTGAAGGGGATTGACAGGGTAGATGCTGAGAGGTTGTTTCCCCTGGCTGGAGTGTCTAGAACTAGGGGGCATAGTCTCAGGATAAGGGGTAGGCCATTTAAGACTGAGATGAGGAGGAATTTCTTCACTCAGAGGGTTGTGATTCTTTGGAATTCTCTACCCCAGAGGGCTGTGAATGCTGAGTCTTTGAGTATATTCAAGGCTGAGATAGATAGATTTTTGGACTCTAGGGGAATCAAGGGATATGGAGATCGGGCGGGAAAGTGGAGTTGAGGTTGATGATCAGCGTAAATGGCGGAGCAGGCTCGAGGGGCCGTATGGCTTACTCCTGCTCTTATTTCTTATGTTCTTATGTTAACTGCGCCCTGTAAATGCAACTTCTTGTTGTTCAAACCCCGCTCCATGACTTGTGCACATAGCCTAGGCTGGCACTTCAGTGTAGTACTGATTGAAGCGCTGCATCGTTGGAGATGCCATCCTTTGGATTAAGACATTCAACTTGTTCTGGTGAATGCAAAAGGTCTCATGGTACCTATTCAAAGAATATTCGGGAGTTCACCTGGTATCCTGGCCCCTCATTTGCCATTTGTGGGACCTGGCTGTGCAAAAATTGGCTGCCATGTTTGCCAAATGAACAGTGATTGCAAGTAATTCATTGAACGTGAAGCACCTTGGGATGTCTTGAGAGATCTGATGAAACAATATATAAATGCAATCTTTATAGGGCAGTATTCTAATCATGGGCACTTCCAGGGAGCTGTTGCTTCTTGATCATTTTTACGGTAGTTTGCGGAGAGCAGTTGTGTTTCATATTCCTACTAATAAAAATTGCCATTAATGGTTAGACACTTGAATGGAAATAAAAATCTGCAGAGATGTACAAAGGGCTGCCGATTCACGAACACCCATTTTACACTATCGCACAAAATCAAAATTACCTCCCCTTGTGTACTTGAAGTATAATGACATCTATATAGAATGATTAATAACATGGCACAATCACTCTGATTATCAAGTGATAATCATCAGATTAATTGGAAGCAAACACTCTAGAAATTATGAAGGAATTACTTAGCAGTTCTAAAGCAGAATTAAAAGAGAGTTAAGAGTTTGCTAGCTGATTATAGTTCAATTGCTTCCTTCAGCTACAACTCTTCAATTAAGATGATTGTTAAGAGGATTATCTCATTTACGAAGGTAAATCTGAGCTCATTTGAAGCCGATTTTACACTGCAACTGCTTTTGTTTCTGCTTTCAGTATGATTTCATGGAGCGTCTTGATGGCAAGGAGAAGTGGAGCATGATGGAGTCACCACGCGAGCGGAGAAGCATCCAGACCTTGGTCATCAACGAAGCTGTATTTGTTCAGTACCTGGATTCAGGAACATGGCATCTTGCTTTCTACAATGATGGAAAGGAAAAGGAACTGATCTCCTTCAATACTGCTGTCCTAGGTGCGTAGAACTGGCGTACAGTATATGGACTTCCTAAGATACAGTAAAACTTTGTGCATAAATGGCTCCTCTGTTTCTTAGTTGCCATTTTAATAAAGCTATAAATTGCAAGTATTTAATAGGGATAAAATAAAAGAGCTGCTAGATGTTTGCAATATCAGCGCTGAGGACCAGACTTGCTGGAAGGCAGTGTCCATGTTCTGGCAGCTGGGTCCCTCAGGAGTACTGATTCGTCAACTGAGGCAAGATGGAAAGTGATAATCAAGAGGAGTTTTCCTTTGCCCATGTTTGACCTGAAGCCATGAGAGTTCATGGGGGAAAGTCAATATTGAGGGTTCCCAGGGCCATTCCCATCCAAATGTGCCCCTACCTCTGGTGGGTCTATCCTGCTGGTGGGACAAGATGATGGAGGTGTCTGGGACGCTGGCGAATAGATGCAGTGATTATGACTGTTGCTTGACTAGTCTGTGGAAGGGCTTTCCCAACTTTGGTACCAGTCCCTAAATGTCAGTGAGGAGGACTTTGCAGCGTCGACTGGGCTGGTGTCCTGATCCAAAGCTTAGGTTGCAACCGAATTGTCCATCCACTTCTATTCTTTGTAGTGTTTTGACACAACTGAGTGGATTGCTAGAGCACCTCAGAGAGGAATTAAGAGTCAACCACATGGTTGCGGGGCTGGAGTCACATGTAGGGCTGACTGGGTAAGGACAGCACGTTTCCTTCCCTAAAACACATTAGTGAACCAATTGGGTTTTTACGACAATCCGATGGCTTCATGATCACTTTTTTATTGATACCAGATTTTTTTTTAATTTCAAGTTTTTTTTTAACTGAATTCAAATTCTCAAAATCCCATGGTGGGGTTTGAACTCACATTCTCTAGATTATTAGTTCAATAACATAGCCACTACACTACTGTATAGTTCTGGGCTTTACACAGAGTTAGGAGTCACTAAGGGAGCTTTAGCAATAGAGGAGATCTGGGAGTTCCATTTGAAGTCAGGAGAACTAGGTTAGAGCTAGTGAGCTTGTTTTAGCTGAAGGCGGACTAACGGTAAAACCATTAAAGGTAGAAGTTAGTCGTTGTTGATGAGATTTAGAAACATAGAAACATAGAAAAATAAGAGCAGGAGTAGGGCATTCGACCCTTCGAGCCTGCTCCGCCATTCAATATGATCATGGCTGATCCTCTATCTCAATACCATATTCCCGCTCTCTCCCCATACCCCTTGATGCCTTTTGTGTCTAGAAATCTATCTATCTCCTTCTTAAATACATTCAGTGACTTGGCCTCCACAGCCTTCTGTGGTAGAGAATTCCACAGGTTCATCACCCTCTGAGTGAAGAATTTCTCCTCATCTCAGTCCTAAATGTCCTAGCCCGTATCCTGAGACTGTGACCCCTCGTTCTCGACCCCCCAGCCAGGGGAAACATCCTCTCTGCATCCAGTCTGTCAAGCCCTGTCAGAATTTTATACGTTTCAATGAGATCCCCTCTCATTCTTCTAAACTCTAGTGAATACAGTCGACCCAATCTCTCCTCCCTGCCATCCCAGGAATCAGTCTGGTGAACCTTCGCTGCACTCCCTCTATGGCAAGTATATCCTTTCTTAGGGAAGGAGACCAAAACTGCACACAGTACTCCAGGTGTGTTCTCACCAAGGCCCTGTATAACTGTAGTAAGACATCCTTGCTCCTGTACTCAAATCCTCTTGCAATGAAGGCCAGCATACCATTTGCCTTCCTAACTGCTTGCTGCACCTGCATGTTTGCTTTCAGTGACTGGTGTACAAGGACACCCAGGTCCCTTTGTACATCAGCATTTCCCAATCTATCACCGTTTAAATAATACTCTGCCTTTCTGTTTTTTCTACCGAAGTGGATAACTTCACATTTATCCACGTTATACTGCATCTGCCATGTATTTGCCCATTCACTCAACTTGTCTAAATCGCCTTGAAGCCTCTTTGCATCCTCCTCACAACTCACAATCCCACCTAGTTTCGTGTCGTCAGCAAACTTGGAAATATTACATTTGGTTCCCTCATCCAAATCATTGATATATAATGGCCCAGAAATTCCGTTCCCTACGGGTGTGTATGTGCTGTGTACTCACCTGTAGGGCCAACGGAAGTGCCGGTTTTAGGCATGCACTGCGCATACGCTGGAAACCGGAACTTCTGTTCTGTGCAGAAAGGGCTTGACTGGTCAAACGCCTGCGCCGGATAGGCAGCGCGTACGGCTGAAACTTCTGTTTTTTTCACAGTTGCTTCAGTCCAGGTAAGTCTTTAACAGCTGCGCCTAGAAAAGCAGACGCAAGGCCTGCTTTTACCAGGCTAATAGTTGAAGAAGGTAAAAAAAAAAAATTTTTCCACTGATTTATCATTTTAAAATACTTTAAAGAAAGGTAAGTTTATTTTTAGCCCCGTTAAAAACTTTAATTATTTTTTCAAAAATTTAAATTTTTGTTTAAAATAGTTAATTTATGTAATTTATAGTCATTTTAAAAATGTGATTTTTTTTTAAATTTTTTTGAAGTTTTACTTATGTTTTGGGGCTGATCTCTATTCATAGATTTGACAGGTCTTCCTGTCAAATCTATGAATGGAGATTCCCTGCTCTGATTGGCTCCCCATGGCCCACGTGATCCCAGGGACGCTGCGAACTACCTGCGCCCCTGGGATACGCAAGCACTGCACACCGGCAGTTTGAAGAGGCACAGCAACGGAATTCTACGCCTCCCGGGAGCCCTCCGGTCCAGGCAGAGATTTTTCCAAATCGCAGCCTTCCGCCCGCGGGAGGGCTGAGAACGGAATTTCTGGGCCACTGTGAATAGCTGGGGCCCAAGCACTGATCCCTGCAGTACCCCACTAGTCACCGCCTGCCACCCCGAAAAAGACCCATTTATTCCTGTCTGTTAACCAATTTTTAATCCATGCCAGTATATTACCCCCATCCCATGCGCTTTAATTTTGCACACTAATTATGTGGGATTTTATCAAAGGCCTTCTGAAAATCCAAATACACCACATGCACTGACTCTCCCTTATCTATTCTACCAGTTACATCCTCAAAAAACTCCAGTAGGTTTGTCAAACACGATTTCCCTTTCATAAATCCGTGTTGACTTTGTCTAATCACATTGATATTTTCTAAGTGTCCTGTTATCACATCCTTAATAATAGACTCTAGCATTTTCCCTACTACTGATGTTAAATAGTGGGGTTACATTTGCCACCCTCCAATCTGCAGGAACTGTTCCATAATCTATAGAATTTTGAAAGATGACAACCAATGCATCCACTATTTCCATGGCTACCTCTTTTAGTACTCTGGGATGCAGATTATCAGGCCCTGGGGATTTATTGGCTTTCAGTCCCATTAATTTCTCCAGCACTATTTTTTTTTACTAATACTAATTTCCTTTAATTCCTCCTTCTCACTTGACCCTTGGGGGAAAAAATTCAGTTTGTTGCGCCTCCCGTTAGCGCCTTAAGAGGGCGCTAATGGGGCGCAAAGCAACTAGCGCCCAGGCGCAGCGATGTTTGCGCCGCTCGCGAAATTAACTAGACATTTTACGGCAGTGCTAAACACTACCGCCACGATCTCCTACGCCGGCAGATCGTGACGTCAGTCGAGTGCGCAACGCCTCGGTAGCGCCCCGGAGCGGATATTGAGTGGCGCCCCCTGCCTTACCGCCTGCCTCTAGCAACGACAGGTTGAGGGGAGCGTTTTGCCGTCAGGAAGGGACTGGGGGAGCGCTATTTAAAGGCGACCGCTTCCTGCCTTTTTTTGTTGATGACATTTTTGAACCACGCATTCTGAGAGAGAGAGAGAGACCTCTGGAGAGATTCAACGCTGTGTGAAGGAGTTTTGGGTACTGAGCAGCACTTTGCAGGTTCATTTTGATTTGCCATTCCTTGTATCGATTTAGAAGAGACTGTGGGGGCTGCACTCTGAGCTCTTTCCCTGGTTCTCTCCATTGTTCTTTCCAGCAGATTTAATGTACAGGTCTATCCAGGCTGAGATTCAAGGCTGCAATGAGCAGGATGTGGATGGAAAGCAAGATCAACCCTCCCCTTTAAGAACTGGCCGGCGCCATTGTGTCTGTGTTCCATTGCTGACTGACATCACATGAGCTTCGCCAGCGCTCTAAGGTAGCGCCTCGCTCCTCGGCCTTTGCGCCTTAAGACAGATGTGAAGCACCTGATTTAGCGCTCCAATCACCTCCAGGGGCGATAAAAGTCAAGTTTGCAGTCGGAGGCGATAATTAGCGCCAGGCGCTAATCTTTGCGCCCGGCCGATAATTGCGCCCCAAATGGGGCGAGACTGAATTTCTCCCCCTTGGGTCCCTAACATTTCTGGGAAGTTATTTGTGTCCTCTTCCGTGAAGACAGAACCAAAGGGCTGGATTTTCATAGACCCGTGGAGGCGGGTTTGGAGGCGTGTGGGGGGTTAAAATTGTGAAAAGTGGTGGGCGGACCAGATCCCGCCTCCATTCCGCCTCCACGCAATTTTGATGAAATCGTGTGCGGTGGTCCTGTCTCCGTCCCGCCTCCAAGAGGCGGGAGAGGCCATTAAAGCCCTTAACAAGCCCTAAATTGACTCTGTAATGCCATTTTGAAACGTTTTAGCTAGTTTAACCCTTTTCCCACGTGAAGCACGCCTGATCTGAAACACGCCAGTGAAACCTGGCGGGAGCACAAGTGGATAGCTGACTATCAGCTGCAGGTCCACTCTTACAACGGAGATGTGATGAAGGTAGTAGTAGTATTAGGTCTGAAAGTCGCCTCTGATGCTGCTGCATTGAATGTCTTCAGAGACTGCCTGGCCTTTGCTGTGAGAGGACCTGGATGGAAAAAAAATTCTCTCTCTCTCTCTCTCTCGCTCTCTCTCCATGGGTTCCCACATGCTGGAACTCAATTGCCCAATTAAGTGAAAATTGCATCAATCTCCCACATCCAATTGCAGTCGGGTGGATAACACGAAATGCGGATGACACGACCCCAACCCGCCCCAGTATCAAAATCCAGCCCAAAGTATTTGTTTAATTGCTCTGCCAGTTCCTTGATCCCCATTATAAATTCTCCCGTTTCTGACTGTAAGGGACCTACATTTGTCTTCACTAATCTTTTTCTTTTTACATACTTGTCGAAGCTTTTACAGTCCGCTTTTATGTTCCTTGCAAGTTTACTCTCATACTCTATTTTTCCCCTCTTAATCAATCTCTTGGTCCTTTTTTGCTGAACTCTAAACTGCTCCCAATCCTCAGGCTTGCTACTTTTTCTGGCAACTTTATATGACTCCTCTTTGGATCTAATACTATCCTTAATTTCTTTTGTTAGCCATGGTTGGGCCACTTTTCCTTTTGTGTTTTTGCGCCAGAAAGGAATGTATAACTGTTGCAATTCATGCATTCGTTCCTTAAATGTTAGCCATTGCCTATCCACCAGTCATGCCTTTTAATGAGGCTCCCCAATCTATCATAGCCAACTCACTCCTCATACCTTCGTAGTTTCCTTTGTTTAGATTTAGGACCCTAGTTTCGGATTGGACTACTTCACTTTCCATCTTAATGAAGAATTCTATCATGTTATGGTCACTTATGAAGGACATAAAGAAAGTTTGAAGAATAAAGTCAATAAGATTTTCAATTCCTAACTAAAAAGCACTGAGCAGATCAAGATATACGGGTAGAAATTATTTTTAATTGGTTAGCTTCTTTGGTAAAATAGTGGAGAAAGGAATTTAAAATGAGTGTTTTAATCATTCATAGGATAACCTTGCTGACAGTAATTTCTACCCAATAGTGATTAATCCATTGCAGAGCAAGAGGACCGGGGAAATTATGTTCACTGAGGGCATGTGATGGAATAGAAGTGGAGACTGAAATCATCAGCAAGAGAGAGTGGATAACATTGGGTGATAAGTGGAGAAGGTCACTGATATGAAGGGAAAACAGAGTGAAAGAGGACAGATCCCTGGGGAACCCTTTAGTCTACGGAAAAAGAGTCAGAGCATGAGCCATTAATTGCAGCACAGCTAGAGCAATTTGAGAGGAAGCTAGATAGCCATGAACATAGATTTGGTGGAGGGTTGCATGATAGTAACTTGCTTAGAACTGCACGATGCCAGACCATATCATAGACTTTGGAGCTGCTCAAGACACTGACAAATGATTCACCAAAGCGTTCAGGGGCAGAATTCCATCAATCCATAAGTTAGGCACCAAGATTATCAGCAAAACAGCCATGCTGAAAACAATACTTCCCAGCATAGAGTAAGCCAAACTTTTTAAGATGATGGAATATTTGGACATTAACAGCAGCTTCCATAACTTATAGAAGTATTGATGTACGGACATCGGGGAGGTGGCGGGAAAGGTGAGAGAAATCATCTTTCATAGAGGTAGGGTGAAGATGAGCAAATTTCTAAGGAGAAGGAAGGGTCATTTGGAGTGGATTCATGTTCAATCCAGGAGTCTGAAAATATATTTCTACACCCAGGACACTGTCACAATATATTGAGGTTTTATTTTGACAGAAGCATATTATGTAGTTTTATTTCCCCTGTCATGTTTTCAAAAACTAGTGTTTGCGTGGCACTGTTTAGCCTTGCCCAAGGAATTATTGGCTTTTTTAGGTGCCTGAAATATTGCTAACCAGCACTCACTGCTACTCTTGAGATATCTGTTTCCAATAAGCAGTATGCCACATTCTCAGTGCCAAATTCTCCTAGCATCTAACTTCGAAACCCCAAATTTAAATCATACCCTGAAGGCTTAAAGGACATTTGGCGTGTTGTTGCTTCTGTATCAGGAGATGCCTTGAGATGTAGCTCAATGGCATCAGTAGAAATTAGGTGTTATTTTAAAGAGATGGCATCTAAGACAATGTTCACCGAGTTTAACAACCTTTAAATTATCCATCACAATGTAATACGGACAGTTGCTGTCGGCCACTCTGATGCTACAGCCCTGAAAATCCTTAGGCCGTGATCTTGGGCTTGCTCCCACCAGTGAGCTCTGGCATTAACCTTGCCAGAGTTTGGGGTCGGCGGGGACACATCTAATTTGCACTGGGAAGGCAGGTGCAAACGCCAATGCAAGCCCTTCTCTGACACCTGTCTGCTTCATGTCGCCACATTCCCCTCGCCCCCCAACACCACCCCCATGTAAGGGGGCCTATCAAGATTTTTTTTTTTTAAAGGGTCTAGTCTTCAGGAGACCAGGCCTTTTGGTGGAGTGCACATGTGCCCATCTGGAGGCTGGCATGTCTCAGCTCACTGGGCATGATAGCCTCCAGTACTATGCCAGGTGCAAAATAACCAAGGAAGTGAGACCCCCCCCCCCCCCCCCAGCGTTACGCTGGGAATCCAGCAGAACCCCCCCCCCCCCCACCCAGGTTCTCAGCCTCGTTTGCAAATTGAAGAGTAAAGGGGAGAGGGAGCACATCTGAGCTCCATCGCAAAGGAGCCCCAGGCAGCACTTTAATAAAAATTCAGCCGTGGCAACGATGAAGACTCTACAATTGGCCCTGGCATCCCTTGGCTAGGAAGGGGTAAAAATCAGGTCGGGTTCCAGAGTGCTACAATTTTCTTTAAAAAAAACTTATTCTCGCCTGTGTCACCGTCTTCAGGAGAAGAGGTGGAAATTACTTTAAAAGTGAATGTTTGAACAAAGACTGGAAACAGTGACCTCTTATCAGACAATGAAGTCTAGATTAGCAATTATTTGCTCGGCATGGCAAGTATAGGGTTTGTAAACTAATGTTCCGCCGCCAGTCAGGGAAAGATATATTGCCGACTGTAGCCAGTGGTATTGGATCTTGAACACTCGTGTTTTGTGCAGCTTGCTGACACCAAATTTCTCCCATTTGCATCAGTCAATAAGTAATCACTGTGATTCTTGAATCCTTGTGGTCCTTATTTATCTCTGCCCGGTTTCCAGTGGTGCAGTTTGTCTTTCACTACAGGAAAAAAAAGATGTCTCATTTTCAGTTGTCACTAATCATTTCAACCCTCTGTTTAAAATTTAATACTCAATCCCTGCTAAAACAAGATGAATTGTCCGGCTATCAAGACTTCGATCGATAGATTTTTGTTAGGTAAGGGTATCAAGGGATATGGAGAAAAGTCAGATAAATTGAGTTGCGATACAGATCAGCCATGATCAAATAGAATGACAGAACAGGCTTGAGGAACTGAATGGCCTACCCCTGTAGCTATGTTCCAACAGTTGCTGTTATAATCGTCTGAAATTTTGTGCAAAGTTATGAATTAAATTTTGTTATATATATTGCCCATTCTCCTGCACTTTCATCTTTGAAGTAAATGCCACACAGTGAGGTGTTGGTTC
The DNA here is from genome assembly GCA_030390025.1 of Squalus acanthias. Lineage (NCBI taxonomy): Eukaryota > Metazoa > Chordata > Chondrichthyes > Squaliformes > Squalidae > Squalus > Squalus acanthias. Next base: position 178,970,531 of record CM059427.1, on the reverse strand, counting down.
GGTGCCTAATGTTTTTCATATGGAGAGCTTCTGATCTAAGCTATACCATGGGATGGGGGAGGTGAAGCGGAGGACAGAAAGAAGAAGGAAGGTGCTAACAGCAGACAAGAAACTTCCTATTCCCCACAGAGAGGGAAAGGGAAGTAAAAAGAGAAACTACTCACATAGTCTCTCAATCCTTCTGGCCTTGGACCACGAGCAGCATTGGCAACAGGATTGTTGTCCTGGAAATTGTCGATGATGTGGAACGACCTAACAACAACAACAACAACTATATCGCACCTTTAATGTAGTAAAACATCCCAAGGCGCTTCACAGGAGGGTTATCAGACACAATTTGACACCGAGCCACATAAGGAGATATCAGGACTGGTGACCAAAGAGGTACATTTTAAGGAGTGTCTTAAAAGGAGGAGAGAGAGTGTTAGCGAGGCGGAGAGGTTGAGGGAGGGAATTCCTGAGCTTACGGCCGAGGCAGCTGAAGGCACGGCCGCCAGTGGTGGAGAGATGAAAATCGGGGGGATGTGCAAGAGGCCAGAATTGGAGAAGTGCAGAGATCTCGGAGCGTTGTAGGGCTGGAGGAGGTTACAGAGATAGGGAGAGATGAGTCCATGGAAGGATTGGAAAACAAGGATGTGAATTTTAAAATCAAGGCGTTGGAAATGAAAGGGGATACAAAAATTTTTTAATGAATATGTAAACAGCAGAACATTGGCCAGTAAACGGTAAAAATTCAATTCAGCTTTTGTACAGCTGATGGTAGCCCATTTAACAAAAGGAAGCGAAATCACCATTTACTGTTTTAACAGAAAATTGTCGCCAAAGGAGCGAACAGTTGTGTAAGTTCCATCACACGTGGTCAGTTTCTGTAACCACCACTATCCAATGTGTATTTTGTCACTGCTACACTTCTGGCATCTGTTTTCAAAAAATAAGCCCAGCAGTTACTTTTTGTTGTCACTCTAAAGATTTCAGTGCTGTCCTTTGTTGCACAGAGGTGAGATCAATGGCAGGTTAATAACATTGGTGCTCTGTAATCTATCAGAGGTCAGTGTCCTTAGACGCTCTCTTTTTGATTGAGAGTCACATTGATCACATCAGGGAGTTCTGTCATGTGAAATGGAGAGCAGCAGAGAGGAAGTGGTGTCAGGAAAGGTAGACAGAGGTAGTGAGAAAAATAGATAACCCCGAAGAAGGATCTATACGGGATTTCTCACGACCCTCCTTCCCAAGAGGAAGTAGGCCAGGCAAAATATGCAAAGGTATTTAATTTCCACTGATTTAGCTGGTCAGGTAGTGACTGCTTTAAATAGCCCAGAAAATAATTTTACGTGAAAGCGCTAAACAGTGTGCTGCCCAAGGAATTCAAACTCCAAGTTCCAGGAGAGTAACTGAGGAACTGCCAGCCCATCACCAGAAGGGAGTTGAGGTAGGTACAGTGGCAATAATGTGCAAGGCCCTTAAACTGAAGACAAAAACCATTGTCGTGAACCCACACCTGTGCTATTTGCAAATGGTATGTTGGCCTTTATTACAAGAGGATTTGAGTATAAGAGTAAAGACATCGTACTGCAATTATATAGGGCCCTGGTGAGACCACACCTGGAGTATTGTGTACAGTTTTGGTCTCCTTACCTAAGGAAGGATATACTTGCCATAGAGGGAGTGCAACGAAGGTTCATCAGACTGATTCCTGGGATGGTGGGGGATTGTCCTATGAGGAGAGATTGAGTAGACTCGGCCTATATTCTCTAGAGTTTAGAAGAATGAGAGGTGATCTCATTGAAACATACAAAATTCTTACAGGGCTTGACAGGGTAGATGCAGGGAGGATGTTCCCCCTGGCTGGGGAGTCTCGAACCAGGGGTCCCAGTCTCAGAGTAAGGGGTCGGCCATTTGGACTGAGATGAGGAGAATTGTCTTCACTCAGAGGGTGGTGAATCTTTGGAATTCTCTATCCCAGAGGGCTGTGGAGGCTCAGTCGTTGAGTATATTCAAGACAGAGATCGATAGAGTTTTGGATATTAAGGGAATCAAGGGATATGGGGATAGTGTAGGAAAGTGGAGATGAGGCAGAAGATCAGCCATGATCTTATTGAATGGCGGAACAGGCTCGAGGGGCCGAATGGCCTATTCCTGCTCCTATTTCTTATGTTCTTATGTAAACATATCATTTGGACAGGAGAGCATTACACAGCCGTTGTAAAATCAAGACTGGTGCTTGCGTGTTTATAAGCAGTTTACTTAATTCATCTGAGCCCCGTGATTGTGTCATAGCTCACAACTCCTTCCATCCTGTTCCTTTAAATAAACATATTTTCTATAATCTGCTGAAGAAGGGAGAGAAGAAGAAACTTGATAATTATAGACCTGTTAGACTAATGACAGTTGTGTTTTCACTCTTAGAATTCATAATTTGAGATCAAATTCATGAGCATTTACAGATGCATGGGATAATCATGGACAGCAAGTCATGTTTGACAACTTTAATAGAGTTTTTCGAAAAAATGACTGATTGTGTGGATAATTTGGTCCTTGAGCCTCATCTACATTTTCGGGGGGAGCTGCTACCACCCGTCTTGCCTCGACTGAATTTCATACACATACACATTAGCGGAAAGCACACTTGCGTGGTTACCCAGCCATACCAACACCTCATCCATACATTTACCCACATACACACCTATACCTCCTCTAGACTACTGTGGACCTGTTCTGTGCTTAGGCAATTCACTCAGACTGTGATCCCAAATCATTTCTGCAGCCAGCACAGGAGATATAGTCATGTTCTTCACGGGCACTGCTTTGTTAGGATCAGACTCGGTCACTTACTGTTGAAGATTTCAGAAGCTGACAGTACCATCACACTGTGATAACTTGTGAGGCTAATAGGCTCAGGTATCAGTGAGCTTTTGACTGCAGACACCTGCCTTCTGAGGGAGACAAAGCACGCTAATGTAATGGACAGGTCCGAGCCACAGGGAGAAACTGTGACAGCATGGTAATTGGGCTAGAAGAGAAATACAAAGAGTAAAATACTGTTCAGAACTTCTACTATGGGCATTCATTAACAATCATTAAATATTCAGAGAGGATACATCATGGTTTAAATAAGCAGTACTTCATGTTAAATACAGAAACACAGTTGAGAATTGGCAAAGAGGCAACAAAGCATAGGATTGTATTTTGTGACAGGTGATTGAGTCAAAACCAAATTATCTTTTGCCGTTTAAGGTTATTGCTACTCCTGAATTTAAAAAATTTAGATATATTTGTTTTCTGAAACATTAATTTCTAATTTGCTATGATGGCAACCCCTGTATGACACTTTGAGACATTGGAAATTTAAAAGTTTGTTTTGTCTTTCAATCCACTTTGTTTAATTTTAAGGGTGAATTGGTGGTTATGAATCCAAGATTTCTATTTGAGTGATTAGAGAGGCAAGCATAGCTCTGAGGAGTGGGTGAGCATGTGTCAATAGGAAAGAGTGGCTCTGAGGATATAATGCGCGTCATGTTTTATTCAGTGCTTTTAATTTAAATACAAGCTTTAAAATGTTGCATTTGGTGGGGTTTGAACAGTTAATTCGATAAACTGGAAACCCTAGCCCCCAGAATTCCCCTTGCGGGCTCTTAGGTGAAGTTCTGGGGCAGGGCAGAGCTTCCATCCACATTTTCAGAGTTTGGGTGGATGGCAATGTCATTTTCAGCACAATTTGGACACTCGCCTCAGATTATCTGGTCATTATCACATTGCTGTTTGTCGGAGCTTGCTGTATACAAATTGGCTCCCGCATTTCCGACATTATAACAGTGACTACACTTCAAAAGTACTTCATTGGCTATAAAGCGCTTTGGGACGTCCTGAGGTCGTGAAAGGTGCTATATAAATGCAAGTTTTTATTTTTCCCACCCCTACCAGAATCAAGTACTGTCAAGCAAGTGTATCTGCTTCATGCAGCTCCATCCTGTCAGTCCTGCCTCTTTCTGTAATGTCCCTTTGAAGGAGGTGGATGCAAGAAGCGACCTCTCCCACTTCTGCTGGTATTTGAAAATCCAGAAGAAAAGTGATGGAGACCCCTCATAATCAGGTCCTACCCCAAATTCAGCCTCCCCCCCCCCCGCCCCCCCCCCCGCCCAAGATATCTAGGGGGAAAATTTGGTTGCTTTGCGCCTCCCGTTAGCGTCCAAAGAGGGCGCTAATTGGGCGCAAAGCAACTAGCCCCCGGGCGCAGCGATGTTTGCGCCGCTCGCAAAATTGACCAGACATTTTGCGGCGGCGCTAAACACTACCGCCATGATCTCCTGCGCCCGGATCTTGAGTGGTGCCCCCTGCCTTTCCGCCTGCCGCGAGCAACGACAGGTAGAGGGGAGCGTTTTGCAGTCGGGAAGGGACTGAGGGAGCGCTATTTAAAGGCGAACGCTTCCTGCCATTTTTTGTTGGTGACATTTTTGCACCACGCATTCTGAGAGAGAGCGAGAGACTTCTGGAGAGATTCAATGCTGTGTGAAGGAGTTTTGGGGACTGAGCAGCGCTTTGCAGGTTCATTTTGATTTGACCTTCCTACATCGATTTGGAAAAGACTATGGGGGCTGCACTCTGAGCTCTTTCCCTGGGCCTCACCATTGTTCTTTCCAGCAGAATTGATGTACAGGTCTCTCCAGGCTGAGATTCAAGGCTGCACTGAGCAGGGTGTGGATGGAGAGCAAGATCGACCTTCCCCTTTAAGAAATGGCCGGCGCCAGTGTGTCTGTATTCCATTACTAACTGACATCACATGAGCTTCGCCAGCGCTCTGAGGTAGTGCCTCGCTCCTCAGCGTTAGCACCTTAAGAGAGGTGTGTAGCGCCTGATTTAGCGCTCCAATCACCTCCAGGGCGATAGAAGCCAAGTTTGCAGTCGGAGGTGATAATTAGCGCCAGGCGCTAAACTTTGCGCCCGGCCGATAATTGCGCCCCAAACGGGGTGATACTGAATTTTTCCCCCCTAGTTTCATGTCTGAAAAATGGCCCATATTCTAGAATGAAAAACTTATTTTTTCTTTTACTTTCTTTTCAAGGCAGTATTTCTGAGTAGACTTTGCTATTTTTACTTGTAATTTCTATTCCCACCCATGGAATTGTATGCCCAAAAGTCACCACATTTGGAGAAGACGGGAGAAAAGGCAAGAAAATTAGTGGAAAAAGAAATTGATTGGGAGCTGAGTCATGCAATGGATCAGCATTCGATCTCACACCTCTGGAATCTGGCTTCACATTCAGCCATAATTCTGTGCTAATTACTAAGTATCTGGTGGAGAATGGAATTGAAGGTTATAAAGATAAATATAAGAAGTGATCAAATACTGCATCCAATATATTAATTCGAGTACTGCTGAGATCATGAAAATATCATCTGTGGAAAGTAGCTGATTAAGACTGAATAATGTAGATTGTAACATTAGCAAGATATTCTGAACTTTCACTCAATTACCTTGGAATCACAGGGAGAAATTTTGCAGAACATTTCCTTTGGAGATTAGATCAGTTGGATAGAGTCCACAGTACGGCAAATTGTACGTGGTCAGTGGAAGGAACAGATTTAATAGGACAAAGTCAGCATGGTTTTACGAAGGGGAAGTCATGTTTGACAAATTTGCTGGAGTTCTTTGAGGAAGTAACATATAGAGTGGATAAAGGGGAACCAGTGGACGTAGTGTATTTGGACTTCCAAAAGGCATTTGACAAGGTGCCACACAAAAGATTATTGCTTAAGGTAAAAAATCACGGGATTGGGGGTAATATTCTGGCATGGATAGAGGATTGGCTATCTAACAGAAAGCAAAGAGTTGGGATAAATGGTTCATTCTCAGACTGGCAATCAGTAACTAGTGGTGTTCCACAGGGGTCAGTGCTGGGTCCCCAACTCTTCACAATCTATATTAACGATTTGGAGGAAGGGACCAAGTGTAACATATCAAAATTTGCAGATGATACAAAGATGGGAGGGAAAGTAGTGAGTGAGGAGGACATAAAAAACCTGCAAGGGGACATAGACAGGCTAAGTAAGTGGGCAGAGATTTGGCAGATGGAATACAACACTGGAAAGTGTGAGGTGATGCACTTTGGCAGGAAAAATCCTAGAGCAATTTATTATCTTAATGGCAAGAAACTGGAGAGTACTGAAGTGCAAAGGGATCTGGGGGTCCTGGTGCACGAAACTCAAAAGGTTAGTATGCAGGTGCAGCAAGTGATTAAGAAGGCAAATGGAATGTTGGCTTTCATTGCTAGGGGGATAGAATATAAAAATAGGGAGGTATTGCTTCAGTTGTACAAGGTATTGGTGAGACCGCACCTGGAATACTGCATACAGTTTTGGTGTCCTTACTTAAGGAAAGACATCCTTGCTCTCGAGGCAGTGCAAAAAAGGTTCACTCGGTTAATCCCGGGGATGAGGGGGTGGTCATATGAGGAGAGGTTGGGTAGATTGGGACTCTACTCATTGGAGTTCAGAAGAATGAGAGGCGATCTTATTGAAACATATAAGATTGTGAAGGGGTTGGATCGGGTGGATGCGGGGAGGATGTTCCCGATGACGGGTGAGACGAGAACTAGGGGACATAGTCTTAGAATAAGGGGCTGCTCTTTCAAAACTGAGATGAGGAGGAACTACTTCACTCAGAGGGTGGTAGGTCCATGGAATATGCTGCCACAAAAAGCTGTAGAAGCTACAACATTAATTAAATTTAAAACAGAAATAGACAGTTTCCTAGAAGTAAAGGGCATTAAGAGTTACGGGGAGCGGGCAGGAATTTGGACATGAGTCTAGGTTCGGATCGGTCATGGCCCTGTGGGTAGTGGAGCGGGCCCAGGGACTGTGTAGCCTGATTCTGCTCCTATTTCGTGTGTGCAATTCTGTTAGATGCAGGAGATGGTTCTGTGATAGATAGTAGATTGGCGGTTAGGATCAGATCAGCCATGATCTTATTGAATGGCGGAGCAGGCTCGAGGGGCCGATTGGCCTACTCCTGCTCCTATTTCTTATGTTCTTATTTGATGCGCAAAATAGCCTTTTGTTATCCAATACTTTCTAATGATCTTAACTTGACATTTTCAGTCAAATGCAGCAAAGTTGTAGGAAATGAAAATGTCATGCTGGTGCATTGGTGACTGCTGTTCTTCAGCTGAGTTTGTTGCGGTGGACTAAAGGGACTGTTAACTCTACTTCTGCTTCATGCTGACCTGTCAGGACTTGAAACTCATGCCAGAATGGTAAAGGTGTTCCATTCTTCAGCACCGACATCCATCGCCTTGATGAACATAAAAGATAATTTACTCAAAACAAAACTAAAAACGAAAATGCTTTTGGATCTTTCAGTAGAAAGATTCAGTTATTGAATATTCACCTAAATGGAAACTGATTACTAACCATGCTTATGACATTATCAGATTCTGTGCAGGAGTGTCCTCACAATTGCCATGGCAATGGAGAGTGTGTGTCGGGAGTTTGTCACTGCTTCCCAGGATTCCACGGGGCTGACTGTGCAAAAGGTACCGTTTGATCTCTTGTTTATAACTGAAGGCCACTCACATCAATTTCTGTTGCAAATATAATGGAATCTGTCCATGGACAGCAGTGTGATATCAGTAAAAGGGATCAATAATTTAGAGGTAACATTAGGCATTACAATTACTTATTCTCAAGCTAGACTTTGTTCTTAGTCATTTGTTATTGAAATAGTGTGAAGCATTGTATTCAACTATTTCCGGCAGACCTATCAGTAAGGGAAACCTTTTGGAGTAGGTCCAGCCTATAACATTACTGTCAGTTGTATCGATCTGTCCAGAGATGATGAGCTGCTTTTTTTTCAGGATGGTGGGGTGGGGGGTGTGATGCCAAATAGTGTAGCCTTCATAGAGTAGTTTCTATTCTTGTTACATGGCACTAATTAGCACTAAATTAGCAATCACACTTGCAGACACCATAGAAATGGCTGGTGTGGGGGGGAAAAGCATTTGTCGCACGGGGTGCCCTTCTGAGTTAGGGCTAATGCGTGTTGGTGATAACTGTGTCGAGGGAGCTTCATCTTTTATAGAACCCGTGCTGTACCTCACCTGGGAATGTTCGATTCTGACACTGGTTGCAAAAAAAAGTCATCCATTCCTCAGAATGCTTACTCTTCATCTTAATAGGCACAAAACAAAATCACCAAGGGAGAGCAAGGAATCATATATTGGAAAACCAGCAGACTAATCCCTCCCAATTCAGCACGAGAAAATATCAATTGTTATTCATTTTAGCCCTTGAAATGATAGTCCAAACACTCATTCTTGCTGTATGGAGTTCCTGTCTGTTCAGCAGGCTAATGGTCAGCACAGTCAATTTAAAATTGGTAGGACAGGATAGCATGGAAACTGAATGCTACATAGATATAGATACAGATATATTGACCCAGATAGAAAGTGAATAGGATTGGGTAGAAGTTTCTTTTTTAACTATCAATTTTCCCCAAAAAAGCAGGCAATTATGGTAGAAAAGAATATTTATCTTGAGGCAGCTTGTTTTTGCCTGTGTGACATTGAGTTGTGAGGCATCAACATGTGAGGAGTTCAGAAATCACACAGCAAAGCACCTTCTCAATAGATAAATCATATTTTTAAAAGGGAAATCTCTATCACTCTCCATAGAAGTTTACAGCACAAAGGAGTGCCATTCATATCTATCCTGGTTCTTTGTTAAAGCACTCAACAACATCATCATTGACTCGCCAACAGAAAAAATACCCCTATCTATTCACCATATCAAAACACTTCATCATTTTAAAATCCTTCATTAAATCTCCTCTTATTCTTCTCTGCTGCAGTGGAAATAGTCCCATAATCTTAAGTTCCTCCTCATTACTATAACTTCCCATTTCTGGTGTCATCCTAGAACATCTACACTGTAGGCGTTCTATCGCTTTAATGTCATTTCTATAATGGGGTATCCAAAACGGCATATAGTACTTTAACTGTGGTCTAACCAATGTTTTATACAAACTGATCATGACTTCCTTAGTGTTGTACGCTATGCCGCTATTTATAAAACCCTCTTGGCTTTCATTATGGCTTTATCTACCTTAACTCACATTTCCAAGAGATTATGTATTTGAACTGCTTGTCTACCCTTCAGTATCTTTCCACTGAATATATACTCTGTTCCTTAGTTATCCTCCCAAAATCTATTACCTCACTTCTATCAACATTAAGTTGCATCTGCCACCTTTGTGCCTATTCCGCTAACCTATTACTATCTTTTGTAACCAACACAATGAACACTTAGTTAAAAACATAAAGTGGCAACTGATTTGAATCTACCAAATTATAAAACTCTCAAATGGAACATTTGGAAGAGGAACAGGATAGGGGGTAGGGTCAAAATAGACCACCAGACAACGACATTGATGAGTACTAAACATGGTCCACACGGCCAATATACTCCCAGTGCTATTTAGAAGCTATGAAGGATGAATATAGCAGTTTACACAGGAGCATTGTAAAGAAAATTATTTTAACCGATTTTAAAAGTAATAAATAAGTATCATAAGAAATACCACCAATATGTGATGATTTTTTTTACTCATATAGCTTTCCCTCATGTGATTACAACTTTGTCCAATTGTAAATGTTTGTTCTTTTAATTCAAAATGAAATAAAAAAGCATCTAATAAAAAATAAACAGTAGAATCCACTTGTAGCAATCACCGCTTGTGGTGAGATGGCAGGGTATATAAGGCTCAAATAATTAAATGCCAAAATCAGTTTGTTTCAAACATGCAGATTTTCCATTGGTTGTACTGGTCATTTTGTGCGACTACTTTTAAACCCTACCAGGCTGTCGGCACTACTCAGCTGTCGGGCACTTTAATCAGCTGATTAACCAGCTGCTCACCTCTCATCTCAGCCTCTAGTCATAACTTCAGTGCTGTTTTTATCAGCTGATTTTAATATCCCTGCTATTTTTTGGTTCATTTATTAAGGCTGGTTAGAGTAAAATTAGCCCCGTGTTACCCTATAGAAGATGAGACCTTGCTGATTTGTCTGGGGAGGCAAAGATACGGAAACGAGCTGTAACAAGCTCAACTACACCACCTACCTCTGTGAAGAAGTCCAGAGATCAGACTGTCAATACCCTCTCAACTGAGGAGAATAACATAAATGGTGGTAGAGAGCTCTACTTTAAAAAGAGAAGAAATTAAGCAATAAAGTAATGTAGTTTCAAAAGAAAATTGGTTTATCTAAACTCTGTTGGTTTTCGAGCAATGATAAACCTAACTGACTGCACAATCCACCAAGGAGATGATATTATGGAGACTTGTGTAATAGTCAGTTAATTCTGCTTGCCAAAGAAGACCTTTTAACTTACAGGACTGTCAAATTAAAGAGAGAAGATCTCCCTTACGAGTGGATAAGCTGAGGATTTCAGGGCCTTAGTGCACAATACATTCATTGATACATTAAGTGCAGGGCCAGTTCTACTTATACGTATTTGTTATATTCATTTCTATTAATGAGGATTGTTACAAGTTTGGACAGCGAGTTAACAGCCACATTGTATCCTGTAAGTAACCTCTGGTCTCGCTCCAGACACACACCAGCAGAGCATCCTTTGACCTGGGAGTGGAAGCAGGCCCCAATTATAAGTCAATCTCAACTTAATATTTATCTTTAGAACAACTCATACAAGGACAATTATTCCAAGCATGCCAAATTAGCTAATTGTCATTTCACACAAATGCAACATTGTTACTAGGACATTTGTGTCTGGGTGGCTGACCAGTTTACGACTCCTGTAAAGTATGTGAATATGGCAAATTTACAGCAGCAGTTGGGGCGGGATTAGATTCAGTCATGGTGCTTAGACAAGAGTGTACTTGAGCCAAGTGTAGCATTCTATGGAACTAAACCGCTTCCCATTTTCCCTATTGTATAGAATTTCAATGGCCAAATAGTTTCTCAGAGATTCCCGTTATATATCCATATATAGGAAAGTTTTACAATGCATCCGTTAGGCACCACCAAATCACATCTGAACATTCTTAAACAAATAGAGAATTTCTGCTGGTTTTTCTGACCTCATGATAAACTAATATCTCCCCAAAGGCCGCTAATCTAGAGAAACGGACAATAAAAACAGAAAATGCTGGAAATACTCAGCAGGTCAGGCAGCATCTGTGGTGAGAGAAACAAAGTTAACGTTTCAGGTCGATGACCCTTAGTCAGTTCTCTTGAAGTCTATCACTATCCTCCTCACTGTTCACTATACTTCCAAGTTTTGTGTCATCTGCAAATTTTGAAATTGTGCCCTATACTCCCAAGTCCAGGTCATTAATATATATCAAGAAAAGCAGTGGTCCTAGAAGCGACCCCTGGGGAACACCACTGTATACCTTCCTCCAGTCCGAAAAACAACTGTTCATCACTACTCTCTGTTTCCTGTCACTTGGCCAATTTCATATCCATGTTGCCACTGTCCCTTTTATTCCATGGGCTTCAACTTTGCTGGCAAACCTATTATGTGGCACTTTGTCAAACGCCTTTTGGAAGTCCATGTACACCACATCAACTGCATTGCCCTCATCAACCCTCTCTGTTACCTCATCAAAAAACTCAATCTAGTTAGTTAAACACAATATTCCTTTAACAAATCCATGCTGGCTTTCCATAATTAATCCACACTTGTCCAAGTGACTGTTAATTTTGTCCCTGACTATCATTTCTAAAAGCTTCCCCACAACCAAGGTTTAACTGACTGGCCTGCAGTCGCTGAGTTTATCCTTACACCTTTTTTTGAACAAGGGTGTAACATTTGTATTTCTCCAGTCCTCTGGCACCAACCCCGTATCTAAGGAGGATTGGAAGTGTGAGCACACTAAGCATAATTCACAACCAAATCTCACCTAGAGATGTAAGGGTATTCTACATGCCAAATTAAGAAGTAGGCTTTAGTTTATTGATTTCATGTTGCTTTTGTTTAGATTGAATTGATGAAATGAACAATTAAATGGTCTGCGGTATAAAAGTATGAAAATAGATACTTTTGTCTGCAATTTATAGAGCACCTAACCCAACTAAGAACATGGCTTGACAAAGTTAATATGCATTTATCAGGATTCAGTTGTACATATTAAAAAGTATATATTTACTGGGCTCCTGACGGCACGCTGAGTGAGTGCACTGACTGGTAAAGAACCATAAAGAGTGGAAAGTGTTAAATACAGGTCCTGGTCTGTCCTGAGCTAGCTAATCTTTTCCTGGGTGGCAGTGGGGGCACCCCAGTTGACCTCAGTATCCCTGGACCAGGAAGGGAAATAAAATCCATCCCTGGTTCAGGCCCCCAATCATTAACCAGTGAGCGTTGTTGGAAAGTGTGCAGGTGTGGACGTCTGGTGGGGACTGGATCAGGCTTGACTGCAATGCCCAACCGCCCCCACCCTCCCACAGCTTAATAGCCTGCCAACAACCACTGCCTAGGCCCACACATATAGAATGGCTACTTGGGTGAGGGACTGGAGGGCTGCCATTGCCCCTGAGACCATACCCCAGCATGAGACATCGCCTTCAGGAGAGAAGGAGAGAAAGGTGGGGGGAAAAGATACCATGTAACAGATCTGGTAAATATTTACACTGTTTAGGCCTTAGGCACTTCAACAGCCCATGATGTGATACCTTGCAGCAACTTAACCCGGCAGTAGCTGGGCAAACATGGTTATCGAACTGAATGATTTTAATTTGCATATCCAATCAAACAGTCATGACCAAAATTCCAAATGTCTTTATGTGGATAAATTCCTTATCTTGAAAGGGGGAGGTTCTCATCTGCCAGGTTGAGCTGTTTCCAGGTACAGTTGTGTATAAAGCTTCATCTTTTCAGATATTGGTTCTCATTCTGAGTTTGCTGTTTTATTTTTGTTGTGCATTCTTGTTTGTTTATGGCTTTCTACTCAAGGACGACGACATTTTTCTAAATTTAAACACAAGGGTAGGTTTTCTTTTTGTATTATTTGCCTCCGTATTATTTATGTCACACTTTTCCCAAGTTATTTAAATCTATTTTGGTAGAACTGCATACTCCTCCCTGCCACCCCACCCCACCCCGGCAAGGAGCACTTGTAAAAGAGCACATGGCTAATGGTACAACCGCACTGGTACAATGAACAAGACATCAGTCAGGGAGCAGCTGTTTACTATGTCCATGGCAAAACACCAGTAGTTTACATCAAACCTTCCCTCTCCCCACCCCACAAAAACCCACGAGCAGTAAGGACATTGCAAAATAATAGAGCAATGCTGGGTAGATGTGTGAGCCACCTGATATCACAAATGAAATTATTTTGAGGTGACTGAATATATACAAGCATAAACAGTGTTAAGAAACTGGTAATGCTCATGTCCCCAATGGATCGGTGTGTTGGCTCCTCAGCACTATTCCCAGGTCCAAATATGTCAGTGGTTAAGTACATCCCCAATGGTGGTTGCAGGCATCCAGTTGGGGGTGAGAGGTTGCTCTTAAGACCCTGGGATGCCAATATTTGAGACCACAGCCATGGGAGGGAGGAGGGAATTAGTATATTGGTCACCGAATCACTGGACTTTTTACCAGTCCCACATCATGCGCTGCCTGTACTGGTCCTGTATTTGTACCTATCTCTCAGTAACTTCCTAAACCTAAGGGTCTCGGTGGAAAAAGGTGAGTACTTTGCCCGCTCTGCCACTCAGCTACTGTTTGCACAAAGCCCTGATCTGCTCCATTGGCAGCAGATGTAAAAAAAGCAAAACTATTTGTTTGACAACACTTTTTATTTTAAAAAGCAGCATGAATGAAGTATTGTTGGCAGTTAAACCCACTTACAGGTGTATAAAATTATTATCCTCATCAATCATAGATAACGTCTGCAAAAAATGTCAAGCAACTTTACTGAAAGTTTAATTAAACAGCTGTGTATTTTAATTTGCTGCTCTCTCCAGGGTCACCTGTCATGTTTTTAACACACATCAGCATCCTTTGGTTCGGTTTAAAAAAAAAATCCGATTTCCTTTTAACGAAATCAATTATAATACACAGCGGATTAATTACATGTTGTGAAATTTACTGCTGAGCTCAGCACAGAATTCCTGAAGGTTCATGAGGACAATGACAGCACACACCTGGCAATGACCCTTCCTTCTGCTAGAACTGCCTCTTGAATTTCTGCCTTTCACTCAATTCGAACCGTAGCTGTTACTTTTGTTTTATGTTCCTTTCTAAAGCTAGGCCGGAAAGGTCCCATATTGAAGCTGCTCCCGCCTGTCTGTGTATCTGCTTCCGATAGCAAGCAGTCTTGATGTCTCTCCCACTCTCACTGGAGCTCAGTGAAGTGCCAGATCAATAGGCACAAAAAATGACACGTTCAAATTGACATGATTCTGGTGTCAGAAGATGTCAAATTCAATGCAAACAATGTTTTTTGTTTACAGAAAATGCCTAATTGGATGTAGCAGTGAAAACTGATTGGATATGGATATAAACCAGTTGCTTATAGCCCAACAAATAATAATGATTTGTAAAAACTGCAACTTGATAATTTTCTTGTGTGCTACATGTGGTGATGTCATTTCCATGAGAAAATGATTTTGAATATTTCACAATAAACCATAAAATATGAGCATGGAGCTAAAAGCTACACTTTGTGAATAAACAAGTGGAGAGCTGAGCAGGACCACTAGAAGCTCGGTCACGGTGCAGAAAGTGGGCAAAATGTTCCTTGAGATGAGTGCGAAATGTACCCTCCAAACAGCAAGAAAAATCTTTTTTTCAAAGCAGATAAACACATATTGCAGCTCGAATCATCGCACTGTAATTACACCGTGCTGCCAGCTTTGAATCCCAAGTGATGACACTCTCAGAGCACATTTCACCAGCGATTTGTTTTTTTCCCCCCCCCCCACAACTTTGACTGGAATTAGCATCGTGTCACTCGGAACCTTCACAGCTGACAGAGAAAGGTGACTTTCATCCTCCTCAACTCTCCATCTGGACTGAATCTAAACCTCAGTCCCAGAGGTAAAATGCTTTGGCTCTGACATTTAGGGGTCGATTTTAACCCCCCCCCCCCCTCAGTGGCAACAGTGAAGGGGTTCAAATCGTCCAAGTCCACAAACCGATCCAAGATTGCACCATTCCCGCCCGGCGACGTTTTATCTTCACCGATTTTGAAGTCGGCTAAGGCTCCTGCTGCTGGCAGGCGCAGGCCTAATTCAAGTCTCAGCCTGATGACATCATTGGCGTCAAGACAGCACTTTAACTTACGTCTGCGCGTGGCCAACCCCAGCACCTCAACCATGGCGGGAAAATATTACTTGTTATGTAGAATCTTCGTGGGCCAGGAGGATACCTTGGGCCTTGCCTGCCTCGGCTGCCCTCCCTCCCTCCCTCCCTCCCTCCGATTATTCCTGATTTCACTCCCCCCCCCACCCCCACCCCTTGCGCACTTAGCTTGATGTTTCCGTGGGTTCCCAGGAGCGGCCTGATCCCCTGTGACTTTCCATTCCCGCCTGCTGTCGTTGACATCATTCCCACTGGCTTCGGCCAGGGGTCAGTTTTGGGGAATTCAAATGAGGCCCAGGAATTAAAATCGCTCTGGCCTGACGCTCTGGGCTGCCTGACAGTTTGCTGCCCAGTTCTACCCTCGCACCCCGATTTCCGTCCCTGTTAAAATCGACCCTTTAGTGTTTCCCCCCGCCCTTTCCCAATATAGCGGTCAGTTTTCATGAAGTGCCGGAATTCAGTAGAAGTACCCTTACATTGTACCTTTCGTATATCACGCCCTGCTGCCTCTCAATATTTTCCTCCAATTTCACTTTAAAATGTATTGAAAACCCTACATTATTGTACTAAATGTAGAAACATTTTAAACAAGACCGCTTTGTGTCGTAAAGAAATCTCAATATATTAAAAGAAATCTGATCTTGATGTTCAAAAATTAATACCACAATTGTGCTGAGATTTCAAACATAATTTACGAATGGTCTTCCTCCAGACTCAATTGTCCAGTCCTAGTATCATAACCACTACACTACTGTACCCACAGAAAATGACTCCTAGTATAAACACATTTTGTATTGCAGTCTAAGGGACCATTGCAATATCAATATTTGCAATGCACACACACAATTCAAATTCATGCCCACAACTGCCCGTGCATCAATTTGCTAGCCTGGGGAGGTTCTGAGTAGAGGTAGGTACAAAGGAACATAAAAACATAGTAAGAGCAGCCAGTCATTCAGCTCCTTGAGCCTGTTCTGCCATTCAGTAAGATCATGTGTGATCTGTACCTCAACTCCACTTTACCCACCTTTGATCCATTTCCCTTGATACCCTGACCTAATAAAAATCTGTCGATCTCAGTCTTGAAAATTTCAATTGACCCAGCATCCACAGCTTTTTGGTGAGAGAATAGCCCATTTCCACTGGTGGTTCCTGATTTCACTTCTGAATGGGCCTAGCTCTAATTTTAAGATGATGCCTCATAATGTTTCAAATTCCTCCACCAGAGGAAATAGTTTCTCTGTATCGACCCTATCGAATCCTGAAGCACCTCAATTAGATCGCCCCTCAACCTACTAAACTCAAGGGAATACAAGCAAAGTTGATGCAATCTACCCTCTTAATTTAACACTTTAAGCCCTGGTGTCATTCTGGTGAATCTGCTTCAAGGCCAGTCTATCTTTCCTGAGTTTCAGTGCCATCTCCATTACCCCAGATGGGGTAGGGCAAGTTATCATGTTAACTTAGGAGCTGTTTCAAGAGCGCCGAATCTGAGGTATTGGAGCAAGCCATCCATCGATGGGGGATGGGGTGGCATCCAGGGAGACCAAAACTAAAAGAGAAAAATTCCTATGAAATGTGGAAGGAACAATGTAAGTGCACTTTAAAAATGCTAGTTACTTTAAGTATGTGGAAACACTGAGAGCAGCTTTATGTTACTGTGAGGAAACGACTGTAACATCAAAAGAGTTATTGTGACTTCACAGGAGATCACAACGGGGTAAGAATTCCTCTACCAACTGTGCATAGCGACGTGGTAAATGTGTTTGTGAAGACTTCCTCTGTTCGATACTCCCAGCAAAATTAGAAACAGTGTCTCCTAGAACAGAGGAACTCTACAAAAGCACATTTGAGATGTCACTGCACAGAGCAGTCAAAGGAATTCTTACCCCAGATGTCAAAAAATAAACCCATGGAAATGACCCCGTCACATGAGAGACACTAGATCCTCTTTATATCCTCTTAATTTTGAATTTCAAATTTTTAGGAAGTAAGTTCACAGCATAGATATATGGATTTTATGATAGAAGTGTATGACTACCACAGAAAACAGCTTTTATTTTTCTTGTTCTCTCTTTGTCTGTCTGTCTGTCTCTTTTTTTTCTCTGTCTGTGTCTCTCCAGCTGCTTGCCCTGTACTGTGCAGTGGTAACGGTCAATACTCCAAGGGGAACTGCATCTGCTACAGCGGCTGGAAGGGAGCCGAGTGTGATGTACCCGTCAGCCAGTGCATTGACCCTGCATGCGGAGGCCGTGGGACCTGCACCGCGGGAACCTGTGTCTGCTCTGCAGGCTACAAAGGCGAGAACTGTGAGGAAGGTAAAAAGGCAGCAAAAAATGGCACTGCAGAAATGCTTCCCGTATACGGAGCTCAAATAGTAGTAGATTAGTCAGTAACACAGTCAGAAAGAGTTACTTCCACTTAAGATTTTAGGGGGGTTAAATTGGATAACCCTCAAACGGGCGTGGGGACCGCGGTACGCCTCGATTTAAAAATTCTCATCCTTGTTTTCAAATCCCTCCGTGGCCTCACCCCTCCCTATCTCTGTAGCCTCCTACAACCTTCCAAGATCTCTGCGCTCCTCCAATTCTAGCCTCTTGCGCATCCCCAATTTTGTTCGCTCTACCATTGGTGGTCGTGCCTTCAACTGCCTAGGCCCTGAGCTCTGGAATTCCCTCCCTAAACATCTGCGCCTCTCTACCTCTCTCTCCTCCTTTAAGATGCTCCTTAAAACCTACCTCTTTGACCAAGCTTTTGGTCACCAGTCCTGATATCTCCTTATGTGGCTCGGTGTCAAATTTTGTTTGGTAACACTCCTGAGAAGCACCTTGGGATGGTTTACGATATTAAAGGCACTGTACAAAGGCAAGTTGTTGTTGTTAACTTGTGCCCGTTCGTTGTGTTGCAGGCAGCATGTTAAATTGGTTCTGCTTGATGTTATACTTGATTTCTGCGTGCAGCCAGCATTACCTGCGCTGTTCATTGGCTGCATGCATCAGCAGGGGGCCTGATATCACGGGAGGCTAGCGTTACTTAAAGGCAGTCTGCACCTCTTAAAAGGGAGGTGCATTGTTGCTGCAAAAAGTGATGGGAGTCTTTTGTGAATGGAATCTGTGTTGTAATATATTGAAGAATGGCTGAACGTGCAAGAGAGACAAGTATAGGAAATCTCCAAAAGCACATACAATTCCACCAGCAACTAAGCTGTAAGTACTTAATGATCCCTTTCAATAGCACTGGTGATGGTTTATTTATTCCATTTAACATCGTGTTCAGCTGTGCGAAGTTAAGACAGGGCAACGGCTGGAGTTGAAAAATGGCAGCGGTGGCTTCAAATCAGCGTTGCACACTGATTTGCGTCATCATCGCGCTGCTCTGCCTGTTGCCAGCAGTTGTTAGGTGCGCGCGCATCTTGGACCACATTTTTGAGTCTTAGTTGGCCGCGTAGCACCTAAAAAAATGGGCGTTACACGTCCCAATTTAGCTCCCCCTCTCTTTATTATGGGACTTTGTCCTTTTCTGTTCCCTTTGGTGTAGTACTAAAGCTAAAGAAGTGGAGAGAGTTTACGTTTCATTGGTAACCTGTGCAAATTAACTGTAGTTAAGGGTTGTGGTGGCCATTGGGTTTATTGAAATGACCGAGAGTGTGTTACATAAATTATCCGATTATCAGACCACCACCTACCAGCTATCCGACCTGTACAGCATATCCAAAATGTTAGCATATCACACTGGCACTCATTAGCGACCCAGTTCTTACACTGACTATAGAAAGTGTCCCTGGATCACACCAATACCCATCAGATATCATGTTTATACAGTCACTGTAAGAAATATTGGTCTGTCACACCAGGACCTGTCAGCTATTCTCTAATTCTTGGGAACACTAGTGCTTTTATTGTTTGTAATCAGATTATTTTCTTTAGCACTTAAAGTTATAAAATTGAAAGTTTGGAGATTTCTATTTTAGTGGAGCCAATCAATGCACTTTGAGTCATGTACTGTTGCTGTGGTGGATTGATAAGAGTGTTTCTGGCCCCCATTAGACATTGTTTAATGCCAATCTTGGGGCCGGTTTCTTTGAATCGATAAAGTGCATCCTCAGTTAATCAATCATCCTTGCCAGTGCCACATCAAAATCATTAGAAGTGAGGCAGGTTGTGGCAAGTTACATGTCAAGCACAAGTAGTCAGTATGTGGACTGCTGTGAACAGTGAAGCCAGGTCCACAGTGAAGGTGAGTGATGAAGTGCCAAGAAATGCAGAAAATAAAACCCTGATAATAGCAACTTCACAAGGAACGTGGCAGAATTTTGTCACGATCACCAAAATATAACAGGGTAACGCTGAACAAATTAGAATCTAGACATGGCATGTTATCAGCTGTAATATTCAGTGAAATAAAACCCAATGTTGCTGCCGTTTGAATCATGTGGTCTGACCGCATTGCAATTCAAACAACCATGTGAGTTCACTGCTTTTTTCAAATGACAACAATGACTTGCATTTTTATAGTGCCTTTATCGTAGTAAAAAGTCGCAAGGCGTTTCACAGGAACGCAATCAGACAAGGATTGACACCGAGCCGAAGAAGGAACCAATAGGACAGGTGACCAAAAGCTTGGCCAAAGAGGTAGCTTTTAAGGGGGGTCTTACAGGAGGAGAGAGAGGCGGAGAGGTTTAGGAAGAGAATTCCAGAACTTATGATCTGGATAGCTGAAGGCACGGCTATTCATGGTGGGGCAAAGGAAGTCGGGGATGCACAAGAAATGAAACAACTTTCAAATCGGACGTGTCTCTGCTACAAATCTGGTTTAAGCAGCATTAAATGACTCTTTCTTTCTATATATCATAAAGAATGTGTTGGTAACGTGCTTCACTGTTTCAAGATGGTTTTTATGGTTTCCTTTGTCATTTTAACTTCTTTATAGGTTACTTTCTTATAATACATGGCTAGCTACATGTTATCCTGTATAAATACACTGCTAGCCATGTGTTAACCTGTGCTAAGACATTGCTAGCTGTGTGCTTTATCGCATAAAGATAATGCCAGTTGTGTGTTATCCTGTAGAAGGACACTACTAGCTACATGCTTTCCTGTGCAAACACCCTACTAGCTATGTGTTATTCCTGTGTAAACACACTGCTAGGTCTATTATCCTCCGGGTGACACACTCCTGGGCCTTTATTATTCTCTCTTGCTGCATAGTACAGCAGCATTTGATTTCTAATTATTTGATTTGCTTATAGGAGACTCCAATGCATTACTGTCCAGTATCACACACTGTACTGGTAAAAAAAAAATCTATTGACAGCATAATACACTCATTAATTCTACCCGTATATATTATTTTAGAGCAGCACAGATTTTCTTTTCAAAGCAGTCGTGTTCATATACTGTGAATTAACTGCTTGGTTTTTTTTGTAGTATCGGAGTCCTTTGATATTTTACTGCTGCATCACACAATCCAACCCGTGTTATCTTATATATAGCATGCCTCTAACACGTTATTGTCCTTTATGTAACTCAAATTTAGCACTACTGTGAAACCTGTTATGTAGAATAATTGTATTATTTAAATTGCGCTCGAAATCTCAGCGTTGTTTTAGTCTCCACCTTGCTGCTCACCAAGACTGAGCTGCAGAAAGCAACTCAGCTCCCCGATGCTGTATTTCAGGTTAATTCAACTTTACTGGAAGCAATAGCTCTCTTTATTATATTTGGATTGATAGAAATTTCAAATGAATATGGTTGTTCACACCTACCAACAAAAAACACCGTGCGTGGAATCCCTCCCCTTTTGCTCCACAGCCGATTTAAAGTCAGTGGCCGAACCTTTTATCCTGTTGATCTGGTGTCATATTTTAATATGATCTGGGAAGAGGACGTCTTGAAATTTCTACAGGGGATGCGTTTCCCTTCTAGACGTGTTGAGGGTCATTTTAACCTGACCGACCTGGTGGGGAACTGACCGTATCGGATCGGCTGCTCGTTTTACACCCTGCGAATAATTGCACCACTGTGTGTGGCGCTGAGCCATACAGACTAGGAAGGCCCCAGATTTCATCTGTGGGTCAAAACTGGTCAAAATATATGTGCTGAGCGAACTGATCACAGCTGGGGCAGCAGTAAAGCTGGTGCCATTGGTGCCATTGTTGGTGGACTGAGCAGCAGAAAATTCAGGCAGAGTTGACTTTTCTGATCGCTACCCATTGGCCCTTCCTGGAAAATGCTGTGAATAGATGACCAGTGAGGACAGAATCAGTCTTTCCTGTGCAGTAGCTCACTGTCTCTGAAAGAATGGCCATTTGGTTGAGATACCAGAGATCTGCTTTTACCAATGGGATTGTCCTCCAGGATTGTATTGCATTTTCTTGGAGACAGGAGACGAGAAAAGAGGATTAAATTGGTGAACAAAGTTTTGATAAAGTTTACACTCAAACTTGCTGCAATGAACAGAATAGAAAGCTTGTGACAGATTCTTCTGTGAATGCTGTTCTTGGAACAGAGTCTGCCCAGAAGCTCCCTCCTGTGTCAGTAACATCCTTTTAATCTTGACACATGTTGTACAAAAACACTCCTACTGTCCTCCAAACGTGATTGCTGGTGTGTATGTGTGCTTCATTTTTATAAAATCCTGCATTCCGAATTTTTGAATAGAATTACGGATGAACTAGTTTTGTTTCTGGTGTTTAGGTGCTGCATTAATTCACTAATACATTCCAGCGTTGCACTCTGCATGACGTTGATCAATACGAGAGCAACTGATTCAGCTAAATCGAAATTGAAAACCTAGTATAAATCCAAAAGCTGTGTCTTCTCTCCAGGGAATTCTGCGCAAGCCTCCTTAAAGTATGAGATTTGATGGTTTAGCAGCCTAAGTGATAAGAGTAAACTGCCACAAATACATCAGAAATTTTATTAAAGGACGGAAATGATTTTATTGATCTGTGTTTCTAAAAAGAATGGACTCAGCTGATTTGTATGCATTTCCAAGCTATGGAGCTTTAAGGAACTGGAATTGGAGATAGCTGACCAGCGAAAAGAAACCTCACCGGGTAGCATTCATGCCCTGAACATTGTGTTTATCATATTTAAGTTGTTCATAATATTTGCCTCGTACAGTGATGACATTGGATTTGATAATTGTGATTAGTAATTTTATGCTGCATAAACCAAGCTCAAGTATTATTGAGCCAAATACACTCTCAACACAATGAAAACACCTTTAAGGGGCTAGAAATTCGGTACCTTCGTGCCTCCTGTTAGCGCCCGGGCGGGGCGCTAAGGGCTTATCCCCCGGGCGCTAAGGGCTTATCACCCGGGCGGGGCGATTCCAACACCGCCCGTAAAATTCAGTCGGCATTTAGCACCGGCACTAACCCTTAGCTTCTGGCCCTCTAGCGCCGCTCAGACCGTGACGTCAGCGAGTGTACGATGCCCTGTTAGCGCCCCGGATGCGAAATTCAGTCGCTTCCCCTGACTTACCGCCTGGCGCTGCGAACGACAGAAATAGCAGGCGTTGATAGCTAGGATTGCCACTCCTGGGGTGCTATTTAAAGGGATCACTTACCGGTTCATAGGGAGGGCAAGCAGCAATGATCAGAGTGAGGCTGTGCTGCATGATTAAACCTCCCTTTAAAGAACTGGAAGGCGCCAGGCTGTCTGACGACTTTCTATTTGACAGCGCCGGAACTTGATTAGCGCTCTGAAGGTAGTGCCCCGCTCTCCGATGTTAGCGCCCTAAGAGAAGTGTCTAGTATTTGATTTAGCGCTCCACTTCCCTCTTGGGGCGCTAAAACTCAATTTTGCGGTCGCCAGCGCTAAAGTTAGCGCCCCAAAATGGTCGATACCGAATTTTCCCCCCCTTGTATATTTTTGGAAATATCAGTTTCTGCCAGCCAATTGTATTAGAAAGAATCATCGGCAGGGTTACCAACTTAAACTCACATGCTGAGATTCAAAACTGGCATGCTGAGATTCAATGATGAGGCTTTCTTCGAGGTTAAGGTTCCATCAGGTCATTTGTATTCACCATTGTTTTGTTTCTTCCTCTCCCTTTTTCACCATTTATCAAGACCTTCATTCCACCACAATTCTCAGTGCAAACCTGTACATGCTAATTTTCTACGTGATCTCAGCTAGGCTGTTACAGATGGAGGAAAGGTTAGTTGACTTTGTATGTTCTCGCACATTGCCCAGCTGTCAGGAATACATCAGCAAGGCAGTAGTTTGGGAATGATGGGAAAGCAATAATGTTTAAAAGAAATTTGTCTGCATCCACACTGTTCAACTCAGCCAAGCCTTGGCTTCAATAGGGCCAATTTTCCTAACCCTTTCCCCAGAGAAACGTTCATTTCCACAGGTCAGGAAAGGGTGCAGAGGCCATTGTCTCTGGGCCATCAGTCCTTTTACATTGCCCTAGATTCTCAGGGCTTTTCTGGACGGGGTGGGGGCAAAGTAGCAATGCAGATGAGGTGGGGAATTCTTGACCTCCGAGTTCATTTTCTGGAACACCCATGCGCAGGAGTACCCAAAAATCATGGCTCTGTGACCTGCCTCTGAACCCATGCCAATTGAAGGGTCCCAGGAGCAGGCCAAAGACTTTAAGATAGGCATTTTAAAAAAAAACTTTTCAACAACCCCCAAAGATGTTCAAGTGTAATTGGAGCTTCATGGGTGGGAAGAGATGGGTAGTATGGCATGACGTGACAGGGGCAAGAATCTCCAATGGCTATTAATTGCATTTGGAGTGAGGCTTGCGAAGAAAATGATCCTCAGAATTTCCCTTCCCATCTCCTTCTCTAGTCACTCGTACTTTATCCCACTTCCTTGTCGCATTACCCATTCCCCTTTCCTACCACCCCTTCACTCTCATCACTACCACTGTGGCTTCCCCTTTGAAATACCCACTCCCCTCCTCCTTGCTCCACTGTTACTCACCTGACCATTACCCTACATCCCTATATTACTCCTCCCTCCCAACTACCGCTCACTCCCTCCCAACTACCGCTCACTCACTCCCAACTACCGCTCACTCACTCCCAACTACCGCTCATTCCCCCCAACTACCGCTCACTCCCCCCAACTACCACTCACTCCCTCCCAACTACCACTCACTCCCCCCCAAACAACCACTTACCCCCCCAACTACCACTTACTCCCTCCCAACTACCGCTCACTCCCTCCCAACTACCGCTCACTCCCTCCCAACTACCGCTCACTCCCCCCCAACTACCGCTCACTCCCCTCCCAACTACCGCTCACTCCCTCCCAACTACCGCTCACTCCCCCCCAACTACCACTCACTTCACCCCAACTACCGCTCACTCCCCCCAACTACCACTTACTCCCTCCCAACTACCGCTCACTCCCCCCCAACTACCGCTCACTCCCTCCCAACTACCGCTCACTCCCTCCCAACTACCACTCACTCCCCCCCAACTACCGCTCACTCCCCCCAAATTACCACTCACTTCCCTGTCAACTACCGCTCACTCCCTTCCAACTACCACTCACTCCCCTCCCAACTACCACTCACTCCCCTCCCAACTACCGCTCACTCCCCTCCCAACTACCGCTCACTCCCTCCCAACTACCACTCACTCCCCCCCAACTACCGCTCACTCCCCTCCAAACTACCGCTCACTCCCCTCCCAACTACCGCTCACTCCCTCCCAACTACCGCTCACTCCCCCCCAACTACCGCTCACTCCCTCCCAACTACCGCTCACTCCCTCCCAACTACTGCTCACTCCCCTCCAACTACCGCTCACTCCCCTCCCAACTACCGCTCACTCCCCTCCCAACTACCGCTCACTCCCTCCCAACTACCGCTCACTCCCTCCCAACTACCGCTCACTCCCCTCCCAACTACCGCTCCCCCAAGGGGTTTCCTTCAAGGAGGCTTTGTTTCCTTGCTTTAATAAAATTGAATTAGAATGAGGAAAGAATCTGCTTCTCTGTGTGTCTTTCTCTCCTATCTCATTGGTGTTAGTAATTAAAATCCCTGTCTCACATGTATGTGCAATTATCATTGACCTTTTCTGGCCATTAGCAAAACACAGATAGTTAACTGGCATCAAAATTTAACTGGTGGGTTTTTATTTGAAAATTGAAGTTACATTAAATGAAGAAAGACACATTCTCTCTCGATCTCCATCTTCTATCTCTCTATCTCTACAAATACACAAATCACTAAAGGTTGCGACACAGGGTTAGCAAGGCTATAAAAAAAGCAAACCAAGCACTAGGGTTTATTTCTAGAGGTATAGAATTGAAAAGTAGGGAAGTTATGCTAAACTTGTATCGAACCCTGGTTAGACCACACTTGGAGTACTGTGTGCAGTTCTGGTCGCCATATTATAAAAAGGATGTGGAGGCACTGGAGAGGATGCAGAGAAAATTTACAAGGTTGATACCAGAAATGTGAGGGTATACCTATCAGGAAAGGATGAACAGGCTGGGTCTCTTTTCTCTTGAAAAAAGACGGCTGACAGATGACCTAATAGACGTCTTTAAAATTATGAAAGGGTTTGATAGAGTAGGTGCAGAGAGAATGTTTCCACTTGTGGGGAAGAGCATAACTAGAGGCCATCAATAGGATATAGTCACCAAGAAATCCAATAGGGAATTCAGAAGAAACCTCTTTACCCAAAGAGTGATGAGAATGTGGAACTCGCTACCACAGGGAGTGGTTGAAGCGAAAAGTATAGATGCATTTAAGGGGAGGCTGGACAAGCATATGAGGGAGAAGGGAATAGAGAGTTATGCTGATAGATTTAGATGAGGAGGAGGCTTGAGTGACGCATAAACGCAGGCATGGACTGGTTGGGCCGAATGGCTTGTTTCTGTGCCGTATATCCTATGTATGTAATCCTATGCATATATCTACCATTTCTCTTTCATTCTTCCATCTCGCTCTGACCCCAGTCTGTGTTTCTTCTCTCTCCTCTTCCTCCTCCTCCCCAACTTAATCTGCTTTCTAAATTTGATAGAATACAAAGTAGAACCTATAACGTGTGTAATCACAAGACTTTAATTTCTCTCTCTCACACATGTACAAGCAAACACTTATAGCGATCCTTTTAAACAAAAATCACTCAATATATCTTTTAACCTCAGTAAAGCTTTTGAAAATTATCATTTTGTTTTTCCAAATTATTGTATCTTCCTCCAGAGATCGGTGGCAGATCTAACACTTTTTAAAAAAATCGTCCAACTCAGTGTGAGCAATGCCACAGGACAGCACTATGTAAATACATAAAGGTCTTGCAACTAGCAAACAGCCGGCATACTTTAAATGTTACATATTGTCACTTATGCAAAGTTCCGTCTCATATTTGAAGAAAAGTATTGATAAAGAGGAAGAAAGCCAGTTATTTCCTGCTAGTTTCTTTTGACCTTAGGAAAGAGCTGCATATTTACAACTGGCTGCTAATTCACAAAGAAACTCCCAGAAAAATTAAACCAGTCTCCTCAAATTTCCCCTCATGGGGGAAGCATAATGTTAGAAGAGCAAATGCAGGTGACAAAATTGAAAATTCTCAGACCACAATTTCCCTCTAATTAACTTCAAGATATAACTCGTGGTAATTAGCCTCTAATTGACCTCACGATATGCTATTTATGACGAATAGACCATACACGTGTATCACACGGGGAAAAATTCAGTTGGCTAATGCCTCCAGTTAGCGCCTGGCAGGGGCACTAACGGGGCGTTGATGTAGTAGCGCCGGGGCGAGGCAAATCCAGCGACGCACGCCAAATCTGGCCCCCCCCCGCCGTAGCGCCGCCACTATGAGTTACCGTCGGGGTCCTCAGCGCCAGGCAGATCGTGACGTCAGTGAGCGTGCAACGCTCACGTGGGCGCCCGATCTGCAGAATTCATTATCACCCTTTGCCTTAGAGCCTCGCCCCAGCAGCGACAGGGAGAGGAGGCGTCAAGCAGGTGGATGCCGGCTCCAGGGGCGCTACTTAAAGGGATCATGAATAATGAGTCGCAGCTGTCAGGTTAGTGCTGTTTCATTGCTTCCTTGTCAGTTTGACATTGTGCAACAGTTTAATTCAGTTATTTAAAAGTTGTTTAGTATCAGGAGTGTTGTGGCTACTAACAATTAGTTACATTTATTCTCACAACATATCAAAGTGCTACACTTGGTTAAATTAATGGGAGCTGAACTGGCAGTCGACCTCGCCCTCCAGGATCTACGGTGGAGGGAACGGAGGCAGCGAGAAAGATGGAACATGTGGCCAGAGGGAGGAGAAGGGCCATGAGGGCTGCTTGAGTTGTCCGGCTCATTCTCCTTGACCTGCTGCTGCTGGCTGAGATGGCTGCACAGCCAGCAATGATGAGAATGAGCTTCTGCAGCATCAATGAACATCCCCTTTAAGAACTGGAAAGAGCCTGTGGCAATGATGACTTGTGATTAGACTGCACCTGATATTGGTCAGTGCTTCGAGTTTAATGCCACTGAGCTAGGCCATTAGTGTTTGATTTAGCGCTCCAATTCCTTTCTTTGTGCAATGAGACTCAATTATGCATGCAGTCTGAAGCATTAGTGGCTGGTGCTAATTCTCAAACTTTTCAAAAGATACCGCCCATTCCTGGGCTATAATGAATTTCTCCACCTTAATACTATTAAAGTTGGCATAACTGATACCTTTACGTCAATGGAAGAATAATAGTTTACATGTTGCATGGTGTAATGCTTTTGTTTTTATAAATTGTCATACCATTTGCCTTACTGTGAGCAATGACAAAGGAGATAGGAACATGGGAATAGGAGTAAGTTATGCAGCCCCTCGAGCCTGATCCGCCATTCTGATCTGTATCTTAACTCCATTTAGCTGCCTTGGTACTAGATCCACTCGTACATAAAAAGTAAGGTTGCAAAAAATAGTGTTGTACAAGGCAACTATCAATAAAACACAGCATTTGATGCATTACCCTGTATTCTTCACGATGACACCTTTCCTCCTTTTAATGCATAATATGAGTCCTATATATATTCTTTAACATTGATGGACAATTTTTTTCCCCACCATATTGGTGCTTCTAAAAAATTCCTCCCAAACCCGCAACGCCTACTACCTAGAAGGACAAGGGCAGCAAGCGCATGGGAACACCACCACCTCCAGGTTCCCCTCCAAGTCACACACCACTCTGACTTGGAAGTATATCGCTGATCCTTCATCGTCACTGGATCAAAATCCTGGGACTCCCTCCCCAACAGCACTGTGGGAGTACCATCACCACACGGACTGCAGCGGTTTAAGGCGGTGACTCACCACCACCTTCTCAAGGGCAATTAGGGATGGGCAATAAATGCTGGCCTTGCCAGCGACACCCACATCTCACGAATGAATTTTTAAAAAATCAGTAGTAAAATTTTCTTTTCAGTCAGTACATAATGTAAATAAGGGTGTTTATTCTTGCACAGTGACATTTGAAATTTTGATAATACCTCCAAAGCACTCCTTACAGTAGAAGATGAGATATCAGTAGTAATAGCTTCATGCTGACAGAAAATTGTGAATATTCACTGAAAACAAGCTTTGCTGCCGTCAAACACCCTTTCTAGTGCATTATTTTGACATGTGTGAATTACTTTGCCTCTGATCAAGAATGCTATTTCCAAAGGGCTTTGACAGCTGGAGTGTTTTTAACCACAGCTTCTATTTACCTGTACCCAGTGTTTGCTTCAACAAGTGCAAGGAGCCGGGGCGTAGCTGGTGCAGTGGGTTAGGTGTTGCCCGTCTCCAGGAACAAACTTAAATGGAAGACGATGGCTTTTCATCTTTGAGATCTGAGTTTAAATCTGGCCTACGCTAACAAGTGGGATGTTTCTTTATTTGGTAGTTGGTCCTTGGGCAGCTTCGAACCAGTGCTGAGTTTGACACTAAATTGGCATTCTCACTCAGAGAGGCCACAGGATTGTTGTAATAGCAAAGAGAAAATTGCCACACTGGGGTAGTAGAGAGTGTATTATTTTGGGACTGAGTAGTGGGAGCTTGCATCTGACCATGTTTTACCTAACCTGTGAGCTCATGCATAAAGTTTGCACAAAAAGTCAAGTTAAGGGGCAAAGTCAACTTCATAATGTGCTCTGCAAGATAATTTCCTGTGTAACACACAGGGGTACACAGTGACAATGATTGGTGACACACTAGCTGGACTAACATTGGTACAGATAAAGCATTTAACCCATGGTGTTTCAGTGGCAATGTAATTTCATTGGTATCCATTATTTTGGCTCACCTGCATGTAACCTGCTTAGTAATTCCTCCCAGCCAGTTCTTCAATTATATAATTCCTGCTCATTGTTCAAGTAAAATATTCAAACAATTTCAACACACAAAAAATAGCCTCAATGCCAATTCTTTGTAACTCCTTTCTGAAAAGAATTACCATTTCTTTTAATCAATCAAAATCCAATTGAACACCAATATTAAAGGCCTTTCTATAATATATTTTTAGCATTTATGTTCAATTCTTCTTGTTCTTCTTCCTAAAGGTGCAATGTGACCTTGTCCAAACAGTTTTCACAAATGATATTAAAAGAACCATAACCTTGCAAATAATTATCAAATCTGTGCCTTTCTAAAAGTATTGAAACCACCACCAAGACCACTTGCTTCTGTCTCCACAGCATCACCTATCCCTGCCCTTACCTTACCCCCACTCAAACTTTTGCTGAAACCATTGTGCTTTTGTTACTGCCAGATTTGACTGTTCCAACATCTTCCTCACTGAGCTTCACCCAACACAAACTCCAACTCATCCAAAAATACACCTGTCCCTCACTGAGTCCTGTTCATCTATCTTATCCATCCTTACTGATCTCCATTGTCTTCTGTTCTCCAACACATCAAATTCAAAATCTCATCCTCATTTACAAATCCTCATCCCACCTTTTGGCAATCTCCTTTGGACTTCCGATTTCTTATGTATTTGCACCCACTGTTCCACCTTTAATGGCAAAATTTATAGCCATCTCAGCCCTAATCTTTTGAGCTTCCTCCTAAACTCCTCTACATTGCTATACCTTACCTCACCTTTAGAAACTTCCAGAACAGTTTTATATTCAGTAATATTTTTGGGCATCTCTTCCAACTCTTCCACTGTTGCTCATTGTCTATTTCTGCTCTATGAAGTGTTTGGAACATTTTCTATGATGAAGATGCTATATAAATGCAAGGTGGCAAACTATTCCCGAAAAGAAAAGAAAATCAGATATATTCCAAATATAACAAGTAGGACTATAATCCATATATACCATTGAAGATAACCAAGAGTTGCTGTATTCAAGACATTTGAGGACATTAAGTAATTTGTTTACAGCTGGCTTGTGGCCTACCAACTCAGTTAATTGCTGTCATTAGAACTATGCTATTGCTCCATCATTGTGTGCATTCGAATATGTGAATTTTAAGTACATTTTGAACTATATAAGTTAAGACTTATGAACAGTTGAAGTTTCCTCATAACATTCTGTAGATATTCCATGAGTTTTGTCTCTATTGATATCTTACAGTGGACTGTTTGGATCCAACATGCTCAAATCATGGAGTATGTGCCCAAGGGGACTGTCACTGCAGCCCAGGTTGGGGTGGATTAAATTGTGAAATCCCGAGAGCCCAATGCCCAGATCAGTGTACGGGACATGGCACCTACATTCCAGAAACAGGCCTCTGCAGCTGTGACCCAAGCTGGATAGGCCCGGACTGCTCAGTTGGTAAGGAAAAGCACTTAATTCTCTGTATAACTGTAACCAGAAAAAGGTAGGTGTACTTAAGTTCTATTGGATATTTACCTTGGCCCTGGAACAACACCGTGGGATTTTGCCTTCTGAGTGCAGTTGTGTGAAATTCCTCTCACCGTTACTTTGGTGGAAGCACTAAACATTTATTTTAAATGAGCTACCACTGTGCTAAATAGAAACTAGGAAACTCAGAAAAATGTTAACCTTGTGTCCCACTGTATCATTTCAGCACCTCTCTTACTGAAGGATTAACTTGAGAATTTCTGTTCAAAGGAAAAAAACAAACTTTATAGTTTCTTTGTTTTGTTTTCAGGAAGGCTATATTTGTATTTTCTACCTCTTATTTCTGGCTTTAGAGAGGTTTTCAGTAGTACCTGAGTTGTAATTATGAGGGACGAGTTCTTAGTCAGTATGTCGAACAAGGTAAGGTACAGTGCTACATCTGCTTTTGGGTAATGAAGATACAAGAACACTTGGAAACACTTGGGAAATACCTCATTAAGTTCATAGATGAAGAAAAAGAGGAGTTCAAGATAAAGGTCTTGGACTGGCAATTAGCCAATTTCAGTGGGATGAAAAGTGACTTAAACTAGATTAATTGATTGGGAAAAATGGCAAATCAAACAGCAGAACAGCAGTGGGACATATTTAAATACAAGACAAATAAAGTACAGGATAAATGCATTCCAACTAGGAGCAAAGGAGGCACATCAAACGAAGGGAGGGGTTCCACGGATAAATAGACAGACAAAAAATGAGATTTAACAAAGAGGCACATAACAAATGTAGAAGAAATCAACGAGAAATATAAAAGGTCTGGAATGGAAGCAGAGAGAGAAATTAGGAAGGCAAAGAAAGAGTATCAAAAAAGACAGGTGGTCAACATTGAAAGAAAATAGGACTTTTATAAGAACTATAATGGTAGTCAAAGAAGGGGTAGGACCACTTGGAATTGAAGTCAGCTATCTTGTACTTGAAAGTGAAATACAAGATTGTACTTTTTGTTACGTGTTTTCTGTCGTGTCTGTTTAAATTAATTTGCTGAATTAATGAATGATTCAGTGGACTGTGGTACCTTTGATGTGTAACTTCCTAGAAATCCGAATGAAAGCAGGATCTTGGGGCTCGTTTTTAACTCCCTGGCGGGAACGTGGCAGAGCGAGCAGTGTGCCCATCCAGGAACGGCAGCAGGCAAGCTCGGCTGATTTTAACAGCTGGGCCTCATTAACATGCCACTTGCTGACTTCCCCACCAAAACGGCGGGAAGCGACTGCCCGGTTGTTAAAACCGAGCAGCAGAAGGCCGTCGAATAGGTCCCAAGGGTATGGTCCCTGGAACAAGGTACATGCTCTGGGAGAGGGAGGGGAGGGGGTGGGAGCCTGGGACAGGGGAGGCCCAAGGTTTCCTTTTGGGGCCTGGAGGAAACTAAAAAAAATAAGTTTAAAAACTTAGTTTGCCAGGCCTCTTCAAGCCCTAGCTGCTAATCCAGGCAGGTGTTGCCACTGCTCCCCCGCTCAAGCCGCAGGTTAAAATGGCAGATCAGGCCCCAATGACATCATTGGAGTCCGATCTGCATATTTAAAGAGGACTCCGCAGCCTTGGGGCGGATGTCCTTGCTGCCTGAAATGTTAAATTACAGTTGGTCAGATCAGGGATGGAAAGAAGCAAGTCATGCGCTTCATTTTAACTTAACACGCCGCCCCCCGCCCCCACACACCACGCCTAGTTACATCTTTATGCAGTAAAGGCTAGAATTTTTCATTATAGATTTCAAAGTAAATGTGTCTCGACATTAAGAGCTCACCTAATACATTACATAAGTTAAGAATCAAAGGCCTATATGATAAGAGAAAAGGGGAACTTTAAACATTCCTATCTCCCTTGTTTGAGCTGAAGGCAAAAATGTCTCTATATTCAACTCAACATTAGTTGAGAACAGCTTGTTCTGGCCGAGAATCTCAATCATTAAGGGGCTGTGCAGTACATCTGCCCTGCACCTGTGGTTGAAGGGTTTCCCTTTGTAAGTGTTTCAAAACCTAATAAACTCAGCTTCCAATATCTCACATGGCTGAGACTGCAAAATGCACACTTTAGTTGTTGTGTCAGTTGAATTTCTGTTTCCTATCTTTAGAAGTGTGCTCCGTGGACTGTGGCACCCATGGCGTCTGCATATCTAGTGTGTGCCGGTGTGAGGAAGGCTGGACAGGTATGGCGTGTGATCAGAGAGTTTGTCACCCTCGCTGCGCAGAGCATGGGACCTGCAAGGACGGAAAATGTGAATGCCGAGAGGGCTGGAACGGAGAGCACTGCACCATTGGTAGGGAACAAGGTTGATTACTCCTTTCTAATACAAACTCAATATACCACACACACTACTCATAGATTTGTTCAATAATGTTATCTTTATGACTGCTGAGTATATTTCCTCACAGTGAGTTTGTAATCTCCGCTCTCATGGGGTAGGAGGGGAGGGGACGGGAAGGGAAGGAAAGGAGAGAGGTGGAGAGCTGCTTCACCTTCAGAAAGGAAAGGGAAGTTCAGAGGACAAGTCAACGTTAAGGACTCCTGTGTACCTCCTGTGGCTGATTATAGAGCAGTAGAGTCACATTCTTAGACATCTGCCTCTCCCCTGGACAAAATAGTGATTGTGGGTCTAAAGAAAGAAGAAGGATTGCTTGAAACAGGGATAATCCTTTTTTTAATAGAAAAAAAAAGTCCTCTTTACCTAATGTAGATTTTTGACAAAGGAGCAATTTTGAAAATAGCAGGTTGAAAAATTCTGCCTTTATTTTCCGTCACTCTTCTATTTTCTCCTGACAGAAAATACTTTTCCCCAGTGATTTATCACTAGAATAGGAATAATTCACTGATAGAAATCTGCTGCTGCTATGCTTTCTTTTTACCTTCTCCCCCATCTATTTACTGATTTGATGAATGTCTGGAAGCCAGAGCTTAAAATAAAGGAGCAAATAAAAACCACACATCTGATTCTGAGCTAGGTGTAAGTTTATCACCGGTTTTTCTACCTTCGTACAAGTAAACTCACAAGAATGCTCATGTTGTTGGACTCCCTTTCAGAGTGGTTGGTGCTGTTTTATTGTGTCGTTTCTATTTGTTTCCTAAAAGGTGCCATTATTCCAATTCAGCCACATCTCATCGGTATTTAAGTGTTTTGCCAAGCACAGTATTTGCATCAAGTAGTGAAAGGTGCTGCAGACTTGGTATTCATTTTATTTAATTTCTTGCAGTCTCCTGCAGCATTGGAGCCCAATTACATAGAATTACTTGGAACGACATAGAATCTACAGCACAGAAACAAGCCATTTGGCCCAATTGGTCTTTGAGAACATTTATGCTCTACATAATTGCCTCCTAAAGTGGCTTTGTCTGATCTTGGAGCATGGAGCGCCTCGATTTCAAAATTCTCATCCTTATTTTCAAATCCCTCCATGGCCTCGCCCCTTCCTATCTCTGTAATCTCCTTCAGCCCCACAACCCTGAGATATCTGCGCTCCTCTAATTCTGCCCTCTTGAGCATCCCTGATTATAATCGCTCAACCATTGGTGGCCGTGCCTTCTGTTGCCTAGGCCCTAAGCACTGGAATTCCCTGCCTAAACCTCTCTGCCTCACTACCTCTCTTTCCTCCTTTAAGACGCTCCTTAAAACCTAGCTCTTTGACCAAGTTTTTGGTCACCTGCCCTAATTTATCCTTATGTGGATCGGTGTCAAATATTTTGTCTTAAAATACTCCTGTGCAGCGCCTTGGGACGTTTTACTACATTAAAGGTGCTATATTAATGCAAGTTGTTGTTGTTGTTTAGCAAACTCGTGGATTCTTTTCTCTGTTGTGTGGAACAAGAAAAAAGATAAATTTGGAGATTTGACTTTTTTTTTGTTCCATTTTTAATTCTGGTATCGTAGAAACAGAAGTGAGAGGGATTGAGTTTAGCTAAGCCTGGCTGTGTCTGGGGAGGGAGCATTGTGTTAGTGGCTAACCCTCAGCTCCTGTAACAAAACGCAGTCTGTGCCTTGCAGTTTGTGATGAAAAGTTGTTAACCTTTCATAATCAGACGCAATCAAGACCTTGACATTGTATGATGTGTGTAAGCTCAAAAACAGAATGGAAACTGTAGTTAAATGG
The DNA here is from genome assembly GCA_030390025.1 of Squalus acanthias. Classification (NCBI taxonomy): domain Eukaryota; kingdom Metazoa; phylum Chordata; class Chondrichthyes; order Squaliformes; family Squalidae; genus Squalus; species Squalus acanthias. The sequence continues at coordinate 178,935,302 of CM059427.1, read as the reverse complement.
AATCTGACTGAAGGCTAGCAAACACAATCAGCTGCACAGCAGAAGTAACTAAGCCAACTTGCCCTTTAACATGGGAAGGAATTTTTGCAGTAGGTGTTGCAACTGTGAAGAAATAAGGTAAGCCAAGGGCAATGGAGAATGATGCAGGGTTGTGCCTTTTGTCTCTGTCATGGTGAGTTCCTGAGCTCAGGAATTATATTTAAGGGGAAGTATGGAGTACTGTGTACAATTTTGGTCTCCTTACCGAAGGAAGGATATACTTGCCATAGAGGGAGTGCAACGAAGGTTCACGAGATTGATTCCTGGGATGGCGGGACTGTCGTATGAGAAGAGATTGAGTAAACCAGGCCTGTATTCTCATGAATTCAGAAGAATGAGAGGGGATCTCATTGAAGCGTACAAAATTATTACGGAGCTTGATAGGGTGGATGCTGGGAGAATGTTTCCCTTGGCTGGGGAGTCTAGAACCAGGGGCCACAGCCTCAGGATAAAGGGTAGGCCATTCAGGACTGAGATGAGAAGAAATTTCTTCACACAGAGAGTGGTGAATCTTTGGAATTCTCTACCCCAGAGGGCTGTGGAGGCTCAGTCATTGGGTCTATTCAAAACAGAAGTCGATAGATTTCTGACTAGTAAGGGCATCAAGGGATATGGCGATAGGGCCAGTGAATGGAGTTGAGGCAGAAGATCAGCCATGATCTCATTGAATGGCGGAGCAGGCTCGAAGGGCCAAATGGCCTACTCCAGCTCCTATTTCTTATGTTCTTATGGAGCAAGAGGCCAGGTATTCTTCATCGGGAGGGAAATTAGGAGTGTGGCACCCTGGAACCTCTGAGCAATTCGAAGCAGAGGATCACAAAGTGACATTGGCAAAAGCTGGGGGCCAGATTGCTTCTTGCTGGATTGGACAGTGGAGGTTTGATGAGTGGAGAGACATAAACAAAGAGGAAGGGGAGAAAGTAGAGGTGGGCAATTTTTCAAGTACACAGTAGTGACGAAGTTCCTTGCCACCCTCAGTGGATCGCTGGCAGTGCCAGTAGCAGGAACGGTACTTGTACTTACAAAATGACCCCCACAAAGTAATATACCTTTGTTTTTGTCAGTTTAGCATTGGGATTAGCAAAGTTTGTAAAATGACAGAGTGAGTAGGCAGATAATATTTTTTGTTTGGAAGCGCGGGATGGGCTAGTATGTACCCTTACAAAGTCTTAAGAAACTTGATTTGAAATGATGCCTTCCAAGCCACAATTCTTCATTTTCTTTTAATTGAAATGAGTAGACAGTGCAAGTGTTTTTCAGAGGAAAACTAGCAGTCACTATTACAAATTGCAGTGACACTACTTTACAGAGTGTGGACAATTCTGAATTCGCTGAGTAGGCACAGCATTGAAAAATTGTCATTCGGCCCCTGCTTAACTGTAGTAATCATGATGCGGAGATGCCGGTGTTGGACTGGGGTGGACAAAATTGAGAGGTTGCACAACACCAGGTTATAGTCTATATGGACTATAACCTGGTGTTGTGTGACCTCTCAATTTTAACTGTAGTAACTCAGGGGAGAAGGAGCTTCCACACGTGCTTACAAACCAGAACGTTGGATTAGGTTGTCAATGGCGCCAGGGTGTAAAACTATTGTTGTGGTTTGGCCGCCCATTTTAGAAACCACATATTTTTAATTCTGATTGACATCAATGTAAATGAAAGTTGGATGGTTTCTACAACAGGCGGCATGGTTAAGTGACAGTGGCCCCGATATTGGCGGGGAGGGTGCGGTGAGGCCGAAAATGGCCAAAGAACCTGGAAAGGCCGGAGACACAGAGTCCCTGCCAAATTTAACGGCAGGACCTCGTTATAATTTTTTTCTTCCGTTTCCCGCCTGGCAGCCGGTCAGATTGACAGCCTGGCCGGCTGCCGGGCAGGAAAACTAGCAGCAGGAGGCCACAACCTGGGGACAGTCCCCAGCAATCGGGAGGGGGGATGGTCGGCATTCGGGGCTTGGAGAGACAGCCATCGGGCCTTAGGGGGAGTGGCGGGTGTCTGCGATCGTGGCAGGGGGAATGAGAGGCGGCGATCAGCAGCCGATGACTTCTTTGAGGGGCCAGGGGAGCATCAGCTGTGGCTCAGTTGGTAGCACCCTCGCCTCTGAGTCGGAGGTTTGTGGGTTCAGGTCGAACTCAGAGACTTGAGCACAAAAATCTAGGCTGACTCTCCAGTACACTACTGAGGGAGTGCTGCACTGTTGGAGGTGCCGTCTTTCAGATGAGACATTAAACCGAGGCCCCGTCTGCCCTCTTAGTGGCACTACTTCAAAGAAGAGCAGGGGTGTTATCCCCAGTGTCCTGGCCAATATATATCCCCTCAATCAACATCACTAAAACAGATTATCTGGTCATTATCACAGTGCTGTTTGTGGGAGCTTGCTGTGCACAGATTGGCTGCCGTTTTTCTACATTACAACAGTGACTACGCTTCAAAAAGTACTTTATTGGCTGTAAAGCGCTTTGGGACGTCCTGAGGTGGTGAAAGACGATACAGAAATACAAGTCTTTCTTTCTCCTGGCCCCCAAGCAATCCTAAGAAAGGCACTTACCTTATGGAGCCGGCAGCTCCCGTCTCCCTTTCACTGCCGGGTTTCCCGACCCCTTGGAGACACGCACAGCAACTGTAAAATTGAAATCGAGCTCCCAAGTGCACTGTTGGAGCCCGATTTTAAATATGTAAATGAGGTGCCCCGCCTCTCCACGGCTGGTCACTCGGCCGCCTCGAAACCCGCCATCGTAAAAATGGCAATGGTCGCGTGTGTGGCAGTTTGAGTCATGTTCCCCATTTTCTTCATTATTAAGCCCCGCCGACCCTCTCCCACCCATCGTGGTGAGGGTGGCAGTTAATATCGAGGCTGGTGTGATAATGCGCTGGCTTCCTCTCTCTCTGCATGAACATTTGAATCTTAACACAATGGTGGTCCCTACCTTCTTACCAGATGGGTGATGGAGGTTAACTGTTCTCCTTTGGATCTTTGGTACAGCTTTCTACATTTGGAAGTACTGATCTTCTCTTTCCCCCATCCGCTGGTCACAGCTTCAGTTCATTGAAGATATTTGGCCTCATTCACAAAGCATTGGGGGTAATTTTGACTTGGTGCGAAACTGTAAAAATGGGCGATAGTGAATCGGCAGCCCGTTTTACATCTCTCCCGATTTTTATTTCCATTGAAGTCAGTTCAATGCCAATTCGTTATCGCCTGTTTTACACAATCGCACAAAGTCAAATTTACCCCCATTGTTTTCAAAAGGAATTGTGAAGGAGTTTGCAGTTATGATTTTTTTTTTAGCTTATCCTGCTCCACCATTTGGGCAATCATAATAGGAGGGAAAGACAAGTAGTGAGGGAAGGAGGGGAACGAAAATGAGCTGCAAGGCAGTATTTCAGCAGTGTGAGTCAGATTTAATCATCAAGCTGGACGGTTCACTGGATTCTAGGCATTGCTAAATATGTGTTACATGGACATGATTATGTTTGATTTCCCTTTGCCAGCCATCATTTTGGAATACAACATGTTGCTTAACTTGGAAGATAAAAGGCATCACCATATCAAAGTTTAGCCTTTTGTGAGCATTTCTTTAATTGGCTATTTTTCCCTCCTGCACAGTAGTGAAGGAGGCAGTTTTGGGTTCAAAAGGAGAGAAATGTAACCTGATTCCATGAAATGCAGGTTCTTTTTCTTTTTACCTCATCTTGTTCTATTTACCGTTATAGAACTGTGATGGTTTTCTTTTTGAACTTTTTTTTATTTGTCCAGAAGAATTTTTTTTTGATTTCAAAGAAGCATTTTTATTTTTCAAAAGGTTTTAAAAAAAGATAGGATCTAAAAGGAACGGTACTAATTAGCGGCTTCATTAACTTTTATCTTTGCTTGTTGTTCTTTTTTTACATGTTCCCTATCTGCGACCGAGTCTATCACCCTTTTTTATGAACTATCTGTCTAGTTGCTGTCCTTGGTGCTAGATTTTCTTCAGTCTGTGACACATTTCTGTCTTAAGCAACTGAGTTTTCAAAATATAATTACCACATCAGACAAAACAATCTGTCTTAACTCAGCAGTCTTTAAAACCACCCAAAGTAAATTTGATTTTTAACTATCAACCACATATACACCATTAAGCACCCTATTTAAAAACGAGTTGGAGCTAAAGTTTGCTTTTATTATATTTAATTCCCAATTGACCGTTTTGGTTAAAAGGTGGATATCAGTCCCATCATTAGGGAAACTGGTTGGCAAGAGTTACTGAACGATACAGTGTGAGAAAGCAGAATTAATATAGGTAAATAAATGCTGCGTTCCTGCTCCGTCGCCATGACAATGAAAGAGCAGGACTTTCTCCAAGCCAGCAACTGAACAGCCTGACCCCATCAGATTTCTCAGGGTCAAGCAGTGATGCAGTCGACAGGTGCCAGAACCAGTAGTGGTGCAGATGCTCTGCCCGCTAGGTGGGGTGTTGGGGGGCGGGGCGGGGGGGAATGTGGTAGGGGTAGAAATAGCAGTGTTGGCAAGTTGCTGGAAACCAGGTCTAGCAACAGAAGGAAGATTTTGAGCAAGCATTCTTCCAGAAAGGCTACTTTCTTTACAGCAGGCAATGACTTTCAAATCAGCTGCTGTAAAGAAACTGCCCTTTGAGAATCTGATGGGTCCCACCTCTACCTTCATGCAGACATACAGTATGTTGAGGAACCAGAGGCGAGACTGGCCGGGATTCTAGCAGGTGACATCATCCTGCCAATCCTGCCTCCTTATATTATGATGCGGAGATGCCGGTGTTGGACTGGGGTGGACAAAAATGAGAAGTTGCACAACACCAGGTTATAGTTCAACAGTTTTATTTAAAATTGCGAGCTTTCGGAGCTCTGCTCCTTCTTCAGGTACAAGTACAGTGAGGGAATCACTGGTGTTGTGCAACTTCTCATTTTTTTCCTTCTATTATGTTAGGTTGAAATGGGGTAGACACAGAAACCATGTGTGTCTACCCCATGCCCCCCCAGGAACAACCGGGACTGCACAAATGGGGCAGAACAAGCATAATGAGGTCCCGATTACATGAAGTGCTTTTAAGTGAAAGAAAACTTGATCATAATGGAGTTGGGCCTGCCCATTCTGGGTGTGGCTAAGTTGGAAGCACTGTGGATAGGTATGATAGACATAAGGAGAAGGAAAGTAATGATGGGTGCATGCTGTGGACCAGCAGGTCAGGAGGAGGGATTGTAAATAATGCAGGGAATAAGGGGAAAAATAGAAATTGTTCCTGAAGTATAAAACGATAACACAATGTGCTGAGACAGTTGTGAACATAAGGTAAAAGCACTTAAGAATCTGATCTGCAATCTTTTTCAGTCCTGTTCTTTCCTATGTTCCAAATCCTGATATGTGCTGAGTTAACTAAGTGGTAGTGCAGGCACAACGTTGCCCTCAGTATCTCTGGGTTAGTGAGGGGAAAAATCATCCAGGGTTCCTGATTCTGGTCACTATTCAATGGTCCCGATTGGAAAGTCTAAGGGCTGGATTTTGATACTGGGGCGGGTTGGGGTCGTGTCATCTGCATTTCGTGTTATCCACCCAACTGCAATTGGATGTGGGAGATTGATGCAATTTTCACCTAATTGGGCAATTGAGTTCCAGCATGTGGGAACCCATGAACCAATTAGTGGTTTCAGTCTGAAAGTCGCCTCTGATGATGTCATCATTGCTGCTGCATTGAAGGTCTTCAGAGACTGCCTGGCCTTTGCTGTGAGTGGACCTGGATGCAAGAGAGAGAGAGATAGAGAGAATTTTTTTTTGCATCCAGGTCCTCTCACAGCAAAGGCCAGGCAGTCTCTGAAGACATTCAATGCAGCAGCATCAGAGGCGACTTTCAGACCTAATACTACTACTACCTTCATCACATCGCCATTGTAATAGTGAACCTGCAGCTGATAGTCAGCTATCCACTTGTGCTCCCGCCAGGTTTCACTGGCGTGTTTCACATCAGGCGTGCTTCACATGGGAAAAGGGTTAAACTAGCTAAAACGTTTCAAAATGGCATTACAGAGCCAATTTAGGGCTTGTTAAGGGCTTTAATGGCCTCTCCCGCCTCTTGGAGGCGGGACGGAGTCAGGAACACCGCACACGATTTTAGCAAAATTGCGTGGAGGTGGAATGGAGGCGGGATCAGGTCCGCCCGCCACTTTTCGCAATTTTAACCCCCCACACGCCTCCAAACCCGCCTCCACGGCCCTATGAAAATCCAGCCCTAAGTGTGTGTATGGTGGAGAACAAAATGAAGCCCAGTTGTTGAGACACATGACAAATATTATTTTAGACATGGTACTAGAGAGCAAAGAGAGCCTCAGGAGAGGAGAGGAGGGAGAATATTTAAAAAGAAACTAATATTCTAAAAAAAAATTGAGGAAAGTGGCAAGAGAGATAGAACGAGAAAAAATACAAAATAGTGGATCTCTCTCTATGCAAAATATTCCTTCTAAGGGCCATGGATTAGTTAATAAGATCAAGGGGGTGAAACTGGTCTTGGGCGGTAGTGCAAAATGGGCAATAGCGAATCTGCAACCCATTTTGCACAATGGAAAGAAAATTGGGCGCGATGTAAAACAAGCTGCTCATTCACTATCGCCCGTTTACTGCAGCTGCTGAAGACCAATTTTAAATTTTGCCCCGCAAATGCAGTAGTGGGAGCATGATGCTTATTCTCAGGACTAATGGGCGGGAAGTCACAACAACATTTCTCTTTGCTGCTATGACTCCTGCTAAAATGGTGCATAGAACAGATCCAGAGCAAGACCTAGCCATTCTCATTGCCCAAGTCACCGATGGAGAATGGTCATTGTAGGCAAGGTAGCATTTCCACCCATGCAGCCCTAGCCCAACATAAGTTGCTAAACTGAGGAGAGATAACAGGAGAATACTGGAGCAGAGGGGAAAAAGTTCAAAGAAGCACTATTTGACAGGAGCCACTGTTGCATAAATCCAGCAGCAGCAACAATAAGCTTTATCTAATTACTCCTAATTTAAGCTGTGGCAGAAAGGTTGGAAGGTACCATGTAATTTTCCCTTTTGGTTCATAAACCAACCTTTTAGTTTTGAAAATTGGTTTGCCTGCTTCATCAGTCACTCTAATATGGATTACTTTATGGTCAAAAGGCATTACATTGGAGATTTAGTTTAATAAGTACTAAAGTCACGCTTTATCCTTTTTTAGCATCAAATCATTGAATAGCTTTAGCAACTAAAGGTTAGATTCATACAATGCTAACTGGCAGACCCAAATCAATCCTTCATATAGATTTTGCTGCCTTAATGTGTTTTCAGGTTTCAGATGTATTAAGAAGTGCTAATAGGCACTTTGGATCTTGCAACTGAATTGCCATTCATAACGTTTTTTTTAATCTCTCTTCTTTTTTTAAAAAAATAACAGATGGCTGCCCTGATCTGTGCAATGGCAATGGGAGGTGCACCTTCAGCCAGAACAGTTGGCACTGCGTCTGCCAGACTGGCTGGCGAGGACCAGGATGCAATGTTGCAATGGAGACATCTTGTACAGATGGTAAAGACAATGAAGGAGGTGAGCCTATGATGGAGAAAATGATGTTGGGTTACAAGTGAGAAATCTATACCGAGTTGCAGAATGTTCCCTCGCAACCCTTCTCCCCCACCACGATGAATTGGAAACTGAAATACGTTCTGTATTATAATAAGATGCAGATGATGCTTTGAATCACAGCCCTCAGGCAATCCAATTAATGCCATCCATTTTTCTCAACAAGAGAATTCCAGGACTGTTCTGAAACATTTATTTAAGGAGCTCTGCACTGAGTTCGGGCATAATGAAATGATGGGTTATGCGTTCACACTCTAAAATTCTCTATAGGCAGTTGCCAATCTTAAATGTGTTGTCACGGCGAGAGAACAAGTAGAGAGCAGGAAAATGGCAGAATTTCATTATTTTTATTGCTTGATTCACTCATCTTTTATTTCTGTACCATTTCATCATTTTGGCTAGGTTTCTTTTTGAAGGTAATCTGTCTTGACTATCCCATCTAAGGATCTTGTTTTATAGTGTTATTTTTCTGTTTTGTTTCTCAACCAATGCTTACCCTTATGACTCACTCCACAATAACCTCGTTTTATATTCATAGACATCTTCCCTGCCATTGTCTCTGATCCCTTCCCCCTCCATCTCGACAGACCTTGGTTTTATTCCTCCATCTATTAATAATGATCTCCAGTGCTTTGTTCTTGATTCGATATGAAGGAGGCAGCTTGTATTTTACCACTTCCCTTAATAGTTTTAAACACTTGAATCTTCTCTCCCTCCTCGCTCCAAGCCCATCATTATCATCTTCCAGGGTGCAGCATCTCATCAAACTTGTAATTGACAAGAATGATGCTCTCAGCTATCTTCCATGTGAATTCCCTGGCCTGTGAGTTAATCTTTTAATCCATTCCTGGACTTGCACACACTTAAATGCAATTTCCACCTTATTTTTTCTGGTCTAACATATTCTCTCATCACTTTCACCATTAATCCCTCTTCCTTTGCTGCAGTACGTGCTTTTCATTCTTCCTTTTTTAATCTGTAGGACTTGTTTTCAGAAGTTTGCTTATTAAAGGGGTATTCTCACCACAGAAGTCCTTTTAAAGAAATGGTGTCAGCAATAGGCTCCTCTTCTCCCGTACGCTTAAAGAGGGTGTCTCACTTGTCTTGTGATGCTACCAACTTTTCTATTCTCCCCTTACTTTTATTTTCCCTTTTTCCTGGCCTCCCCAAGCTACCCACTAACCATAGCCTAAAGTGCGAGAGGCCAGCTAATCTAAATCATCTAGGAGTAGGGTCGCCAACTCTGTTGGACGCATTCCTGGAGGTTTTGACGCATGACCTCCAACCTCCAACCGCCCCGCCCTCACATTCCTGCCATTGGTCGCCAGACATGTACATTCTCATGGTGCACCGCCTACCTACACCAAGTGAACAGACTCTTCATTACCCGATTGGATAATTCTTCACTCTCAGCCAACAGCTTTTTTTCCCACATGTCTGATATTTTTATAACTAATAAACAAAAGTGTCCAAGAAAATTTACAAAAAACAATTTTTTTATTGCCCCGACAATTTTTCTCCTGAGTGGCTCGCAGCAGCGTCCTGGCGATTAGTCTTTAATTCCTGGAGATTCCAGGGCAATCCTGGAGGGTCGGAACCCCTACCTCGGAGAAACTGCACGAGAGTGGTCCAGTGATAATTCTCCCGTCTGCTTGTGGGCAAGTGTCTAGCCTCCGCTCAGTGCTTCCTGACAGTAATGTGACCCAAATCAGGAACTCAGATGTGCTGGGATGGATCTGAACCCATACCCCACCACTTTCTAGTGCTGTGTGTTGGTACTCCAATGCTAGAACACTTTTCTTCCAAAAAAAACTGTCAATTGTAAAGAATTGTGATTAACTTCAACTTTTTTTTCAGTCTGTGTGTTGTTCATTTCTTTGATTCATAAACACAACATTGCCAACACTCGCTCTTCGATAACAAGCCCAGTGAATTGTGCAAGTTTTTCCAATGCTCATTATTAATGTGGAAAACTTAAAGATGTAAAAACCTACATTTAATTTACCCATGTGACTCACAAGCATTATAAATCTTCCATAAATTGCATGGCTCACAAGTGAATTTCGAATGCTGGCAATGCTTTTGAACGGTGGCATCATTCGAGGAACTTACTGGGATGGAGTTGCTGAGTCTGACAGGTGTGAGGCCTAGATGACTGAGGCCTTGAAGCACAAGGGAGTAGAACTGCTAAATCTAACAGTGCGAGAGAGCTAAGCCAAACCAACCAGACTGGCCCTGCCTTCCTTCATCGTGCCCCAGATTAGGTTCAACGACAAGGATAATACTGAGCACCGTTGCATGTGCCCTGCACCTCGCTGCTGCTGTGGAAGTGTGGTCGGATTACACGTGGGCAGGAATCCTCGTCCAGCTGTTCCTCCAAAGCAGTCCAGATTGAAGATCGTGTCCCAAGTGTTCCTGGGCTTCTAATTTTAAAATAAAGTTGGAAGACTATGTGAGAATACTGGCATCACTGTCAAATTAAACCATGGTGATCATTCAAGACAAAGGATGTGGTGCTGTAGTCAAACAAAAATACAATAATATTGGACCCATAAATAATATACATAAGCAAATAACAAGGCTGATGGGATTCCGATTCTCTGGGGCAACAGCTGTGCCTGAGAACATCAAGCCCTCCCTTGTAGCTGATTGTACACCACTGAGATTTTGCTGATCGTGCTGTCTAAGGAGGCGAAAATATCACATTTTCAGCCTTCTGCTTCCTGAAGTGGCAGTTCTTCACAGTTTGATGAGTACTTGATTGTTTGCAAGATAAATGTGGAATTGGGTGGCAGATTAATTTATTGGAGATTGTTGTGCAACTGTGTTTCTGATGGGGCTGGCTGACAGATAAATGTGCTGAGGTTGACTGACGGTCTCACTGGGAGACTTTCATGAGAATGAAATGGGCAGATGAGGAGTCCACTAAGTGTCTAACTGCATGAAACCCTGCCAGGTTTGCCCAGTAATGAGAATCTAGAACAAAAATAACTATAACACCAATCTTTTTGCTGTCTAGATCAATGAGGTGTTGGTAATGTGCAATATCTCACCATTACTTGTCATATTTGCCGTAGAAAAGGGTTTAATGATGCTTTGGAATACAGTGTTTATTACAGATTCAGTTTGACTCATTAAAAGAACAAGCTTACTTCAATATTTATGTACATGTCCCTTGGAAGGTTATGTGGACACATTTCACCTCACCATGTAACATTTGTTATGCAGATAAGCCCTCTTTACCACTTTGAATACTGCAAGACCTTTCCAGCTTTTCAGATTTGCATCTCCTTTCAATTCATAATTACAACAATAACGTTGTATAAATTTACAATAGTTTAAGAAGCACACAGTATCAAAGAACATTTTTTTAAAGAGGCAGTTTTCACGGAGAAGTGTTTTGGACAGAAACACCATGGAGAGGGGAGAATTTTTCTGTTTGCTTGATGTAGCAATGTCATAAATGTATTTTTTTTAAATGTTTATTTCGCTACACATAATGGTAAAACATTTATTCTGCCATACCTTTCCCCGCCCCCCCCCCACCCCAGGTAATTTTTATCACAAATTCAGCATGTGCAAGTTAGCCAATAATGTATTTCAATACCATTTATGTCATCATGGAAATTATGTTCTTTAATCTGTGAGATGGAAATTCAGAAGCTGAATCTATTTCAGCCATACCCTGCGAAGAAGCTGATTTAATAGTAACATTGGCCTCAGAGTAAGTCACGCAGAACATCTCCAACCATTCAGTGGTATGTCAAAGAAGCACTTGCACTTGCATGACATCTTATCAGGTCTCTCAGAAACATCGAAAACCACTTCACAATTAATTACTTCGAAGTGCATAACTGTTGCTTGATGCACAATAAGGCCACATCAACAGCAGTGGGCTGATTGACCAATTAAAGTTTTTTTTCATGATAAAGGTTGAACCAGGGAGAATTCCTAGCTGTTCTTTAAGTAATGCCATGGGGTCTTTAATATGCACCTGAGCAGAAAGATTGAGGGGGAGAAATTTATTAGAGCCCCGTTTGGGGCACTAAAATTTCAGAAGCAGAAAAACTATCGCCAGGCGCTAACGATGAGAGGCTCCCGCGAAATTCAGTTGTAGCCCTCCAAGAGGGAAGTGGAGTGCTAAATCAAGCGCTGCCTCTTAACACCCCCCCCCCCCCCCTCACTCCCTTTCGCGCTCTAAGGTATCGGCAGAGCGCTGAGCAATGTTCCGTGCAGCGCTGCTGGATTCGCAGACTCCTTCCCTCCCTTAAAGGGAAGGGCCAACGCTCACAGCAGTTAAAGGTAAGGCTGGGGATGGGTCGGCGACGCCACCTGTGATCCGCGAGGAGCAGCCCCAAGCTCTCTAAGAGAGTGCAGGGCTGATCAATCGCGGCAATGAAACATTTAAATAACAGCACAAAGGGGTGAGAACATTTTTTGGGCCTACCTGACCACCAATCCCCTATAATTACCGTTCCCCAAGCGGCCGGCCGAGGTCACAACGCCTCCTGCAGCTACCGTTGCTGACGTCCGGCGAAGCTGCAGGGGGCGGAAGCGAATTTAGGATCTGGGGCGGTAACGGGGCGCTGCGCACCGGATGACGTCATGATCTCCGGGGCGCAGGAGATCGAGGTGGTAAGTTTTGCCGCCGGCGCTACCCCCCCTCCATTGAATTTCACGGGAGTCATTTCTTACGCCGCGCCCGGTCGGTAATTCGTTAGGGCCCCGTTATCGCCCCCCAGAGGCGATAACGGGAGGCGCAGAGGAGGCCAATTTCTAGCCCTGATTATTTTCTGAATGACCAGCATCTCCAACAATGTGTAATTAAAATAAAAAAGAGGAACTAATCATAAGGTACAAAGTTTGCCATAACCAGCCGTGTAATGTGTCCAGGTAATGTGAAAAGGTAACCATAGGACATGAGCATCATACTGCAAAGTTGAATTTGACATATGCTAACTAAATGTATTCTTCTCTCTGTTAATGTAGATGGACTGATAGATTGCTTGGATCCAGACTGCTGCCTTCAATCCAGCTGCCAGTCCAACCCGCTCTGTCATGGGTCACATGACCCCCTTGACATCATCCAGCAGAACCAATGGGCACTCTCCACTCAAGTTGTGAAATCTTTTTATGATCGCATTAAGCTCCTAGTGGGCAAAGACAGAACCCACATAATCCCTGGGGATAACCCTTTCAACGACAGGTAAAGAAAGTTCTCTTTTATTGAGATAAGCAGGCAATCTAATTAAATTTTTTGACGAAGTAACAGAGAGGATTGATGAAGGGAATGCAATGTGTGTTGTCTACATGGATTTTCGGAAGGTGTTTGACAAAGTACCACATAGAAGGCTGGTTAACAAAATTGAGGCTCATGGAATAGGTGGGTCAGTGTCAGCTTGGATAAGGAATTGGCTTAAGGACAGAAAACAGTGAGTTGTGGTAAATGGCTGTTTTTCAGACTGGAGGATGGTAGACAGTGGTGTTCCCCAAGGGTCAGTGCTGGGGCCACTGCTTTTTTTGATGTAGGCCACAACTGGAGTATTGCGTCCAGTTCTGGTCACCACACTTTAGGAAGGATGTGAAGGCCCTTGAGAGGGTGCAGAGGAGATTTACCAGAATGGTTCCGAGGATGGGGGATTTTAGCTACAAGGACAGGTTGGAGAAGCTGGATTTGTTTTCATTAGAGCAAAGGAGGTTGAGGGGTGATTTGATAGAGGTGTACAAGATTATGGCGGGTTTGGATAGGCTAGACAGGGAAAGGCTGTTCCTATTAGTTGATGGTGCAAGGGCAAGGGGACACAGATTTATGGTTTTGGGCAAGAGATACAGGGGGGGACGTGAGAAAAAACTTTTTTATGCAGCGAGTGGTGATGACCTGGAATTCGCTGCCGACGGAAGTGGTGGAAGCGGAGACACTCAATGTTTTCAAAGGGTGACTGGATAGGCACTTGAGGGAAATAAACTTGCAGGGCTACAGGGATAGAGCGGGGAAATGGGACTGACTGGATTGCTCTACAGAGAGCCGGCACGGACTCGATGGGCCAATGGCCTCCTTCTGTGCCGTTATGACTCTAAGTATGAGAGCATCATTGTGCATGAAATTGGCTTTTGAACCAAACTTAATTTCTGGTTATACTTTACATCCAAAAATTGGTTGTTTATTTTTTATTGGCATAATTAGAGGTAGTCAACCAGGAATCTTACATCAGGATATACACCAAGTTCATACCTTGATTCAACCTGACAAAGAGAATCTCTATTGCCACTGTTGCAAGTTTACAGATATATTGGCCCCGATATTTACTCAAGGCCGTGAAGAGAGCTGGGAGGGGGATTTGCAGACAGGAAACCCCGAAGTAAGGGTTTTCCGGACATCCTGCAGAATTTAAGTGCAGGACATTGTTTACATTTTTTCCAGTAGGTTTCCCGCCCGACAGCCAGCCTGATTGACAAGCTGGCTGCCTGTCGGTCGGGAAAGTAACTGAGGAGTGGATGGCAGGTAAGTGGGGTGAGTTCGAGATCGCGGGGTGAATGGGAGATTGGGGTGGGGGGAGTTGGAGATCGCGGGGGGTGGGGGTGAGTCAGCCAGTCACGTGGTGTGTAAGCTTGTTGGGCCTGGAGAAAACCTTCCTGCATCGCCTGGCCCACAAGCAGCACTGTAAACGCACTTACCTCATGGATCCAGCCCCACTCACCTCCTTTTACTTGCCGGGATTCCTGAGCCGACATGAGTTTAAAAATAAAAAACTGTTAAAATGGAGGCACACAGCCTCCTTTATCACTTTTACTGACTGCCCACCCCCCCACCTCGCCCCCGTTAAAACCAGAAGTGGGCAGGTTGGAGTCGGGTTTGAAAACTTTTAGATTTTTACTTCCCAAACCCTCCCGTCTTTGGGGGTTAAAATGACCCCCATCAGCTCTATGATAGCTGTGGATAATGCCACATCCGGGAGCATCAGTGGTCTAGCTCAGATGTGAGATGGACTGTGGCAAAGTGAAGTCTTCCTTATTAAAGTGTCTGCTGCATTCCCTTTTCTCTGCACCAAACCCTTTCAAAATTGCATGCTTCTGCAACCAAACTTTTCCATTTATCCAATATCTTACAAGAATAGGTTTAAAACCGGCTGAAGGTGGTCAAGAGTTCGGTTTTTACTTTTTTAAAACGGTCTAAACCCTAGGAATTACAAGGATGGATGAGGAGCTCTCTGTCTCCATTAAGTCAGAGATACCTAATTGGATATAAAATAAACCCAATGGCTTTACTATAAGACCGTTGAGCTTTGTAACTCAATAACAGTCCACAAGTTTCATATCTTGGGTTGCGAGAGAATATCTTTCCTTCTTTCCTTGTATGTCTTCCATACTTACTGGTTATTGAGATTAAGATCAAAAGTAACATTTCAGTCAATTATCTGGGCCCTGGTGAGACCACACCTGGAGTATTGTGTACAGTTTTGGTCTCCTTACCTAAGGAAGGATATACTTGCCATAGAGGGAGTGCAACGAAGGTTCATCAGACTGATTCCTGGGATGGGGGGGATTGTCCTATGAGGACAGATTGAGTAGACTAGGCCTATGTTCTCTAGAGTTTAGAAGAATGAGAGGATCTCATTGAAACATACAAAATTCTTACAGGGCTTGACAGGGTGGATGCAGGGAGGATGTTTCCCCTGGCTGGGGAGTCTAGAACCAGGGGTCACAGTCTCAGAATAAGGGGTCGGCCATTTAGGATGAGGAAAAATTTCTTCACTCAGAGGGTGGTGAATCTTTGGAATTCTCTACCCCAGAGGACTGTGGAGGCTCAGTCGTTGAGTATATTCAAGACAGAGATCGATAGATTTTTGGATATTAAGGGAATCAAGGGATATGGGGACAGTTCAGGGAAGTGGAGATGAGGTAGAAGATCAGCCATGATCTTATTGAATGGCGGAGCAGGCTTGAAGGGCCAAATGGCCTACTCCTGCTCCTATTTCTTATGTGCTTAGTCCTGACAGATTGTCAATAGATAGGTTCAATTAAAGCAAAATGCAGCAGACTTGAATAAATTTACCTTTTTAATTTCAGTGAGTAATCACTGTGACAAAAATGAAGCCTTTTTGTCTAAGGTTTAACATGGTGTTGGCTTCTTTAACTCTGGCAGCATGTAAGGAGTAAAAAAAACAGCTTCATTCGTCAGAAAAACTTCACTATAATACAAATTATTACAGATTATGTCTCAGCCATGAGTCCGAAGGAGGTGCCAAACCATTCAATTCAGTTCCAAACATTTTGTAGAATTTGTTTTATTGGACATATGATTGGCAGCTTTTTAGGGGGAATTTGAACATTTATTTAAATTGGTTTCGTCTCAGTTATTTTCTGGGAATTACTTCAAGCCTTGTTGGTTCAAATAGGGAATCTGTCTGAAGCTTTTGGTGATAGATAATCAGGCAAGATAGCTTCTGTGAATCGTGACAAAATATACCGTATGTAAATTGTATTACAGTTTATGCAGTAGTCGCAATTATTTGTT
Source organism: Squalus acanthias (assembly GCA_030390025.1). Lineage (NCBI taxonomy): Eukaryota > Metazoa > Chordata > Chondrichthyes > Squaliformes > Squalidae > Squalus > Squalus acanthias. Next base: position 178,919,144 of record CM059427.1, on the reverse strand, counting down.
ATTTTCTACTTACTTGAGATGGTTGAGATTAATAACTACGATAAAATGTACTTTGTGTCACTGCAATATTCATTTATTCTTTTACTGTTTGGTAAATTTGTTTGTCAGTTAAAGCCTCAGTCACCATCTAGTATAATGATATTCTGCTGCCTTCCAAAATCAACAAAGATCACGTGAAGGTACGTGATAAAACCAGTAAACTGAAGTAAGAATGAAAAGTGTTCTCTGTTTAATGGCTGGGCACACTACCTAGATAAATGGGTAAGTGAAAACACGCTCTAGGACATAAGAAGCAAGGGCTCACCTACAAAAGCGGGCTGCATTGCTGAATCCAAAAATATCTACAGAAAAACAGACTGCCCTATCTTAATCCCATACTTTCTGGTTATCGAAGATTAGAAGATTGGAATTAAAATTACAGTCCTGACAGATTGTAGATACTTAAGTGGAAAAAAGTAAAAATTCAGTAGGCTTGAGTAAGTTACCTTTTTAATTCCAAAGTGAACAATCTTAAACATGAAAGGAAGTTCAGCAATCTCTATACTTTCAGTACTTTCTACAGAGAGTAACATTCTGTAACTGTGTTTTCATTTCTTCCCGAAATTCTGTAACTGGGCTTGCATATTTTAAATTACCCGAGCAATCAAAAAGAATGAGATGTGCTCTAAAAAAAAATCATAATTTGTGTTTCCAGTGGTTACAACTTTTGTTATTGAGTTCACCTATCAGCTGTTCACTTTTTTGACAAATTGGACCCTAGTGATCAAGTTTCAGTTGCAGTAATGTAAGATGAGCCACACTGGAACATCCCTCAAATCTAAGGTCTGGGACATGCTCTTTCATTGTTTTCTAATGACAGATAGAAAACATTAACGTTCAGATAAGCTATGAAAATGTTGGCCAACAAGGCCCCTGCAACTAGACAGAGCTCTACTATTTGCATAGCTCATTGACGTCATGTTAGACTAAGACTACAAATGCAAGTTATTTCTTTCCATATCTGAGGTACAGTGAAGAACTGTGTTACTTTGTTGCACGCTGGATGTATCAGAATGTTTACAGAGCCAATGGTGATGTGCTATTGACCAGCTATTGATGATCCTCAGCATTTTCGGAGGGTGGGTGGGTGGAGTTAAGTGACCTCCTGCTCTCCCCACTCCCACACAAACATGCTCACGTACCTAGTGAGCTGTTTTAATGTAATAGGCACTGGCCTGCGGCAAGGTCATTCCCCTGAAGGAGGGAACAACAAAGGCAGGTCCTGAGTCTCTCGATGGCTTTAGATAAGGACTGAGAGACCTACGGAAAATTGGCTGGTCATCTGCTTGACCAGGGTAAATTGTGAACTTTATGGTCAAGTTGGCTCCAAGATGTTGTACTAAGGATTGAAAGAGATCTTCTTGGAAGACACAGCAATCTATTGCCTAAGCCAGACAGGTCTTATTATTATTAAGCAGCCAGCCTGGCTTACTGGTGGCACCTGGAAAAATAGTGTATCACTGGGGGCCATTTGGCCCCCGAAACTCATGAACACCAATGTCCTTGCAGATAGATTGGTCTTGCTTGGACAAGCAGCGGAATGTTTACCAATGTTGTGTGCTTAGTTTTAACTGGTTAAACCCCAGCAGTACCCCATCACATACTTGGGGATCCTTCAGCCTCGGTGTTTGTTTGTTAAGTGGGATGTATCCCTGCAGGGAAAGACAGATAAACCAGATAAACAGGAATTGTGGATATCTCAGTATTTTGGTGTAGAGACTCATGCATGGTGATGGGTTTTTGCAGGTATTGAACACCAGGTTGACCAAAAGATGGTGCTATAGAATAAAAAGTAAATATTAGGCTTGTGTTTCTGCATATTAAGATACTATGAAAAAAATTAAAAGCAACACCACATTTCAAGAATTTATTTCAAGAATTATTCTATTTCCCCTGAGCCTCAACTTCACAATTTACCTTGGTCAGGCAGATGGCAGCCATTTTTTTCCCGTAGGTCTCTCTCAGTCCTTATCTGAAACCACAGAGAGACTCAGGGCCTGCCTTTGTAGTTCCCTCCTTCAGGGGACTGACCTGGCCTGAGGCCAGTGCCTATATTAACGCAGCTCACTCTGTGTATGGGAGTGGGGAGAGCAGGAGGTCACTGTTACAAACCTGCATCCTGGCTTTCCGCTGCTCAGAGTATTTGATCCCCAATTGCGTTACCATAGCAGCCTTTCATGTGCTGTTTTTTCATTTAATTTTAAAGCAAATTTGCAACCTCCTGTTTTATCACAGCTTAGCTTCGCTAATCAGAGGACAAGTCTTTACAAAGGATGGAACCCCATTGGTTGGAGTAAATGTGTCGTTTGTCAAATATCCTCAGTATGGATACACGATTACTCGTCAGGATGGCACGTGAGTCAATAATTCGGCTTTTTCATTGGGATCGCTCTAGCAGCAGGGCCCCTCCTTCATGGATTCTAAATATCTAATTCATCAATTAAATATTTTGATCCATTCCATTAATTTGTCCCTCCAATTTTCTTCCTATACTTCTCCTCTCCTGAAGGAGATGACCAGTTCAGGAGTGTAGTTTCAAGGTATGGGGTGGCGGTCTGGTAACTCACCCACTGGTTATTCTTTATGTGTGAGCCTGGACATTGACTGTCACTGGACTATTCTTTCATAAGGTCGTCATAGCCAAGCTCAATCCTGTCCTCGCACCATAACCCACACATACATATTTCCAGCAAGGGTCACTGGATAGGAATAAAATGTTGACATTTTCCCTCGCCAGTAAAGGAATGTTGAGGCCAATTACAGCCTACTCCCTCCTCCTTTCCCGCACTTTCAGCCCCACTTTCAGACTTCCCCAACCCCATTCAGACCTTTCCTGACCTCGCTCAGATCTTTCACAGCCCCACTTGTGGCAGCCTCGTGCCCCAATTGTTGGTCTATCTTCGCCCTTCTCCAACATTTGCTGCAGGACTTCCCGTAACGTATCATTCACGGCTTCACTTCAGTCTGTGGTAGCCCTATGTGGGAAGTACCAGCTCCTCCACAGCCATGGTCCCACTTTGATCTGTGGTGACCTCACTCCACAATTACTGGAAACACTGCACCTGCAGTCCCACTTCTAAATGTGTGGCCACCAGTGGCCTATCCCAGAACCCCGCTAGCATTCCATATATAATTCTCACATTGCCCCGTCCGGTATGTCTCCAAGCCACACTTGGATTCTGGTTCAAACGTGGTCCAGCAACACTTACAATTTTTTTTCCATATTTTTAATTTAATTTATTTGAAATATAAAATGTACACTTATTGTTGCTGTGGCTATGCTACCCTGCACACATTTTCTTTAGATTTTCACTCTAGATATACTGTCAGACATCCCAAACCCATTCAGCTGTCACTCGAATTTTTTTTGTCTTTGTTTAAAGAATATTTTTTTTAATTCTTCTTCAACTGATTGTGAGCAACGCTATGGGCGATTTACTAATATTAAAAACCGTTTTGAGCCCATCACAGTTCAGACATCACACTTCAAAATATCAAAAATATGAAAAAAAAACATTTTATGCTGGTTTCTTCTGACCTGAGCTGGGAATTTAGAAGGACCTACCAATCTTCAAACATTCCTTACTAACAGCAATTAACCTCTCGTTGATCTCATAGTTTATTTTTCAGCGATTGAATTTTGTCACCTTGAAGGGAGATGTGAGATTACACACAGCTTCACCTCTGCAGTAGAATAATGCATTGTACATTACATTGGGTAACATTTCTGCTCTTCTAAAAAACAACAACTTGTATTTATATAGCGCCTTTAACGTAGTAAAACATCCCAAGGCGCTGCACAGGAGTATTTTAAGAAAAGAAATTTGACGCCGATCCACATAAGGATAAATTAGGGCAGGTGACCAAAAGCTTGGTCAAAGAGGTAGGTTTTAAGGAGCGTCTTAAAGGAGGAAAGAGAGGTAGCGAGGTGGACAGGTTTAGGCAGGGAATTCCAGAGCTTAGGGCCTAGGCAACAGAAGGCACGGCCACCAAAGGTTGAGCGATTATAATCAGGGATGCTCAAGAGGGCAGACTTAGAGGAGCGCAGATATCTCCGGGGGTTGTGGGGCTGGAGGAGATTACAGAGATAGGGAGGGGCAAGGCCATGGAGGGATTTGAAAACAAGGATGAGAATTTTGAAATTGAGGTGCTGCTTAACCGGGAGCCAATGTAGGTCAGCGAGCACAAGGAAGATTGGTGAACGGGACTTGGTGCGAGTTAGGACACGGGCAGCCGAGTTTTGGATGACCTCAAGTTTACGTAGGGTGGAATGTGGGAGGCCAGCCAGGAGTGCGTTGGAATAGTCAAATCTAGAGGTAACAAAGGCATGGATGAGGGTTTCAGCAGCGGATGAGGTGAGGCAAGGGCGGAGACGGGCAGTGTTACAGAGGTGGAAATAGGCAGTCTTTGTTATGCTGCGGATATGTGGTCAGAAGCTCATTTCAGGGTCAAATATGACACCAAGGTTGCGAACAGTGTGGTTCAGCCTCAGACAGATGTTAGGGAGAGGGATGGAGTCAGTGGCTAGGGAACGGAGTTTGTGGCGGGGACCGAAAACAATGCAACATCTGACTTGTGAACAACGCCATGGGACATACACTGATTGTTGAGTGCACTATGCATCAGATACAGCACAAAGGCCTGTATTTTCCGACCGCAGGCCTCCCGTGGGCGGAGACCTGCGATCTGGAAAAATTTACGCCTTTACCTGAGAGCTCCCGGGACACACACGCTTCCGCTCCTGGGCCTCTCCAAACTCCAAGTGCGCAAGGCGCACGTATCCCAGAGACGCATGTAGTTCGCAGCGTCCCTGGGATCACGTGGGCCATGGGGAGCCAATCAAAGAAGGGAATCTCCCTTCATACACTTGACAGGAAGACCTGTCAAATATATGAATGGAGATCACCTCAAAAACATAGTAAAACTTTAAATAAATTTTTTTTTAAATCACATTTTTAAAATGCATTGAAATTACAATAAATTAAGTATTTTAAACAAAAATTAAATTTTTTGAAAAAATTAATTAAAGTTTTTTACGGGCTAAAAATAAACTTACTTTTTTAAAAGTATTTTTAAATGATAAATCAGTGAAAAAAAAAATTTAAATCTTTTTTCAACTCTTATCCTGGTAAAAGCAGGCCTTACACCTGCTTTTACCAGGCATAAGAATTGTAAGGGTTTTCTGCGGGCGGAGGGTCTCCAAAAAGCGGAACTATCCGCCCGCAGAGGCCCTTCTCCAGGGCAGCCGGAGGATCTGTCAAGACCATTCTTGACAGATCGGAAATGCCGGTTTTCAGCGCATGCGCTGTGCATGCCTGAAACCGGCATTTCCGATGTCTCTATGGGTGGGCACACAGCGTGTACCCAAACGTAGGGATCGGAATATCTGGGCCAAAGTAAACTATGGAAAAAATAGGCCTTCTCATAATGCATTTGGGAAAATAATTCATTGGTGTCTTGAGATCACCGGGAGTTCTTGTCTATTTCATTGCTCTCAAGTGAATAATTCTATTTGTATGGTCAAGCAATAAACACAGAATTTTGCCATTTAAAATGCTTTTGATGGTCATGATAATGTTGCCTGAGGCCATGTGACCTCAATAATAGTGTGGTTGTATTTCAGGTTGGCTTTTGCTGTAATTATGGCTATTTTGTTTTCCCCTTAGGTTTGATTTGGTTGCGAATGGTGGTGCATCGCTTACATTGCACTTTGAGCGTGCTCCATTCCTAAGCCAGGAGCGCACAGTCTGGCTTCCGTGGAACACTTTCTATGCTATGAACACTCTAGTGTTGAAGACTGAGGAAAACACCATTCCAAGCTGTGATCTGAGCGGGTTTGTGCGGCCTGAACCAATCCTTGTCACTTCGCCACTTTCAACTTTCTTTAGTTCCTCTCCTGGGCAGAACCCTATTATTCCTGAGACCCAGGTAAGTGTATGGTAAAGACTGTGGAAAACTAATCAAACACAGTGAGGGGGGCGTGCGGGGGAAGAAGAAATTCAACTCACGGCCACGTTGAAAGTTGGGTGGGGGAGCAGCTTGGCCGCCCCATTGACACCCAAGGCCCACCTGATGCCTCCTGCGCCCAGAAAACAACTCCAGTCGGCTGCCAGCCTCTTCGAGGCCCTCCACAGGATTGCCTCCCCCATCCCCAAGACCTGGCCTGCCATCTGGCTCAGTTTTGGAGCCAGCGGATTTCCCACCCTTCCCATCCGCGAGCAGGAGCGGGGTGCCCGTTTGGTGCCCGTAGCCCACCGGCAGTATTTAAATCGAATCCAGAGCCAAATTTGGCTCGGGCCTCAGACCGGTACAGAATGGAACGTGGAGCGGTTGCTACACCGACTTTGCACCCGTTTTGGACAGGCGTCAAATTTCTCCTTCCGGAGAATTTGGATCATGATTCTAGTCAAGAGGTTCTGTAACAAATGTACATTATTTTAACATTTTACTTTGAGGTAATTTAGGTCTGATCGAGACTTCCTCACACAGATTACATCTGTATAAACATCGGCGGAGATGCTCTATACCACAGGAGCAACAGAAAACAAGAAATTATAGGGGTGTAATATTCAAATTCAGTGGGAGCATAAAACAGACATTAGCAAATCAGCTCCCCATAATACCCCTTGCTTGATTTATCTTTTCGTTGAAATCAATGGAAAGGAGTTTCGGGCAGGGTGTGTAACAGAGGGCCGGGTGTGTAACAGAGGGCCGATCTGCTACTGCCCATTTTGTGCCTTTGCTGAAGTTGAGTTTTACCCCTTATCTCAGGTTAGAGGAATTATTTTGTCAAAAATTAGAAAGAGAGAGCTAAAGAATCAATCCAGTTTTAGCAAAACCAAAATGTAGGACTAGTTTCATCAGAAAGCAAATATTTTTATGGTGGGAATCTGCTCTTTTTCCTTTTATGTTTGGTCCTTACAATTTCATGCATCTATCCCCATCCCCAAGGCAGAGAGGTGACTTGCACCCAGCCCCCTCTCAAAGCTGCACCACAGCTGATTTCAAGGAGGGATGCATGAGTGGCACAGGCTAACATCCACCTGATTGTCTCCCTCACATTCTCTTTCTATCTGTGGGAAGGATCTGCTTAGCACTTCCATTCAATGACACAAAATTGATAGTTGAGATCAAGAACTCATTGTGCAGAAGATAACTGCTGCAACAATCCACTTAAAAAATGTCTGTCCAGGAGAGACTGGAGTTAGAGGGGGTGGAAAGGTCAGGGAGGTTAATGGCATAGGAGAACACATTCAGTTAATTATGGTAATATTGGACCCAAGGGTGAAACATGAAAGATATGTCATAACTACTGAGTGCAAACCCAGTTTTTATGCTTCATTGTCCTGGCTTGTATCCTTATAATACATGTATCATTGTAGAACTGTTGACCAGACATTTACATACGGTGTCACCACCACTTAGCAGTGTCAGCCGCCTCCTTTTTCATAGTGCAAGCCCCAATAGTCCATTATTGGATTGTTCTTCCCACCTGCACCCCCTTCCCTCCTGCCTTCCACCTAACAGAAAAAGAAGCTACTAGTGAGTAATGGCAAGAACTAAGTACGTTTTTAAAAGAAATTGTTCATCTGAAATCTAATGTACAGTTTTTACTACATAACCTTCAGCGGTAAGAAAAAGCAACTTTCAAAACATACTAAGTAAAAATAATAAATGAAACTGAGTAAATATAAATAATTCAATAAACAACTTAAAAAGATCTGTGTTAAATACCGGTTGAGTTAAACATATAAATAAGTGTGGCAGGATCAGAGTTTGGAGTGATGTGTGCGGCATGCCTGCTGTGGACCTGCCTGGACACATATAGGGTGAATACATATGTATGAAATGTATAAAGATTGCCCTCCTTGAGCAGAAAGCTGCACAGCTCTGGACACACTTCACAACATATGTGAGGGAGAATGTTTTCTGGAGCGGATGTGGTCACCCCACAGGTTGCTAGGAGTAGAGAAGTCGGTAAAGGAGATTGGGTGACCATCGGCAGACAGGGTAGGAAGCGACAGGTGAGGGTAGACAGGGAATCATCTGTGGATCTGGATTTGTTTAACAGCCATACTTATTTAGGTACCAGTAATGTGTACAAAGGAGGGTAACCATGAATGACTACAAGGCACTAATCAATGAATGGTTACCCATGGGGGAAACAGTATAGGTAGTAAGAATAGGTGAGTGATGATTGTGGGGGATTCTATAGTTAGAGGGATAGATAGTTTATTTTATAGACGTGATTCAGAGTTCTAAATAGTATGCTCCCAGGTGCCAGATTTTTGCACATCGCAGAGTGAATACAAAAGATTTTGGAATGGGAAGGCAAGCAGCCAAAGGTCATGGTTCTTGTGGGAACCAATGACATAAATTGGAATAGGTTTGAGGTTCTGCAAAGGTCTTTCACGTAATTTCCGTTCTAGATTTAGGAGAAGCACCTCCAGAGTCGTAATCTCTGGCTTACTCCCAGTGCTACATGATGGACCAGACAGGGAGAGAAAGATTAGGATTGTCAACATGTGGCTGGAAGGATGTGTAGAGGGAGGGTTTCAGATTCCTGGGACACTGGGGCCACGTTTGGGTCAAGGAAGGCTGTACAGTCAGGATGGTCTTCACCTAAACTGGAGAAGCACCAGTCTCTTTGCAGAAAGGGTAAATAGGGCAGCGTGGAAAGATTTAAACTAGTTAGGGGGCTGGGAGGGGAAATTCCACACTGTAAGTCAAAAAGTGTGAGAAAAAGACCCACACCACTTATGGCCAAGGAGGGAACAATTACCCAGATGAGTTCAGTACACGAATTCACATCGCATAAGAAATAAAACAAGTGAGTTTGAAGCCCAAATTCAGCTTAAATTGTATGACGTATTAGCTATTACAGAGGCCTGGCTACAAGCTGAGCATAATTGATAGCTAAATATTCCAGGTTTGTAGGATCTTTAGGAAGAACAGGGAAATTAGGAAAGGAGGAGGAGTAGCAATGTTGACGCAATTACTGCAATAGAGAGAATGGATTTCAGTAAGATGATTGGGCCTTAGAAACAGTATGGGTAGAGTTAAGGAACAGCAAAGGATGAAGGACTGTGGTAGGAGTCATCTACAGATCTCCTGATATTGTGATGTAGCAGGGGATATTTAAATATGGAGATCATGGAAGCATATAGCAAAAACATGGTTATAATGGGAGATTTTAATTTTCACATAGACTGGGAGAAGCAGAACAGCTCAAGTAGTAAAGGCAATTAAACTTCTAGAATGTATTCAGGACCATTTTCGAGAACAACCTGTTTTAGAACAGTCAAGAGAGCAGGCCATAGTGGATGTAGTGTTGAGTAACGAACCTGAATAAGTTAACAATCTGACAGTAAAGCAGCATCTTGCAGATAGTGACCATAATATCATTGAATTTGATAGTAGGTTTGCGAGGGAGAAGGGAGAACCACAAACCAAGGTTTTAGATTTAAGGAGGGCAAACTTTGAAGGGTTAACAAATTAATTGACCACAGAAAACTGGGCTGAGCTGTTAATAGGTAAACCTACAGACAAACAGTGAGAAATATACAAAAGGAGTATTTGGCATGATACAAAATCAGTTCATACCCTTAAAAGGCAAAGGCTCCACCTGTGTAATTTAGCATGGTCAACAAATGACTTAAGAGACAGTATCAAGCTAAAAGAAAAGGCTTACACAAATGCAAGGGAAGGTGGAAATCCAGTGGACTGGGAGAGCTATAAAAAGCAACAAAGGGAGACAAAGAAAGTAATAAGAGGTCCAATGGGAATACAAAAAACCTTGCAAAGGATATCAAAGCTAACAGCAAAAGGTTTTATAAATATATTAAAAGAAAGAGTGGTAAAGGGGAATGTGGTTCCATTAAAGACGGATGCAGGCGAGACTATAATGGTTAATAAGCAGTACAAGGGGACCTAAAAATAAGTAATGGGGAGGACCTTAGTGGATTCAATATAAGTTTAAAAAAATGCTAATGGGACCTGAGATAGACAAATCTCAGGACTTGATGGTTTCCACTCCAGGGTTAAAAGAAATAGGTGAGAAAATTGCAGATGCATAAAAGTTCAGGAACTGTGCCATTGGATTGGAAAGTTGCAAATGTCACTCCATTATTTAAGAAGTGAGGGGGGGGAGAGAGAAACCAGGTAACTACAGAACTGTCAGTTTAACATCAGTTGTGAGGAAGTTACTGGAATCTATCATCAGAGACAGAGTGAGTGACTGAGCACTTGGTCAAGTATCAGTTGATCAAAGAGAGTCGGCACTGATTTATGAAGAGTAGGTCATGTCTGACTAATCCAGCTGAATTTTTTGAGGAGGTTACTAGCATGGTGGATGGGAAGTGTCAATAAATGTTGCCTATATGGACTTCCAGAAGGCATTCGATAAGGTTCCACACAAGCGATTAGAAAAGGATTCGCTAGTGCAGGTAAATGGAGTTGAAGTACAGATCAGCCATGATCTAATTGAATGGCGGAACAAGCTCCAGGGTCTGGATGTCCTACTCCTGTTCCTATGTAGTATATAGTTGTGTGTGCCCCGTCAATAATTATTGTGTTTCCTCATTTATATTTCCTGTTGTATATATTACACTAAATAGCCTACATCCCCCATACGATATACATTATATTTATGGCATTCATGTTTGTAAAGGAAGAATATACTAAAAGTTACTTGTCATTAGATCAGCCTTTGAGAACATGCCAGGAATGATCTTTTATTGTCCCTCTGTTGTAAAATAAGATGAAAGGAAACTTTTCTCTTTTAACAGATTACAATAGCGAGCGTAACCTAAGCACAACGAGCACATAAATGATTACTCTGGTGTTGTTTTGTAATGGGCCGAGGTAATTCACAGTAATTGCTGATAGTAGACAGCTGATTGTACTGCATTAAATGACGGATGATAATAGTGAGTCATTAGCGGAGATGCATTTCACAACCTTTCAAATTAAGCCTTAATAACTGCTTTACCTCACAGGTATTTCACAATGTTTGTGTAATGTGTTCAGGTTCTACATGAAGCAGTTGAAATCCCAGGCTCCAGTTTGAAGTTGTGCTACCTGAGCTCTCGCACTGCTGGCTACAAATCCCTTTTGAAAGTCACGATGACTCAGTCCATTGTGCCAATCAATTTAATTAAGGTCCATCTGATGGTGGCTGTGGAAGGACATCTCTTCCAGAAATGGTTTCATGCATCTCCTAACCTGGCCTACACTTTCATATGGGACAAAACCGATGCCTACAGTCAGAAGGTCTACGGTCTCTCCGAAGCTGTTGGTATGATTTTTCATTTTGCTTTTATGTTGTACAATAAAGAGAACAAAATACAGTATGTAACAAGGAAGCTGATTGCTTGATCAGAGTGAGTTACATGGAGGATAGCTATTGACCTAGAGTGAACTACAAGACCATAACAGGGTTGATGTAACACAGCTCGTGCAGTTTGTGAACATCTGACTCCTGAGGTTGTATTTAGATTCCTGGCTCTCCTTTAATACAACTGTTACTTTATATAATGCACGCTGGTTGAGTTATATTTCTGTCTGCAATTATGCAACTGTGAAGTAAGCTGTTGTGGACTCCATTCATTATGTTGCACTGAACACCTGTTCTGAGGATAGCTTGTATGAATGGTGAGGGGCTTGACAGCAGTTATAACTAAAATATATCCTGTTACGTAATGGGAAAAACTACAGTTACAGACTGTACATTTCTGGTAGAATTACATTCACAGTACGGAATACAGGCGAGATCAACTAGTAAGTGCAAGAGAGTCCCAGTATATCCTGTGAAATTTATCTAAGTGACTTGAATGCATCCATATCGACTGATTCAACTAGACTACTCAGTTAGACTATTTCCAATGAAGGAGTTTACCATTTGATGAGATTATTGGATGGGCACAACACAAGTGTATGGAGGTCATAACATCTCTGTGGACCAGACTATAGCTTGGAACCATGTAGCCACACCTCAGCATTCATCTACCTGCTGTCAACAATGGGTGCTCATGAACTTGGGCTCCAGTCAGAAACCTTAATCGACAATATATTGCATTTAGCTGGAAGTGCTTTCCATGGAGAAACCTATTGTCAGTGTAACTCGCAGAGAAATGTTTCCAGCTGTGCTTGGCCTTGCCTCCACTCTTTCAGCAATGCTGTCACGTAATGCTGACTAGGAGCTCAAATACAGTATCTTGGCTTTCACTTCATGCCCTGTGTTTAGTTCAGTTGTTGTGGCAGGACCACTTGAAGATGTGATTTAAGAGAATGTAATATACTACAATTTTCAGGAATAATTTCAGTCACGTGAATTTTTAAAAAAACATTCAGATTTGTTTAATGTAGAGAAATGTCCCACGGCAAAAATGGATGCCAAGTAGAATGGGTGGAAACTCGGCACCTCTGTTTCCCTTGCTATTTTTTGGTCTCACTAGCGCCCCACTTCTACAAGCGAACAAGTCGATAGGGAGACGCAAATCACCCCTATGTTTACTATAATGCTTCTGAAGACAAGCTGCTACGATGACACTGTCAATATTTCTATCAGAAGTAGCCATGTTTGCTGAAAACATGCAGGCCAGCATAACCCTGGCTAATCGACACAGACTTTCTCCAATCACTGCGAAACTTATTTCGGCCAGAAAGAAAGATGCAAATAATGACTTAAAAGCTGCTGCACGTCTTTCAGCTAATGCATGTGCAGTTATTGTTCTGGCTGCTGCGTAATCCACCCTTGACTATAAACTGGGCCATTTTCACCTCATCAGTAGCCTAAAGCAATAGGCAGAATCATAAACGTTTGAAAGCATTTGAAAGAGATCACAGCATTAAAACAGATTTTCTAGAACTGTAAGTTTTTTTTTAATGGGTATTTTGGGCAGGATAAAATAAGTAGTTTCTGAGATTTTAATTGTCAAATATAACACCTAAAAATGAGTCAACTCAAAGCCAATTTACAGCTGTTATACAGGAAAAAGTATAGGAATAGGGACATTTAAATGCTATGGCACAACATCAGTACACAAAGAAATAAAACTATTATGTATATTTGGAATTATTTGGGATTTATTTATTGTTTTGTTGTATAAATATTTTTGTGTGAATGAGTGCTGATGAATTCCTAGGGTAAGGGATCATGCTCATGATTTACGTCCTGGGAACTGAATTAACCTAAGGGAGATTGTCATTAATCTCGGGTGCTTCTGTAGTCTTGCTTTGTCAGCCGTGGCTCAGTTGGTAGCACTCTCGCCTCTGAGTCAGAAGGTTGTGGGTTCAAGTCCCACTCCAAAGATTTGAGCACATAATCTAGGCTGACACTCCAGTGCAGTATTGAGGGACTGCTGCACTGTCGGTGGTGCCTCCTTTCAGATGAGACGTTAAACCGAGGCCCCATCTGCCCTCTGAGGTGGACCTAAACGATACCGTGGCACTATTTTGAAGAGGAGCAGTGGAGTTCTCCCCGGTTTTCCTAGCCAATATTTATCCCTCGAACAACATCACTTAAAAAAAAAATCAGATGGTCTGGTCATTATCACGTTGCTGTTTGTGGGACCTTGCTGTGTGGAAATTGGCTGACGCGTTTCCTACATTACTACAACTGTGGCCACACTTCAAAAGTACTTCATTGGCTATAAAGCGCTTTGAGATGTCCTGGGGTCATGAAAGGTGCTATATAAATGCAAGTCTTTTTTTTCCTTGGTTTAACTGTGTGTTTTAGTTCAGCTCCCCTCACACCCATCGGTTTCAGTAACTCCTCCCATTTTCCTCTTATGATATCAAAAGAGCTCACCGTTTAAACAAAAAAATTCCACAAAAATCCATAGAAGTCAACCTGTTATTATTCTGTCTACAACAACATGTCAGTGTTAACCTTTCACTTAATTGAAGACCACTTGGCTCATTGTGTTAATGGACTGGTGAGATTATGCGTTTGTTTTGGGGGGGATAAAAGCTACTAAAAGTGATTATTGGTTCAAAATAAAATTGCTAATCGGCTTGAATTTAATAACCAATTCAGCTGCAAGTCTATTTTGTTGTCATGTTTATCAAAGTGATGCATTTCTTCACCACACAGTCTGTTATGTGTGTTCTTCAGCTGCCAGATCAATCTCGAGTCCCCTTCAGCATACCTTCAGGCAAAGGTCACTTTAGTTATGCGAAGAATTGAAGAACATCAGTCTTCTTCCTCTTGCCTTGATTCCTGCAGAAGAAGCTGCTGAAGCTGAGGCTTCATACTGCCACCTTCAGCCTGTGACAGCAACACTTTGACGTGTTATTAGGAATAAACTTAAAAAGAAAATAAAGGGTGTGAGGGGGGGGGGAGGAATTTAACCTCGTTCTGCCCGTTTTTTGAGTGACAAGTTTAAGTTTGGAGGTACGAGTTCCAGGTCACGATCTCTTGTGGCCAAATTGCAAGCCGGCGACTTCTCACCCCAATATGCAAATCAGGGTTGAAGTGCTGGTTTTAAGCTGGCAATGTAAATGTGACGAGCAAATGGTTGGAGCTTGTGCTGAGCGTGCTCCATCCAGTGGTTCTGGCTCTTCAGGGGCCTAAACAGCGGTCCTTAAAGGGACCTCTGAAGGCCACCCACAAAAAGGGTAAGCAAACCTTTTAAAAAGTTTAATTTCCATGGAGCCAAAAGGAGCAAGAGTGCTACTCCCGCCTCCACAAAAATACTGCGGGCCACCGCCGGTCCGGGCTTGTCCCCCTCTAGCCGCGCGTCTACTTGGTATCAGAGCTGGTTGAAATTTCTAAGCCCCCGACCCACGAGCCGTATCCAGATGCCCAAATGGCGTCCGCAGCTCGCCGGTTTAATTCAACTGAGGCCCGGGCTTCTTGCCAAGGTCTTCGGGCGCACGTTGGAATCGCACCACCTACTTCGAGTCGGAAACCGGCATGAATTGAATTTCTCCCCCTCTAAGTGAAGAATCTGGTTAAATTCTTTAGTCCTTGCCTGTTGTCCCATTCTTACAAGGTGAATAATGTTGATGGACAGGAAAGGGCAATTTGTTTAGAAGGCTGCAAAATTATTGATTCGCTGTTATCAAGATTCCAGAGTTAATGAATTTTACTCAGTTACCAAAGTCAGAATGGACTCTGTTGGGGAAGAGGGCTGAGTATCATAGTTAGCGATCACAATATTAGCGACAAGCATGTTGATGCAGTCATATGGAATTTTCCTGTTCAGTATTTCAGCAAAGGCATCATCTCGTTTAAAGTAAATAGGAAACTGTTTGTTATTAATATTGTACAGCGTGATTTCAAAGCAACTTTCTTTTCACCTTTGGGATCTGGGTTTGAATCCGGCCCCACGACTGATTGGTAGCAAGTCTCCTGTGAAGTTTCGCAGCATGGACAGTGTGGCAGGAAGTTTCCGATCAGGCAGATATGTTACGCCAGATCTTCACCCACTTTTAAAACACACACACATTGAGGGGAAGGGCGCGGAAAATTCCAACGTGGAAACCCTTGCCTCAAGCAAGCAGGATCCTCATTTAAATGTTAATTGGGAGCTGGACATTTTGCACAATATTCCCCAACATCTATCATGCCCATGTGAAATAGGTTTCTGGAATTGTTAGGTAATGGTACTGTACAGAAGGACATGAGGAAAAACACTGTAATATCAAGATAAATATTTTATAGTCCATTTTTTAATTAATATTTCCACTGGCACTTAGAAGCTTAATCCCCTCCCCCAGCATCAATGGGTTTCCCAACGAAAATCCATTACCTGAAATATTTTTGAAGAGCAGGGTCATTGGATTAATAACAGGCAGATTAGGCTGCATGAGAGATGCTTAGCGGCCACCTGCCAGTACCCACATAGCCACATGTAATTCACCGTATCTGCAGGCCTCAGCACAACTACCCAGCAATGACTGTGGGGAAGTGTCTTCACAAGGGTCTGGGTTGTCAGAAAGCCAGTTTCAGAACTCTGCCACCTACTGCAAGGACACCCAACAGCTACCTTGCAGCACAGAACCAGCATATCCCAGTGACCATAACAATCAGCTGTGGCCTGAAACTTGGCTCCAACTCCTTGCAGGCATACTGCAGTGCTGATTGCCGGGGTGTGAACTGCACCATGTCGGTAAAACTAACCTGGTGAATGTATTGTCTAGCGGGCACAAGTCCACAGCACAAAAACCGCTGTTAATTCTGTACAAAAATGGCAGTATCTTTCACAGAGACTTCTGTCCACAACATGTGACAAGATCATAAAGACATTTATAAAGAATAGGTTAAGCATTCTGCCTCAATCTTGCTGATCTTTTGACGAATTTAGGGCTGGTGGGGGTGGAAAGCAAATTGGGGAGGGGGTGTGTATCACAGTGTCCCCACCGCCCTGCTGCTTTTTGCAGCAAACAATGCTGCAGCAACATTTTTCCATGCCCAGATAGGTGCAACTCCCCAGCAGGGGCCAGGAGCCTGCTTCCCATAGGCTAATAACCCACCAAAATGTCCGCTCACTCGCAAACAAGGCCCTTGCCATCTGTGACATTATTGTGAATGATTGCATTGGCATTCTGGTTTTGATTGAAACGTGGCTCATGGGTGGCGACTCCTTGCCCCTTACTGAAGCCTCCCCACCTGGCTATACTTTCCAGCACCTACCCCACCCAAACTCCACGGTGGAGCTGTGTCCCTTACCACCAAGTCACACCTTGGTGTCTCCCCCTGCTTTTCTGGCACCTTCTCCTCCGAACACCTCACCTTGTTCCTACCCTTTCACATCTCCTTTAAAATCCTTGTTGTCTACCGCCCCTTCAAGCCCCACCCCATGTTTTTCACCGAGATATCCACCCTCCTTTCTTCTCAGCCTCTGCACTGAGAGACTCCTCATCCTCAGTGATTTCAATCTCCATCTCAGCTCCACTTGCCTCTGAATTCACTGCCCTCCCTAAACTCTCCCTCCATATATAACTCTCCTACCCATATTCACCACCATCCCATGGTCTCTCTACTTCCATGGCCTTAATCACTGACCAGGCCATCTCTGACCTCTTCCTTGTATCCCTCACTATCCTCCCCAATCCCCTTCCAACCTCATTTCCTTCTGCATCCACCACAGGAAAAACTTTCATACTCCCAACTGTCTGACCTTTGACCCTCTATTCGCCACAATACTTACGCAGCCATCAATGTGCTTAATCACTCCCTCACCTCCAGCTATCCTCAGAAAAATCTTTACTGTTTCTCATCCTGGAAGTTTCCCAGGGAATGGCCACCATCTTCGCTCTTTCAAGTCCAAGGGATGAACACTTGAGCGTATCTGGCATAACTCGCTTAGCCATCCATCAGCAGAACTGGCTGGAGCATATCAACCACTAGTAGGCCACATCTTCCTCTGCCAAAACCACCCACTACTCCAGGAGTCTCCTGGAGAGCAAAGATAACCTCCACATTCTTTTCCCCACGACAACCATCTCCTTAAACTCCTTTCCCCACCCCTCCACCCTCACCTCCAGCAATGTGCAAGGAGCTCTCACACTTCTTACTCACCATGAAGATTAAGATCATGGGGTGGATAGTGGACCTATTTGCACCCGTTTTACAGGCGAATAACGGGCACAACCAGGCCCAATTTCGGGGACCAACATCCTGCACCCCAAAGACACACAAAAATCGTTCAACCTGAAATTGGGTCAGGCCATTTTTCAGGCACCCAGGGTGGCTTTCTAAAACAGGTGTTAGGCCCCTCTCATCTGCTAATGAGGGGCTTAATGTCTGTTTTAGCACATCTCTGGGAAATTGGGCTGCCCTGAGGGGAGCAGACCCGACGCCTACTCCGCTCAGATTTTCTAGATGTGGATGCGGCCTAAACAACGGCTGCCACTAAAAAGGTAAATTTATTTATTCTTTAATTCATGTGGAGCCAGGAGAAATAGGAATGATGCTCCCAGCTCCACAGCACTCCTGCCGGCCGTGATCAGACCACCTCCTGCTGTTGTCCTCCCCTGGGACTTACCTGAGGGCCATTGCCGGCGAGGCACATTCGATTCTTCAGTCAGGCGAGCTAAATAGCAGACGTTTGTGAATTGAAACTCAAATGTGCCAATACAGTTGAAATAAAGGTTTCAGCGCTTCAAATAATGTGCTCTGAACAACAGAAGCACGTGGTTTACTTTCACAGATCCTGATGAAAGAAATATTGAAAAACATCAGAGTGAAAACTTTCCAATTAATATGCGGCATTAATCTTTGCAGAGTGAATTAAGCCTCAGTGAAAGTTTGTGACTGTGATTCCCTGTAGATCTCTGATAATCAGAATGCAAAATAAATAACAGAAAGCAAGAATGTGCTTGATGATTTCAATGTATTTTACTCTTTGTGCGCCTCTACAGTGTTTGTGCAGTGATTAAGATCGAATGCGGGCCTCCCAGAAACGCAGCTTGTTCTGAATTTATTCTGCTCCATTTTGGACTTAGTTCACAAAATGTTTATACTTTATATAGTGGTGTGATGGCAGCAGTGCCCCCTGACTAATAAGACATGGAGGTCAGGTGCTTACCACATAGGAAAGGAGAGGAGGTCAGCAGGAATATTCACACTCACTGCTCCCCCATACCTCCTGAAGGTCTGGCTCAAGATGAGTTCTGGCACATTGCCTGGGAGCAGGTTGCTTGTGCAACCTCTCAGCCCAGGAAATCCACTGATGTGGCGCTGGAAGAAAGTTTTCTTTTAAAATATAACTTAACAGTTTTCTATGCCCCGGCAAGCAGCAGGGAGAAATTCATGCGATGTCACCTGACTCTGCTGCAGTTGGCTCTCATGCAATCTTTTGTTTGTTTTTTTGTGTGACCTACCAACACGAGCATTGACCATCAGCCATGCAGACAGACTAATCTGGCAGATCCTCATAAGAATATCCCCTGATGCTCTTATCGTGGAAGTAAGGCTGCTGACATCAGGCACAGATATCCAAATGAGCGCAAAAACTAGTTACATTGAAACATAGGTAACTATAGGACTACAAAAGATTCTGCAGTCCGCTTGGCGAATTCCAAAAAAATAACATTGCTCAATCACTTATTCTCTCAAATATTGACCCAGTTCTCTTTTTACATGTTTCCAAACTATCTGACTCCATTCCCTCCCTAGTGTTCATTAAACATTCACCACATTGTGCATAAAATAATTAAATCTGACCTGTCTGAGCACCTTGCTTATTCGAAGCTAGAGCCCGTGTCCCCTGCTTGTAGAGTTTGTAGCAATCTCGAGCATATTGTCGTGATTTTTATCTATTTGCTTCAAAATAATACCTCGGCTGAGTAATATCTGAGGTTGAACCACCCTGTTCGCAACCTTGGTGTCATATTTGACCCTGAAATGAGCTTCCGACCACATATCCGCAGCATAACAAAGACCGCCTATTTCCACCTCCGTAATATCGCCTGTCTCCGCCCCTGCCTCAGCTCATCCGCTGCTGAAACCCTCATCCATGCCTTTGTTACCTCTAAACTTGACTATTCCAACGCACTCCTGGCTGGCCTCCCACATTCCACTCTACGTAAACTTGAGGTCATCCAAAACTCGGCTGCCTGTGTCCTAACTCGCACCAAGTCCCGTTCGCCCATCACTCCTGTGCTCGCTGACCGACATTGGCTCCCGGTTAAGCAGTGCCTCGATTTCAAAATTCTCATCCTTGTTTTCAAATCCCTCCGTGGCCTCGCCCCTCCCTATCTCTGTAATCTCCTTCAGCCCCACAACCCCCCGAGATATCTGCGCTCCTCTAATTCTGCCCTCTTGAGCATCCCTGATTATAATCGCTCAACCTTTGGTGACATTGCCTTCTGTTGCCTAGGCCCTAAGCTCTGGAATTCCCTGCTTAAACCTCTCCGCCTCACTACCTCTCTTTCCTTCTTTAAGATGCTCCTTAAAACCTACCTCTTTGACCAAGCTTTTGGTCACCTGCCCTAATTTATCCTTATGTGGATCGGTGTCAAATTTTTTGTCATAAAATACTCCTGTGAAGCTCCTTGGGACGTTTTACTATGTTAAAGGTGCTATATAAATACAAGTTGTTGTTGTTGTTGGTTGCGTTTTCTCTTCAGAGTTTCAGGCACTTCAGCCTCTCCTCATTACTCAGTCGCTTTAAGCCATGTAAAGATTCATGTATCTCTGGTAAACCGGATCGAGTGCAAACCAATATGGTGGGTATATTGGGCCGAATATTCCGATCCTTACGGGTGGGTACGCGCTGTTTACCCACCCGTAGGGACATTGGAAATGCCGGTTTTAGGTATGCACTGCGCATGCGCTGGA
Source organism: Squalus acanthias (assembly GCA_030390025.1). Taxonomy (NCBI): domain Eukaryota; kingdom Metazoa; phylum Chordata; class Chondrichthyes; order Squaliformes; family Squalidae; genus Squalus; species Squalus acanthias. The sequence continues at coordinate 178,898,815 of CM059427.1, read as the reverse complement.
AACCGGCATTTCCGATCTGTAAAGAAAGCTCTTGACAGATCCTCCAGCTACCCGGGAAAAGGGTCTCTGCGGGCGGATAGTTCCGCTTTTTGGAGACCCTCCGCCCGCAGAAAACACTTACAATTCTTGCGCCTGGTAAAAGCAGGAGTAAGGCCTGCTTTTACCAGGATAAGAGTTGAAACAAAGTAAAAAAGAAAAAAAAATTTCCACTGATTTATCATTTAAAAACACTTTAAAGAAAGGTAAGTTTATTTTTAGCCCCGTTAAAAACTTTAATTATTTTTTTCAAAAATTTAAATTTTTGTTTGAAATAGTTAATTTATGTAATTTCAGGTCATTTTAAAAATGTGATTTTTTTTTTAATTTATTTGAAGTTTTGCTATGTTTTGGGGGTGATCTCTATTCATACAATTGACAGGTCTTCCTTTCAAATGTATGAAGGGAGATTCCCTTCTCTGATTGGCTCCCCATGGCCCACATGATCCCAGGGACGTTGCAAATCACCTGCGCCCCTGGGATACGTGGGCCCTGCACACCGACAGTTTGGAGAGGCCCAGCAGCGGAATTGTGCACCTCCCGGGAGCCCTCAAGTAAGGGTGCAGATTTTTCCAGATCACAGGCCTCCGCCCACGGGAGGCCTGCGATCAGAAAATATGGGCCATTGTGTTTAATCGGAGTTTAGGATGGAATATGACACGCTAGTTATACAGCAAAAACATACGACCATGACAAGTAGCTGGTACCGGACCCGATCGGCGTGCACGAACAACTCTTCTTATTTGTCCTCCTCCTTGTCTCACGTGTCTCTCTATCTTTCTCTGAACTAACCAAGAGTGTTCAACTAGGGTCCGCATGTGTCCACTCTCTGAAGAGTGTTAGACCACCAACTCACCATTGGGAGCCCCTCGCTCCACGGTCTGAGCTAAGAGTTCTTCGGCTCTTCCTTTTATTCTCTTTTTAGGGGTGGGCCTGAGGTAGAATAATGGACAAGACCATTTAACCTATAGAGGTTCCCCTTAAAACAAGGTGCCCAATGGCATGTCGAGCTCTTTGTCTAAACTTACTGATGAAGACCCATCCTCAAGGGGTCTTCACAACCATTGCACATGCTTTCTATACTTGACCAATCATGACCCTACAGCATGTTGAGGACTGTCTTCCCTTATCTCATCCGGCCCTTTCCTTCCAAAGCTATAGGCCTAAAAATTTGGTTGCCCTAAGAGGGCGCTAACGGGGCGCAAAGCAACTAGGGCGCGATGCCGCCAACGCCTCCCACAAAATTCAGCGGGAGGTTAGCGGCGGCGGTAACCGTTAGCGCCCCGCGGCGCTGTGCCACCGGCGATGACGTCATCGCCGTGCGCAGCGCCCCACTCGCGCTCCGGCCGCAATCTTCAGTAGCGCCCCCTGACTTACCACCGGACGCTATGTCCGACGGTGTCAGGGGGGCCTACCTGCGGCCGGGGCGGTGCTAATTAAAGGGAAGGTGCCAGGGGGCCATTTTTGTTGCTGGCCGCCTACCAGCACCTGCCCCCTCTGCTGTCCCCGGCCTCCTCTGAAGCCCCCCCGCGGAGTGCCGGCTGCGCTCCGTGAGCCTGGCACCTCTCTTGAGTGGCGAGCTCTTTTGCCGGCACTCCAATCCCTGGTGGCCCAGCTGGGCCCCGGATCGCGCTGCGCAAAGCCCCTCCCCTTTATGATGGGGAGGAAGGCCTGCAGTACCGCGGCACGTAGCGCGCGATATTCACTCGCAGTGCCCCAAGAGGGAGGCGGGGCACTTCCAGTCGCACCCCGCTTCCCTCTTGGGGCGCTACCGATGAATTTCGGCCATGTGGGTGCTAATTTTTCAGAGCGCTAAAAGTAGCGCCCCGGCAAAGTTCGCGCCCCAAAGGGGGCGCGCCTCAATTTTTCCCCCTTAGTCTCTTATCTCATCCTGCCTTGTCCCCCTTGGTGTAGCCAGTGCGTGTACCAGGCATAGCTTTGGGCCATTAAATCAGAGGCCCCAAGCTGGAGCTGTCTGCTCAACCAACCGCTATCCAAACTATCTCCCCTTAATCTAACAGACCATTCCATCCTGAGATGGAACCTTAGCTCCCATAAATTCCGTCTATTCTGTGTCCTTTATACTAATTAACTTTTAATTATCTTCGCAAGCAGTTCTGTTAAACAAACTCCAATTGCAACCATATCATTGTAATATGGTTATTAGTAATAATGAAAGAAACATAGGTTGGGCTTTTATTGGCCAAATTAAAGATACATTAACAAAGTCAAAACCCTAACTTACAAACAACAGACAGCTAGCCTCGCAGGGCAGGGCAGGGCCATGCTGTGTATGGGATGTTATGCCTCATCTAATCTAACTAACTGCAGACATTTTATCTCAAAGTCTAATACAAGTCTCCAGGGAAACAAAACTTACACAGTTCCAGTAAAACACAACTTATACATTAACCCCTTATTTGTCTCGAGCACTAATACAATCATTTAAACACTATTATTTGTGTTACAGTTTCATTTGCATAACCATATATATTTTTAGCTACCCCTAATTTCTTACAGCCAAGTAAGCATTGGTTGCCCTCTTCTGCACTTCCTCCAATGCCTGGATTACTTGCTGTAATGTAGCATTCAGAATTGTACTTAGTACTCCAGGTGCGCTCATACCAGTGCTTTATACAGACTTATTATCACCTGGGGATTGTGCTCTATTCCTTTGGTGATGTGTCCCAAGATCTAGTTAGATTTCCTTACTGCTGCCCTACGCTGGACTGCTGGTTTCTGTGAGCTGTCCACCAGTACCTTGTGATCCCTCTCCTGTGCTATGTCCTACAGCCGAGAATCATTGGGGGTCATCTTCACTTTGGGCGCTGGCATAACACTAGCAGTTGTGAATCAACCACCCGTTATACACCCTGTCCAATATTCCTTTTCATTGTGGAAAGGAAAATTGTGTGGAGTGTATAACATAAAAGAAAGACAGACTTGCATTTATATAGCACCTTTCATGACCTCAGGATGCCCCAAAGTGCTTTGCAGTCAATGACATACTTTGAAGTGCAGTTACTATTGTGAAGTAGGAAAAGCGGCAGTCAATTTGCACATAGCAAAGTCCTATAGACAGCAGTGAAATAATGATCAGATAATTTGTTTTAGTAATGTTGGTTGAGGGATAAATATTGGCCAGGATACCAGGGAGAACTCCCCTGCTCTTCTTCGAAATAGTGCCATAGAACCCATTAATCCCACCTGAGAGGGCAGACGGGGCCTCAGTTTAACATCTCATCCGAAAGAGGCACCTCCAACACTCTCTCAGTCCTGCACTGGAGTGTCAGCATAGATTATGTGCTTAAGTCTCTGGAGTGGGGCTTGAACCCACAACCTTCTGATTCAGAGCCGATGAGCCACGACTGACATGCAGCCAATGGACATCTGCCAGTTTTTTGCCCATGTCCAAAGTGAATATTGGCCCCATTTAGTTTATCTTCATTCTGCTTATTTCCCTTCTGTGTTCTCATTATCTTGAATTTGTCCATACTAAGTGCCATTTGTCACTCATCAACCAACCAACCATCCTGACCTGTTGAGATCCTGTTGTATTTAATTTGCTTTGTCCTATTGTTTGAAACCTGTCCCCTTCCAATTTGGTGCGATCTGCAAACTTAGCTGCGTGTCTGACTCCACTGCCAAATCCTTTTTATCCCGTGTAAGCAGCAACAGCTCCAGTCGATGTAAAATTTGAAAACTAAAAAGTACATCGTGACTGTGCAGTTAAACGTGACTAACGTGGCTCCCACAGCAGCACAGTAAAGGTGTGTAGCTGAGCCGTACAGATCAGGAATGGCCAGATTCAATCCCCAGCCAATCTCGGCTGCAACAGCAATAGAGGTGCTATAATTGGCTTCAGTAATAGCTGGTTTAGAGCGGGGGGGGGGGGGGAATTTGCTAAGCTTCAGCTTCTGATTTCTATCCAGTAATCACAGCTGGAAATGTGATGCTCCCTGCAGTTCAACAGACTCTGGAAGTGAGAAACTTGCTTCTTCTGACTAAAAGACACCTCTTTGGTTCAGTTTTAAGGCTCATTCATAAAGAATGACCTCTTGGGTAAAGTATGAGAAGGGAACTGTTCCCCAAGAAAGGAGTTGATGCCATGAGGAGAGGAAGAGAGGGGAGAAAAAACACCACAAGTTATACATTTGCTGTATTCTGCAAGTTGGGGGACCTCTGACTCAGAAGGTTTCTTTCATAAAATGTGGGAAATCATTTGTAATTTATGTAAAATTAGATTGCCCCCCATGTATGATTTTTGGTACTTGCTGTATTTTAACCCTGGGAATGAGAAACTTGCTTCCTCTGACTAAAAGACATCTCTTTGGGCCCCTATTTGAACTCTGGGCGGGTGGTTGGAGAGGCGAGTTGGAAATTCACCCGCTGCTGCAGAACTCAAACCTATATTACCTCCCGGGGTCCATTAGCATGCTGCCGGTCCACTTCCCGCCAGGATCAGGTGGGAATCTGCTGCCGGCGTCCAGAAATCATCTGCCGACATGCAGGTAGGTGTGGGGAAGGGGGTTCCTGGAGAGTCTTATTGAGCGGGGGGGGGGGGGGGGGCGGGGGGATGGGGCCACGGGGTATTGAGACGGGAGCAGAGAAGTTCTAAACTTTCCTAAACTTCTGCTCCTCCTGACCACACAAAACCAAATAATAAAGTTAACCATTCGGGGCCTCTTCACGTCCCACTCCTCTTCTGACCAGCTTCAGCCCGCTGGGAAAGCCACACCGGCTTCCCCATTCAGGCCCCAGTTAAAATCGCAGTCAGGGCGCCATCGGCATATTTTAGAGAAGGACCCCACCAGCTTCAGGCGGGTGCCTTGGCCACCTGCTCAGAAGAGCAGGTTAAAAAATCAGGATTGGCGTGAAATTGGTGGATAAGTCAGCATTTTAACTGGCCATACACCCGGCTGTCGCCAGGCAGGTAGGGTTAAAATCCTCCACTTGGAATTCTTTCGTTTATTTTAATCAAGTTGATGCTGTATGTTAAATTTTATTCCTGTCAAAAAAAGGAAAAAATTGAATGCTTGAATAAGTCCTCAACCTGTCACAGTTTTCTGTGTTATAATTGCATTTTAAGCCCATCTCCTGAATTATCTAAGAGCCAAATTTGTCTTTGAAAGAACAGCTTTTCATATGAGATGAACGATTTAATTGACTTCGCACAGTCTTACACAGAGTCTTAGATAATAGGATATCATTACGTGCATTTTTTGACATGAAGAATCCATTTTTGCAGGGTTTATTATCCTCATAACCTGGACAGTCACCTTTTCTCCTGGCAACTGGCTGTGGCTCACAGTAGTTAAGAACCTATAAAAATTAACAAACACGAGCATATTTACCGCACTGGGTTATTACGTAAAGCACCTGTATGGAGAGAGACTGCTGTCTCGGGTATTTTCTCTCTCGGACTAACATTAAACTTTTTGATATTTCTATTTTGTCTTTGATTGGGTCAACAACTCCTTAAATAGATCAAGTATAGATCTCACACTATTTTTCAGCCAACAAACCAGCAACCAATTTTGTACCAGACCTCAGTCATTTCGGGAACTAGCAAGAGTAGGCAGTTTGTTTTGTGAATGTATTTACCTTCCTCTATATTCTCCTTGGCACCTTACCCAGGCTTCGAAGGATTTATAGATTTTGCAGTGCAACATGTTGAATCACTATGGGAAGGGGGAAAGAGAAGGGAGGACAGATGTACCTTGAATTTTGACAGATGATTATGATTGTGAAAACCACAAATATTGTTAGTTGAATTTCTTTTCCTTTGCCTGTTTTTTCCAGTGTCTGTTGGATATGAATATGAATCTTGTCCGAATCTTATACTGTGGGAGAAGAGAACTGCCCTGCTGCAGGGCTATGAACTGGATCCATCCAATCTGGGTGGTTGGTCACTGGATAAGCACCATGCATTGAATGTAAAGAGTGGTGGGTTGGCCGATTTCTAGCAGCTTATTCTACATGCTTTCTTGTAATACACAATCCTTTCAAATACCTATTATGCTGTGACAACTTAATTTCGATTCTGACAGGTATTACAACTATTTTAAGTTCATCTGATATACACAATTACTTTTTGGGAGGAAAATCATGGAAGTTTACAGCACAAAAGGAGGCCAGGCAGCCCATCGTGTCTGTGCTAACTAATCCTGCATTCTCCCATAGTCCTGTATCTTCCTCTGCTTCAAATATTTATCCACTGTTTCCTTAGAAGATGCAAAGATCCCTGCCTCACACACTCCCTGTGGCAAAATATTCCATGCTTCAACAACCCTCTATGTAAAGAAATACCACCTAGCCTCTCTCCTTACTCTCTCCATAAAAATTTAAATTGCTGACCTCCTCGACCCCAACCAGAGGAAATAGTCTTTCCCAGTTCACTATCAAAACCCTTCATAACTAAAAAAAAACCTATAATAAATCTCCTTGTAGCATTGAATCAGAGAAGGGAAATAGATTGGGGGCTAAATTCGGTTGACTTGCGCCTCCGATAGCGCCCTAAGAGGGCGCTAACGGGGCACAAATCAACTAACGGCTGGGCGCGGTGCTGCTAACGCCTCCCGCGAAATTCAGCTGGAGGTTAGCGGTTAGCGCCACCGGCGATGACATCATCGCCGTGCGCAGCACCCCGCTCGTGCCCCGGCTGTAACTTTGGGTGGTGCCCCCCCGACTTACCGCTGGACGCTATGTCCACCGGGGTCAGGGGAGCCTACCTGCGGCCGGGGCGGCGCTAGTTAAAGGAGAGGTGGCGGGCAGCCATTTTTGTTGCTGGCCGCCTGCCAGCACCTGCCCCCGTTGCTGTCCCCGGCCCCCGTGAAGTCCCCCTCGCGGGGTGCCGGCTGCTCTCTGTGAGCCTGGCACTCTCGTTTGCCGGCACTCCTGATCCCTGGTGGCCCAGCTCGGCGCTGGGACGCGCTGCGCCAGGCCCCTCCCCTTTAATAAGGAGAGGAAGGCCTGCAGTACCGCGGCGTGACGTAGCTCTTCCAGTAGCACCCCTCCTCTCTCTCGGGGCACTACCTGGGAAAATCGGCGAAGGTAGCGCAATTTTTACCCCATTGTGTTTTATATTGATTAACCATTTAGGGACTAGTTGATTATATTTTTGTTTTAAAATCAAAAAATTTTCTGTTACTTTTTATTTGAATGTGCATGTAGACAGGGTTTCTCCCAAAGGGCAGAAATCCCCAATAGTGAAGAACATGATCACATTTCCGCAATCCAAGATGGTAGTGGACTACAAGTCTGTCACAGCCAAATCAATTTTTGTTGCTAAGATTAAAAAATACACAATATTTTATTTGAGGGCATAAATGATGTTGTAGGTCTCAAAGTGCTAAAATAGGCCCAAGTCAGCCTCAGTTCAAGTTCCAGTGGTGTGGATCTATTGCTGCTAATTCCAATCTCTCAATCCAGATTCAGGGAGTTGTTTCTCTTTATACTTTTAATACTGAATGCCTGGCGTCCTTCTTGGCGCTGATCACCCTGATGGCTGGCCAATGCCTGACACTTCTCAGGGCTTTCTCACACCTTCCAGTCGCTCCTCCTGCCTTACCTTTTGCCTGTAAGTTTTCTGCTGCCTGACATGAATTCAAGTTAACCTTTTTGTTCCCTTCCAGCGCAATGCGCCTTCATAAATAATATGTCTACTTGTAAGATCACACAGGATAATTACACACGAGGAAGGCCATTGGCTCATCTTAACTCATCCATCCAGGAAGTCCCTTCAGTGCCCTCCCCATTGCTGCATCTAATTTCTTTTTTTAAGTGCTTCCAGGAATTGTTCTGTTATTTTGCTTTTTTCAGGAGATTGTGTGGCCGGGGGAAGTGGGGGCGGGGGGCTCTGAACGGTACAAGAAAGCTGAATCATGTCTGGATGGGACAGGTTGGATGCCCCAGTTGGTTTTTTCGTATCCTCTGTCTTACGTTTGTATGTAATTCATGCCTTTGAAACTAGAGACTAGCCTTATAAGAACATAAGAAATAAGAGCAGGAGTAGGCCCTATGGCTCCTTGAGCCTGCTTCGCCATTCAATAAGATCATGGCTGATCATTGACCTCAACTCCACTTTCCCGCCCAATCTCCATATCCCTTGATTCCCCCAGAGTCCAAAAATCTATCTATCTCAGCCTTGAATATACTCAAAGACTCAGCATTCACAGCCCACTAGGGCAGAGAATTCCAAAGATTCACAACCCTCTGAGTGAAGAAATTCCTCCTCATCTCGGTCTTAAATGGCCTACCCCTTATCCTGAGACTATGCCCTCTAGTTCTCGACACTCCAGCCAGGGGAAACAACCTCTCGGCATCTACCCTGTCAATCCCCTTCAAAATCTTGTATGTTTCAATGAGATCACCTCTCATTCTTCTAAACTCCAGAGAGTATAGGCCCATTCTACACAATCTCTCATCATAGGACCGCCCTCTCATCCCAGGAATCAATCTTCTCTTCTCTGCACTGCTTCCGATGTTTGAATGCCTCCTTTGTTTCTCTGCAACACAAACTGGACACTGTACTCAAGGTGTAGTTTAATCAGGGAACTAACAATTTGGCCAAGTGTGATTAGCTGATGAAGTCACAGAATTTTGAGTCACAAGGGTAATGCATGTCACCTGCCCTTTTTTTGGACGGGGTGGTATAAATAGAACAACCAACTTGAGAATGGTGGCATGCTATAAAAAATTCAACCCCATATTTCACTCCCACCACCCCGCAGGCTTTTGGAAACACATTTTGCATTGAACCTTATCAGTCTCTGGTGTTCTATTGTTGGCTGTCATTCATTCTGTTGAGATAAATGTTCATTGTAAAATGTTAATGCGACCCATTCTATCTCTGCTCATCAGGTGTCTTGCACAAAGGAAATGGAGAAAACCAGTTTCTATCCCAGCAGCCGGCGGTGATCAGCAGCATCATGGGGAATGGACGCAGACGGAGCATCTCCTGCCCCAGTTGCAATGGCCTTGCTGATGGAAACAAGCTCCTGGCCCCTGTGGCCTTGGCTGTTGGTATAGATGGCAGTCTGTACATTGGAGATTTCAACTTTATCAGACGTGTTTTTCCTGCCAAGAATGTCACCAGTATCCTGGAGCTGAGGTAGGAGACATGGTAATAAATCACTGTCACCTGGAGGTTTCTGGTCTGCTGCGTTATTGGCTTGAGCACTGTGACTGAATTTGCCTGTGATTGTATCTGGAATATAAGCTGAACACTCGAGGAAAAGCCCAGCATTCATTACAGTGCCTTGCTACTTGTTAGAATTGCTGTTGCGATTTCTTCTTTATCATTCTCATTTTAAAGTTATTCATTTGATTTAAGCTACTGATTTCCAACCCGTGAACCTCCTATAAATTTTTTTTTTTTAAATACAAAAAATATTCTTTTGCTGATTCCAACTTTTCCCTCGCCTCTGCCCCACAAACAAAAATACTATAAAAACAGCAGGCCAAACACTTAACAGATAGTTGTGCCCACGAACTTGACTCTGGCTCAAGCAGCAGCTCTCACTTATCAGGGACTATGTCAGGCGGCCCCAGTGGCCATTCAAGTCAAGCATGAGTGGCAATCGTTTGAAATAATATGTACTGGGAAGCATAGATTCATTGTCCCCGTACCCTCCTCCAACATAAGCTGTGTTTGACGTTGAAATGATGTAAACTATGTTTGGTCCTATATAATTTTTAGAAAAATAACTGATTTTCCTTTATGGTATGCTTTTCTCCAGCAGTTATTTTTATGAGCAGTCTTAGAAGCCTATCCATCTAAAAGTTCAAATGTGATAGCTGCTTCATTGCTGACAACGTATTGCATTTTAAAACCAGTCGCTCATCCATGCTTACAAAATTACAAAGGAAGAAACTGATAAGTCGCATTGCACGCAGAAAATCACCTTGGCTGATATCATGAGAGCACGTCTCTTTCAAATCCCACTGCAGTTCTTCATTCATACGGCTGTCTTCAGGGCTATAGAGAGAGGCCCCTCAAATACCATTCTCTCGGGAAATAAAAATAATTTAAGTTGAAAATAAATGGGTGTGATATTTTCCTGCAACTTCCAGTAAAATAAAGTTCAGATCCATATTACTTCAGCTCAAATGACAAAATTCAATTCTGGAAGCCTAACAGCCTTTGCTGTCCACCATGAGACCCATTACTGGCAAAACAAACTATCAAAGAAACTCATTAAAGCTCCCCCTCCCTCTCCATGGCCTTCATTTGTGTTTTTATTTTATAAAAGAACATAGACTGGAATGTGTGAGTTAAGGCGTGGTGCCTTAACTCGCACCAAGTTCCATTCACCCATCACCCCTGTGCTCGCTGACCTACGTTAGCTCCCGGTCTGGCAACACCTCGATTTTAAAATTCTCATCCATGTTTTCAAGTATCTCCATTGTCTCGCCCCTCCCTATCTCTGTAACCTCCTCCAGCCCTACAACCCTCCGAGATCTCGGTGCTCCTCCAATACTGGCCTCTTGTGCATCCCCGATTTTAATCGCTCCACCATTGGTGGCCATGCCTTCAACTACCTAGGCCCCAAGCTCTGGAATTCCCTCCCTAAACCTCTTTGCTTCTCTACCTCTCTCTCCTCCTTTAAGATGCTCCTTAAAACCTACCTCTTTGACCAAGCTTTTAGTCACCTGTCTTAATATCACCTTATGTGGCTCGGTGTCAAATTCTGTTTGATAACACTGCTGTAAAACGCCTTGGGGTGTTTTACTACATTAAAGGTGTTCTATAAAAGCAAGTTGTTTTTGGTAGTGTTAAACTGCTCAAAGTTCTTGCAGTTTTTGATGCTATGTGAATCGCTTTGATAGATTACTGTATGTTAATAGCAAAATACTGCGGATGCTGGAAATCTGAAATAACAACAGAAAGTGCTGGAAACACTCAGCAGGTCAGGCAGCATCGAGGAGAGAGAAACAGAGTCAGACGTTTCGGGACGAACCCTAATGTTAACTCTGTTTCTCTCTCCTCGATGCTGCCTAACCTGCTGAGTGTTTCCAGCACTTTCTGTTGTTATTACTGTATTTTAACTCCAGTTTTGGTATTATTCTGTATATTTACATTGATGCAAACATTTGCATTGCCTGACCTTTTCCTATATTCCCTTTTCCTTTTTAATTTTCTGAAATACTGTGCTGGTCAAAATTAACTCATGTCCTTCCTCCTTCAGGGGTCCTGGCAGTTGGGTGAAATTCCTGCTCGCAATTCAAAGCACAATTATTTCCCATTAACCACATCCCCATTTTAGTCCTGACAAATATTGGGAAGATATGCTGAATGCTGACAGTTAAATTGCCTCTGAAGAGAAGTATGTGATGTGGTGATGCAACACATTGGCGAGTCAATGCGTTGTGCTCTAGAGTATAGCCTGCAGATTTCCCGCCTGCAATTCACCCTCAGCCAGCTCTTTTTGATCTCGACAATGCCATTAGGGTAGATGCTGAGTGGGGCCAGGTGCTTCCCTGCAGTAGGTGAGGAGAAAGTGAAGTATCATTTTCACCTGGTGCTGCACTCATACAGCTTCTAGCAGGTGGCCAAAGGGCATCATTGGCAGGAGTCATGGAGTGAGCCTTCAGTTCTTGTGCTTGGCAGACGTTGTTATGTGGAGCAGGGAGACTCAAAAGAGGAGCATAATAATAACTTGCCAGCAAAATCAAGTGGAAGTATATGATTGCTGGTATCCTGGTTACAGAATTTCATTTTCTTTCCACAAGTGAGGAAGACCTGACTCATCATTTCTAATTTAACCGGACATCCTCAACTTTGGTCTAAAAATAGTGATTCGAGTGTCCTGTTTGTTAAAAATGTGTCTGAGATTTATAGCTTAAACTAAAAGCGAGTTTCAAAATTTGGTGCACAGAAGAGATCTGTTGAACAAGAGATCTGTTGAATTATAGCTCAGAGGGAGATAGAATTCCAAACAAAAAAATAAGCCTCATTGATGTAATTTTGAATATTAGATATTGTATGTCACTGCAAGAATGCCTGCACTCATTTGAGCCCTTCTCTGCTCAGAAACTGTATGAGCTTATTATCAGCTCAAGCAGTGGGCTGAATGTCAATGCATGAATAAAAATGTTCTCTGATACTAGGTCTGAGAGAAAACAAATTTGGTGGTTATCAGTGTTAGGAAATTTTTGTTTCCATTCTATTTATTTTTATATGATTCACTTCTGTTAGCGGTTCAAACATGTCTGTATTGAGTGCTAGAACAATTTAAAATCCCCAGTATAAACATTTCGATTCATTATTGCTATTTGCATCCCTTGGAAAAAAGATAATGCTAACAGGTTGATTTACTGAATTATGTGGCTATAATCTTTTAGATGTCACAAACAGATGCAATCTTTACAGTGCAGTAGGAAAGTGTGCATGATGCATTTAAAAATTCCAGCATAGCAATCTCTTTGATTCTATGAATAGTTCCAGGAACATTGTGCGAGCCACAGTGCTGATATCGATCTCGCCTTGATCTTCAGTAACATTTTTGCCGTCTCCTCTGTCAGTGTTTAATAACTTCAGCAATCATTTAACAAACTTAACGATGTGATAATGTATGTCTCGGATAATTTTTGCCTATTCCTCTTTCTCTTTCGCTTTCTTTCCACAAAGAAATAAAGATTTTAGACATAGGTAAGCCAATCACTTTAACCTGCCTTCTTCAGAGAGAGTATCTTGTCGCTTTTTTGTCCTGTTACTGTTTATTTAGCCTGCTATAGACAAAGGTAACTCTGTGAATAATTACTATCAATGGTAAGTACTATTAGTGGTTATTACTTACCTTTAGATCACCTCCTTGTGTATTGTTTATAGTTCATCAGTAGAAGAGCTGGGGGGAAGAGGGATCAACCTCTGGGCTGTATCGGAATCACCCAATTTTTCCGTGGCTTTAGGGAGGGAAAAGGTGAAGAAAAAATCCCCCTTTGGAACAACTACAATCATGTCTTTGGAACAGCAAGACTGTACCAAGGCCGTGGATTCAAGCTCTACTTCATGACGTGAGCACATATTCTACGTCTTTATAGCACTGAGGGAGCACTGCCGTCTTTTTGGATAAGATAATAAATTGAGGTCCCATCTAGCCTCTCGGGTGGATATAAGAACATAAGAAATAGGAGCAGGAGTAGGCCAAACGGCCCCTCGAGCCTGCTCCGCAATTCAATAAGATCATGGCTGATCATCGACTTCAACTCCACTTTCCCGCCTGATTTCCATATCCTTTGATGCCCCTAGAGTCCAAAAATCGATCTATCTCAGCCTTGAATATACTCAAAGACTCAGCATCCACAGCCCTCTGGGGCAGAGAATTCCAAAGATTCACAACCCTCTGAGTGAAGACATTCCTCCTCATCTCGGTCTAAATTGGCCTACCCCTTATCCTGAGACTATGGCCCCTAGTTCTAGACACTCCAGCCAGGGGAAACAACCTCTCAGCATTTAGCCTGTCAATCCCCTTCAGAATCTTGTATGTTTCAATGAGATCACCTCTCATTCTTCTAAACTCCAGCGAATATTGGCCCATTCTACACAATCTCTCATCATATGACAGCCCTCTCATCCCAGGAATCAATCCAGTGAACCTTCTGTTGCATCGCCTCCAAGGCAAGTACATCCTTCCTTAGATAAAAGATATAAAAGATGCCATGGCACTATTCGAAAAGGGGAGTTCTCCAGTGTCCTGGGCCAATGTTTATTTCTCCACCAACACCACCAAAAATGGTTTGCCTGGTCATTTATTCCGTTGCTGTTTGTGGGGCCTTGCTGTGTGCCAATTGGCTATTGCTTTTGCCTACAACCTTCAAAGTAATTCATTGGCTGTAGTGTGCTTTGAGGCATCCTGAGGATCTGAATAGCACTAAATAATGTAAGGTAATTCTTTCTTCCTATGTTAAACGGAAGCAATCATGGGCTGGACTCATACTTACCTGGGCCAGATGTCTTTTTCTCCCCATTCCACCAAGTATAGGACCAAGAGATTGATTAAGAGGGGAAAAATAGAGTATGAGAGTAAACTTGCAAGGAACATAAAAGCGAATTGTAAAAGCATTTATAAGTATGTAAAAAGAAAAAGATTAGTGAAGACAAATGTAGGTCCCTTACAGGTCAGAAACGGGAGAATTTATAATGGGTAACAAGGAAATGGCAGAGCAATTAAACAAATACTTTGGTTCTGTCTTCACCAAAGAGGACACAAATAACTTCCCAGAAATGCGAGGGAACCAAGGGGTAGAAATTAGGTCGCGCCCCATTTGGGGCGCAAATATCGTCCGGACGCAAATATTAGCGCCTGGCGCTAATTATCGGCACTGACGGGAAACTTCACTTTTACCGCCCCGGGAGGTGAGTGGAGCGCTAAAGCAGGCGCTGCACACCTCTCTTAAGGCGCAAAGGCCGAGCAGTGAGGCGCTAACTCAGAGCGCTGGCGAAGCTCATGTAATGTCAGTCAGCAATGGAACACACACACAATGGCACGGGCCAGTTCTTAAAGGGGATGGTTAATCTTGCTTTCCATCCACATCCTGTTCATTGCTGCCTTGAATCTCGGCCTGGAGAGACTTGCACATCAAATGTGCTGGAAAGAACAATGGAGAGCACCAGGCAAAGAGCTCAGAGTGCAGCTCCCACGGTCTCTGCTAAATCGATACAAGGAATGGCAAATCAAAATGAACCTGCAAAGTGCTGCTCAGTACCCAAAACTCCTTCACACAACGTTGAATCTCTCCAGAAGTCTCTCCCTCTCTCTCTCAGAATGCGTAGTTCAAAAATGCCACCAACAATAAAAGACAGGAAGAGGCCCCCTTTAAATAGCGCCCCCCCCCAGCCCCACAGCGATTGATAGCGTTCCAGTCTTCTGGTCGTTGGAAGCGCCAGGCGGTAAGGCAGGGGGCGCCACTCAATTTCTGCTACGGGGCGCCCCAAGGGCGTTGCACCATGGAATGACGTCACAATCTGCGCGCGCAGGTGGTCGCAGCGGTAAGTTTTAGCGCCGCCGCACAATCTCAAGTTAAGTTCTCGAGCGGCGCAAACATCGCTGCGCCTGGGCGTTAGCGGCTTTGCGCCCCATTAGCGCCCTCTTAAGGCGCTAACGGGTGGCGCAACCAAGTGAATTTTTACCCCCAAGAGTCTAGTGAGAAGGAGGAATTAAAGGAAATTAGTATTAGTAAAAAAAATAGTGCTGGAGAAATTAATGGGACTGAAAGCCGATAAATGCCTCGGGCCTGATAATCTGCAACCCAGAGTACTAAAAGAGGTAGCCATGGAAATAGTGGATGCATTGGTTGTCATCTTCCAAAAGTCTATAGATTATGGGACAGTTCCTGCAGATTGGAGGGTGGCAAATGTAACCCCACTATTTAAAAAAGGAGGGAGAGAGAAAACAGGGAACTACAGACCCGCTAGCCTAACATCAGTAGTAGGGAAAATGCTAGAGTCTATTATAAAGGATGTGATAACAGGACACTTGGAAAATATCAACGGGATTAGACAAAGTCAACATGGATTTATGAAAGGGAAATCGTGTTTGACAAACCTACTGGAGTTTTTTGAGGATGTAACTGGTAGACGAGATAAGGGAGAACCAGTGGATGTGGTGTATTTGGATTTTCAGAAGTCCTTTGATAAAGTCCCACATAAGAGATTAGTGTGCAAAATTAAAGCACAGGGGATTGTGGGTAATATACTGGCATGGATTGAAAATTGGTTAACAGACAGGAAACAGAGAGTAGGAATAAATGGGTCTTTTGCCCCAGCTATTCACAATATATATCAATGATTTAGATGAGGGAACCAAATGTAATATTTCCAAGTTTGCTGACGACACAAAACGAGGTGGGATTGTGAGTTGTGAGGAGGCTGCAAAGAGGCTTCAAGGCGATTTAGACAAGTTGAGTGAGTGGGCAAATACATGGCAGATGCAGTATAACGTGGATAAATGTGAAGTTATCCACTTCAGTAGGAAAAACAGAAAGGCAGAGTATTATTTAAATGGTGATAGATTGGGAAATGTTGATGTACGGAGGGACCTGGGTGTCCTTGTACACCAGTCACTGAAAGGAAACATGCAGGTGCAGCAGCAGTTAGGAAGGCAAATGATATGTTGGCCTTCATTGCAAGAGGATTTGAGTACAGGAGCAAGGATGTCTTACTACAGTTATACAGGGCCTTGGTGAGACCGCACCTGGAGGACTGTGTGCAGTTTTGGTCTCCTTACCTAAGAAAGGATATACTTGCCATAGAGGGAGTGCAGCGAAGGTTCACCAGACTGATTCCTGGGATGGCAGGACTGTCGTATGAGGAGAGATTGGGTCGACTAGACCTGTATTCACTAGAGTTTAGAAGAATGAGAGGGGATCTCATTGAAACGTATAAAGTTCTGACAGGGCTAGACAGACTGGATGCAGGGAGGATGTTTCCCCTGGACGGGGGTCTAGAACGAGGGGTCACAGTCTCAGGATACGGGTTAGGACATTTAGGACTGAGATGAGGAGAAATTTCTTCACTCAGAGGGTGTTGAACCTGTGGAATTCTCTACCACAGAAGGCTGTGGAGGCCAAGTCACTGAATATATTTAAGAAGGTGATAGATTTCTAGACACAAAAGGCATCAAGGGGTATGGGGAGAGAGAGGGAATATGGTATTGAGATAGAGGATCAGCCAGGATCATATTGAATGGCGGAGCAGGCTCGAAGGGCCGAATGGCCTACTCCTGCTCCTATTTTTCCATGTTTCTATGCTTCTATTCCACTAAATTTTCAATACTTAAATACATTTAGAATCATAGACCGGAATTTTACTGGTGCTTGGAGGTGGGTCCGCTGTCAAAATCACAAAGATTGACAGCGGGTCAGTATGCCGCTGTAAACCCGCTTCCTTGTCAGTTTCCCAAGTGTTGGATCTGTCATCCCTGAACAGACCTGACACCAAGCGGCGGGTCAGCCAATTTAAATAGTTAAAAGCTTGTTGAAAGGTAGTTAGGCACCATTTTCCCATGTACTTACCATTTTACCAGGTTTTTATCGAGGTTCCCGGAGAGCAGCTATCACGTCAGGTAAGCTGGGTCGGGTGATGTGTCAGAATGTAATGATTTACTAACCTGACAGCTGAAAATGTTCTATGAAAGCTCCCATTTCATAGGTCTTCACTTTCCAAGGTTAGAAGCTGTTGCTTACTGCATTTGGAAGACAAATTGACCTTTATGCAGCTAGCAAGTGTTAGGAGCAAACTTTCTATCCAGTTTCACCTCATTGGAACAATCTCTCTCACCACTGACAGATCGCTTCTGTCATCTCAACCTCACCTGCCACCTATTACATCAGTATCAGTGCCCTTCAAACTATCTCGCCTTGGTTCTCAGAATCCCATCACGATCAGCCGCATCACCGGGCACACCAGCAGCACCAACAACATCACCAACCTTCTCCGCAATCCACTGATGCTGCACAGGACAGAGGGCATCATCACCCGACCACATTGCTGCCCGGGACGCCACTGATGGCCTCACCATGTCCAGATTTACTTCACTTGACGCTGTACACCCTGGCTGCCACATGATGCACCAGGTTGACACCACCCCACACCAGCACCATAAAGCATCCCTACAATGTCCAAGCCATTCCTTTCACACTTATCACCATTAGGGGGCGGGGGGCGATGTTATGTCTCGCCATTCACTGGAACTCACTAAGACACTTCCAAAGGTGCACACAAATATGTACAAGAATGCAAAGTAGTGACAATAAGGATTTCAATGCTTGCTAACACATTAACAGAAACTTTACACGAACATTGGCTAAAGCACACAAGTGCCTACACTTGTGTGTTGTTAGTTTGAATGATTGGACAAGATAAGGGTGAGTGTGAGGGGTGGCTAGCGAGATGGGGAAGTGATAACGTAGATAGAGGAGGATGGGTGGAGGTGCAAGGTAAGTTGGTGTGAGTAAGGATGTGCAGGACTAGGGTAGGGAAGGCAGAGTGATGGGGTTGTGATGAGTGGCACAGGAGGATGAGATTGAGTGTGGCATTGTAGTAACGTTTCAGTGTTCTACTGAGATCATTGAAAGGTTTGTGCCACTGCAGCCTGGTCTTCCTGATGACATCCCTGCTTGTGTACTCCTGTGCAATGTGTAACCAGGCTGTTGGTGTCCTGGGGAGGTCTCCTCCGCCTATTGAAAGGGAAGAGAACCTCCCTGCGTGCTGCGACTCCCTCTATAAGCATATGGAGAGAGTCTGGGTGTAGCCGTGCACCTTTGTACAGTGCTTGTCAGTGTTTGCAACACCTCAATGCTGTAGAACACTGACAGAACAACTGTCAAAATGAATGTGGACATGGCCCCTTTAAGGAAACCGGCCGATGACGCGTCATCAGATGACGTCATCAGACCCGCTTCCTTTTAATTGGCCTGGGAACCTCGCAGGGCTGGCTTAACAAGCCTGATCAGGGCAAAATCACTTGGAGGAGGCGGGATGAAGACAGGAGCGGGGTTTGAAGCCGCCACCTACTCCGGCCGCACTGGACTCGCCACAGTTGGCGAAATCGCGGCCATAAAATGTTACAGCACAGAAACAGGCCATTTGGCCAATCAAGTCTGTGCTGTAAAGCGCTTTGGGACATCATGAGATCGTGAAAGGCGCTATATAAATGCAAGTCTTTTTTGGTGTTTTTCTGCTTATGAGCTATGTATTCTAATCGCACGCTCCCAGTTGCTCCTCATATTTCTTATCATCGGGATTGAAAAACAGCAATTCTGTAGACTGTAACTATTTACCATCCGTGGTAAGCTCTACTACATGTACTCCTAACAATTCCTCGATGTAAATTTTAGAATACAGGTGTTTACAGACCTCTTTAATGTTGCTCTCTTTATCCAACAAGCAACAATGGCTTTCCACGCAAGCCCCTGGTTAAAATAGCAATCAGGCCCCGAAGACGTCAGAGGAGCCTGATTTGCATATTTAAAGAAGATCCTGTCGGGTCTTGGCGGGTGTCCCAGCGCCAGCTCAAACGAAAATCGTAACTAGCGGGATTAGTGTGGGACCGCGGCTGGTGATTTTAACTGCCCGTTCGCCCAGTTTAATATTGGCCCTTATGTGTTACTAAAGACTAGTCCAAGATGGGAATGAACAAAACTCTCTGTTTGTCTGTAAACCAGTTAATTCCCTGGCACCATGAATGAGGACTACCAGTGGGATCCCCTTGATGTATGTTCCATTGTTTGCTTAACAAAATAGAAGAGCAGTTGCCCCTCTCGTTCACCAGTTTTAGACAGGGAGTAGCTGAGCTATACAGACCAGCGAGGTCTTCAGTTAGTATTGAGTTAGCTGCTCTCAACTCAGGCAGCAAAATGAGTGCTGTAATTTGCTTCAATTAGAGAGTGGAAAATCAGGCAAAGTGCCTGTTCCTAATTACTGTCTGGCAACCCCTACTTGAAGTGGGTAAGTATGGACAGTGTGTGTTTGCAGGATCAGGCTCAGCTTTGCTGTCCCTGTGATTAAATAGGCTGCTGACACTCACAGCAAGTCCAGAATTACTCCTGGATAATGGTCACTTGGGCAAGGTACCAGAGAATGATCAATATCTGTGGAATCTTAACCCAGCACGGCTGCAGTTACTTCTGGAGATGTAAAGGAGGAGGGAAGATAGTTGGTGAGGAAAAAACAAAATGGAGAACTTCGAGGGCTACATAGAAGAGCTCTAACCATAAGTTCAAATGTAATTCTTTAAAATAAATACATGCAGAAGTCATCTAGGCATATGTATTTACTGTTGGCAGTACTTAACATTGATAGTACTTACCCATAGAGCTACTGTCTCCTTTATGATGTTTGTAAATGGACTTCCATTGTAGTGTTTTATTGAACTTGTCATATTGTTTAGTCCTTTAAATATATATTTTTTATAAATGCTATATGCTCTTGTGGAATTAAATATTTGTGTCTATAAGTTTATAGTTTGAGGTTTTATTAGAAAAGTACACAAGTCTTTCAATGAATCAGCTGGGATGTCAAATATACAGGAGATTATAAATGGCCAGCAATGAGTTACACGGCAAGTCTTTTATTGTGTTCCTGAGTAAAGCTCAAATGGTCAGCAGAATCGAGATATTGCTATTCTTTATCATGACACATTGTTTATATTTTACAGCCAGATGTCACTACTTTTGTGGTGCAGTAGGCATTATTGAGACAACAAGGCCTCTGTGAGATTGGTGAAAAAGTAATAAAGACGAGTGACATGGGAGTGGAAGGTGTTCTGTTCAGAGTGCTAGAATAAGGGCTATAGTGTATATGGTGTTATGGTGATGGATTTGGGGTATAAATTGCATAACCATAAGGAGTACCAGGCATCTCAGAATCTGTTATAGTGAGGAAACTGTGGTTTATTAAAGACTGTTGTTGACTTTCCACTTTAAAGACTTAACTGTGAATACAGTGTGGATGATTAAAGTCAAGTACTTCAAATTAGAATTTAGTTTCAAATCATCCTGAATGTGCGCAAAGCAACATTTCAGATATAAAATAATTTTCAAATGGAATTTGGTTCTCATTGGCACTTAAATCCATTTTCAACCTCATTTAAAGGTATATTGACATACTGTTGTGAGCAGTGCATGTCCTAATGAAATAACCAGGAAGGCCCAGAACCTTAAAGCACATTAGCTGATTTTCATGGACCAGTTCATGTAACAGCAATAAAAATGATTATATTTATATTTTTAGTATCTCATTTGAATTACAAATTAAGTTGCCACACATTCTTTGATGCCTCCTATGTCCTTTATGTTGATAAAATTATGAAGTGCTTTGCTAGGAGACTAAGTGGTGAAGCCTTAGAACACCATCACTCCAGGTCTGTAGAGCCAAGATTGATGGGATGATCTTGGACAGATGTAAAAGTCCTAAGTGCAGTTCGCCGTGGGCAATGTCAGTCCAGCTACCTGTGGGTACGAGTCCACAGAACAAATAAAGCTGACATGATTTTAGCAGTGAACTGTTAGTCTGACTCAAAGAAGCTTCAAGGATGACTGATATAGGAAATGGAAATGTCAGGTTGTGCAGTAATGGGTATTGTTCTGATACTGTGTGTAAGGAACGTTGTTGGAGCAGCTTAGGACGAGTTATAAGAGTATTAAACCCATGGTATACCTGACCATACACTTAAAGCTATTTTTCAAAAAATGTTACTGCGATGAAGATGCTCTTTTAGCTTTGGAGACAGAATCTCAGACATGTGAACGTCAACCTAATTTGTGCTTTTCTTTTGTTTTAAAGCAACAACCCCGCCCACAAGTACTTCATGGCGGTTGATCCTGTCACAGGGGCACTGTATGTTTCCGATACAAACAGTCGTCAGATCATCCGCATTAAGTCTCTCAACGGAGCAAGGGATCTTGCTGCCAATTCAGAGGTGGTAGCAGGGACAGGAGAGCAGTGCCTGCCGTTTGATGAAGCCAGATGCGGTGATGGTGGGAAGGCAGTCGAGGCTACGCTGATGAGCCCCAGAGGTATTGTCTTTAAAATTATCTTCCTCGGTGTCCAAGTGTGCTTGCTTTCTGTTTGCTATGTACACATAACTGCTGCATTTTCTGGAAGTTAATGGCCCAGAAATTGATCTCGCTCTGTTCCCGCGGGGGTAAGGCTTCCCCGCGATCTCTCACTCCGCTTGTGCTTTTTCAGATCCAGCTCGCACGAACTTGATGTTCCAGACATCAGCTGGGCAGTGCTTGCGTATCCCACCGGCGTAGTGAATTCGTGCGAGCTGTGGGATCACGTGACTCAGTTAGAGCCAATGGCAGCACACCATCTTCCATTCATAAGTTTCACATACGTGCTGTGAAATCTATGAATCTTACACCCCCCCAAAATAACAGCTAAACCTCAATAAAAAATTTTTTAAAAACCATCACATTAATAAAATAAGTATAGTTAAATAAATTAACCATTTTAAATAAAAAATTAAATTTTTGAAAAAATTTAAAATCTTTTAAAAAGTTATAAAAATAAACTTACCTGTCTTTAAAGTCTCTAAAAAAGATATACCTGTTAAAAAAAATTCAAAAAAATACTTAATTCACTACTTACCTTGTTAAAAGTGGGTCTTACTCCTCCTTTTTCCATTTCTAAAATCTTCCGTACTTACCTGCGCGTCCAAAGCATGAAGTGCACAGCGTGCGCGCAGCCTGTAGCGCGCACGCGATGCACCGAGGAACCGCCCCCTTTTCAAAAGACCAATTGCCGGTTTTCAGCGCATGCGCAGGGCATGCAGAAAACCGGCAATTGGAGTGGGAATACGCGAGAGTACGCAGTGCGTACTCTCGCGTCGCGGGATGAATTTTTGGCCCAATGTGTCCATCAGTAACATTTGAATGGCAATGCATTCAGTGGCTAAACAGAACACTTTGTGAAAAAAGCTACCAGTTTCACATTGAAAGGTAAAATTCTAGTCCACAACCGAAACAAGGCAATTTTAAGAACATAAGAACATAAGAAATAGGAGCAGGAGGAGGCCATACGGCCCCTCGAGCCTGCTCCGCCATTCAATAAGATCATGGCTGATCATCGACCTCAACTCCACTTTCCCGCCCGATCTCCATATCCCTTGATTCCCCTAGAGTCCAAAAATCTATCTACCTCAGCCTTGAATATACTCAAAGACTCATCATCCACAGCCCTCTGGGGCAGAGAATTCCAAATATTCACAACCCACTGAGTGAAGAAATTCCTCCTCATCTTGGTCTTAAATGGCCTATCCCTTAACCTGAGAGTATGCCCCCTAGTTCTAGACACTCCAATGTACATAATCTGTGTGAAATGATGCAAGGTGTTTCAGCACATATATCTGCTCCCAAGGTAGGAGTGTATATGAAATAGGGTTGCGTAAGAGAACTTTAGTTAGAAAATTACATTATAAGATCCTACTTTTTAATAGATCCCGCTGAAACTGTCAGCTGTTGATTTAAGGATGGATAACATGGTACTGTATGTATGGATTCTTCTTTACATGACTAAATTAGCCGGAGGTGGATAATTGGCATGGGTCAACATTTGGAATATGCAACATTTTATTGCACCTATATACCATATCACACAGCTTATGGAGTGAAAAAAGATCAATAACACCAATTGGAATGAAGGCAAACAATTTTCAAACAAAGATGTGTTAAGTATAGGTTAAATACATGGGAGTGAGTTACAGTGGTGTTCAGATGGTTTATATGTTGAACATTAGATACATGGAATGACTTGCAGGGCATAATGTAATTGGGGAATTTAAATGGTTTGTATCTTGAACAATAGAAGCACAAGAATGATTTACAGAATATAATGTAATGGAAGAGTTGAAATGATTTATATCTTGAACAGCAGATACCTACCTGGAAGTGATCCTACAGGTTGTAATCTAACAAAGAGGTTTAGATGGGTTAATTAGTGTATGAACCAAATCTGAATTCTGATTAGATTATAAACCTCAATAATTCCAGGTGTTTTTTTTAATATAGTGAATACTGGAATATTAAGAAATAATCTGAATAAATTAATCACCCTAGAGATGTATAGAGAAATAATTTGCAGATGATCTACGATCTCTTTGAATAATTTCATCACGGCCAACTCACTTCTTACAAACCACCTTCCATCTGAGAATCATTAAAAAAAATATTCAGTAACTCAGGCATTTTTGAGTAAAATGAGTTTCCGAAAGGACAATCCAACCAGTTCATAGGTTTGTAATAATGAGGTTTGACCATTGAGAATTGTCTGGATTTATTACACAGAAGTGAATAAAACATGGGCCTGAGGATTGAAAGTTATTTTCAGATAATTACAGTATAAATACATGTGTTCAACGCACCTTTGTTATTTAGGGACCAATTTGGTAAACCCAATGTGTATGGTATTGCGTGGAACTAGCCAACACTAATTGATAAATAGTTGAGGAAAATCTAGGATTTCATTAGTTGGTTTTGCAAACAGCATTAAAGAACAGAACAAGTCTGTAATTTCTAAATAACATTCATAAGTATTAAGTAAAAAGAAGCAGAACAAAAATGACTTATCTTCAACCATATATTAATTTTAATAGTGAAAGATCTATCGAGTTCTGTGCTGGAATATAGGATATCCCAAGGTAATTAAAGCACTGTGCCCTTGCTTTAATTAGCTCTCAAACTCACATTCCCCCCTCATCCCCACCCCCACCCCCACCCCCACCCCTTCCATAGAACCTATTGGATAATTCATTATCATTATTTTTCAGACATCTGGTAGTACAAGGTGCAGTAATGGTTCCAATTGGGTTTTTTGCTGATCAAGGTGAATGAAGTCCGTGCTGGGGGTTTGACCATTTTCCATTTATACATCCAATAGCAGCATCAAAGACTCCCAGCTGATTCATGGTCAATTGCAGGATAAAATTCCCTCCACACCATCTCACCAACACGTCAACACCTGCCTCAAGATATCACCATCTGCAGCACCACTATGACATTTCACACATCAGCCATCCTTGTGGCATCTTTGCGTGAGACTGCCAGCTTAATGTGAATTGGTCCTTTCTTGTGAGCAGTTTTGTGCTATGGATTCATGCCTCCCAGGAAAAGGATTGAGAATGCCTAAATTTATAATAATAAGGACTTTTTGAGCAGAATTTGGGTCCCTGAAAGGGCAGTATTCTTAACCCATTGTAAGAGTTCATCTCAATGATCCTAACTGTTCTTGTACTCTACCCAGGGATAGCAGTGGACAAGAATGGATTGATGTATTTTGTGGATGCAACTATGATTAGGAAAGTCGACCAAAATGGAATCATTTCCACGTTGCTCGGTTCCAATGACTTAACAGCAATTCGTCCCCTGAGCTGTGATTCCAGCATGGATGTAAGCCAGGTAAAATCTTATAGAAAAGGCAATATCTGTCTTCCATAGGATTTGTTAAATTGATCTGGCAATCCTTAATTTAATACTCTAGTTAGGTAAGAGTATTACCAAGCTGAAAAGTATCTGAGCCTCTTGCATTTCTTTGGATGTATCTTATTTTAAAATTGGCATTCAGGATAGCCACTGCGCAGTTGTCTGAGCTTACACTAACAACGGCTCATCTAAAATTGTAGGCAATTATCACTGGCTGTATTTAAAATGAAAATTCCAAAACTTTCAGCAAACAAAAATTGATGAAACTGCAGTTGAAGTTGACAATTTCTACAGTGCTTTAGGGAACGTACAAAGGCGTAGTCTAGAAAAAGTTCTTTGTAGGGTTCACTGCTACAGGGAATAAGTAACATGTGTTTTATCAGAGCATGTGGTATAATGGGGTGTAACAGTAAAGGTGTGATACAAGTTATGGAAATGGATGTTGCAGAGTCTGATTTTCGTTACTGAGGAAGCCATAAATAATCTGCATTACCTCCGAGGTTGTGCTTTGTCAGAAGCTGAGAGAGTGAGGGGAAATTGCAAACTATGTTTGTGTTATGGTGCAAAGGGAGGTCTGCACGTTATGGAGGGAGTGTTTTATTTAGTTCCTGTCTCCGAGGGAGAGTGACCAACCACAGGCATTACATCAGAAAAAGTTTTAGTCAGAGGCAAGCGTGTGGCATTTAGTGGGACCATTGAAGACAAAAGTTCAATTTTAAGTCTAGATGACCTCTAATTAAATTGAAATACATTCATAATGTTAAACATCTACCTAACTGCAGTATGCATTCAAAAAAGAAAAAACTACCTTAAAAGCCATGTAAGCCATATAATGCCTTTTCATTGAAATTCGTTTTTTTTGCTTAAACTACCACATTCAATGCTGCATATTCCCATTTTCCTCTACTTAGGTACGATTAGAATGGCCAACTAACCTTGCCATCAACCCAATGGATAATTCTCTCTATGTCCTGGAGAATAATGTCATTCTGCGGATAACTGAGAACCACCAGGTCAGCATTATAGCTGGCCGACCCATGCACTGTCAGGTTCCTGGCATAGATTATTCGCTCAGCAAGCTGGCCATTCACTCAGCACTGGAGTCTGCCAGTGCCATTGCTGTCTCCCACACTGGCATACTTTACATTGCAGAAACTGATGAGAAGAAGATAAACCGTGTACGGCAAGTGACAACCAATGGGGAAATCTCCTTGCTTGCAGGGATGGCATCGGACTGTGACTGTAAGAATGATGTCAACTGCGACTGCTTCTCGGGGGATGATGGTTATGCCACAGATGCCAAGCTGAATTCTCCATCTTCACTGGCAGTCTCGCCAGATGGGACCATTTTCATAGCTGACCTGGGGAACATCCGCATCCGAGCAGTTAATCGAAACAAGCCACAGATGAACTCGATGAGTTTCTACGAGGTTGCTTCAGCAGCTGAGCAGGAGCTATATGTTTTCAATTCAAATGGGATACACCAGTATACAATGAGCCTGGTCACCGGTGACTACATATACAATTTCTCCTACAGCCCGGATAATGACATTGTGGAAGTGACTGACAACAATGGAAACATTTTAAAGATCCGAAGGGATAGCAATGGGGTGCCACGGCACTTACTAATGTCAGACAACCAGGCGATTTCTCTGACCATTAACGCTAATGGCGGACTAAAGATGGTGTCACTCCAGAACCAAGAGTTAGTTGTGATGACGTACAACGGGAATAGTGGCCTCCTGGCGACTAAAACAGATGACATTGGTTGGACCACTTTCTTTGAGTAAGAGTTATTTACTTATTGAGTACATGTTCTTACTGAAGTGTGAAGTATGTGACAGTTGTACATGATTGCCAATTGGAAATTATTACTCTCGGGGGTTCCGTCATATCTCATGGCGGATTTGCGGAAACTAACCAGAGAAATAGCACCACATAAAGGGGGTAAAATGTTCCATTTTCCTTAAAATAAGAAAACAGCAGAAACTCGGGCCACACTTCTTCTGTTTTGTAACCTCACCTACTTTAATTAGTGTAATGATTAGTATGCAGATGAATGCAGATAGACAAGTTCGGGTGACATCCTAAGTGATGTCAGTAAAGCTAAAGTAATGAGTATTACATTAAATCTACAACATCTGGTGATTAATTGGAGCTGCCTAATATTTGTTCACTTGAGTTTTGAAACAAAGGTAATATGTGCTATTTTTATAAATTACACTTTTATTTGAAAGTTAAACATTAGTTTTCCTTCCCAAGAAATGTTGAAAACTAAACATTTATATTTGGAAAAAAAATAGATAAGAATTCCTCTGATCGCTATGTACAGGAAACTTTCGTTTATCCGGCACCCTAATATCCGGAATTCTCGCTTAACCGGCAAAAATCAGGTAAGTTTTATTATACAGACAAGACCCCGATTCTGACCTTTCGCCCCCACGAAAGGGGGGTCAACGTTCTTCCGACTCCGACCTGTCGCCGCCACGGAGGAAAAAGCCGGAGTCCCGTTTACCTTCCCTCTCCGGGTCCCAATTGTTCAGCCTGTGGCCGTGTACGGGGCTCTCGTACCTTGGTAAGTATACCTCTCTGTAATCCGGCACTTTCGATCAACCGGCACCACGCCGGTCCCGTCGGTGCCGGATAAACGAAAGTTTCCTGTATAATGACATCACAAATCCGTTTGTGAAGACATCCTCTGTTCTTTATTTCTAGCACATTTGTTAACACTTTAAAATGTTCACAAAGGATTCTGAGATCGGAATATTGCTGTACTGTAGATATGAGAAATATAATACAATATTTTGTTGATAAAGTTTTTAAAAAATCAATCTGGGTTCTTGCTAATGGGCCATGTGGATGAAAGTCAGTGAGGAAGGTCACCAGCTACTTAGTTGCAAGGAAACCCTTGACAGTTACATTGTAATGCATATGTGATGGTGACTGTTTCTGCAATTAACTATCTGAAATAACATGGTAATATTAGAACTCCTGTATCACAAAACCAATATTACTTCAGAATTTATGTGGCCTGTCAATTGCAATATGATCACTGAAAATACAACAACTCCCATGGCACACAGCTCAACACCAGCAGAAGTACACAAAACATCATAAAGTACGAAAAAATCACTATATGCACATATTATAAATGATAACAAGTAGCTCCAGTATTCCCTGTATAATTTTAAAAGGAACATTATTTGTCTCTGTATAACTCAATTCTTAGTATCCATTATTCTCTGTGAAGCTCAAAATCAAATATCTTTTACTTTCTCAGTAACTCGAGCCTAAATATCCATTGTTCTTGTGTCACTCTGAAGCAAGTGTTCACTGGTTCCCTATGTAACTCACTCCCATGCATCTGATTCTCTCTGTAACTCATTGATGGGTTCTGTATGTAAGATATAGGTTGACCTGATATCATTTATTTGCACTTAGTTATGACAGTGAAGGACGACTGACAAATTTGACCCGTCCCACTGGTGTAGTGACCAGTTTGCATCGGGAAATGGAGAAGTCAATCAATATTGACATTGAAACTTCCAACCGAGAAGACGATGTTACTGTCACCACGAACCTTTCTTCAGTAGATGCATCTTACACCCTGGTTCAAGGTAAACAATTTGGTATATTAGAAAAACACCCTGTTATCTGCAACAACAAGGTGATGAGTTCGGTAAAAATGCATAGTTGTGGTTTCAGTGATTAGTTATTTGTAATGAAATTCATACCAGCATTTTGTGAAATCTGGTACTTGTGGTCTATTTTGAAGCATTCGTGGTAGAGGTTGTTGCCTTATACATCAGTTTGATTTATAGTGGAAGCTTATTGTAGCAACCCTACTGGTACAATTCTCTCTGCTGTTCTAGACTTCTGAAAATAGGAGCTGGTTTTACATTCAAGGAGTGAAAGAATAAAAAAGCTTGGTGTGGTGATAATGTTCTAATTGGTCTGTAAATGTAATGTAAATATGATTTGATAATACTTACTGAACATCGAGTGACAGAAAATCATATAGTTATCCAACTTTTTTAATTTTGTCAACAGGCTATACAATTTGGACAGTTTGAATCTATTCTTGCTATGCAATTAGAATCTCGCACTGCCTCTCACTTTTTCCAGTTTAGGGAAAGTAATGAACTGATTGTTCCTTATGTAGTAAAATTCCTTTATTTTGACACAAACAATGCTTGTCTGTATTAGAAACTAGAAAAAGAATTGAAGGATCGTTGACAGAAAAAAACAAAATGAAATATCGAGTCACTCTAAAAACATTTTCACATGATGTGTGGTATACATTAGACTCCAAGGTTTACAGGGAAAGAAACACTAGCACTGAATCATGCTTGCATAATTTACTTGCCTTGTAGGCTCCAGGTTATGTGTCTAATGTCACTTGATTTATTTAGGAAAGCACCAATCCCATTGTGTGTCTTCTGTAACCAGCTGTATTCAAAATGTTAACTGGTATTTATCAAAGATGAACAGCTTTCTTATGATTGCTGTAATTCTCCCACCAGATCAAGTGAGGAACAGTTACCAGCTTTGCAACAATGGCACCCTTCGAGTGATGTACGCCAATGGAATGGGTGTCAGCTTTTACACTGAACCTCATATTCTCGCTGGGACCATAAGTCCAACTGTCGGACGGCGCAATATCACGCTACCAGTGGAAAATGGACTAAACTCAATTGAATGGCGCCTCAGGAAGGAACAGACCAAGGGAAAAGTGACCGTGTTTGGAAGGAAGCTTCGGGTAGTTCATTATAAACACATTCATTATAAATTGTAGAGATCAAAAGCTATTTAGGCCTTGTAGTTCTATAATGTGGTTTCAATATTTCGGTTTTTAAATGACTTCTGGAATGCATGTGCCTTTAGACATCTTATTGCATTGCAGCATGCCTGCAAGTAAATGCAACCAAGGTTCAGGCCACAGCTGACCACTATTGTCCCTGATGTGCCAGCATTCTATTACATGGTAGCCACATGTGTCCTTACAGCAGATGGCACAGCTCAGCATCTAACTCTGCACTGACCCAGACCCTGAGAAAACAGATCCCTACAGTCATTGGCATGTAGGTGTGGCATAGCCCACAGAAATAGTTGGTGGCTGCAGCTGACAAGATGCCAATCAGGCAATGCTGGCTGTTCATTCCCCTGGCATGCCTTCTTTCATGCACATAAGCATGACATGCTGTTATTGGGATGTTTATGAATAACCATTCATCATAACAGGTAATAGGGCATTCACATATATTGGCAATGACATTAAGGTCTGCTGTCACAACTTCATCGGAGGTAATATCAGCTTAATCTGCAGACGCGAGCGTGTGGGTACCCGCAGATGGGCATGGATTACAATTCAAGCAATCTAACCCGCTTGGCAACCCCCTGGTCATCCTCTACTTCCAGGCACATCACCTCAGATGATTCCCATCGGCAAACCCATTGGTGTCAGGAAAAGTAGCTGGAGCCAAAAAAACAAATTAATTAACAGCAACTAGCAAGAGCTTATGGGAACCCAAATGCCAGCAGGAAATAAATTTAAAATGTTAACATGATCAGTCCAGAAATTTCTAATAGCACTTATTGTGGGCTATTTAAAGACCCTCCCAGCTGAACAGGCCACCAAAGGCCCCTTCCTGCCAGGTTTCCTGGGTGTGTTGGGGACTTGGCATCCAGGATGGAGCAGCATCCTGCCTTGCCTCCATTTGAATAAATGTGAGAAGTCGCACAACACCAGGTTATAGTCCAACAGTTTTATTTGAAATCACAAGCTTTCGGAGCGCTGCTCCTTCGTCAGGTGACTTCACCTGACGAAGGAGCAGCGCTCCGAAAGCTCGTGATTTCAAATAAAACTGTTGGACTATAACCTGGTGTTCTGCGACTTCTCACATTTGTCCACCCCAGTCCAACACCGGGTGCATCTCCACATCCATTTGAATAGACTAATGAAGTTCCTGCCTGCTTTAAATGAGAGTTTAGATACCTCACCCTTGGCCTGACCAGAAATTGGATCAGGGTCGAAATCGGGTGGAGCTGATATTTGCAGAAACAAGCTGTTCAGCCCAACAGATCCATGCTGGTACGCTCCATCCGCACCCAAATACAGTTGCAGAGGGGAATACAGGACACTAAAATCAGCCCCATATGTTCTGGGGGTGAAATTTCTCTTGGACAGTCGTGCAGGATGGGAACCAGTGAATGGTCAGCCCCTTTTACACTCAAATCAAATGTTAATGCATTTTCACCCCTTTCATCATTAGTGCTCTCTTCATGGCCCCCATACCAAACAACATACCCTGACCCAAGTCCAGGGAATAGCAACCTTTTGATTCTGTGATTTGGCCACTAGTAGGTACAACGGAGCCTCAGGCATTGACTTATTCTTTCATTTCTCCCTGAGGAGGAATCACAGGTGCAAACCCATTTTATACACAGCACACCGTGGCCACCATGAAAGCATTTTTTTTATTAAACAGCAAAACAAAATTGTGATAAGATTGTAATCTATTTCATTTGGATAATGAAATTACTTCTTCAAGCCCCTTGGTGCTATGTATCTTTGTCATGTTGCTTTATGTTTCCATGTTTTAAACTTATAGAAAATATTTTTTTCCTGATCCTTGAGGGCATAATGCACGCCTGGCTTTTTTTTTCCAAAAGATGTGAAGAAAATAAGATGTACTTTCTTGAAAATTTCATATGAAAGAACTTTGAAGAAAAATTGATAATTAAATTGTTAATCGTGGTGTTCATGCTCATTAGCAAAGGCTGAATGCATGCAGTTTCTTTGAACTCATGCCAGATTGCAATCACTTAAATCATATTGATGATAATGTCATTTGAAAGCTTTCTTCTGTATTGGCAAAGGCACAAAATTCAATCATCTACGCCAGGCATAAGCCATTATAATTAAAATGAAATAAATTGCCCCAGTAATCCCACACTCGGTCTGTTTAAAGTAAAGAGAGACACATTTATGATTGTGGTTCTTTAATTTTAAACAGGTGCATGGAAGAAACTTGCTTTCCATTGATTTTGATCGCAATTCCCGGACAGAGAAGATTTATGATGATCATCGCAAATTCACATTGAGGATTATTTATGATACATTGGGTCGCCCCACAATCTGGCTCCCGAGCAGTGGTCTAGCTGCAGTTAACGTCTCATATTCTTCCAGTGGGAAAGTGATTGGAGTGCAACGTGGTGCGATGAGCGAGAAAAGCGAGTACGATGAACAGGGCAGGATTATATCTCGAGTTTTCTCCGATGGAAAAGTCTGGAGCTACGCTTACCTTGACAAAGTATGTTTAGAAATAATAGCTCTATTATCGTTAATAAGACATTAATTCTTCCAGGTTCCCCTCATTGCCTTGTAGCTGTTTCAGATAATGTGAAGTGAGCAAGATTGTGGCGCTTGAATGCAAAAGCATCTGATAATATAATAATACATCTGGTAGATAGGTAAAATTGATTTAAAAGCAACAATTACATTTGAGCACATTGAAATTGGAAGATTTGCTTCACTTTGAAGGGCAGCAGAGTTTATATGCCACTTGTTTATCCCTGTGAAGAATGATGGGTATCTTCGTTCTGCCTGTGAACAGCAGCAAAGTTGCTCTAAGTTTTACTGCTAACCACATGACGACACATGATCAGTGGTGTACATTCAAGGAGTTATTTTACAACTTCCAAAAAAAATATATTCCACTGAAAAGAAAAGGGTGTAAAAGAAAGGACAGTCATCCGTGGCTAAGTAAAGAAATTAAGGATAGTATTCGACTAAAAACAAGGGCATATAAGGTAGCGAAATCTAGTGGGAGGACAGAGGATTGGGAAAACTTTAAAAGGCAGCAAAAAATAACAAAAAGATTGATTAAGAAAGGGAAGATAGATTATGAAAGTAAATTAGCAAAAAATATAAAAACAGATAGTAAGAGTTTTTATAGTTATATAAAAAGAAAAAGGGTGGCTAAAGTAAATGTTGGTCCCTTAGAGGATGAGACCGGGAAATTAATGGTGGGAAATATGGAGATGGCAAAAACACTGAATGAATATTTTGTATCAGTCTTTACAGTAGAGGACACTAAGAATATCCCAACACTGGACAAACAGGGGGCTATAGGGGGAGAGGAGCTAAACACGATCAAAATCACTAAGGAAGTGGTACTCGGTAAAATAATGGGACTCAAGGCGGATAAATCACCTGGACCTGATGGCTTACATCCTAGAGTCTTGAAGGAAGTGGCGGTAGGGATTGTAGATGCATTGGTAATAATTTTTCAAAACTCCCTGGATTCCGCTAAGGTCCCGGCAGACTGGAAAACTGCTAATGTAACACCCTTATTTAAAAAGGGCAGTAGACAGAAGGCTGGTAACTATAGACCGGTTAGCCTAACATCTGTGGTAGGTAAAATTTTGGAGTCCATTATTAAGGAAACAGTAACAGGACATTTGGATAATCATAATTTAATAGGACAAAGTCAGCATGGTTTTACGAAGGGGAAGTCATGTTTGACAAATTTGCTGGAGTTCTTTGAGGAAGTAACATATAGAGTGGATAAAGGGGAACCAGTGGACGTAGTGTATTTAGACTTCCAAAAGCCATTTGACAAGGTGCCACACAAAAGATTATTGCTTAAGGTAAAAAATCACGGGATTGGGGGTAATATTCTGGCATGGATAGAGGATTGGCTATCTAACAGAAAGCAAAGAGTTGGGATAAATGGTTCATTCTCAGACTGGCAATCAGTAACTAGTGGTGTTCCACAGGGGTCAGTGCTTGGTCCCCAACTCTTCACAATCTATATTAACGATTTGGAGGAAGGGACCAAGTGTAACATATCAAAATTTGCAGATGATACAAAGATGGGAGGGAAAGTAGTGAGTGAGGAGGACATAAAAAACCTGCAAGGGGACATAGACAGGCTAAGTAAGTGGGCAGAGATTTGGCAGATGGAATACAACACTGGAAAGTGTGAGGTGATGCACTTTGGCAGGAAAAATCCTAGAGCAATTTATTATCTTAATGGCAAGAAACTGGAGAGTACTGAAGTGCAAAGGGATCTGGGGGTCCTGGTGCACGAAACTCAAAAGGTTAGTATGCAGGTGCAGCAAGTGATTAAGAAGGCAAATGGAATGTTGGCTTTCATTGCTAGGGGGATAGAATATAAAAATAGGGAGGTATTGCTTCAGTTGTACAAGGTATTGGTGAGACCGCACCTGGAATACTGCATACAGTTTTGGTGTCCTTACTTAAGGAAAGACATCCTTGCTCTCGAGGCAGTGCAAAAAAGGTTCACTCGGTTAATCCCGGGGATGAGGGGGTGGTCATATGAGGAGAGGTTGGGTAGATTGGGACTCTACTCATTGGAGTTCAGAAGAATGAGAGGCGATCTTATTGAAACATGTAAGATTGTGAAGGGGGTGGATGCGGGGAGGATGTTCCCGATGACGGGTGAGACTAGAACTAGGGGACATAGTCTTAGAATAAGGGGCTGCTCTTTCAAAACTGAGATGAGGAGGAACTACTTCACTCAGAGGGTGGTAGGTCCATGGAATATGCTGCCACAAAAAGCTGTAGAAGCTACAACATTAATTAAATTTAAAACAGAAATAGACAGTTTCCTAGAAGTAAAGGGCATTAAGGGTTACGGGGAGCGGGCAGGAATTTGGACATGAGTCTAGGTTCGGATCGGTCATGGCCCTGTGGGTAGTGGAGCGGGCCCAGGGACTGTGTAGCCTGATTCTGCTCCTATTTCGTGTGTGCAATTCTGTTAGATGCAGGAGATGGTTCTGTGATAGATAGTAGATTGGCGGTTAGGATCAGATCAGCCATGATCTTATTGAATGGCGGAGCAGGCTCGAGGGGCCGATTGGCCTACTCCTGCTCCTATTTCTTATGTTCTTATGTTCTTAAAAATAGCAGCTGCCCTCACTGTCACACTCACACTCAGCCAAATTGTGAAAAGCATGTAAGATAACGGAGTAGGTGGTAGAACGGATCCATTGAGTCTCGGAACTTCCAATCTGCAGTCTAAATGCATGTTCAGTAAGTATTAGACCAAACTATAGGGAGAATTTTCAATGTCATCGCCTGGGTGATCACCTAGTGGAATGGATTGCCCACCTGGCGTAGAAGCCACCTGATTTTCATCCCATAGTCTCATGCTTTCATACTGTGCTCAGAGACTGGAGCATTTAATTACAGGATGATACACTTTACACGTTTTGCTTTTGTTAGTTAAACACTGAACTGTTAACCTCAAAGTTACAACACTTAAGCTTTTTTCTGCTTTTTCCCTTTTGCTTGGCTTGCCTCACTGCCTTCTGATTGGACCACTCTGGCTTGACTATTTCTTGCCTGCTAATTGTGAAAGTTTGCCAATCTGTCTCTTGCCACTCGAACAGTGAGGAGTGGCGAGAGATTGCATTTTATACTTTAAATTTCACTGAGACAAGCAAGGTTTCTGGGTTCCAACCTCAGTGTCAGAAGGATTAACTGGGTTGTGTGAGGTCCTTCCAATTTGTCAATTAATTTTGATAGGCATATGTCATAAATTCTGTTGGTCAATTTCCATCCATTTTGATGAGAACTTTCTGCCCAATACTTATATCTAACTTTACAAGTTAGCCAAATCCATCAACCTTTCCACACTGATCAATGAACGGTTTTTATAACCTTCATGGCTTCAAGCTACCTATCTATATTTATCTGGGACAGTTCCTTGCCTGAGAGCTTTGGCTTCCCAGAATTCCAGTATTACCCCGTGGGTTTTCCCAGAATTTCGTAGTGTGGTTCAGAGAGACCACTGCAAGCGTCCGTTACCTTCTCTTACCCCCATGTCATGAATGGCAGCAGACACCTCCATCCTTCTCCTTCAGAGTCTCAGAATTACTTCTGCTTCTCATGAACAGTGTCAGCTAACCCCATTGCTTCTCTGCCAGGAAAAGTGGTCGTTAGCCCTGCTCCACCTCCTATGAAATGTAGCACAGGTACCTCCACTGAATAAATGAATATGCATCAGTTACTCACTATTAAATATTATTATTACCATTATTACCAAGCAGAGACCATGTCATCGTTTAAGAATAGGCTAGATAGGTGGTGAAGGAAGGGGCAATAAAGGGATATGGCAACATAGTGGGCACATGGGATTAGGATTACTGCTCATGTGGAGGATGAACACCAACACGAGCTGGTTAGTTCTGAATGGCCTGTTTCTGTGTTGTAATAGCTATGTAATCTGCAGTGGCATTGTACATGGAGGAGGAGGTCGGGGCCAATTATAGTCTTTAGATGAACTGGAGTTAAGAATAGTTCTATTAAGGCTGTAGCCTAATGGTGCATATCGTTTGGTGCTCGAATGCTTACTGCCATGGAATAGGAAGAAGTAGGTTGAATTCACATTCCATTCAATTCACAATCTGATCTGTGCTGAATAGGGAGACACTGAATGGAGGGAGTGCCGTCTCCATGCAACTGGGAAGGTAAAGCAAGCAGCGATATCTTGATCAGCTGATAACTCATGCCTCTTTGCATTGCAAAGATAGCAGTGGCAGGAGTCTCGCAGCAGGTCAACACCTCTGCCTTTTCAGCAGCAGAGATTGGAAACAAGAGAATTAGAGAAGTTCAGGGAAAATATACAGGGGAAAGGTTGCAGGAAAAAATGTAAAACTCAAGTCAACTGATTCATGAACTCAGTCAAGCATTAAATAAAGAAGTTATGTTATGAGAAATGTTTATTCAGCTCCAGATGCATTTTACATTGCCTTGGATCCTTCCAACTTATTTACTCTTTTTCCATGCCGCCCCGCCCCCCCCCCCCCCCCCACACACACTCAAAGCAATCAAACAAATAAACAAATATTATTCTGGCTAGGCAGTAAAATATTTCACTTGTTTTAAGGTTTGAATTTAAGCAAAAAAAACAGGGTTGGAAATATGTAGCATCTTCATATCCAAGGAATTTACCTAAAAGTGCAAAAAGTAAAATAAGGAACATTTGTTACCTACAAGGAGATGAAAAAGAGGGAGGAGATGTGACCTGGTGCTTTATTAATAGCCCATTCTAGGTTCTAGTGCATTTAAAACTGGGGCAACACAAAATACAGAGAGTGGAACAAACAGGATATGTGCATCCTCCATGAGGACATTAATGGATATGACAACACTGAGTAATTCTCAATGGATGTAGGGGCCATTGAGCAGCGGAACCTGCAGCTTAATAAAGTATGTTAGCGTTAAACCAGTGTAAGAGCTGCGTTTGTTTATTAGTTATCAAAATATCATAACATTTCTGCATGATTCATGTTATATTTACTGTCACAAGTAAAGTGCAAAAAACCATTGGAATTTGGGGCGGGGGAGCCAATCCCACTTTTTAACAAACAATTCAGATCTTTCTGCAGCACACTGTTATCTGCCAAGTGTGCCCTGTAATACTGTCTTCCATCTCTATGGTGACAATGTTCCTTCTCTGCTACTGAGCAATTGTTCTCCACTAAATTAGTTGACTCCAGTAAAGCACGAGTCTCCCTTGTGTTTTCTCGGTAGATAATATAATCAGGTGAGGTTGAATGATTAATTGAGGAAAATAGAAGCACTGTAGAAATGTGAATCTCAGAAGACAAGAAAGTGAGTAGCTATTTGGGTGCCCCAGTGATGCATTGTGTTAGAATACTAATGTGCTATGCTATCAAGTGGCAAGACACTACTTCATATTCAAAGATTCACCACACAGTGAGTTCCTGATTTCAACTGTGTTGGAACCAACTATAGGTCAACAGCACCCCTGCAGGTGCATGGAGGAAAGTTGAATATAATCTCAGATAAAGTCCAGGTTTTAAACAACAGTGGGCCAATCTTCCAATTGAGCCCTGCTTAGAACTGGGTAGATCACCTGACTGAGGACAGGAAAATGGAGTCAATCTCTGTTCCGCTGTGATTCAACGCCATTTTTTCCATGCAGTCACGTTCCGGTGGCAGGACATAGGAAGATCTTCCAACCCCCACATCAACGTCACTGGAGCAGATCCCTGGGCTACTCCAGGAATTCTGCCTTTTAACAGGTTGCAGCTCTCCACTGGGCCCCAAAACTTTAACTGCCTTTAAACAATCCTCTACAAGAAAGTGCCATATAGCTCCCGAGGAACTGAAGACTGGAAGTTCCATTGGGCCCTTCCGAAGCTTTCTCTCCACGGTTGGATTGGCATGGCGCAGCTGTGACATTCTGGGCCTCCATCCAAGTAGGTGGAATAGCCCTTACTGGTAAGGTGCACCCACCCCATGCATGCAAATGATCCCATCTCTAGCTGCAGGTAGTTGTGGGGTCCCAATCTACCGAATGTCCAACAGCAGAGCAAGGGCTCCATCATTTCTAGCGTTTGTTATCTAAAACACCGAATACTTATCCAAGATCTAGTTACCAGCCCAAATTAATTTCTCATGCAGTCAAACTGAATATTAGAATAGATGTTTTCAAGTTACTGACAGCATCCACTGATCACTATGGTTTACATTGGCATCTCCAATCTTGGTGTCACATCAGTCTTTTTGAATACAATTTTATTTTATTTTAACAGAGTGTAGGATGGTCATTCACACACACAACTCCTTTTCTGTTTTGTCTATTTTTATGAAATCTGATTTTTTTTAAATGTTGCTGCTAGGTTTTTTATGTAAGTTCATCCCTCAGTGTTACACCATCACAATTATGGCAGAAGCAGAGCTCCATCTCATTTCAATGTATAACATTCTTTTATTATGTCTTTTCACATGACTTTTTTATATAGGGCAATGAATAGAATAGAATATTACAGCACAGAAGGAAGCCATTCGGCCCATCATACCTGTGACGGCTCTTTAAAAGAGCTATCCAATTAGTCCCACTCCCCTGCTCTTTCACCATAGCTCTGCAAATTTTTCCTTTAAGTATATATTCAATAACCTTTTGAAAGTTACAATGGAATCTGCTTCCACCACTCTATCAGGCAGTGCATTCAAGATCATAACCACTCGCTTTGTTAAAATGAAATTCTCCTCCTCTCCCCCTGGTAGTATATGGAAAAAATTACTTTGGGAAAGAAAAACTATTAATAAATGTTGTACTAAACATAAACTGGTTTGAGTCTGCAGGTATTCTTTGTATACCCCATTCTGTCAAATGATTTTGTGAACTGTTTTCCAGTTGACTCTTATGCTAAATTATCAAAACCATATTGGGCAATCTGGTATTGAAGTACATTGTCTCAATCATATTTCAACAAAATACTAGCGTGTGATTCCACACTGAGGGAGTAAGCCAAAATTTGATTAAAGCAGAAGTGAAAGTCTCCTGCTTTAATAAGCTGGAAGTTCAGAGGCAGTTTACATTAGAATTCCAGCATGCCATGGCGCAGAGTGAATGGACACAGGTTTCTACTTCTCATGTTCTATTTCAGGGCATTTATGGTCTTAGCTACCCCAATAAAGAGGAAGAGACAGCTTGGAGACCAGGTAGACTTCTTTATGCTCTAGAGTCAATCTGCAAAACATGACCTGGAGGGTAGAAAAAGGGAGAAGATATAAAGTTCCTTACAAATAAAATTCATAGAACAGTGAACTGAAAAACCCCTATTCCACACTGAAGTATTTTCAGCGCACGTTTTGCTTTTGTACCAAAATCAAACTACTGATGCTGAAGCTTGAAAGGTTCATGGAATCTTAAGCATTTTAAACATGTTTTTGAGAGTGCCACCCGTACTGGTGTGAGCTAATGGCTGCAATCTAACTAATCAAGGATCACAGCGCCTAATTTTCATGGTGTATTTCTGTATAAGCATAACACATTACACAATCATTCAGTTTACACAAAAATATAATCCATTGATTTACTGTCAACAAAAAACGATGATGCTTTTTGAAGCAGTTTACAAATGGAGAAACTGGACTTGTGGTTCCACGTCCTTATTATAGAGTAATACAGCACAGAAGAAGGCCATTCGGTCCATCATGCCTGTGCTGGCTCTTTGAAAGTGCTATCCAATTAGTCCCACTCATCTGCCCTTTCCCCATAGTCCTGCAAATTTGCCGATTCAAGTATTTATCCAATTCCTTTTCGAAAATTATTAATGAATCTGCTTCCACCACCCAGTGCACAATAACAAAATCACAGAAACATGGGCTGCTGTAAGATTTGGATCACAGGTCACACACAGATTACCCAAAGGGTCTTGGGAGTCATAGGTCACTTTATTAAGGAGCGGCAGTTTAAGTATAATCAAATGCAACACCCAATCAGGATAGACGTAGTAGACGTACAACCCGTAACAGATGAGAAGGGTTCACCAGCCCCGGAACGGACGGACGGACAGAGGTTGAGGCAGAACGGTGGTCTCGGATCCCTGCAGCCTGCAGCAACGGTCTCTTCCTCTTTGGTCATCTCCCGAGCTGGCGGAGGTGTTCAGCCGAAGCTAGCATGGAATCCACCTCAGAGGTCGAGTTTGAACAAGGTGTTAAGCCGAAGCTAGCATGAGATCCACTCCAGAGGAAGCTCTCCCCCTCTCTGCCTGTATTTCCCTTTCAGCTGCCCATTTGTATACCTTATTTCGGGGCTGGTGGATACCTCACATCAATCACTTGTTTTAATCACTTTTACTCATTCAATTGTCCATTTACGGAGGAATAGATACTTATGACAGCCCCCTCTCCCAGCCTCATGAGGTCATTCTTTTGCTTATCTCTGTTTGAACATCTTATTACCCTCTCCTAGATAGTTTGTTTATCCTAGGGCTCCTTGCTCACCTAGCTATGCCCACTCGAAGGCCTGTTGTTGTGTTCTGTCCTCGTGACGACTTTAGCTCTTTCTACCACTCCCTGTCTGATGTGATTGGAATTCTCCTGTGTCAACAACTGGCAACCCCATTTCTTTTATGAAACTATTATTTCTTTACAATTCACAATTTCTTTTGATTCATGATTTCTTACACTGCGACGTAATTGCCAGTTTTGCTCCATTAGCAGAAAACACTTTTTTAGTATCTGGCTGTAAGTTTCTGAGCCGTACAAACCAGAAAGATCGTAGGTTCAATCCACAGTCTGTCTTGAACTAGTTGGTCTCATTGGGCCGTGATACAGGTGCTACCAGTGTCCCTCAGTTAATGAAGAAAACTTTATAACCCAGAGTTCCCACTTCTTGTTGCTCTACAGAGACACCTGCTGGAAGTAGATGTGTGTGTCCATTGTGTGGGGGAACATGATAAACTGTGGTGCTCCTTTCTGGTCGAATTGCCTGAGGACACTCATTGCTCAGCATCACAAATGATGATCGGTCACCTGGTCAAGGCACTGCAGGACAATTAGCATCTGTGGAGTTGTGTCATGGCAAAAAGTTGAATTAAGTATTATTTTGAATTTTTTTTAACAGGTATATCTTTTTTAGAGACTTTAAAGACAGGTAAGTTTATTTTTATAACTTTTTAAAAGATTTTAAATTTTTTCAAAAATTTAATTTTTTATTTAAAATGGTTAATTTATTTAACTATACTTATTTTATTAATGTGATGGTTTTTAAAAAAAAATTAATTGAGGTTTAGCTGTTCTTTTGGGGGGCTATAGTATTCATAGCTTTCACAGCACTTATGTGAAAGTTATGAATGGAAGATGGTGTGCTGCCATTGGCTCTAACTGAGTCACATGATCCCACAGCTCGCACGAATTAACTGCGCCTGTGGGATACGCAAGCCCAGCACAGCAGCTGTCCAGAACATCAAGTTCGTGCGAGCTGGAACTGAAAAAGCCAACGCGCAGTGAGAGATCGCGGGGAAGCCTTACCCTCGCACGAAGGCTTCCTCACGAATTTTTGGGCCATTGTTTTTAAGAGACATGGAGGGGATGGGAGAAAATTGGTAGGATAAAGATATTTGACTTTTTCGATTTCTAAACCTCTCTCTTTTTTTACAGTCTATGGTGTTACTTCTCCAGAGTCAACGTCAGTACATCTTTGAATTTGACCAAACAGATCGTCTCCACGCAGTCACAATGCCCAGTGTAGCTAGGCATACCATGTCTACTCATAATTCTATTGGTTACATCCGCAACATCTACCATCCTCCCGAAAGCAACGCATCGATGATTTTCGATTTCACCAAGGAAGGGCGAATACTGAAATCTGCCTACTTGGGCACTGGGCGGCAGGTGTTTTATAAATACGGAAAGTTGTCAAAGCTCTCTGAGATCCTTTATGACAGCACTGCTGTCACATTTGGATATGATGAGTCAACAGGTGTGCTCAAAATGGTCAACTTGCAAAGTGGTGGGTTCTCTTGCACGATCCGATATAGGAAAATTGGACCTCTGATTGACAGGCAAATCTATAGATTCTCTGAGGAAGGCATGGTAAATGCACGGTTTGATTACACATATCATGATAACAGCTTTCGAGTTGCCAGCATGAAGCCCATTATCAGTGAAACACCACTTCCTGTTGACCTGTACCGTTATGACGAGATATCGGGGAAGGTTGAGCATTTTGGGAAGTTTGGAGTCATATATTATGATATAAATCAGATCATTACTACAGCTGTGATGACCTTGAGTAAGCATTTTGATACTCATGGGCGCATCAAAGAGGTTCAGTATGAGATATTCAGGTCACTCATGTACTGGATGACAGTTCAGTATGACAGCATGGGGAGAGTGATTAAGAGAGAGATTAAGCTTGGCCCTTATGCAAATACTACCAAATACACATATGACTATGATGGAGATGGGCAGTTGCAGACTGTTGCTGTGAATGACAAAGCAACCTGGCGCTACAGTTATGACTTAAATGGCAACCTGCATCTGTTAAACCCCGGAAGTAGCATTCGTCTCATGCCATTACGTTATGATCTAAGAGACCGGATTACCCGGCTGGGGGATGTACAGTACAAGCTGGATGAAGATGGCCTTCTTTCTCAGCGAGGCTCGGATATATTTGGATACAACTCTAAGTGTCTGCTTATCCGCGTTTACAGCAAAACCAATGGGTGGAGTGTGCTGTACCGTTATGATGGTCTGGGCCGGAGAGTCTCCAGCAAAACCAATTTTGGTCAGCATCTGCAATTCTTCTATTCAGATCTAAACAACCCAACGAGGGTAACCCACGTTTATAATCACTCCAGTTCGGACATCACTTCCCTATACTACGACCTCCAGGGACATCTCTTTGCCATGGAGATCAGCAGTGGAGAAGAATTTTATATTGCTTCAGACAACACTGGAACACCTTTGGCAGTCTTCAGCAGTAGAGGCCTAATGATCAAGCAGCTTCAGTATACTGCCTATGGTGAAATATATCACGATTCCAACCCAGACTTCCAACTAGTAGTGGGATTCCATGGTGGCTTGTATGACTCTCTGACCAAATTGGTACACTTTGGCCAGAGAGACTATGATGTCTTAGCTGGACGTTGGACAGCTCCTGATTATTCCATATGGAATGATATTGGCAAAGATCCTGCCCCCTTTAACCTATACATGTTCAAAAACAACAACCCTCTTAGTAACGTACAGGATGTTGAAGATTATGTTACAGGTAAGATCATTGACAAATTAAAAATTTAAGGACAACGTACTTCACACAGATAACTTGCATTACAATGAACTTCAAACTTGCATCAAACTTTTAGCAAAGTCTGTTAAAGAAGCATCAATGTGTAACTGGATAATTCACTAATTGGTTGATTTTGGCTTCAACAGAAGGGAAATGTTTGTTGGAATTGCATAATGTAGATGTGATTTAAAGTTCTACAAGGGACTCGTTTCAGATTTATCTTCTTCAACAAATTTTGACAACAAGATTTTTCTCTTTTTTTAGTTTTGTTTCTGGGTAGGGGTTTAAGACATTTATATTTTTTTCCCTTTTACCCTCTTGGTCTCCAGTTCACCCAGGATTCCCTTCCTGAGAGTACTGGTAAATGACCTGCTCCCAGACCTTTGGCAATGCCGCGGTGTAAGCAGTCAGAATGCACGAGAATGGACACCTGTGGTGTCTCCCCTTGACAACGCAGCTATAATTTAAAAATCACTGTGTGAGCAATCATGGCCATGAACGTACATACTATCAATCTAGTGCTCCAATGAACTGTGCCATCTTCATTAATGATAGCATTAGTTTGAAAAATGAAAAACGCGTTTTTGAATCTTTTCTTTTTGGCTGAATTTGGCTGTTTAGAGTGGTAGTGTCGGGGGAGAAGTTGAAGAGAATGGAGCACTTTCTCAGCAATCCCTGGTCAACTGCAGCATTAGTTTGATGCATTATAATTCTCTATTGTGCCCCAGTAATGTGCCTTCACTTCAGAAGCGCTCTCATACATTAGAATACACCATTCCCCACCCAGGCATCCTTGTGGCCTTTCTGCTGAGACTGTTATTACAATGCCAGTAAGTACTAAATTACGGCAACTTGTTGCTGTAGGGTTGGCAAAAAAGGGAACTTTCGTTTCCACCGTCTGTCAAGAATATTTGTGAGCTATGCTTGCTGTATCTGCATTTCTCAGGTTTAACCAGAATTGAGTGTTCTGGGCAGTCAGTTACACAACAGTAAGTCTGGGCTATTATGTGGTCAGTCCTGCTCAGACAGAAATAGGTCTAGACCAACACGAAGTCTATCAATGACGCAATACATTTGCAGTACCATAGAGCTAGTTGCACAGCAATAGGATTTCTTCTATTGTGACCTGCCAGAAGCTTTGATGCACGTTGCTTGCCTGTCTCAGTCAGGAAATGGATGCATGGTATGGAGAGAAATAATTTACAAAATACTGGAGGAGAAATCTAAATTCTAACAAATGTACATCAAGTTTAAAT
This sequence comes from Squalus acanthias, assembly GCA_030390025.1. Classification (NCBI taxonomy): domain Eukaryota; kingdom Metazoa; phylum Chordata; class Chondrichthyes; order Squaliformes; family Squalidae; genus Squalus; species Squalus acanthias. The sequence goes on along the minus strand of CM059427.1, from coordinate 178,854,015 downwards.
TCTGTCTTCCTGCAGATGTTAAAAGCTGGCTTGTGATGTTCGGATTTCAGCTGTACAACATTATTCCTGGATTCCCTAAACCAGCTGTTCGTTTTGCACCACCTCCTTATGAACTAGTGGAGAGTCAAGAGCGTGACAATGTACAGGTACGGAAACAAACCTAAGTGAATTTATCATTATCTATCTGTCTGCTTGTCCAAATGACCATCATTGTCTATCTGCCAGCTTGTTCACATCTCTGATCATATACCTTTCTAACTGCCTGTGTACCTGTCCTACCATATGTCCATCTATCTGCCTATATACTTGTCTTCTCTCATGCCCTACAGATAAGTACAGAAATTAGCAAGCCAACATATACTGAAAATCGATTACATCCATATCATTATTAAAGAACAATACCTCGATCTATTTTTTATACTCCCTCACATCTACTGTTTGATGTCCTTATCCCCAGATAACCCTTTACTGTCTCTCATCCCAGTCATTCCCTCTGGTGCAGCCTCTACCTTCCTCAAGTCTAATAGGCGCAGATTTCAATGTAACTGGCGCATTGGCTTAGACAGATCTAGCTGGACTACATCAAGCTCCAATGGGCCTCGTGCTCATCTGCCAAAACCATGCACTACTCCAGGATCATCCTGGAAAGCATGGATAACTTTACTTTCTTTCTTCACCACAAACATCTCCTTAAACCTATTTCCCCACCTCTTCGCCTCTAAGAACAACTGCAAGGAGCTCATGGGTTTCCTTGCCATCAAGAGAGAAACCCTTCATTTAGCCGGCTCTGCCTCTTCCTCTTCTCCCCCTTCCCCTTGCTCACCAAGTTATACCTTCCCCCAGTCCCCCACAAGCCCTGAACCCCTTTCTTCACACCCAGCTTTTCACATTCTTTCTCTGGGCTTATCGTGTCCTCTTTTTTCCTTCAACCCCATTCCTCCTAAGTTGCTGACCACCCGACCTCTCTTCCTGGCCCCATGCTAACCAGCATTGTAAATGGTACCATCTCCTCGGACAGTGTTCTCCTCCCTTTAAAAACTTCGATCATTAACCACCTCCTCAAAAAATGCACCCTTGACCCCTCTGTCCTTGCACGCTGAAACCCCACCTAGGGAGAGGTAGAGAAAAATAATAAATACCGTACAAATAAAATAAATGATGCCCGAGCTGCACAGAGTAGTAGACTGCAAGTTCACCACTACAAATTTGTTTATAGCCAAGCCAGGCACTCTTCTACAGGGAGAGAGAGTAAGAGTCACTCCATGTTCTTTTTGTGTACCACTACCTCCTAGCATTAATGGCAGAAGCCTTGGAGCAGATTGCTTGCAGAGGAATCACGTGTGTGACCTTCAGGAGGTGGAACCTAAATGCTAATTAAGGACAATATATTAAAAAATTTGTAGCTATGAGGGGTGGGGGAAGTTCTTGTATTTTGTCCTTTGAACTGATGGACAGAAAATATTGGTCGTTAAGCAAATTCCCAGAGGAAAGAAAGGCTCTACTTTCCATAGCACAGTGGCAATTTTAACGTTTTCCATAATGGAAATGCTAACTGTATATTTTTTATGGTTTGATTTTCAGTTTGTTTCAGGGGTTCAGCAAGCAGCAGAAAGGCTCAATAATGCCTTTATGGCACTGGAAGGATGCTCACTACCCAAATTCTCCAGAGTCGGCCACAAGGACAGGCCAGGACACTGGTTTTCAGCCACTAATTCCATCATTGGAAAGGGAGTCATGTTTGCTGTCAAGGAAGGCAGAATAACAACGGGTGTGACCACCCTTGCAAGTGAAGACAGTCGGAAAATAGCATCCATTCTTAACAACGCATACTATTTAGACAAAATGCATTACACTATCAATGGGAGAGATTCACACTATTTAGTGAAAATTGGTTCATCGGATGGAGACCTGGCAACTTTGGGCATGACAAGTGGTCGGAAAGTGCTGGAGAGTGGAATTAACATCACAGTTGCGCAGCCGACAATTCTGCTTAATGGAAGGACTCGAAGGTTCACAAATATTGAACTTCAGTATAGCGCCCTGTTGCTAAATATTCGCTATGGAATTACACCAGATACGCTGGAAGAAGAAAGAGCACGGCTGCTAGACCAGGCCAGGCTAAGAGCTCTAGTGAATGCCTGGACTAAAGAACAGCAGAAGGCAAGGGATGGCAAGGAAGGAAGCCGACTGTGGACAGAAGGAGAAAAACAACAATTGCTGAGCTCTGGCAGAGTTCAAGGTTATGATGGGTACTATGTGTTGCCTGTGGAACAGTACCCGGAGCTGGCAGATTGTTCCACCAATATTCAGTTCCTGAGACAGAATGAGATGGGAAAGAGGTAACAAACCGAACTGCTGTCATCTCTGGCAAGAGCTGGAAGGGTGATAACAATCACTATCTCCTCTCCTAAGGAGATGGAAACTCTAAAGGGGGTGCTGAAAGTAAGTTACTTCGGGAACTGAAGAGAAGAACCAAATTCATGTTAAATGAGTTTACACCTTGCTCTTCAGCATTTGAGGACTCTCTGGAGTGGACTGGAGCCCAAGGAGAAAACTGTTTACTTGACAAGTACCCCTTTTTATAGGATAGCTCAGGTCCTCTGGGCTTACATAAAAAATAACAACTCTCTCTTCTTGACTCAGTAAACTTACTGCCTCATGGGTGTCTCATTTAAAAGACTTGAGTCCAAAACGCCCATCTTGAACGAAACAGGAACTTCATGGATGCAACCTTTTGTAATATATGCCCCTAAGGAAAACATGTTTGAGCATACCGGAAATGTACTGATCTGCCGAAGCCTGGGCCAGACTTCTTACACTGATGTATTGTTTTGTTTATTGCCATAGCAACTGTAGTGGACACAGTAAGCCTTGGAGGTTATAGTTACTGCATTCCTACGTGGGTGGGGGTGGGGGGGCCATAATGTTTCTGAGGACGTGACGTAATTAATAAACAAAATATGTTATTGTCATACACACCGTCGTACTCTTTTTAAAAAGAAATTTAAATAAAACTACGTTGTGGACAGGTTGACGTGTGCAGGGTGTAGTCTGCATAGTTTCTTAAAAGTAGTCGTCAGTAATGGTTTATGGTAGAGTCGTGGCCAATGTTTCACTGCTACAAATGGCACTGCTTTTCACTGACCCTGTTCACTGAGGCTCGGGGGAGGGAAGGGGAAGGGGCAGGAGGCACAATTGCTGCTAACAAAGTAAATTGATCGATGATGGTACCCTGCTCGCTTTTTACTTGCCTCTTAAATTACGACAATCACGCTGCAGTCACCAGAAGGCGAATTGAGAACTTTATTATTACTTTTTTTTTTGTAATACTGTATCTGGAAGAATTGTCCATGGAGGTTTTTATATTAATTTCTGATTTTGCTGCTCAGCAAATATTAGTCACAGGAAATAAAAAAAAAATAATTTATGTAAAGGTGTTTCAAAAATGTTTATATACTTTAAAATAAAGTCTTTAAAACTGAAACATGTCTGATATTGTGAACCCATATTTATAGAATACTACAACCATGTCCTTGGGTATTCAAATATTTTCAAAATAAAGTTTGAGCTGTGATCTATCTTTGTTAGTAATGTTGTTTCGAATGAGTTGTAACAGACATCGATAAAGGATTGTGAGCAATCAGAGATTGTCAATATGGTATTGTCTCCAAATCCAAATGTTAGCCAGGTACTTGCAAATTAAGCTTTAACATGAAGAATATACTCTACCGCAATTCGAATTTCATCACAGGCTGCTATTTTGAAAAATAAGAGGGGTCTATTCCCAATCCTCTGTACTGGACCCCATATTGTAGGCTGTTGATCATCAAAAAGGTGGGTTTTAAGCAGGATCTTAAAGGAGGAGAGGGGCTGGAGAGGTAGGAGTGTGATTTAAGGGTGTCATCAGCATATATGTGGAAGCTGACTTCGTGTTTGCGGATGATGTCACCTAGCATGTAAATGAGGAAGAGGAGGGTGCCAAGGATGGATCCTTGGGAAACTCTGCGGATGAAGGTGTAGGGGTGAGAAGAGAAGCCTTTGCTAGATGTGCTGTGGTTACAATCAGATAGGTGTGGTCAAATGCAAAATACTGAAAGAGGTTGATTAGGGCCAGGAGGGACAATTCACCATGTAGCTGGCCTTGGTGAGACTGCTTCTGGAGTACTGTGTTCAATTATGGTTTCTGTATTGCAGGAAAGATGTAGAAATACTGGATGGAATGCACGAAAGTGCTGTGGCCTGATTCCTAAAGTTGGAGGGCTGTGTTATGGGGAAGGATTTGTCCACCTGGGACTTTACTCTTCAGAGAAGAAGGATGAGGGGCATTAGATGGAAATGTTTAAGATTTTCATGGGTATGGAGAACTTGAATTCAGGAAAATATTTCTGTCAGGCACAGGATTTAAGTTCTAGGGAACATGATTTAAAGTTAAAGCTATCAAAAGAAAATAGGAAATATTGACAGCTTTTTTTCCAATAAGAGGGCGGTAGAATTGTAAAACAAATTACCTGGGGTAGTGGAACAGAAAGGCATGGGAGTTTTTAAAAAGTGATCGGATAAATTCCTATTTGGAAAGGGAATACAGGGCTATTAGTTTCAGAATCACAGCAATGAAACTAATGGATGGTTTGGAACAGAAGGCTAAATGGACCAATGGTTTTGTACTACCCAAAACATTACTATATTTTTGTTAACATTGAGCAATCAGCAAAAGCTACAAAGAATCGAGGAAATCATTCAAAATATTTTTTGGAAATCATTTCAACTGTTAGCTTGGTTTTGCACTAAGCTGAGAAATTTAGTACTGGAAATAAGGTTTGCAACATAAAATATTGTGTCCAGCATGTGCGAAATGTCCATCACATGAAAAGTCCTAATTGTCTCAAATTTTCCAGGATCCAGTCAAAAAAAAAGTTTACTTAATTGTCTTTGAGCACATCTCTTACAAACTTCTTTCCAAAAACCTTTCAGTGGCCATGTGCACGTCCCCCACACATCTGCAACAGGGTGACCTCCAACTCGTTGAGTAATGCCACTGGAGATCTGCTAGCACCATCAAAATATTCAAGAAAGTGGATGACATTATGGCTTTAAGTATGCTGACAATTTTGCTACAGGTTGGAAAAAGTTCAGTTGCTGGTAGTTATGGCGAGGCTGCAGGATGGGAGGTTACAATTTGTCTTTCTCTTGAATGGATATTCTCGATCAAGTCAAGATATTCAAATCAAATTGAAAGGATGGTTAAGAGCAAATCAGAATGTGGGATTACCCACAGGTATGATCCGACTCCTTATTGAAATCCCTACAAACGGTGGGACTGTAGACCCTCTTAGTATAATTTTATTTCAAAAATTCTGTTCGCGCAGTTGTTTGTTTTGTGTTCTCCTCACTATATTTTCATTGTCCCCCAAATTTCTTTTCACTTCATATCTCTTTACCTTTTCCCTCCAGTTCATTTTCTTTTCTTCAGCGATACCCTTATTATTCTAGAGGGCATAAAGTACAGTGAAACATACCTTTTCAAATTGCTCAAGAACAAGTATTTACATTTAAAGATTTTAGGATTTGTGCTGAATATGTAAATAAATACACAGACCAAATATGTATTACAAATTGCATTACCAGCGGAATTAACATCCACTGGCTGGCTGGCTTCTCCTTTAGTTACATTTTATTGGTTCTTATTTATGGTTAATTTATATTGCATGCATTTAACAGGTTCTTTGGCGCAGCTTGCATACCACAACAACAACTTGCATTTATCGAGGGCATTTAACATAGTACAACGTCCCAAGGCACTTCACAAAAGTGTTATCAAACAACATTTGACACCAAGCTACGTAAGGAGATATTAGGACAGGTGACCAAAAGCTTGGTCAAAGAGGTAGGTTTTACATCTTAAAAGGAGGAGAGCGAGGTAGAGAGGCGGAGAGGTTTAGGGAGGGAATTCCAGAGCTTAGGGCCTAGACAACTGAAGGAACAGCCTCCAATGGTGGAGCAATGAAAATCGGAGATGCGCAGGATGCAGGGCCAGAAATTCATTATAGCCCAGGAATGGGCGGTATCTTTCGAAAAGTTTGAGAATTAGTGCCAGGCGCTAATGCTTTAGACTGCACGCAAAATTCATTCTCACTGCTCAAAGAAATGATTGGAGCACTAAATCAAGTCTTAAAGGCCTAGCTCAGTGGCATTACACTGAAAGGGTGGACCAATATCGGGTGCAGTCTAATCGCAACTCATCATTGCCACAGACTTTTCCCAGTACTTAAAGGGGAGGTTCATTGATACTGCAGCACCTCATTCTCAGCATTGCTGGCTGTGCAGCTGCCTCAGCAAGGAGAAGCACAATAAGGAGAAGGAGCCGGAGGACTGAAGCAGGTGTGCTCATGGTAGATCCACTTCAATCAGGTGGACAGGGTGATTGAATGCTTCAACAAATGCTACATACCACCATCTGTACCACAAGCTTCACACATTGCCCAAAGCAAAGCTCTTTCAAAGAGCCGGTACAGGCATGATGGGTCAAATGGCCTCCTTCTGTGCTGTATGATTCTACAGATATGCGCTGAGCTTATGGGCGCATCAGGAATCACTTTGTGGTGTCAAAGAATAAAAAAGACTCTACACGGTAGGTAAACTCATTTTTTTCTTCATTCTATGTCCTACCAGAATTCTGACAAAGTATTAGCTTCAAGAGGACAAAGGTTGAACCTTTCAATTAAAGTGAGGCAGCTGCATTCAAAACAAATCAAAAAGCAATTCTATTCCACGGAGAATCTAAGCTGTGGTATTTGATTAAACATATCAGGCTAGAAATTCATTATAGCCCAGGAATGGTCGGTATCATTAGAAAAGTTAGAGAATTAGAGTCAGGCGCTAATGCTTTAGACTGCATATAAAATTTATGCTCAATGCTCAAAGAAATTATCACAGCACTAATTCAAGTCTTAAAGCCCAAGCTCATTGGCGTTACACTCAAAGGGTGGACCAATTTTGCGTGCAGTCTAATCGCAAGTCATCATTGCCACAGGCTTTTTCCAGTTCTTAAACGGGAGGTTCATTGATGCTGCAGAACCTCATTCTCAGCATTGCTGGCTGTGCAGCTGCCTCAGCAAGCAGCAGCAAGTCAAGGAGAAGGAGCCGGATGACTGAAGCAGCTGGACTCATGGCAGATCCACGCCCCAGGGAGAGCACCCGCAGATTCAGCAATCAAGCATTGGAAGCGTTGATGTTCACTGCGGAGGGGGGAGCTCTACGCAGCAAGTGGCAGGAGGCCCTCATCGCAAATCTTCCGCACCATGTGAAGGCAGGTAGCGCAGCACGTCTCGGGCAGCACTGTGGCCCCCAGGACCCACACACAGTGCAGGAAGAAATTTAACGACCTCACTCAGGTGGTCAGGGTGAGTCAATGCTTCAACAAATGCTACATACTACCAACTGAACCACAGTCTGCACACACTGCCCAAAGCACCACACCCCCAGCACTCACCCACCAACAATCTCTACCTACCAATACTCACACTCACGTCTCACACCTTGCACACAATGACAGCTTTTCAACTATGGCAGGTACATCACCCAAACACATTGCTCCACACTCACTCACACACTTTCTTTTCTCTTGCAGGCCAAGGTGGCCCACAACAGGAGGGAGCAGGAGCGCACAGGTGGGGGACAATCTGACACCCAACCACTGTCTGCGCTGGAGAATAGAGTGCTGCAGATTATTGGGCGTCAGGTGGTGGGCGCCGTGGCCACCGATGACGTTGACCCCCTTGGGGACAACAACGGTATGTTCATCCCTACTCCTTCTTCTCACATCCCATTCCCCCTCACCCCACAAGCGTTTCGCACTTTCCAGCTAATCATGCTGTATGCATGCCTTTCTCCCTCCCTGCCCCTCTCCCCTCACCTTAACCCGACTCATGTGCCTTTATGCTTTCAGATAATCAGCAAGCACCTGAGCAGCTTATCCCTGAGGGCACCGCAGAGCGCGAGGGGGGGAGAAGAGGAGGAGGAAGAACACACCGCGTCACTGCACGTCTCACCCGCAAGCACCAGCTCAGATATTGGCACTACGCGTTCTTTAGAGGCTAGTATAGTAGCGGGATCTGCACAGGGTGAGGCACCGGGGACGAGTGGGCTGCAGCAAGGCCAGGGGGAAAGGGTAGCTCGGGGGCCAGCTCACCGGAGGGTGAGTTCGTGCGCGAGTTCTGCTGCACAGGACTCAGATAAAGACCTCAATGGGGAGGCCTTTAGAAGAAAGGTGATGGCATGCACACGGAGATGATAGGTGCAACGGCAAGAGTGCCCGAGAGTCTCTCGGCAATGATAAGGAGCATGGAGGAGTCTGCCTCCAACATTGTACAAGGCTCTGCGCACACCATGGAGTCCATAATTTCCAGTCTGCAAAGGATGGTGGACTCCCAGAGAGACCGTGGCGACCCAGACCTGATGCCGCGTGTAATGGGTGATCTGGCAGCTTCTATTGCAGCACAGGCGGAAGCGATGCAACGTCTTAGTGCTGTAATGCAGTCTATGGTTGGTGCCATTCAATCTCAGACTGCTCTCATGCAGTCTCAGCTTGATGCCACGCAAGCTCTGACTGCTGCCATCGTGGCTGGGTCTACCACCGTTGACTGGGGCTTTCACGGTGTCGCAGCAGGCCAGCAATCTGTGCTCCAACAGATTGCTAGGTATGCTGAGGTGCTGCCCTGGGGGAGTGGCAGTGGGTCAGTGGAGCATGAAACTGCTGTCCTCTCTCAGGATGACAGCATTCCTGCTCCCACCACTGCCACTCCGCCATTGCCCTTGTCGCTGCCCGTCATCCAGCCAGCCCAGACTGCTGCCGCCCATGCTGAGGTGGTGCAGTCTACAGCCGGGCCTTCCAGGCCCAGAGCTGGTCGAGGGCATCCTGAAAGGCCATCTGAAGTCTCCCGCACAGACACTCAGCAGCCTTTCACCAGCCCTGCTGCAGCCATTGGGCCAACACTTCGTAGGAGCACTAGAGTAGGCAAAGGCACAGTAACGAGAGGCACTAAGGGATTGCACAAGGGTGAATAGTTAATATTTTTGGTGTAAATGTGTGTTCACTGATTTTTGATAAATTTATTAATTCAGTTTAGATTCTTTTGTGGTGTGTCTCATTTCAGCTTTGCGCTGTGATATGGCCTGCGACAGGGATGGAATGATGGGAATGTGGTGAACAACGGGGATCTGGGGTTTAATTTATTCGAACCGCAGTCTGATGAGGCGATCACAGACCGCCCTTCTCGAAGGCTGATTGAGTGGCTGCCTCCTCCTGAGGTGGTCCCGCAATCCCTGGTGGCAAGGGCTGGGCCCTCATGATGGCCAAGTTGTAGAGCATGCAGCAGACCACCACGAAATGGGACACCCGCTCAACCGACTACTGGAGGGCTCCTCCCAAACGGTCAAGGCAGCGGAACCGTTGCTTGAGCAGGCCAATGGTCTGCTCAATGATGTTCCTGGTGGCAGCATGGCTGTCATTATATGAGTGCTGGGCAGGAGTATTGGGGTTGTGGAGGGGAGTCATGAGCCAGGTGGAGAACGGATCGCCCTAGTCTCCGAGCAGCCAGCCGTGAGCTTCATGTGGTGGCTGGAAGAGTGTTGGCACACCAGTCTGGCACAGGATGAAGGCATCGTGGCTGCTGCCAGGATAGTGGGTATTCACATTGAGGATTTGCTGTCTGTGGTCGCGCACCAACTGCACATTAAGTGAGTGGTAGCCTTTGCGGTTACGGAAGATGTCAGGATTGTTATGCGGTGCCCGCAAAGTCATGTGGGTGCAGTCAATGGCGCCCTGCACCATGGGGAGTCCCGCTATCCTGTCAAAGCCACATGCACGCTCATCCTGCTTCTCTATGATGATGGGGAAGGAATGCAGCGATGGACAGTGAACTGCGAAATGTTGGCCAAGTCTCCTGTTGCAGACTGGAAGGATCTGCTGGCAAAGAAATTGAGGGCGACGGTGACCTTGACTGCCACTGAGAGGGCCGTGGTTGCCCTGATCTGAGACTGGAGGTCTGGTTGCAGGAGGCGTCAGAGTTCTGTGACTAACTCCTTGGTGAAGCGGAGCCTTCTAATACACTGCTCCTCGCTTAATTGGAGGTAGGAGAAGTGCTCTCAGAATACCCTCGGAGGGTAAGGCCTCCTGTTGAGAGCCCTGATGGCCCTTCTTCTACCTCTGGCCACATGTTCCAGTCTTTCTCGCTGCCTCCGCTCCCTCTGTCATAGACCCTGGAGGGCCAGGTAGACTGCCAATACAGCCCCCATTAATGTAAGCCAAATGTAGCGGTTTGATTTTTTTAACAATAAATGTAGCTACTTTTTAGTTCCCACAACACCACTTAAAATAAAAGAACCTTTAAATGACTGAATTAAACTGTTGTACAATGTGAAACTGACAAGAAAGCACTGAAATGCCACTAACCTGACAGCTGCGACTCATTACTCATGATCCCTTTAAATAATGTCCCTGGAGCCGGCTGCTTCACGCCAGCTCTCCCTGTCACTGTTTGGTCAAGGTGCTAAGGTAGGTGGCGACAATCAATTTCACTGACATCACGATCTGCCTGGCGTAGAAGTCCCCGGCGGTACCTCGTACCAGCGGCGCAATGGGGGGCCGGATTTGCCGTGCGGCGCTGGATTCGCCTCGCCCCGGCGCTACTGCATCAGTGCCCCGTTACCACCATCTGCTGCCGCTAACGGAAGGTGCTGAGGTACCGAATATTTCCCCCCTGGGCCCCAAAATTCCTTGGCATGTGATCCCAGCGGTTACACTGGGATTGCACTCATCAGTGTCCTCCAGTGTTGATCCTGCTAGAGTTTGTGGGGCCAGTAGGAGGGTATCTGATTTATATGGGACAGTTGGGTGCAAGTGCCAATTCAGGCGCATCTCCACTACCCACCTGCTCGTGACTGTTGGAAACTCTGGTACCTGCCCAGACTTGGAGGTCCCCTTTCCAGACATTATTCATGGTTCCTTTTTTCCTCCTTGCTCAGGAGGCTGATTGATGACAAAATTCTTCAGGAATCCTTGCTGTTTCCTTGGTCTGGACCCCACCACTGGGGCCCACATCCACTATTGTGGAAGCTAGTACACCTCTACTCGCCCGATGTCCACTGATACGTTGGGTCCCATTGGAGCCTAAGGAGTGGGATCTCCCAACATAGGAACATGAGTAGGCCATTTAGTCCCTCGAGCCTTTTCCGCCATTCAATGAGATAATGGCTGATCTGTGACCTAACTCCATATCCCCACCTTTGGCCCATATCCCTTAATAACTTTGGTTGACAAAAAGCTATTAATCTCAGATTTAAAATTAACAATTGAACTAGCAACAATTGCCATTTGCAGAAGAGAGTTCCAAACTTCTACCACCCTTTGTGTGCAGAAGTGTTTCCTAATTTCACTCCTGAAAGGTCTAATTTTTAGACTATGCCCCCTAGTCCTAGAATTCCCAACCAGCGGAAATAGTTTCTCTCTATCTATCCTATCTGTTCCCCTTAATATCTTGAAAACTTTGATCAGATCACCCCTTAACCTTCTAAATTCTAGGGAATACAACCCTAATATGTGTAATCTCGCCTCGTAACTTAACCCTTGAAGTTCAGGTATCATTCTGGTAAACCTACGCTGCACTCCCTCCAAGGCCAATATATCCTTCCTAAAGTGTGGTGCCCAGAACTGCTCATAGACTCCAGGTGTGGTCTAACCAGGGCTTTGTATAGCTGCAGCATAACTTCTATCCACTTGTATTCTAGTCCTCTAGATATAAAAGCCAGCATTCAATTAGCCTTCTTGATTATTTTCTGTACCTGTTCATGACATTTTAATGATCTACATACCTGGACCCCCAAGTCTTTTTGGTCCTCCACTGTTTTTAGCTTTTCACCATTTAGAAAGTACCCTGTTTTTTCTTTTTTAGGTCCAAAGTGGATGACCTCACATTTGCTTACATTGAAATTCATTTGCCACAGTTTTGCCCATTCACTTAATCTATCAATATCCCTTTGTAATTTTATGCTTTCATCTACACTGCCTACAGTGCCACCTATCTTTGTGTCATTGGGAAATTTGGATATATGGCTTTCTATGCCATCATCTAAGTCGTTAATAAATACTGTGAGTAGTTGAGGCCCCAACACAGATTCCTGCGGGACACCACTAGTCACATCCTGCCAATTAGAGTACCTACTCATTATCCCTACTCTCTGTCTCCAGCCAATTTCCTAACCAGGTCAATAATTTGCCCTCAATTCCGTGGGCTTCTACCTTAGTTAATAGGCTCTTATGTGAGACTTTATCAAATGCCTTCTGGAAGCCCATATAAATAACATCCATAGACATTCCCCTGTCCATTACTTTAGTCACCTCATCAAAAAATTCAATCAGGTTTGTCAGGCATGACCTACCTTTCACAAATCCATGCTGGCTGTCTCTGATCAACTGAAAATTTGAGGTTTTCAGTCACCCTATGCTTAATTATAGACTAGCAATTTCCCCACAACAGATGTTTGGCTAATTGGTCTATAATTCCTTGGTTTCCCTCTCTCGCCATTCTTAAATAGCGGGAACAGTTCCTGAATCGAGAGAACTTTGGAAGATTATAGTTAGGGCATCTGCAATGTGCTAACCTACTTCCTTTAAAACCCTGGGATGGAAACCATCTGGTCCTGGGGATTTGTCACTCTTTAATGCCATTATTTTCTTCATTACTGTTATTTTACTAACGTTAATTTTATTGAGTCCTTTTTCTCCAATTGAATATTAATTTCCTTGGGATTTCCAGCATGCTCTTCTACTGTAAATACTGGCGCAAAGTAATTATTAAACATGTCTGCCATTTCCTTATTATCAATGACAATATCACTGCTTTCAGTTTTTAAGGGGCCAACATTGCTCCTGACTATTCTTTGTATTGATTTTGATATACCTTGCAAGTTTCTTTTCATACTCCCTTTTTGTAGCTCTTACTATCTGTTTTGTGACCCTTTGCTGTTCTTTGTATCTTTCCCATTCGCCAGGATCTGTGCTATATTTTGCATTTTTGTATGCTTTTTCTTTTAGTTTTATGCTGTCCCTTACCTCTTTAGTTGTCCATGGCTGGGTTTTTTTTAGCAAGTAGAGCTCTTGTCCCTCAGGGGTACAAATTGGTTCTGTATCAGCTTAAATTTTTTTTTTGAACATCTCCCACTGATCTTCTGCTGTTTTACCCATTAACAGATTTGCCCAGTTTACTGTGGACAGTCTCTGCCTCATCCCGTTGAAGTTGGTCTTACCTAAATCTGGAAACTTAGGGCTGGATTTTGATACTGGGGCGGGTTGGGGTCGTGTCATCCGCATTTCGTGTTGTCCACCCGACTGCAATTGGATGTGGGAGATTGATGCAATTTTCACTTAATTGGGCAATTGAGTTCCAGCATGTGGGAACCCATGAACCAATTAGTGGTTTCAGTCTGAAAGTCGCCTCTGGTGATGTCATCATTGCAGGTCAGAGACTGCCTGGTCTCAGAGATTGCCTGGCCTTTGCTGTGAGAGGAAAGACAGAGAGAATTGTTTTTGCAACCAAGTCCTCCCAGGCAATCTCTGAAGACATTCAATGCAGCAGCATCAGAGGCGACTTTCAGACCTAATACTACTACTACCTTCATCACAATACTACTACTACCTTCATCACATCTCCGTTGTAATAGTGGACCTGCAGCTGATAGTCAGCTATCCACTTGTGCTCCCGCCAGGTTTCACTGGCGTGTTTCACATCAGGCGTACTTCACGTCGGAAAAGGGTTAAACTAGCTAAAATGTTTCAAAATGGCATTACAGAGCCAATTTAGGGCTTGTTCAGGGCTTTAATGGCCTCTCCCGCCTCTTGGAGGCGGGACGGAGTTGGGAACCCCGCGACCGATTTTGTCAAAATTGCGTGGAGGCGGAATGGAGTCGGGATGGGGTCGGGACCCCCGAATCTGCAACTTTAACCCCCCACACGCCTCCAAACCCGACTCCACGGGTCATTGAAAATCCAGCCCTTAGGAGCTGTTTCGCATTTCTCCCTTTCAAATGTTATGTTGAACTCAATCATGTTATGATCGCTATTGGATAAATTTTCACGCACAGTTAGGCTGTTAACTAAATCTGGCTCATTACTCATTACTAAATCTAATATGGCATGCCACCTTGTTGCCTCTAGGACATATTGGGCCGGATATTCCGATTCCTACGGGTGTGTACGCGCTGTGTACACACCCGTAGGGACATCGGAAATGTCGGTTTCAGGCATGCACAGCGCATGCGCTGAAACCGGCATTTCCGATCTGTCAAGAATGCTCTTGACAGATCGGACGCCTGCCCTGGAGAAGGGCCTCTGCGGGTGGAGTGTTGCGCTTTCTGCAGAACCTCCGCCAGCAGAAAACCCTTAGAAGTCTTACGCCTGGTAAAAGCAGGCGTAAGTTGAAAAAAGCTTTTTAAAAATTCACTCATTTATCATTTAAAAATACTTTTAAAAAAGGTAAGTTTATTTTTGTTTAAAATATTTAATTTATTGTAATTTCAACTAATTTTAAAAATGTGATTTTTTAAAAAAAATTGATTTAATGTTTTAAAGTGTTTTTGGGTGATCTCCATTCATATATTTGACAGGTCGATCTGTCAAGCGTATGAAGGGAGATTCCCTTCTTTGATTGGCTCCCCATGGCCCACGTGATCCCAGGGACGCTTGCGAACTCCCTGCACCCCTGGGATACGTAGGCCCTGCGCACTTGGAGTTGGAGAGGCCCAGGATCGGAACTATATGCACCTCGGGAGCCCTCAGGTAAGTGCGTAGATTTTTTCCAGATCGGAGGCTTCTGCACGCGGGAAGCCTCCGATCGGAAAATACAGCCCATTGTTGTAGAAAACTATCCCAGACACACTCAATAAATTCACTACCTTTCTGACAGGTGCTAGTCTGCTTATCCCAATCTATATGAAAGTTAAAATCCCCCATTAAAAACACTCTGCCTTTACTTCACGCTTGTCTAATCTCTGCATTTATACAATCTAGCACTTCACAGCTGCTACCGGGGGCCTATACACAACTCCCACTACAGTCTTAAATCCTTTCCAATTTCTTAATTCTACCCATAAAGTCTCCACTGCCTGCTTACCTCTCCTTCTATCCTCTCTTATCTTAACATGGGAAGACCTCGAATCCAGCTGTGCCCCTTTGCTATCATTTGCCTTGCAAGAGGAGGAAAGAAGTTATGCCGCTTTCAGGACAACTAGGAAAACTCCTGGAAATGGCAGAAACCTGGCACAACTGGCTCTCTGGAAGGGGTTCTGCCCATTTCCCATCGGAGTTACGGAAAATGGGCAAAACCCACAAGGAATTTTAAGGCCATGAAAACTGCTCCAAACATTACTCCCACCAATGCTTTTTAAGCTTATCATTTTTGAGATTGGCTAGAGATGTAAAATGTGATACAAATTGAATAACTTTAAAATTTCTTGCTGGTTTCTTCCCTACAAAATGGTATCAGAGAACACTAAATCCCACTGGCCTTCTGTATCCTACCCTCAAAGTCATGTGCTCTGTTCAGTGAAAGCAATTATTTGGTTTTGTGACCTGTCTAGCCCTGCCATTCCATTTAAAGGTGAAATTCTTTTCAGTAAAAAGTCAGCATAGAACATAGAACATAGAACAGTACAGCACAGTACAAGCCCTTCGGCCCTCGATGTTGTGCCGAGCATTGTCCGAGACCAAGATCAAGCTATCACACTCCCTATCACTCTGGTGTGCTCCATGTGCTTATCCAATAACCGCTTGAAAGTTCCTAAAGTGTCCGACTCCACTATCACAGCAGGCAGTCCATTCCACACCCCAACCACTCTCTGAGTAAAGAATCTACCTTGGACATCCCTTCTATATCTCCCCCCATGCACCTTATAGTTATGCCCCCTTGTAACAGCTGCCTCTACCCGAGGAAATAGTCTCTGAACATCCACTCTATCTATCCCCCTCATCATCTTATAAATCTCTATTAAGTCGCCTCTCATCCTCCTCCGCTCTAAAGAGAAAAGCCCCAACTCCCTCAATCTTTCCTCATAAGACCTCCCCCCCAAACCAGGCAGCATCTTGGTAAATCTCCTCTGCACTCTTTCCAATGCTTCCACGTCCTTCCTTTTGTGAGGTGACCAGAACTGCACACAATATTCCAAATGTGGTCTCACCAAGGTCCTGTACAGTTGCAGCATAACCTCACGGTTCTTAAACTCAAACCCTCTGTTAATAAACGCCAACACACCATAGGCCTTCTTTACTGCTCTATCCACTTGAGTGGCAACCTTCAGAGATCTGTGGATATGAACCCCCAGATCCCTCTGCTCCTCCACGTTCCTCAGAACCCTGCCGTTGATCCTGTAATCCTTATTCAAATTTGCCCTACCAAAATGAATCACCTCGCACTTATCAGGGTTAAATTCCATCTGCCATTTTTCGGCCCAGCTCTGCATCCTATCAATGTCTCGTTGCAGCCTACAACAGCATGAGGACAAAACAGGGAGAAATTTCACCCCATTAACATTTACTTCATATAAGGACTTCTGAAAGTTGAGGTGATGATTAAAAAGGCTTAGTCATTTTCAGAGAAGTGGAACTCAGAAGCTGATTTAGAGAAATACTTAAGACGAAGTGCTTGAATACCCTTCTATTGCCAGATGAGGTAGACTTAGTCAACCATTAATAGCTGGAATTTGTTTACTCCTGCCTGAAACAGGATTTTCATGTAAAAGTTGAAAATTAAGGTCACATAAAATAGCTGGAAAGGCAGATACTGTTGCAGGTCAAATTTGAAATTCAGATCCCACACAGGCATCGAGAAATGTTTGTTGGGTTTGTTCTCCTCCAACGAATCCACTGTGCACTTTGATTTCAAACAGTTGCTTTTCGATTTAACATATGCTGTAGATGTAGGGCATGATTATGGTGTTAAGTTTGATATGGGCACCAGAAGACAAATTTCTATCATTTGTTTTTTTTTTAATACATTCTAGTAAAACTTCCAGTTCTGAAGGTAGACCATTCTGTTAAAAACTATGTTTAATCAATAACTAGGCCCTCAACTGACAGCCGCCCAAATATGGGTATCAATTTGGTCCCCTCATGCACAGAAAGTCCATTCATTGTGACAGCGTGAATAGATTTGTTGGACACATCTTCAGAATATATAAGTACCATAATTTCTTTCACCATTGGGAGGCAGTCTCTGCCCTGCATTGCAATTTTTTTTCTCCTCTCCTGAAGGTACTGACTCCTGCTGGGGTATATTTCTTTTGACCGTAACCGCCTTCTTGGTACTTTGTCCAAGTGGCCATTTTTTTTGTATGATTCCCTAACAGTCACCAGGCTATTGTACCATGGAAGAAACATAGAAACATAGAATCTAGGAGCAGGAGTAGGCCATTCGGCCCGTCGAGCCTGCTCCACCATTCAATACGATCATGGCTGATCATTCAAATCCAGTACCCTGTCCCTGCTTTAATCCCCACAGTATCCCACCCTACCCCCGCAACCCCACGTATTTAATTCACCCTAACATATCCCATCCTATTCCCATAACCCCACATATTTAATCCCCCCCTAACACTAAGGGTCAATTTTATCATAGCCAAATCAACCTAACCCGCACATTTTTGGACTGTGGGAGGAAACCGGAGCACCCGGAGGAAACCCACGCAGACACGGGGAGAATGTGCAAACTCCACACAGACAGTCACCTGAGGTCAGATTCGAACGCGGGTCCCTGGCGCTGTGAGGCACCAGTGCTAACCACTATGCCACCGTGTTGCCCATCATAGATGAGCCCAGTTCTCTTTTCTCACACACTTCCATCAGATGTCACTCGATAATAATAAGAGTGGGAACACTGGGTCATTTTGCCCCCCTTAGCTCTGGGCAACTGAAGCTAATTATAATCCCCAACTACGGCCTTGGTTGAGATCAGCCAACTCAGTAAGAACCAGGAAATAAACACGAGGCTTTTTTCAAACCAAAGTTGAGATCAAGGAGTACAATTATTTAATGATGGTTGTTGTAATCTGCACTTCGGAAAATATTTTCTTTTTGGCTCTACTACCTCAAGCCCAGAGCATAGGCTTGTTTTACCTGCAAGTGTAACTTTAGTAAACAGCTGGAAAACCATTGATACACAAAGCTGAGTTGGAGTGGTCTCATAATCAGTCTTTCATCTGGTTTTATGTAATGGCTGCAAACATCAGACCTTGAATACCGAACTATTCTGCTGAAGCCTTTCGATAGAACGTAAAGGATTAGAAACATAGAACAGTACAGCACAGTACAGGCCCTTCAGCCCTCGATGTTGTGCCGAACATTGTCCGAAACCAAGATCAAGCTATCCCACTCCCTATCACTCTGGTGTGCTCCATGTGCTTATCCAATAACCGCTTGAAAGTTCCTAAAGTGTCCGACTCCACTATCACAGCAGGCAGTCCATTCCACACCCCAACCACTCTCTGAGTAAAGAATCTACCTCGGACATCCCTTCTATATCTCCCCCCATGCACCTTATAGTTATGCCCCCTTGTAACAGCTGCCTCTACCCGAGGAAATAGTCTCTGAACATCCACTCTATCTATCCCCCTCATCATCTTATAAATCTCTATTAAGTCGCCTCTCATCCTCCTCCGCTCTAAAGAGAAAAGCCCTAACTCCCTCAATCTTTCCTCATAAGACCTCCCCCCCAAACCAGGCAGCATCCTGGTAAATCTCCTCTGCACTCTTTCCAATGCTTCCACGTCCTTCCTATAGTGAGGTGACCAGAACTGCACACAATATTCCAAATGTGGTCTCACCAAGGTCCTGTACAGTTGCAGCATAACCTCACGGTTCTTAAACTCAAAACCCCTGTTAATAAACGCCAACACACCATAGGCCTTCTTTACTGCTCTATCCACTTGAGTGGCAACCTTCAGAGATCTGTGGATATGAACCCCCAGATCCCTCTGTTCCTCCACGTTCCTCAGAACCCTGCCGTTGACCCTGTAATCCTTATTCAAATTTGCCCTACCAAAATGAATCACCTCGCACTTATCAGGGTTAAATTCCATCTGCCATTTTTCAGCCCAGCTCTGCATCCTATCAATGTCTCTTTGCAGCCTACAACAGCCCTCCACCTCATCCACTACTCCACCAATCTTGGTGTCATCAGCAAATTTACTGATCCACCCTTCAGTCCCTTCCTCCAAGTCATTGATAAAAATCACAAACAGCAGAGGACCCAGCACCGACCCCTGTGGCACACCGCTGGCAACTGGTCTCCAGTCCGAAAATTTTCCATCCACCACCACCCTCTGCCTTCTATGAGATAGCCAGTTACCTATCCAATCGGCCAAATTTCCCTCTATCCCACAACTCCTTACTTTCTTCATGAGCTGACCATGGGGTACCTTATCAAACGCCTTACTAAAATCCATGTATACGACATCAACTGCTCTACCTTCATCTACACACTTAGTTACCTCCTCAAAGAATTCAATCAAATTTGTTAGGCAAGACTTACCCTTCACGAATCCGTGTTGACTATCCCTGATTAAGTTGCCTCTTTCCAAATGGTCATAAATCCTATCCCTCAGGACCTTTTCCATTATCTTACCAACCACCGAAGTAAGACTAACCGGCCTATAATTACCAGGGTCATTCCTATTTCCTTTCTTGAAGAGAGGAACAACATTCGCCACTCTCCAGTCCTCTGGCACCATCCCCGTGGACAGTGAGGACCCAAAGATCAAAGCCAAAGGCTCTGCAATCTCCTCCCTTGCCTCCCAAAGAATCCTAGGATATATTCCATCTGGCCCAGGGGACTTATCGACCCTCAGGTTCTTCAAAATTGCTAAAACATCTTCCCTCAGAACATCTACCTCCTCCAGCCTATCCACCTTTATCACACTCTCATCCTCAAGAACATGGCCCCTCTCCTCAGTGAACACTGACGAAAAGTATTCATTCATCACCTCTCCTATCTCTTCTGACTCCATGCACAAGTTCCCACTACTGTCCTTGACCGGCCCTACCCTCACCCTGGTCATTCTTTTATTTCTCACATAAGAGTAAAAAGCCTTGGGGTTTTTCTTGATCCGACCCGCCAAGGACTTCTCATGCCCCCTCCTAGCTCTCCTAAGCTCTTTTTTTAGCTCATTCCTTGCTACCTTGTACCCCTCAATCGACCCAACTGAACCTTGTTTTCTCATCCTTACATACGCTTCCTTTTTCCTCTTGACTAGAGATTCAACCTCTTTTGTGAACCATGGTTCTCTCACTCGGCCATTTCCTCCCTGCCTGACAGGGACATACCTATCAAGGACACGCAGTAATTGCTCCATGAAAAAGCTCCACTTTTCGTTTGTGCCTTTCCCTGATAGTTTCTGTTCCCATCTTGTACTCCCTAATTCTTGCCTAATCGCATCATAATTACCCCTCCCCCAATTATAAACCCTGCCCTGCCGTATGGCCCTATCCCTCTCCATTGCAATAGTGAAAGTCACCGAATTGTGGTCACTATCTCCAAAGTGCTCTCCCACATACAAATCAAACACTTGGCCCGGTTCATTACCCAGTACCAAATCCAACGTGGCCCCACCTCTTGTCGGCCTATCCACATATTGTGTCAGGAAACCCTCCTGCACACACTGTGCAAAAACTATCCCATCCGAACTGTTTGACCTATAAAGGTTCCAATCAATATTTGGAAAGTTGAAGTCACCCATGACAACTACTCTGTGACCTCCACACCTATTCATAATCTGCTTTGCAATTTCTTCCTCCACATCTCTATTACTATTTGGGGGCCTGTAGAAAACTCCTAACAACGTGACCGCTCCTTTCCTATTTCTAACTTCAGCCCATATTACCTCAGACGGCAGATCCCCCTCGAACTGCCTTTCTGCCGCTGTTAAACTATCCTTGATTAACAATGCTACTCCTCCACCTTTTTTACCACCTTCCCTACTCTTACTGAAACATCTATACTTCCCCTTTTAATGTTGGAAATTTGTCTGGTGGTAGAGAAATCCAAAATTC
Organism: Squalus acanthias; assembly: GCA_030390025.1. NCBI lineage: Eukaryota > Metazoa > Chordata > Chondrichthyes > Squaliformes > Squalidae > Squalus > Squalus acanthias. The sequence continues at coordinate 178,832,924 of CM059427.1, read as the reverse complement.
TCCAAAACAAGTGACTATGCCTGTGAGAACTTGTGTTGGCTTCAGTTTGAATTTGTTTGTACTTATTGAAAACCAAGCTAACTGGCGATAAGCACTCATTGGATGGTGATAATTAAAGACTATTGTTTACGATCTCGAATGAGTTTGTTGCATAAATACAGACAGAAGTGCAAGTACTTAAGCCACAAGGGCATTTCAACCATATATCACGAAAAAATGTGGCACTGATTTAAACATAAATTAGCAGTATGTCATCAGACATGGAACTGCAGAAGTTTCTTATGGGTTAATAGGTGCACAGAAATACACTCGGCAAGCCAATCTCCAACTTAGACTGCCTGGTTGATTTGTGATAATGTGAACCAGTTATTTTGAAGAGCTTGTTTACATGCTTCTCACCATTCCGCTGATGGTTCAGTAGGTAACTGATCCGTGATGTGCTACTGAGCCGTACAGACTTCTGATCTACCACATTATGAGTTCGCTGATCAGCAATGGTGGTGGCTTTTGCTCCTAATTGCTATCCAATGATCCCTTCTGAAATGTATGCCTGCATATATTTCCAATAAGGACAGGATAGGACCTTTTTGTGATATCACCCAATCCAGGTTTGAGCAGCCTTTCAAAAAAGAAAAGCATCTGGGCAGAATTCACTGAACTTAATGGGACCACAAGTATTAGGAATAAAATCCATGGTCTGTTATCATACAACATCTGCTGGTAGACTCAGTCCAGTTTGTGATTCAAAAAGATGATTTTTCCCAGCACAATGTCACCCATGATGGTCCTCCGTGGCTCTTTAGAAGCATATACTGAACCAGGTTGGCTTTGGGAGCCCTGCAAGCATGGTTCACTTGGCTTCTGAAGCTGAGATTTGATTCATTTCCAGCCATAATTCCTGTAATGTGGTCCGTATGATAGGTGGCAAAGTAACTAAAAACAAGGACATAAAAGGTAGCCAAAGTTAGTGGGAGGATAGAAGATTGGGAAGTCTTCAAAAGACAACAAAAAGTAACTAAAGGATTGATTAAGAAAGGGAAAATAGACTATGAAAATAAATTAGCAAAAAATATAAAAACAGATAGCAAGAGTTTCTATAGTTATACAAAAAGAAAAAGGGTGGTTAAGGCAAACGTAGGTCCCTTAGAGGATGAGACCGGGAAATTAATGGTGGGAAACATGGAGATGGCAAAAATGCTGAACAAATATTTTGTTTCAGCCTTTACGGTAGAGGACACTAAGAATATCCCAACACTGGACAAACAGGGGGCTCTAGTGGGGGAGGAGCTAAATACGATTAAAATCACTAAGGAATTGGTACTCAGTAAAATAATGGGACTCAAGGCGGATAAATCCCCTGGACCTGATGGCTTACATCCTAGGGTCTTGAGGGAAGTGGCAGTAGGAATTGTGGATGCTTTGGTAATAATTTTCCAAAACTCCCTGAACTCAGCAAAGGTCCCGGCAGATTGGAAAACTGCTAATGTAACACCCTTATTTAAAAAGGGTTGTAGGCAGAAGGCTGGAAATTATAGACCAGTTAGCCTAACATCTGTGGTGGGTAAAATTTTGGAGTCTATTATTAAGGAGACAGTAACGGAACATTTAGATAAACATAATTTAATAGGACAAAGTCAGCATGGCTTTATGAAGGGGAAGTCATGTCTGACAAATTTGCTCGAGTTCTTTGATGACATAACGTACAGGGTGGATAAAGGGGAACCAATGGATGTAGTGTATTTAGACTTCCAGAAGGCATTCGACAAGGTGCCACATAAAAGATTATTACTCAAGATAAAAAATCACTGGATTGGGGGTAATATTCTGGCGTGGGTGGAGGATTGGTTATCTAACAGGAAGCAGAGAGTTGGGATAAATGGTTCATTCTCGGACTGGCAACCAGTAGCCAGTGGTGTTCCGCAGGGGTCGGTGCTGGGTCCCCAACTCTTTACAATCTATATTAATGATTTGGAGGAGGGGACCAAGTGTAACATATCAAAGTTTGCAGATGATACAAAGATGGGAGGGAAAGTAGAGAGTGAGGAGGACATAAAAAAACCTACAAGGGATATAGACAGGCTGGGTGAGTGGGCAGAGATTTGGCAGATGCAATACAATATTGGAAAATGTGCACTTTGGCAGGAAAAATCAGAGAGCAAGTTATTATCTTAATGGTGAGAAACTGGAAAGTACTGCAGTACAAAGGGATCTGGGGGTCTTGGTGCAAGAAAATCAAAAAGTTAGTATGCAGGTGCAGCAGGTGATCAAGAAAGCCAATGGAATGTTGGCTTTTATTGCTAGGGGGATAGAATATAAAAACAGGGAGGTATTGCTGCAGTTGTATAGGGTATTGGTGAGACCGCACCTGGAGTACTGCATACAGTTTTGGTGTCCATACTTAAGAAAAGACATACTTGCTCTCGAGGCAGTACAAAGAAGGTTCACTCGGTTAATCCCCGGGATGAGGGGGTGGACATACGAGGAGAGGTTGAGTAGATTGGGACTCTACTCATTGGAGTTCAGAAGAATGAGAGGCGATCTTATTGAAACATATAAGATTGTGAAGGGGCTTGATCGGGTGGACGCGGTGAGGATGTTCCCAATGATGGGTGAAACTAGAACTAGGGGACATAATCTTAGAATAAGGGGCTGCTCTTTCAAAACTGAGATGAGGAGAAACTTTTTCACTCAGAGGGTAGTGGGTCTGTGGAATTTGCTACCCCAGGAAGCTGTGGAAGCTACTTCATTAAATAAATTTAAAACAGAAATAGACCGTTTCCTAGAAGTAAAGGGAATTAGGGGTTACGGGGAGCAGGCTGGAAATTGGACATGAGTTTGAGTTCGGATCGGTCAAGGCCCTGTGGGTGGCGGAGCGGGCCCAGGGGCCGAGTGGCCTGGTCCTGCTCCTACTTCTTGTGTTCTTTAGAGTTGAGGTTGGATCAGATCAGCCATGATCTTATTGAATGGCGGAGCAGGCTCGAGGGGCCGATTGGTCTACTCCTGCTCCTATTTCTTATGTTCTTATGTAACTCAGCAAAGGCTGGTGGTGCCAATTTAGGGAAGGCACAAATTGTTGAATGATTTCTCATGGTAGGCACTTTGTAGATAAATAATTTAAAGACTTTTGCCCTATTGGCATTAAATTAATTGCACGACTCCAGTAAAAATCACTCCCTCCTTTAATAATTGTTCCCAAATTAGTACTGTTCAAATACATGTCCAATTGCCTTTTGAAAGTTCCTATGGGGGGTGATTTTGCCAATGGGGGCGCGTTGGAGGCGGGACTGCGGCTTGTCGGGTTTTAGTCCCGCCTCCATCGACTTCTGGCCAACCCACGCTATTTTCCCTTGATTGACCTTGTTAAGCCCGCCCAGCGGGTTTAGCAGGCCAATTAAGGGGAAGCAGGTTACAGTGAACGTCATCGTATGACGTTTCATCTGTCAAAAATTTCTGCCAGATGAATTGTCATCGTTTGACAGCTCTGTGAAGCTGTCAAACACTGACATTCTCTGTTGTTTGATGAGTCCTTGTATTCAAGACTTATCAAACCTATCTGCTGAGCAGAAATCAGATGGCTACTGCATCGGAGAAAAGCAGCCATCTGTCATCTCTGCCGGTGAGATGCGGGAGTCTCCGGTTCCCCAACTGTTGAAGCCTGCAGGAAGAAACAAAGGGAAGTAAACATTTTCTATCACTTTTCACTCACCTCACATACTTACCTCTCCACACTTGCACCCATCACTCACCTCCACAGCGCACTTTTGCACCCCTCCGACCCCAGCAGACCCACTGCTCGCCTCGGTGACCCTGGCGGGGTTTCCCAATGTCGGGAAGCCCGCGCCTCTGCTGGAAAAATGGGGATAATCCTCTTAACTGCCTGTTAGCTACCTGTTAACAGGCAGTTAAGTCGCTGTAATCCCCTTCCTGTCTCCAGGAGACGGGACTCGGCGCAAGTCAGGTACCCGCCTCCTGGGAAGATGGCACGGAGGTGGGTTGGGGGCGGGATGGGTACCCGCCCCCAGATTCTGCCATTTTCCCGGCAGTCCCGCCTCCAAACCCGCCTCCCCAGGGCTGGCAAAATCGCCCCCATGGAATCTGATTCCATCACCCTTTCAGGTGGTGCATTCCAAATCATAACAACCCCCACCCCGTGTGAAATAATTTCTCCTCATTTCCCCTCCAGTTCTTTTGCCAGTTAAGTTAAATCTATGACTTTGGTTATCGACCCACTTGCCAGAGGAAACAGTTTCTCCCTACTTGCTGTATCAAAACCCCTCATAATTTTGAATACCTCTATTAGGTTTCCCCTTAATTTTCTCTGCTCTAAAGAGAACAATCCCAGATTCTCCAATCTCTCCAGGTAACTGGGGTCCCTCATCCCTGGTATCATCCTAGTACACCTCCTCTGCACCCTCTCCAAATCCTTCCTAAAGTGTGGTGCCCAGAATTGTACACAATACTGCAGCTGAGACCCAACCAGTGATTTGTAAAGGTTTAGCATGACTGCCTTGTTTTTGTCTTCAATGCCTCTATTTATAAAGCCAAGTATCCCATCTGCTTTCTTAACCGCCTTATCAACTTTCCCTGCCACCTTCAAAGATTTGTGATTATGCACCCCCAGGTCCCTCTGATCTTGCACCTCCCTCAAAATAGTACCATATAGATTATACTGCCCCTCCATGTTGTTCCTCACAAAGTGCATCACTTCACACTATCCACATTAAATTGCATCTGCCATCTGTCTGCCCATTTGACCAGTCTGTCTATGTCCTCCTGAAGTCTGCTGCTATCCTGCTCACTATTTGTCAAGTTTTGTATCATCCACAAACTTCGAACCTGTACTCCCTATAACAAGAAAAGCAATGGTCCTAATATCGATTCCCGGGGGACCCCAGTGCATACTTCTCTCCAGTCAGAAAAACATCCTTTCACCACTACTCTCTGCCTCCTATCCCTGAGCCAATTACAAGCCAAACTACCACTATCCCTTTAATATCATGTGCTTCTTTTCTGAATAGGTTCTCCAAGGATCTATCCCTGCTTCCTCATCTACATGTTGCTCCTCGGTGACATCATCTGTAGGCATGGGGTCAGCTTCCATGTGTCTGCTAAAAACCCCCAACTCTGCCTTCCTCGACCTCACAAACTGTGATGTTAGACTGCGTGTCAGACATTAAGTCATGTTTAAGCCAGAATTTACTACAATTAAACATCAGGAAGACAGAACCCATCACTTATGGCCCCTGTCAAAATACCCTTGTTACCATCTCCCTCCACCACCCTGGCTGCTCACTCAAGCTGAACTAGGCTTTGCGAACCTCAGCATTCTGCATAACACAGAGCTGACCGTTACCAAGCCCGCTTCCTTCCACTTTCACAAAACTGCCTGCTGCTGCCTCTACCTTACTCACACTATTGCTGAAACCTTTAACTATACTGTCATCACCTCTGGACTAATCTTCTTCAACGCCCTTCTTGTCAATCTAGAAACTTCAAATTATCCAAAACTCCACCCTGTACTCACCAATTCCTCACCTCCCAATGGATCAAATCTTTCTATAGCCTCACTTCGCCCTACCGCTGCAACAATCTCTAGCCTTGTATCCCCTCCTATACTCTCCAGTCATCTGCCTCTGGCTTTTTATGCATTGTTCCCTCCTTCCTTTCCACCTTTAATGGCAGAGCTTTTAACCATCTTGGCTCTACTGTCTGAACTCTTTCCCTAAATCCCTCGACCACTGTACCTCTCTCCCAGCCTTAAAATGCATTCTCAGAATCCATCTTTTTAAACAACTAACAACTTTATTTATATAGTGCATTTAACATAAAAAAATATCCCTTGGCATTTCACAAGTAGACTTATAGAAAATGGATACCAAGCCAGGAAAGGATTTAGGGCTCTAATATCGGCCGGGCGCAAAGTTTAGCGCCCGGTGCTAATTATCGCTTCCGACTGCAAAATTCGCCTCTGTCACCCCTGGAGGTGATTTAAACACCAAATCAGGCACTACACACCTCTCTTAAGGCGCAAACGTCGGGGAGCGAGGCGTTACCTCAGAACGCTACCGAAGCTCAGGCGATGTCAGTTACCATGGAAGCCAGACAGACTGGCGCCTTCCGGTTCTTAAAGGGGAGGGGCCATCTTGCTGGCCAGCCACACCCTGCTCATTGCAGCCTTGATCTTGGCCTGGAGAGACCTCAAAAGCAATTGTGTTGGAAGCACTAATGGATAGGCCCAGGGAAAGAGCTCGGCGCTTAGGAACCTCAAAAGTGGTGCTGAGGCCCAAAACTCCTTAGGACAGTGTTAAATCTCTCCAGACGTTTCTCTCCCTCTCAACCTGCGTGTACCAAACATTTTGTCGACAAGAAAAGGCAGGAAGCACCCGCCTTTAAATAGCGCTCCCCCAGCCCCTTCCCGACTTGAAAACGTTCCCCTCTACCTGTTGTTCCTAGCGGCAGGCGCTAAGGCAGGGGGCGCGACTTAATATCCGGTCCGGGGCGCTACAGGGGCGTTGCACGCTCAACTGACGTCACGATCTGCGGGCGCAGGAGATCGTGGCGGTGGTATTTAGCGCCGCCGCAAAACAACTGGTCAATTTTACGAGCGGCGCTTAAAAAGGTAAGTTCCTACCGCCCCATTAGCGCCCCCCCCAGAGGCGGTAACCAACCGAAATTTTCCCCCTTATTGTCTAAATTTACATATGGAGAAAGGGCGAGTTAGGAAGGTACTGGAGGGCTGCCGGCACTTGTGAGAGTGTACCGCAAGAGTTGGTTACTTCAAAAGAGAAAGGGGGGGAAAAAATGGGGGAGAAAGAAAAAGGAAATTACTTTGTTGTCGTTCCAGGTGCAACAGCAGATATTTATTTACCTGCTCGATATAAAAAGAAGAAAATGCAATCATTACCTGAAAGATGACATCATGCACGAACATCACTATGAGTGGATGTTTTTGTGTTTGATTTTTTTTTAAAGGGACAGTAACATCCAAACCTGGAGTACCTCATGCAAGTCATATTTAAGTGTGTGACAAATTATCTGGAACCATCCAGCTTTAAGATATACAAGAACTGACTTTAAAGAAGGGTTATTTTGTCCGAATAAGCATTCAAATTCATGTGAATAACTAAATGCTTTTTTTTATTTCCAGACCCTCTAGAATATTCCTGTCTGAGAATGCAAAAGCAATACAATAGAGGGAACTTGTGTAATTGCTAAACTGTGCTTACTCGCGTCAGGGCACCATCTAGTGGTCAGTTAACAATATACAAGTACCATACATATCAGATATATACTTTTCAAATTATCTATTTTGCTCAAACTATTTCCATAATATAATCATACACGATTGGAAAATACAGAATAACAGATTTCTGAAAGGATGTCACAAGTCAGTAACATAATTGAATCTCTGCCCCTATCTTTTTTTCTCTCTCTCTCACATGGCAGCTGTAGATCATTCTGCCATTGCCATTTACACTTCATCTAGAGCCATCTTTTGTTTCTTTGAGGATGCAACAAGCAGGGTAGATAAAGGGGAACCAGTGGATGTGGTGTATTTGGATTTCCAGAAGGCATTCGATAAGGTGCCACCTAAAAGGTGACTGCACAAGATAAGAGCGCACGGGGTTGGGGGTAATATTTTGGCATGGATAGGGGATTGGCTAACTAACAGAAAACAGAGAGTTGGGATAAATGGGTCATTTTCCAGTTGGCAACCAATAACTAGTGGGGTGCCACAGGGATCAGTGCTTGGGCCTCAACTATTTACAATCTATATTAATGACTTGGATGAAGGCTCCGAGTGTACTGCAGCCAAATTTGCTGATGATACAAAGATAGGTGGGAAAGCAAGTTGTGAGGAGGACACAAAGGGCTGGATTTTGATACTGGGGCGGGTTGGGGTCGTGTCATCCACTTTTCGTGTTATCCACCCGACTGCAATTGGATGTGGGAGATTGATGCGATTTTCACCTAATTGGGCAATTGAGTTCCAGCATGTGGGAACCCATGAACCAATTAGTGTTTTCAGTCTGAAAGTCGCCTCTGATGATGTCATCATTGCTGCTGCATTGAAGGTCTGCAAAGACTGCCTGGCCTTTGCTGTGAGAGGACCTGATGCAAAATGAGCAGCAGCAGCCCTAAGTCTGTTCCCAGATATTTTTGCACCACCACTCCCAGATTTGTCTCCTCCACCACTCCCAGCCAGCCAGCCAAATGTGCTCCCGCCAGGTTTCACATTCGTGCTTCAGAACAGGCGTGCTTCACGTAGAAAAAGGGTTAAAATCACAAAGGCCTTTCAAAATGGCATTGTAGAGGTAATTTAGTGCTTGTTAAGGGCCTTAACAGCCTATCCCGCCTCTTAGAGGCAGGACGGAGTCGGGACCAGCAGACACGATTTAATGAAAATTGCGTGGAGGCGGGATGGAGGCGGGCTTGTGCCCGCCCACCAGTTTTCGCAATTTTAACCCCCCACACACCTCCAAACCCACCTCCACGGGTCAATGAAAATCCAGCCCATTGAGTCTGCAAAGGGATATGGATAGGTTAAGTGAGTGGGCAAAAATTTGGCAGATGGAGTACAATGTGGGAAAATGTGAGGTTATCCACTTTGGAAGGAAGAATGAAAAAGCAAATTATTATTTAAATGGAGTGAGACTACAAAATGCTGCGGTACAAAGGGATCTGGGGATCCCAGTACATGAAACACAAAAACTTAGCATGCAGGTACAGCAAGTAATTAGCAAGGCTAATGGAATGTTGGCCTTTATTGCAAGGAGTATGGAATATAAAAGTAGGGAAGTTTTGATGCAACTTTACAGGGCGCTGGTGAGACCGCACCTGGAGTACTGCGTACAGTTTTGGTCTCCATATTTAAGGAAGGATATACTTGCATTGGAGGCAGTACAGAGAAGGTTCACTAGGTTGATTCCTGGGATGAAGAGGTTGTCTTATGATGAAAGGTTGAGCAGGTTGGGCCTATACTCATTGGAGTTTAGAAGAATGAGAGGTGATCTTATTGAAACATATAAGATTCTGAGGGGGCTTGACAGGGTAGATGCTGAGAGGATGTTTCCTCTAGTGGGGGTATCTAAAACTAGGGGGCATAGTTTCAGAATAAGGGGTCGCCCATTTAAGACGGAGATGAGAAGGAATTTCTTCTCTCAGAGGGTCGTGAATCTTTGGAATTCTCTACCCCGGAGAGCTGTGGAGGCGGAGTCATTGAATATATTCAAGGCGGAGATTGACAGACATTTGAACTACAAGGGAGTCAAGGGGTATGGGGAGAGAGCAGGAAAGTGGTGTTGAGGCCAAGATTGGATCAGCCATGATCTTATTGAATGGCGGAGCAGGCTCGAGGGGCTGATTGGCCTACTCCTGCTCCTGTTTCTTATGTTCTTATATTCTTAACTTGTCCCATTACCATCTCCTTTTGCCTTGCACCATCATCCCTTTTGTTTCTTAATCTCTCCTGCCTTCCACCCTATCACAGACCTTCCCTTTTGTTCTTCCCTCCCCTCCCCCCTCTCTCTGCCCCTACACTTGCTTAAAAACCTGTTACATCTCCAACTTTTTCCAGTTCGGACGAAGGGTCATCGACCTAAAACGTTAACTCTGTTTTTCTCTCTACAGATGCTGCCTGACCTGCTGAGTATTTCCAGCATTTTCTGTTTTTACAACATAATTGAAGGGTTCAGATGATGTCATAAACTGTGAGAGTTTTGTTTTAATAGTGTGTTCTATTTATTTAATTCTTTCCCCCTCTTTTTCTTCATGCCACATGTCATCCCCTAAAGGAGAGGACAGCCAGGCAATCTGCTCTAAGGCCTCTACCAATATTGCTCTGAACCATCTTCTGGCAGGTTCAGAAGATGGACTGCCAACTAATTGGGCCACAAAATGGTGAAACATGGGTTTGTGGTCACAATTCTCTGTGCAAGGCAGTTACTAATCTTAGAAACATAGAAACATAGGAGCAGGAGTAGGCCATTCGGCCCTTCGAGCCTGCTCCGTCATTCAATATGATCATGGCTGATCCTCTATCTCAATACCATATTCCCGCTCTCTCCCCATACCCCTTGATGCCTTTTGTGTCTAGAAATCTATCACCTTCTTCAATATATTCAGTGACTTGGCCTCCACAGCCTTCTGTGGTAGAGAATTCCACAGGTTCACCACCCTCTGAGTGAAGAAATTTCTCCTCATCTCAGTCCTAAATGTCCTACCCCGTATCCTGAGACTGTGACCCCTTGTTCTAGATCTTCCAGCCAGGGGAAACATTCACCCTGCATCCAGTCTATCTAGCCCTGTCAGAATTTTATACGTTTCAATGAGATCCCCTCTCATTCTTCTAAACTCTAGTGAATACAGGCCTAGTCGACCCAATCTCTCCTCATACGACAGTCCTGCCATTCAAGGAATCAGTCTGGTGAACCTTCGCTGCACTCCCTCTATGGCAAGTATATCCTTTCTAAGGTAAGGAGAACAAAACTGCACACAGTCCTCCAGGTGCGGTCTCACCAAGGCCCTGTATAACTGTAGTAAGACATCCTTGCTCCTGTACTCAAATCCTCTTGCAATGAAGGCCAACATACCATTTGCCTTCCTAACTGCTTGCTGCACCTGCATGTTTGCTTTCAGTGACTGGTGTACAAGGACACCCAGGTCCCTTTGTACATCAACATTTCCCAATCTATCACTATTTGAATAATACTCTGCCTTTCTGTTTTTCCTACCGAAGTGGATAACTTCACATTTATCCACATTATACTGCATCTGCCATGTATTTACCCACTCACTCAACTTGTCTAAATCGCCTTGGAGCCTCTTTGCATCCTCCTCACAACTCACAATCCCACCTAGTTTTGTGTTGTCAGCAAACTTGGAAATATTACATTTGGTTCCCTCATCCAAATCATTGATATATATTATGAATAGCTGGGGCCCAAGCACTGATCCCTGCGGTACCCCACTAGTCACCACCTGCCACCCCGAAAAAGAACTATTTATTCCTACTCTCTGTTTCCTGTCTGTTAACCAATTTTCAATCCATGCCAGTATATTACCCCCAATCCCATGTGCTTTAATTTTGCTCTTATGTGGGACTTTATCAAAGGCCTTCTGAAAATTCAAATACACCACATCCACTGGTTCTCCTCATCGATTCTACCAGTTACATCCTCAAAAAACTCCAGTAGGTTTGTCAAACACGATTTCCCTTTCATAAATCCATGTTGACTTTGTCTAATCCCATTGTTATTTTCTAAGTGTCCTGTTATCACATCCTTTATAATAGACTCTAGCATTTTCCCGACTACTGATGTTAGGCTAACCGGTCTGTAGTTCCCTGTTTTCTTTCTCCCTCCTTTTTTAAATAGTGGGGTTACATTTGCCACCCTCCAATCTGCAGGAACTGTCCCATAATCTATAGAATTTTGGAAGATGACAACCAATGCATCCACTATTTCCATGGCTACCTCTTTCAGTAATAACAACAGAAAACGCTGGAAAAACTCAGCAGGCCAGGCAGCATCCGTGGAGAGAGAAACAGAGTTAACGTTTCAGGTCGAAGACCTTTCGTCAGAACTGGAAAAAAGCAGGAAATGGAACAGATTTTAAAGCAAGATTCGGGGCTGGGAAATATGGGAGGGGATGAAAGAACAAAAGGGAAGGTCAGTGATAGAATGGAAGGCAGGAGAAGTAAAGAGGCATTAAGAGATATTCAAGCCAAGAGGAGATGGTAATACAACAGGTTAAGGAACAAAGGATGGCTCTAGATGAAGTATGAATTGTGCTGGCAGAATGAAGGACAGCTGCCATGTGGGAGGGAAGAAAAAAAAGGCACAAACAAAAAGTGTGGATAAAAAATTTATGTATGTGATAGGGGCCGAGGTTATGATCTGAAATTGTTGAACTCTATTTTGAGTCCAGAGGGCTGTAGAGTGCCTAATCGAAAGATGAGGTGCTGTTCCTCGAGCTTACGCTGAGCTTCCGTGGAACAATGCAAGAGGCCAAGGACGGTGAGGTCTGAGTGGGAATGGAGCGGTGAATTAAAGTGACAGGCGACCGGAAGCTCGGGGTCACCCTTACGGACTGAACGGAGGTGTTCCGCAAAGCGGTCACCCAATTTGCGTTTGGTCTCCCCAATGTAGAGGAGACCACATCGTGAGCAGCGAATACAGTATACTAAATTGCAAGAAGTACAAGTAAATTGCTGTTTCACCTGGAAGGGGTGTTTGGGGTCCTGGACAGTGGGAAGGGGGGAGGTGTAAGGGCATGTGTTGCATCTCCTGCACTTGCACGAGAAGGTGCCGGGCGAAGGGGAAGGGGTGCTGGGGGTGGTAGAGGAGTGGACTAGGGTGTCGCGGAGGGAGCAGTCCCTACGGAATGCTGAAAGGGGAGGTGAGGGGAAGATGCGTTTGGTGGTGGGATCATGCTGGAGGTGGCAGAAATGGCGGAGAATGATCCGTTGAATGTGGAGGCTGGTGGGGTGAAAGGTGAGGACAAGGGGAACTCTATCGTGGTTCCGGGAGGGAGGGGCAGGGGTGAGGGCAGAAGTGCGGGAGATAGAACGGACATGGTCGGGGGCCGTGTCAACCACAGTAGAGGGGAATCTTCGGTTGAGGAAAAAGGAAGACATGTCGGAAGCACTGGTATGGAAGGTGGCATCGTCAGAGCAGATGCGGCGGAGACAGAGAAACTGGGAGAATGGAATAGAGTCCTTACAGGAGGCGGGGTGGGAGGAAGTGTAGTCCAGGTAGCTGTGGGAGTCAGTGGGCTTGTAGTGAATGTTTGTCAATAACCTATCCCCAGAGATGGAGACGGAGAAGTCGAGGAAGGGAAGAGTCGGAGATGGACCATGTGAAGGTGAGGGAAGGGTGGAAATTGGAAGCAAAGTGAATGAAATGATCTAGTTCAGGGCGAGAGCAGGAGACGGCACCAATACAGTCATCAATGTACCGGAAAAAGAGGTGAGGGAGGGGACCCGAGTATGATTGGAACAAAGAGTGTTCCACATATCCGACAAAAAGGCAGGCATAGCTAGGACCCATGCGGGTACCCATAGCAACACCTTTGATTTGGAGGAAATGAGTGGAGTCAAAGGAGACTCTGGGATGCAGATTATCAGGCCCTGAGGATTTACCAACTTTTAGTCCCATTAATTTCTCCAGCACTATTTTTTTACTAATACTAATTTCCTTTAATTCCTCCTTCTCACTAGATCCTTGGTTCCTTAGCATTTCTGGGAAGTTATTTGTGTCCTCTACCGTGAAGACAGAACCAAAGTATTTGTTTAATTGCTCTGCCATTTCCTTGTTCCCCATTATAAATTCTCCCTTTTCTGACTCTAAGGGACCTACATTTGTCTTCACTAATCTTTTTCTTTTTACATACTTGTTGAAGCTTTTACAGTCCGCTTTTATGTTCCTTGCAAGTTTACTCTCATACTCTATTTTTCCCCTCTTAATCAATCTCTTGGTCCTTTTTTGCTGAATTCTAAACTGTTCCCAATCCTCAGGCTTGCTACTTTTTCTGGCAACCTTATATGACTCCTCTTTGGATCTAATACTATCCTTAATTTCTTTTGTTAGCCATGATTGGGCCACTTTTCCTTTTGTGTTTTTGCGCCAGAAAGGAATGTATAACTGTTGCAATTCATGCATTCGTTCCTTAAATGTTAGCCATTGCCTATCCACATTCATGCCTTTTAATGAAGCTCCCCAATCTATCATAGCCAACTCACTCCTCATACCTTCGTAGTTTCCTTTGTTTCGATTTAGGACCCTAGTTTCAGATTGGACGACTTCACTTTCCATCTTAATGAAGAATTCTATCATGTTATGGTCACTCTTCCCTAAAGGATCCCGCACAACAAGATTATTAGTTTACCCTTCTCATTGCACAATACCCAATCTAGGATAGCCTGTTCCCTAGTTGGCTCCTCGACGTACTGGTCTAAAAAAACATCTCGTACACACTCCAGGAATTCATCCTCCACAGTATTATTGCTAATTTGGTTTGGCCAGTCTATATGTAGATTAAAGTCACCCATGATTACTGTAGTACCCTTGTTACATGCATCTCTAATTTCCTGTTTGATGCCATCCCCTACATTACCACTACAGTTTGGAGGCCTATATACAACTCCCCCCAATGTTTTCTGGCCCTTGGTGCTTCTTAGCTCCACCCAGACTGATTCTACATCTTGATTTTCTGAGCCAATATCCTTTCTCACTGTTGCTCTGATTTTATCCTTTACTAACAATGCTACCCCACCTCCTTTTCCTTTTTGCCTGTCCTTCCTAAATATCGAATATCCTTGGATATTCAGCTGCCAGCCTTGGTCACCCTGCAGCCATGTCTCCGTAATCGCAATTATATTGTATCCGTTTACATCTATTTGTGCTGTTAATTTGTCTACCTTATTACGAATGCTTTATGCATTCAGATACAGTGCCTTTAGATTTGTCTTTTTAACATTTTAGACATCTTAACTTTTTTTTGTACTATGGCCCTATTTGTCTTATTCCCATTTTTTTCTCACCTGGACCCCATTTGTTCGTGCACTCTTTTGTTTATACACTCTGTCACTTCCTGACACAATCTGGTTATCCTTACCCCAATCACTTTCCTGCACTGCTTCCTTGTCTTTTCTCTTTAGACATTGGGAAGTGCAGGGTGAAGTTAAGGAGCTTCCCAACAAGGAACAGAAAAGTGGAGGAAGAGTCACTCATGGGTCACTCTCGTAGACCTCTTCACTCTCAGTTAGAGTTTGGTATCAGTAGTGACTTGGGAGCACATGTTCTCCCCCACACTGCCTCTGGGCCATAAATGTTGTGTGCTTTTGGGTGATGTAGAAGAAGAAAGAATAATGCCACCTAAAAATTGGGTTGGTTGTTGATGCCATTTGGTGCTAATTGCTGTATGCGGGATAACAAGTTTCCAGTTTACTGTAAAGAAATACAATGACAGTTCCTTATGTGTGGTAGCCTGTTCAAAAGTGCTGACCAGTAACATCACCCTGTCCTCAGAAAAGCAAGTTTCTGTAAGAACAAAGTTTGTGACAATGATGTTCCATTGTATTAACACAGCAGCTGGCAATGTCAGCCTGAATATAAACTGTATGTATTCTTAAACTAGCAATTTGCACACATCAGGTTTTTCTAACATACAATTATTTGGTATTAGTCTGTCATTGTCAGGTAAGAGGCTGTAATTTCCTGCCTTAGGGTAGTAGTTGTTATTAATAGCATAAATAGATAATTTCAAGGACAGAACAAAACAGCTGATGAATTCCCAAAGGTAATTTTGAGATCATTGTAATTTCCATAATTAGTGGAACTTTTGTTATTATCTGTCCCATATTTTTTGGTCTCTTATCTTATTCAAAGAATATTACAGAGAATATTTGTTCCATTAACCCTCTAAATACCAAAAGGCTGTTTTCAGGTTTCACAATACTCATTTCTTTTGTTTCAATTAACATTTGCAAAAAAGGCTCTAAATTTCTAAAACAAACAATAGAAGTAGAATAATCGAAATTACAGAGCCAACAACAACTTGTATTTATATACCGCCTTTAACATAGTGAAATGTCCCAAGGTGCTTCACAGGAGCGTTAGCAAACAAAATTTGACACCGAGCCACGTAAAGAGATATTAGGACAGTTGGTCAAAGAGGTAGGTTTTAAGGAGCGTCTTAAAGGAGGAGAGAGAGGTAGAGAGGCGGAGAGGTTTAGGGAGGGAATTCCAGAACTTAGGGCCTCGGCAGCTGAAGGCACGGCCACCAATGGTGGAACGATTAAAATCGGGGATGTGCAACAGGTCAGAATTGGAGGAGTGCACAGATCTTGGAAGTCTGTAAGAGGTTACAGAGATAGGGAGGGGCGAGGCCATAGAGGGATTTGAAAATAAGGATGAGAATTTTAAAATTGAGGCGTCGACTGATGGGCTGCCATTGAATATTTTCTACTTCATGCATTGTATACCATATCTCATGACAATTCTGCCCACCCATTTCATCTTTCTTCCTCCAGTGCAGCATGGCGTCTCCCCGGAGGCTAGGGAGACTACCCCTGGCATGATAATGACCTCCAGGCTGGAAAAGTAGCTGGCATCACGGGGGTTGTCTCCCTAGCCTCCAGGGAGACGCCATGCTGCACTGGAGGAAGAAAGATGAAATGGAAGGCCTCAGGGACCTGCAGGTGCAACAAAAAGAGGTGACCAGTGGACTGCCTGCCATTAATTTTAAAACATAGAAAATCTCCCTCTAACCTGGTGCAATGACACGCCTGCTATGTGCTATCAGACTGCTTGTCTGACATCTAAGAGTCAATTTTAACTCCCTCCATTTCGCAGTAACCAGGCAAGGGGGCAGTTAAAATGGAGCTCCAATCTGGCCGACTGCAATTTTAAATCGCAGGTGGCAAGGACACTCTTGTTCAATTCCGAGCTGAGTTTCCGAACTTAATTCTTCTTCGTCCTCCCTGCCTTTGTCTTTCCTTCAGCCTATCTGCCTCTGAAATTCTCATTCATACCTTTGTCATCTGTAGACTCAATTGCTCTCCTGACTGGCCTCCCATCCTCCACCCTCTGTAGATGAAGAGAGGGCTAAGGATGGATCCTTGGGAACTCCCGAGGTGACAGTACGGGAGCAGGAAAAAAATGCTCTTGCTAAAGATGCTCTTGCTACGATAGGATGGGTAAGAGTGGAACCAAGTGACAGCAGTCTAACTGAGCTGAGGCACCGGAGGAGGATGGTCTGATCTGCTATGTTGAAGGCTGCAGCAAAGTTGAGCAGGATGAGGAGGGATAATGCTCCACGGTCACAGTCACAGAGAATGTCATTTGTGACTATGGTTAGGATTGTATTCGTGCTGTGGGAGGGGCAGAAATTTGATTGGATGGATTCAAACAGGGAGCTGTGGGGAAATGGGCACAGATCTGAGGCAACAAAACATTCGAGTACCTTGGAGAGGAAAAGGAAGTTGGAGCTGATTGTTAAACAAGACAGAGGATCAAGGGTGTTTTTTTAGATGGGGATGACGATTACAGTTTTGAAATGGGGCAGAATAGCACCAGAGGAGAGGAAAACATTTCCAATGTTCGCTAGCATGGGACCAGGAAGCATGTAAAGTATAATGCCCACCATGAATGTGTTCCAGTAAGTTTAGAAGGTGCAATTGCTCTGCATTCTTGAAATAAATACTCTGGTCAGTTACAGGTTGGGTTGCAGTTGAGAATACTGGGCGTGTCTGATTGACAGTTAATTAGCAATTTAGAGATAGTATGGAATTATGAGTATTAAAAGAAAATTAGCAAAATACAAAGGACAAGAGGATAATCAAGGTAGGGTTCGGACCATTAAAAGATGACGGAGGGAAGCTTGCAGCGAAGGAATACCAGATTTACTGAATAAGTACTTTACCTTAATTTTCAGAGGAGGTGGGATTGTAGAACCACCAGAGGTAAGTGGAAAGCACTCAGTAGGATATGATAGCGTAGTGGTCATGGTACTGGACTAGTTACTGGCTTGAGTTCAAACCCCACCATGGCAGTTTGAGAATTTGAATTCAGCTTTAAAAAAAATCTATAAATATAAAGCTGGGATCAGTAAAAGTGACCATGAAGCTGTCGAATTGTTGTAAAACCCAACTGGTTCACTAGTGTCCTTTAGGAAAGGAAACCTGCCATCCTTATCCGGTCTGGCCAATACGGGACTACAGTCCCACACCAGCATGCTTGACTCTTAACTGCCCTCTGAAGTGGCCTCGCAAGACACTCAATTGTATCAAACTAGGGCAACTCGGGATGGGCAATACATGTTGGCCTTGCCAGTGATGTCCACATCCCAAGAATGTGTACATTTTAAAAAAGGTTACGATTCAAATGTTACAAAAGAAGTTGCTCCAACTTATGGTGACAAATCACTGGTACCCGATGGTTTATATCTAGGGTTGCCAACCCTCTTGGATTGCCCTGGAATCTCCCAGAATAGGCACCTGATCTCTCGGGTGCTGCTGTCAGCAACCCGGGAGAAATGTTCCTTGTGTGCGTGGTCCGTGCATGCGCACCATCCAGCCATGCATTCCCTGACTCCTACTGGAATGTCCTCATGGCTGGTCGCCCCGCGGTGGTGGTGGGGGAGCTGCTGTAGAGAGCGCAAAGAAAAAGACGAGGGTTTCGGAGAGTCGGAGGATGGAGACGGATTCGGAATTTTAGAGGAAGAGACGGAGACAGAGAGGTGTATGGACCTGAGCCGGTAGTGCCTGGAAGGTTGGGAAAAACATCTCCATGTAGCCAGTCCGCAGGGTAAATACCCAATTGGCCTCTGTAGAGTTACCAACCCTCCCGGATTGTTTGGGAGTCTCCCGCAATGGGTGATCAATCTCCTAGGTGCTGCTGCTGGCGATCCGGGAGAAAAGTACTTTCCCATTCCTGTTCGAGCCTCTTCCCACCGACAGCCCAAACCGTCAATTCCCGCCCCGTAGTATCCTACCTATCTCTGTGGAGCTGGAGGCACTATCAACAGATTGAGCGATTTCCCCGCTGTAATATCCCTCGTGGCTGGCCGCTGGTCCTGCCTCCGGTGCCCTCAAGTTCCCGGTGAGGTGGCTTGCTGCACTTCCTGTGAAGTTATGTCTGTGGGGTGGGACCAGCAATGAGGAAATTCGCTGTGCCTGCAGCAGCCTGCCGTACTTGTTTGATTGCCGTGAGGCGGCAGCAGCAGAACAAGCCGTACCTGGTGGAGGAGCCAAGTGACGAGGAGGACATGGTCTCCAGCTCTGAAGATGAGTCCAGCGACGATGAATAAGAACATAAGAGACAGGAGCAGGAGTAGGCCAATCGGCCCCTCGAGCCTGCTCCGCCATTCAATAAGATCATGGCTGATCCAATCTTGGCCTCAACACCACTTTCCCGCTCTCTCCCCATACCCCTTGACTCCCTTGTAGTTCAAATGTCTGTCAATCTCCGCCTTGAATATATTCAATGACTCCGCCTCCACAGCTCTCTGGGGTAGAGAATTCCAAAGACTCACGACCCTCTGAGAGAAGAAATTCCTCCTCATCTCCGTCTTAAATTGGCAAGGTAAGTATTAGATTCGCAGGTTACTAATATAGCAGAATATGCATTGCCATCCTTGAGCTTCAATTTCAGCACTATCATACTGAAGTCAGTCGCTTAAAATTATAGCCCTCAATGGCAGGCACTGGCACCCTCAGCAAAGCACAGATATCAAGCCATTAAGTAAATGTAATAATATTTGATTTGTCATGTGATTGAATGTCATGTGACCACCCCTCCAGGAATAAGTCCCACCAGAGTTGGTAAGCCTGGCTGGTACAATATGAAGATTGATTTTGAGTTGTCGTTAAATCTTGCACTTCTGTTACCATTCAGACATGGCTCAAACTTCAGTCTCAGAAGTACTGGCTTGCAAATCACTAATGATCATCAATTATCCTGTGTAACTCATTGTCTGCCAGCTGTTGAACTCCAACGAACTTCCAGCCAGTCATCGATTATATGTAATGTATCTCTTATTCTCTGTGTTATTCTCCATGTGACTTTGTCATCCTTTATATAATTCACTATATATATTTTTAAGTAAGTTTTAAACATTGGATTTTTTCTTATTTTAGTGAAAAAATATCACAGCCCTCCAAGGGCGAAGAAGAATGGGTAATATTGTAGTGCCTGTTAAAATATATAAAATAAGTGTAACTATGCTCAGTAAGTAAATGGGTGATAGTAGTGAAATATATGTAGAGTAGAAGTATAAGTTGTATTCTCATGATTAAGGCCGGTAAGTATATGTAAATAATTTAAATACTTATACAGGTTGCGGATTTTTAAAATTAATCTTTAACAGCTTTTTAATGGGAATACTTCTGCTCATCAAAGTTGGGTCACCTTAATCCTACTTTCTGGAACTCCCTCCCTAAAATCCATCACCTCTCTACTTTTCTTATTGCTTTTAACAGCATTCTTAAAAGTAATCTCAATTAATCCTTTGGTCATCTCTCTCAAGTCCCACACAAAGATTCACAGTTTGGTTCTTTCTTCCTCAATCAACCTTTTTTTTCTTAAAGCAGTGAAAATGATATTAAAGTTAATTTAGAAATATTTTATTTTTAATTTTTATATGTCCTTTATGTAAAAAGTAAATGGAAATTTCAAGTCAGCCACTAGGTGGTGATATTGTTTCTATCCATTAAAGAATTCACGTGTAGACTTGACCACCAAGTATACTAAGTATACTTTCACATTCTGTGGATTGGGCATGTTTAAAAATTGGAATACAACTGAACCAACTTTGATACAGAAAGACAATAATTCACAGAGTAAGTAGATGGCTCAGTTACAACTGAATACAAACCCTCTAAAAGTTAACACTTTCACCCTTGTTTCATTATTTTCCTTTCTTTCTCCACACACGGAATGTATTGTTCCCAGACATAACTAGCACCCAGGCAACCTGCCACCTCTCCCCCCACCATCCCATTCTTGTGCTAGTTTAGTGGGAGGTGCATTGGTTAAGCTCAGGAACTCGCTATGCTGGTTCTTGTGGTTAAGTCAGGATTGGGGTGGAGAGAGGCACCCACATCCTATTACTCCGCTGTGCAGTGCAAGTTTGCCAATGTGTTGCTTCACTGGCGAGATGAAATGGTTTTTGAAGCACATCTGTTTATATTTATATTCATAAAATTATGTATTTCTCATATTTTATGGAGGTTACACCATTTTATCATATTGGAATTACTGGAATAATTTTTCCTTTGAAAATTATTTGGAAGAAAATGCTCAGTTTAAACATCACAACTATGCACCACAGAATGAATTAGAAGTCACATTGTTCCCTGGTACAAATATACCAATCTACAATTATACTGTAAAATTAAGCATATTTTAAACTATTTTACCTATTATACTATTAATTTTAATATAGTATAAATATAATGAAGATACAGGGATATGGTTTATATCCCACTTCAGCTGACTACAATGCACTCACATCTTCAACATGTGAGGGAACAAGGGACTGCATGGATCTTAAAAAGGCATCTTCTATTTATGCCACACATGTGGGCTGAGAAGTAATAGTAATAGGCCAGAAGTAATATTATTCACATGTGGCTGTATAAGATATTAAATAGTGGTACCCTGTCTGGGATGGCTGGAGACTAAATAGTAGTTAACTTTATTATGCATTGTTGTCTATTACCTTTGGCCTATGGTTTTTGATCAAGCTTAAAGTATCTGTATCTAGACAAATTATTAGAACTATTATTATAATAATAATGGGAACCAAAAGGGAAACAAATAACTTTCAAAACAGAGGCTAAAAAAAACCATTTTGATTTACCTGTAATTTACAGTAAACAAATTGAAAACTTTAGCCAAATACTACAGCTTGTAATGTGCAAATGCTTACATATATCCTATCCATATTATGTGTATAGTACAAGAGCTGTAAGCCATTTATTCAGAAAACCTACTTCATTTATAAGATTGCTAAACTTGCCTGTAGGAAAACATGTTATCCTAGATAAACTGGAGGCATTCTGGGATAGCTAAAAGGTTCATCCTTGCCTGCTGGGAAATGCTGAGCACAGAGAAAGGATTCACATGCTGGTACAACAGATGTTTCCAATTAAAATTCTGGTACTACACTTGACTAGAGTCTGACAAAGAAGCAGACCAACAGATTGATTAATGCGCTATTGTCCTCAAGTATGTGGCCTAAAGATCACTTGGAGAACCCATGTATCATGAAAGGTATCTCCCTTATCATGATTTAAGCATTATAAGCCAGTAAAAGACAACCAAAGATTATGATGACTCACTGCAGGCAACCCCAGAGTTTAGCCCAGGCATCCCAGAGGAAGGCAAAACTGCCCAACACCACATCATCCACCTATTACAACAGGAGAGATTCTATATCTTGTATCTCATGCCACAGAGGGTTAGTCTTAATACCGGAACTCATCAGTGATACATTGAAGACAGACTGTAAACCTACACTTCCTAAGCCATACTATAATCTTGGGCATTGATCTTAAATTGTTACTAAGCAAAACCCAGCTGGAACTGAGATGTTGTGATGCACTTAATTACTGTTAAGTCCGTGATGATGTGGATTCTGTTGATCGATATTAAACATCCAATTGATTCGTTGTAACCATCAATGCTTAACTTTGAGATGACGTTAATTGTGTTAAATAGAAGTGTTTGTTAATGCATTTCTGTGTTGAATTTGGTCTTTGATGACTGATAAATGTGAGTTAATTTACACTTGACCGACTATTGTACTGTGATTGATTTGGCTTAGTTTAACTATCAATATGATTTGTACTGGGATACACGGCACAGTCCAAAGGCAAGCTGATTTAGGCATCATATATAAAAATAGTAGATCCCAATCAAATTTTCTGATGTGTATAAATCAGGAAAGAAAGGCAAGATTTGTCTGATACTCTGACAAATATAGATTACATATTAGAATTGTTGATATTTTCCTTACAAATTGTGCAGGATTTAACATTCATCTACTGTCATGTAATAGGCTATTCAAATGAAGACTGTCTCCTCTATCAGCAACACAGCTTGTCATGGTTTCAAATATCTCCAATTACGGTGATTCTTGTTCATACAATCATAGAATCTTATAGCGCAGAAGGAAGCCATTCGGCCCATCATGCCTGTGCCGGCTCTTTGAAAGAGCTGTCCAATTAGTCCCACTCCCTCGCTCTTTTCCCATAGTCCTGCAATTTTTTTCCTTTGGCGAGGGTGCTGAGGAGATTTACTAGAATGGTACCAGGGATGCAGGACTTCAGTTCCATGGAGAGACTAGAGAAGCTGGGGTTGTTCTCCTTAGAGCAGAGAAGGTGAAGGGGAGATTTGATAGAGGTGTTGAAAATCAAAAGGGTTTTGATAGAGTAAATAAGGAGAAACTGTTTCTAGTGGCAGAAGGGTCGGTAACCAGAGGACACAGATTTAAGCTCATTGGCAAAAGAACCAGAGGCATGAGGAGAATTATTTTATGCAGTGAGTTGTTATGATCTGGAAAGCATTGCCTGAAAGGGTGGTGGAAGTAGATTCAAAATAATATCTTTCAAAAGGGAATTAGATGAATACTCGAAGGGGAAAAATTTGCAGGGCAAAGGACAGGGGAGTGGGATTAATTGGATAGCTCTACCAAAGAGCCGGCACAAGCACGATGGGCCGAACGGTCTCCTTCTGTGTTGTATCATTCTATGATTCTAACAGCTTTATCAACTTGTCCTGCCGCTTTCAAAGATTTGTGTATGTTCACTGTATATGTACGGGAGTTAATGCACACAGCATAATGCACACGATACAAGTGAAACTACCATCTTTTACCTTGGGCAAAATGTATAAATATAGGAGTTGGCACATTGCATACAGCCCCTGGTGACTGAATTACCATCTTTCTCTGCCTGCCAAATTGTAGGCAGAAGTGCAAAGTTAACTGTCACCCTGCTAGTGTGTGTATTTGGTGAGGAGACAGAGGACAGAGGACAGTGCCGATTTCCTGGGTCCTTTTGCGTTCTCAGTAAACCACCAAGGAAAATTTTCCAAGACGTATCTGTCCTCATTACATTTGCATCTGATTTTATCTTCTTCTTATACTGCCTGATAAACAAGAAAGGCAAACAAAAGCTTTAGTAAGTATTTGCTCAAGGAATGCATTGTGTATTCCCCTCTCTGCTTTTACTCTCACTGCAGAACACCTTGGTTCTCAACTATCACCTTCAAAATGCAGGGCCTCACTTTATAAATAGTGTATGCAATACAACCGCTTTACAAACTGGTTGTGGTTTCTTACATGCTGCAAAGGAACAATGCACTACACCATAACATTTCCCAGCTGCCCAGTCC
The DNA here is from genome assembly GCA_030390025.1 of Squalus acanthias. NCBI lineage: Eukaryota > Metazoa > Chordata > Chondrichthyes > Squaliformes > Squalidae > Squalus > Squalus acanthias. Next base: position 178,809,024 of record CM059427.1, on the reverse strand, counting down.
AGTGCTTTGTTGCTACAATGTATCAGAATAGTCTCATTAAGAAAATGCTCTATTCAATGTGAAATGTGTCACATGATGCACAGTCAGACACAAGGGCTTTTCTGTTTAATCCATGATGTATGCAAAGTGCACTACAACATGAGAAGAGGGGCACAGTCTGGGTCACTGACTCTTTAGTCTATTTTCAATTCTTGACAGAATTTGATGCCTTTTGTATATAGCTGACCTCCTGCAGATTCATTACACATCTTATTTTAACATGTTTGAAAACTGTCATCAGGGCATTAATGGTGACTTCCATAAATTCTAACACACAGCAGCCCCGCCTGGAGATGCCATCACTTCTGGTGGTGCGTGGCTGAGAAAGACACAAACAGAAGCCGAGAAAAAGACAAAGAAACGGTCTTCCAAAATTCCCTAGATTCCAGAACAGTCCCAGCGGAGTGGTAGGTAGCAAATGTAACACCGCTATTCAAGAAAGGAGGGAGAGAGAAAACAGGGAACTACAGGCCAGTTAGCCTGACATCAGTCTTCGGGAAAATGCTGAAATCCATTGTTAAGGAAGTGGTATCAGGGTACTTAGAAAATCATAACATGATTAGGCAGAGTCAACATGGTTTTATGAAAGGCAAATCGTGTTTGACAAATTTATTACAGTTTTTTGAGGATGTAACTAGCAGAGTAAATAAAGGGGAACCAGTGGATGTAGTATATTTGGATTTCCAAAAGGCATTCGATAAGGTGCCACATAAAAGGTTATTACACAAGATAAGGGCTCATGGGGTTGGGGGTAATATAGTAGCAGGGATATAGGATTGGTTAACGGACAGAAAACAGAGAATAGGGATAAACGGGTCTTTTTCAGGTTGGCAAGCTGTAACTAGTGGGGTGCCGCAAGGATCAGTGCTCGAGCTTCAGTTATTTACAATCTATATTAATGACCTAGATGAAGGGACCAAGTGTAATGTATCCAAGTTTGCTGACGATACAAAGCTAGGTGGGACAGTAAGCTGTGAGGAGAACACAAAGGCCGCGATTTTGCCGGCGCTTAGAGGGCGGGTTTGGACGCAGGTCAGAGGTTAAATTCGATTTGATTGACGGCGGGTTCCAACCCCGCCATCAACCCGCCTCCACGCAACTTTGCCAAGTGCCGGCTCTGGGAGTCCCGATCGGACCCGCCACCAAGTGGCGGGGGAGGCACTTAAGGCAGTTAACAGCTTGTTAACTGCCTACATAATCCAATTTTAGCAGGGTCTTGCCATTTTAGTACATTTTCAGCGTGTTCCACGCCGTTCGCAAAACACGCCAGCTGATTGCGCTGGGTTCAGGAAGTACCTGAATTCTTGACAGCTGCAGTATAAAAGCAGACCTCTAACATGGCTGACTTTCAGATTACAGAACTTTGTTTTTTGAGGTGTTGGAACACTTTTTGCAGGTCTACTGAGCTTGTAAGTGGTGAAGCTGAGATCCATATGCACTGTGATCTCCTTGGAAAACCCTCTCCTCACATTGACTGAGCGCTTATAACATCTATTCCTCAACTGAGATATATACCAGCAGCATGGGAACCATTTATACCCTCTCATCCTGGTCCTCAGATTTGGAGGAAGAGCAGCCGCGGCAGCAGCAGGCCCAGGCACAACAGCAGCAACAACAGGAGCGCCAACCTCCTCCTCACCCACCTGATGCTGCACAGGGCAGAGGGCATCAGCGCAGGGCTGCACGTCGCCGCAGGAGATAACCCCAACACAGGGTTTACAGGCCGAGGATGAGCTTCCTCAACATGACTGAGCAGCAGTGCCAAAGGAGGCTGAGACTTTCGCGAGAGGTAGTCGCTGACATCTGCACAATGCTGCACCAACACCTGGAGCCCAGAGGAGCGGGTGGACACTCCTTACCAGTGGCTGTCAAAGTCACCACCGCCCTCAATTTTTTGCTTCAAAGTCCTTCCAGGGATCATCAGCAGACATCAGCGGCATCTCCCAGTCGGCCGCACACACTTGCATCACGCAGGTAACTGATGCCCTCTTTGCCAAGGCGCACAATTACATCCAGTTCTCGACGGTTGAAGCAAGTGTAACTGTGCGTGCGGTTGTCTTTGCAAATATGGCAGGCTTGCCAAGGGTGCAGGACGTCATAGACTGCACACATGTGGCCATCAGGGCACCCCATCACAACCCAGCTGTATTTGTGAAATGCAAGGGATTCCACTCCTTTAACGTCCAGCTGGTGTGTAACCACAGGAAGAACATTATGCATGTTTGCGCCAAGTTCCCTGGCAGTTGCCACGACTCGTTCATTCTGCGGCAGTCTACTGTGCCTCAGCTGTTCAATCCGCTAACCCAACTTTCCAGTTGGCTACTTTGAGACAAGGGCTATCCCCTGAAGACCTGGCTGATGACACCGTTGAGGAGGCCATCAAATGAAGCTGAGGAGCGGTACAATGTGAGCCACATTTCCACCAGAGCCATCATCGAGCAAAACATCGGCTTGCTCGAAATGCGATTCAGATGCCTCGACAGATCAGGTGGAGCCTTACAGTATGCACCAGCCAGGGTCTCCAGAATCATCGTGGTCTGCTGTGCACTGCACAACATCGCACAGCAGCGTGGCTTACCACTGCCTGAGGAACAAGTGGCTCAGCGCACAGCCTCCTCCTCCTCAGAGGCGGCAGATGAGGAAGACCTTGCGGAGGTGGATGTGCCAGTTCCACCAGTATGCGAGCACATTGCTGGCCGTGATGCAAGGGATGCACTAATCCATGCCAGATTCACGTAAGTTTATGAAGCAAACACATGTGGCTGCCACATTCTTAACACACCATACACAATCTGTACAATAAACTGTGGGTTCCTATCACTCTCACCACCATCATTACAGATGAAAGGCGCCCGATACCTCACTGTGACACTTCCATTTCTGGGCACACATAGGCCAACTCTTTGAATGTTTGCCATCGCATTTCTTTATTACAATTGAAATGCTGATCATAATCTTAAATATGTATTGTATCAAAACATCCAAGTGACTACCCTTTTGACTATTTGTGTGTTAACTTTCTCTTACGCGTGCTTCTACGTGGTGCTTCCCCTGTGGTTTCAGCAGATGTAGAGGCACCTTGCTCACTTTCATGCTACTCCTGCTTCGACACCTTTGGCGGGCATCCTCTGGGTTTGCGAGCCTGGGAGGGCTTGGCAACAGTCTGCTCCTCCTGCGGCTGTGCAGGGGCTGAGACGGCCATCTCAGTTGGGTGAGGAATCTGGTGGGGCTCTGACCGAGGGCTCCACAGTGGCATGGGAGTATGAGCGCTTGGAGAGGAGCCCACACTTCCTTGTTGCCTGCCACCAACATCCCTCTCATGGGTCAGCCGCACTTCAGTGCTAGCAATTGGCTGGAGAGCACCTTGCTGCACTCCAGGGGGGCCATGAGGACCCATCTCTGAACTGACAGTCCTCATAACAAGGACGTCCATGAAGCTCTGGTGTCTCTCCTCAATAGATGTCCATCTCTCCTCCATAGCAGACAATCTATTTTGAAGAGTGACCATGTTTTCGTTAGTCTGGAGACTTATGTCCTCCATGGCGGTTGCCACCCTCTCCATGGCGGAATGTTCATGCGCCATTGCCTCCAACATGGCATTGCTTATGTTTGAGATGGACTCCTCCATTCTCTGCACACTCGCAGTTACTCTGGATGCAAACCCTGTCAGAGACTCCTGCACTTGTTCCTGGAGTTCCAGCACCGCTCTCTTTCTGGATGGCCCCAGAGGCACAGCGTCTACATGCAGCTGAGCAGAGCTAGGAGCGTCCTGCGACCTCCGACGAGGATTCTCCACTGCTGTCCCTGTCTCCACCATCTGCTGATGCTCACTTGTGAGCTGTGATACACCAGGTGACAACACTACTCTATCTCGCGAAGGACCCACCGAGGTGCGCGTCTCTGCGCTGGTGCTGGGTGCGCTCAAATCTGCTGACACTGCGTCCTCAGAGGTTGCAGCTTCCTCTGAGGAGTCTTCCGGCTCTTCCTCCTGGACAGTGGGGAGGGGGGCACTCAATGGTCCTGTGGGGGAGTAAAGGCATGAGTTAGACATGTGATATTAACGTTGCAGGCACATCAACTTGTGCAGATGATCATATGGCATCTGATGTTCATACAGATTGAGTTATCAGTCACTCATGCAATCTTATTTATAGGGCTGCAAATCTGTTCTGTCACCAGCTTGCTCTACTGCGCCCGTCTGACAGTCCCCCACTTCCAGATCCTCAGCACCTCCTACGATGTTGAGAGCAGCCTCCTCAGCGGTGTTCAAGTGGGCAATGGAAGGTGGGCCTCCTCCTGTCCTGCCCCTCTCCCTCTTATTGTGGGCTCTTTTTTCCTGCAATGAGGGACACAAGTGGAGTTTGAGTGAGAATGTTGGAGTGAGTGTAGAGAATCCATAGCATAGATGCTTAGAGGGAGATAAAGATCGAGTAAGGTGCCAATACCAAGGGCCCTCCCTGTGTGTTGTTAGTTGTTGTCATTGCATAACAGTGATAGCGAGTGTGAGGGGTGCATAGTGGAACAGTGAAGTGATTCTGTACATAGAGAGAGAGGGATGGTTAAGGGTGTAAGGGTAAAGTGGGATGTGCAGGAGTCGGTTGACAAAGCAGAGTGCTGCTGATGAGAGGAGATGGGGAGCAGATTGAAGGTAAGTGTGATGTTATACTCACTTTTGCTGTGCGTAGCAGATCATTGAACCTTTTCCTGCACTGAACCCAGGTGCGACCACATTAAGACCTGGCGCTCACCTCCTCAGCAATTTGCAGCCAGGCTGCTTTGCTTTGCTGAGGAGGCTTCCTCTGTCCATTTGAGGGGAACAGTACCTCCTGGCGCCCTCTCATTCCCTCCACAAGAGCATGGAGGGAGTCATCATCAAATCTGGGAGATGCCTTGGGTCTTGTAGCAGTAATTTTTACAGGTGGTACACCGAGAAGCAGCAGGAAAGGATGGATGAAAAACAAGGCTGCATGGGCCCCTTAAATGCAGCTGGCTGACAGACATCAGCAGAGGCGAGCAGCAGACCCAAAACCACTGATTGGGCCGGGTAGTGCGCATGGCGGCCTTAATCAGGCCATTTAAGTAAAAATCTTAATTCCTGGGAGGCTCAAAGCAGCAGCGGGTCGGAACCCGCCAAACATCAAAGCCGCCTCCAACCCACCACCACTCGTAAAATCACGGCCAAAGAGTCTGCAAAGGGATATAGATAGACTAAGTGAGTGGGCAGTAAGGTGGCAGATGGAGTATAATGTAGGGAAATGTGAGGTTATTCACTTTGGTAGGAAGAATAGAAAAACAGAATATTTTTTCAATGGTGAGAAACTTTTAAATGTTGGTGTTCAGAGATATTTGGGTGTCTTCGTGCAAGAAACACAGAAAGCTAGCATGCAGGTACAGCAAGCAATAAGGAAGGCAAATGACTTGTTGGGCTTTATTGCAAGGGGGTTGGAGTATAAGAGTAAGGAAGCCTTGCTACAATTGTACAGGGCCTTGGCGAGACCACACCTGGAGTACTGTGCACAGTTTTGGTCTCCTTATCTAAGGAAGGATATACTTGCCTTGGAGGCAGTGCAACAAAAGTTCACCAGATTGATTCCTGGGAATAGAGGGCTGTCCTATGATGAGAGGTTGTGTAGAATGGGCCTATACTCTCTGGAGTTTAGAAGAATGAGAGGTGATTTCATTGAAACATACAAGATTCTGAAGGGGATTGACAGGGTAGATGCCGAGAGGTTGTTTCCCCTGGCTGGAGTGTCCAGAATTACGGGGCATAGTCTCAGGATAAAGGGTAGGCCATTTAAGGCCGAGATGAAGAGGAATTTCTTCACTCAGAAGGTTGTGAATCTTTGGAATTCTCTGCCCCAGAGGGCTGTGAATGCTGAGTCTTTGAGTATATTCCAGACTGAGATAGATTTTTGGACTCTAGGGGAATCAAGGGATATGGAGATAGGGCGGGAAAGTGGAGTTGAGGAAAATGATCAGCCATGATCTTATTGAATGGCGGAGCAGGCTCGAGGGGGCGTATGGCCTACTCCTGCTCGTATTTCTTATATTCTTATGAGGCTAAAGATGGTTGGTGGTAATATAGCCATGGAGGTAAAGTTCATGCCTGTGAGTCGCTACACGGTAAGTTACTGATCTCAGATATTGTGGAAAGTTCTAAGTGAAACAAAATATTTTCTTTTTCCCCTCTCCTCTGTACCTTTCCTTCATTTCCTGTCCTTCCTCACCTCTCCTTTCCCTTACACTTCTCCTTTCCCCCTCCACCCTGCTCATCTCCTCTTCCTCCCTTCCCCAACTCTTCTCCTCCCTTTCCCCCTTCTCTCCGCCTGCCCTCCACCTCTTCTTCCCCTCCCCTCCTCCCTCGTTGTCCTCCTTTACTTTTCTCCCCTCCTCCCCTGTTCCCCGTCCTCCTCCACTTTTTTTCTCCTTTCCCTCTCCCTTTTCCGTCTCCTTTCACCCTCCCTTCTCCATTTCCTGCTCCTTTCCATTCCCCTCCTCTCCTTGGCCTCTCTCCTTCCCTACCTCTTTTCCCCCGTTCTCCTCTCTCCTCATTCTCACCACCACCTCCTTCTCTCCCTGCTCCATCGTCTCCTCCCTCTCCTCCCAAGCTGGCTTCTCCTCTTCCTCCCCTACTCTTCCTCCTCCCTCCCAGCCCTCCTCTTCTCCTTCCCCCTCCTCTTATCTGCATCCCCTTCCTCTCCTCCTTCTCCTCCTTGGCCTCCCCTTCTCCTCCTTCTCTCTTCCACCACTTCCCCTGCTTCGCTTCCTCCTCTCCTCTCCAATCTGCAAGGCTCAAACTGCTCAGGGAGCATGACTCCGCTGAATCAGGCAAGGTCAGCGGGCCACTCCAATGTGCTGGTGCAACCAGTAGTGGAAAAAGTGCAGCCTGTCCCCGGTTCCATGTTTTCAAGTATTTTGTGTTGTGCCACAAAAGAGCTGTCATTCATCATGAGTTTTCTACTGCAAAATAACATATTATTAAACAACAGTAATGAGGCTGGCCTCCCTCGTTTACAACAGTGTTAAAACTCAAAAGCTTCCTAAATGACTTAATATATTTGCTACCCTTTTCAGCTTAGTATTATCTTGTAATATACATGTGCTAGATCTTTGTTTTAGTTTCCCAATGAAGAGTCAAAATTAAACAGTTCTGATTGGCTAATGCTGGTTTCATGTAGTATAAATCACAATAAACCCTGTCATATTATGGCTCCCAAAAACATTTGCACTTCAACCACTTTATTTCCAAATAGTTTGTGATGTATAGAATGATAGAAAGATAAAAAAAATTGTTTTGATTTTTGAGTCTGTTGCCACATCTAACCATATCTCCTTCCTATATATTACTGAAGACAGCCATGCTTTCCACAAAACTGCAATGTGCAAAGATCGTTCTACTTTTCGAATCTGATTCCATGCTTGCCATACACAACTGTAAACTGATTTCACTCTTATCAGTACTTGCTAAAGTACTGCAATAAATGGTTTATGATTGCAATCAAACCTTAAACCCTACACAAACTGGTTTTACTTTCAATTGTTCCACATTATCCACATTATGAGAATTCACAGATTTACAGCGTTATCGATGGACTTTTAAACACTAGTGAACTTTTCTCTAAGCTCGGTGAACAGTATATTCTTTGAATCGTTTGACCGAGGAAACTTGCATGTATCTCCTTCTAGAGGTCACCAGCAGACGCAACCTTTTTTAAAAAATGTACGACAGTGGTGCAAGTCATTTCGGCGAATTTCTAGGCCCTTGTCTCAGCTGGTTGCACTCTTGAGAGTCAGAAAGTTGTGAATTCAAGCCTCCCTCCAGGATTTCAGCAAAAATCTAAGCTGACACTCCAATGCCGTAGTAAGGGAGTACTCCATTATTGGAGATTCCTGCTTCTCATTGATATTTAATGATCTCTGCTGAACAGTGTGCTTGTGTGTGGACTAGAACTGGGCTTAACTGTGATTCGTTCCGTGGTAAGATAGCCTGGTGGTGCTGACGTGGCCTACATTTTTGTGAGGTACCTGTATTGGAGGGTTATTAGTATGTGTGGAACTGTATCACTGCAATAGTCAGCTGGGGAAAGGCCAATTTACATTTCAGTGACACACGTGCTTAATACCATTTTATATATACAACAAAATGTTCTTTCTGTTTTTCCCATTACTTTATCCCTTCATTTTAATCTTTCCTTTTTCTGCCAGTTTTCTCCCTTTCTTTCTTGAAGGCCCTGGTTCTATGCTGGGGTAATTTATATGCTGGGGTATGGTTCCACAGGCATCTTCTGTACCTTGTGCAACTGGCCTTTCTTCATGTGTGTTACTGCACCGCCATGTTCATCTCCACTACTGTTGGTTTGCTGTTTGACATCGAGCTGTAGATAAGTCATTTCCTCCATCCAAGCATCAGCAAGACCAAATCCATCCTGTTTGATCCTTGTCAGAAATTCCATACCCTCACCTGATTCCATCCCCCTTTCTGGCTGGTTGGTCAGACTGAAACACCAATGTGCACCTTCAGTCTCCTGCTCAGTTTTGAGCTGAAATTCAAATCCCATATCTGTCACCAAGACTGCCTCCAAAACATCGGCATTTACGTCCACAGTTCATGTCCTCTGCCGCCCAAGCTCTCATCCACAGTTGTCACCTCCACGTTCAACTTTTCTTATGCTTTCCCAGCTGATCTCCTAAGCTCCATCCTATAAAATCTCCAACTCATCCAGAAATGCATCGCCCACATCCTATCCTCTACTAACTTCCTTCACCATCAGCTGGGAGGCCAAGCACAGCAAGACTCTAGCCCCATTTTCGAATGATTACGCAGCAGAATTCAAGGAGCCTGCCTCTAGCTTGCAGATGATTCTGGGGCCAGAAAACTGGCAGGATCAAAAAGGTATCTCCATGGCAGGCGTGAGACTCGCCCAATTGGAGATGCCTTCAATCAAAAAATCTAGGCTTAAGTTAGCAGACTATCTGATTATGAGGGTGTCATAGCTGAGCCCAATCTTGTTCTAGCCCAATGTCCAGAAACACACATTTTATAGTCACGGTTATTGGATAGCAATAATGGCAATTACTGATTTTTCTTTTCCAGTTTGGAGACACTGAGGTTGACTTTAGTGGCCCATTTGCAACAACAAACATTATAATTGGGAGGTTTTTCAACAAGTTAGAGCCATCATAAGTGTAGCTGTGAGTAAAGAATTCACAAATATAATGGGCCAGATTTTGCTGTCAAAATAATAGTGCGGCTAATAGTACTCACCGTTATTTATGAGCAAATGGTACAGCAACTTCAAGCGAGGGGCAGATGTGTGGTTAAACTCAAATATCTAAAAGTTGCTGTCCGTGTTGTGCCACTCCGCCATTAGCTTTGTGAAAACAGCATCTCGTTGTCTGCCTCACCATTGAAAGATATTGAATGGCGTGAAGTTGCTGTGGTAAATACGAACTAAACTCGCCATGGAAAGTTAAGTCTTGTCATTTGAAGTGTAAGTACCCTTTTAATATCGGGATATGTGTTAATTACTGCCAATCAACCACTCTGGCACTGAAAATTAACTATTACAAGTGGAGAGCCTTGTCCTTCAGGTATTGTTGTTGTAGATTTCAAAAATGTAAAATTTTTAATTAACTTTTTTTTACTTTTCCTTTCTGTCGCTTTTTTCTGTCTCTCTTTCTTTCCCTCTCTTTATTTATCTTTCTGTACCTGATTTGACATTCAATTCACCCATTCTAATTTACACTTCCTTCTCAGTCCTTGTGCTGTTAATTTCACAATCCTTCAATCTGATTGGTTATGGAGATACACAGTTGCTTGCCCTGTTCACTCAGGTCCCAGATGCCTGGTTTTCCTCGCTGCGACATTATCAGCTCACACTTCCAGCAACTTGCCACGCAAAAAAATTAAAAAACCTGAACATGCAAGGGCAAGTCTAACTAACAGCAGACGCCATTAAATGCCCTGCTACAGCAATATTTGACCCATATGACACTTCTTCAACAAAAAATATTATGCCAGAAAATAAGTATCCCAATTTTGTACCAATTTGAATCAGGTGTATACAATATCTACAGCCGGAGCAAGGTAGTAATAGATTTAACGACTGATCTTCAGAAACGCCAACTTGCTGTATTTAATAGAAAGTCAATTTTTTCAGTGTCCAGTTTTTCTGTTTCTGTAAATTTCTGAAACCCTTCTACCACAACATGACTTCTTTAGAACAAATATATTAAATATTAATTTATTAAAGGGCAAGGAGTGTGAAGAATTCCTAAAATGTGTCATGAGAACTTTCTTAATCCGTATATTTCTAGCCTAACGAGGAAGGAAGCAGTGCTGGATCTAGTTCTAGGGAATGAAGTAGGACAAGTGGAGTGTGTTCCAGTGGTAGAACATCAGGGTAATAGTGATCATAATATAATTAGGTTTAATATGGAAAAGGACAAAGAAAAATCAACAGTAAAAATACCCAACTGGAAGAGAGCCAATTTTAGTGATTTGAGAAGGAATCTAGCACAGGTGGACTGGAAACAAAGATTTTCCAAGAAAACAGTAAATGAGCAATGGCAGGCCTTCAATGAGATAGCTTGGGTACAAGCCAAACATATTCCCATAAGGAGGGAAGGTAGAGCATCCAAAGGTAGAGCTCCCTGGATGACAAAAGAATTTGGGGTTAAAATAAAACAGAAAAAAGTTTATGACAAATGTCAGGTACAAAATACAGTCGAAAACCAGAGAGTACAGTGAGAAATTGAAAGAGGATATAAGAAGGGCAAAGAGAGAGTCTGAGAGAAGGTTAGTGGGTAGCATAAAAGGGAACCCAAAAATCTTTTATATACATATAAAAGTAAAAGAATAGTCAAAGGAATGGTAGGACAGACTTGGGACAAAAAAGGAAATCTTCTTGTGGAGGCAGAGGGCATGACTGAGATACTGAATGAACTTTGCATGCGTCTTCACAAAAGAGGATGAAGTTAATGTTGCAGTAGAGGAGGAGGGAATAGAGATATTGGATAGGATGAAAATATAGGAAGGAGCTGCTAATTAGGTTGGCATCACTCAAAGTTAACAAATCACCCGGTCGAGATGGGATGCATCCTCGGTTGCTGCAGAAAGCAAGGGTGGTGATAGCAGAAGCTTTGACCACAATCTTTCAATCCTCCTTGGATATGGGAGTGGTGCCAGAGGACTGGTGGATTGCAAATGTTACACCCCTATTCAAAAAAGGGCAGAGGGATAAACTTGGTAACTACAGGCCAGTCACTCTAACATCACTAGAGACTATTGACAAAGACAAAATTAATTCTCACTTGAAGTATGGGTAAATTAGAGACAGCCAGCATGGATTTGTTAAAGGCAAAATGTGTCTGATAACCTGCTTGAGTTCTTTGATGAAGTAAGAGAAGGTTGATGAAGGTAGTGTCGTAGATGTTGTATATATGGGCGTTCAAAGGGCAATTTATAACGTACCACATAATAGATTTATTTGGAAAATAGAAGCACACGGGGTTAAAGGGATGGTGGTAACTTGGGTACGTAATTGGCTGAGGTAGGAAGCAGAGAGCAGTGGTGAACGGATGTTTTTCTGACTGGAGAGAAGTCTGCAGTGGCGTCCCCCATGGGTCGGTATTAGGACCATTGCTTTTCTTGTTATATATAAATGACCTGGACTTAGGAGTACAATTTTGAAGTTTGAGGATGATTATTTACTATGTTGCATAGTTTTGTATCATCCCCAAACTTCTAAATTGTACTCCCTATAATGTAGTAAATATTGAGGAGGGTATTCGCAGACATCAGGAGGACTTAGATAGGCTGGTAAAATGGGCAGACAGATGACAGATGCTAATTAAATGCGGTTAAGTGTGAAGTGATGCACTTTGGGAGGAACAACATGGAAAGCAGTATAATCTAAATGATACTATTTTGAGGGGGTGCAAGATCAGAGGGACCTGGGGATGCACATTCACAAATCTTTGAAGGTGGCAGGGAAAATTGATAAAATGGTTAAGAAAGCATATGGGATACAGGGCTTTGTAAATAGGGAGGTCGCACAACACCAGGTTATAGTCCAACAGTTTTATTTGAAATCACAAGCTTTCGGAGCTATCGATTGCCCCTTCCTCAGGTGAAGTAAATAGATACAGAATCGCCAAAGCATATATAGATAGAGAACAAAGCATGTGTACCTTACAATTGCAGACAACTAAATTAAATCATCCTGACTATCTGCCGAGGTGTGATAAAGTTAATCAGGTCAGCCAGGAAGGTACCACATCAAAGACATAGTAAGATACAACTGAGACAATGAGGTGGAGTCGCAGGGGGTCTAACGTGTCAAAAGCTGCCGTCTGTATGTAAAACGAAAAGCTTTAAAATTTTTACTTTTTTACTGGGAAAATTTTTACTTTTTTACTGGGAATCACATCTGTGAACAAGCCAACGACGACTCGAGTCCGGATCACGTCATGTATCGTGACATGAACCCAAGATCCCGGTTGAGACCGTCTTCATGAGTGCGGAACTTGGCTATCTAAATAGGGCATTGAATAAATAAACAAGGAAGTCATGCTAAACCTTTACAAATCACTGGTTGGGTCTCAGCTGCAGTATTGTGTACAATTCAGGGCACCACACTTTAGGAAGGATGTCAAGGCTTTTGGAGAGGGTGCAGAGGAGGTTTACCAGGATGATACCAGCGATGAGGGACTTCATTTATGTGGAGAGATTAGAGAATTATAGAATGATACAGCGCAGAAGGAGGCCATTTGGCCTAGCGTGCCTGTGTCAACTCTTTGGTAGAGCTATTCAATTAGTCCCACTCCCCTGCTCTTTCCCCACAGCCCTATAATTTTTTTTCCCTTCAAGTAATTATCCAATTCCCTTTTTAAAGTTACTATTGAATTTGGTTCCACCACCCTTCCAGGCAGTGCATTCCAGTTCATAACTCACTGCGTAAAAAAATTGTCCTCACGTTGCCTCTGGTTTGTTCGCCAATCCCAGAAGCTGGGATTGTTCTCCTTAGCGCAGAAAAGGTTAAGGGGAGCTTTAATGGAGGTATTCCAAAATATAAGGGGTTTTGATAGAGCAAGTAGGGAGAAACTGTTTCCTCTGGCAAGTGGGTTGGTAACCAGAGGTCATAGATTTAAAATGACTGGCAAAATAACTAGAGGGGAAATGAGGAGAATTTTTTTCACACGGAGGGTTGTTAAGATACGGAATGCACCACCTGACGGTGGTAGAAGCAGATTCCATAGGAACTTTCAAAAGGTAATTGGACATGTACTTGAAGAGAACTAATTTGCAGTGTTATGGGTTAAAAAGCTGGGGGTGTGGGACTAAATTGGACAGCTCTTTCAAAGAGCTGGCACAGGCACGACGGGCTGAATAGCCTCCTTCTGTGCTGTAATATTCTATGATTCTATACACTTCACTGCAAAATTTTTTTTAAATTCATTCATGGGATGTGGATCTCGCCAGCAAGGCCAGCATTTATTCCCCATCCCTGATTGTCCTCGAGAAGGTGCTGGTGAGCTGCTTTCTTGAATACAACTGCTAGGACATTTCTGAGAGCAGTTAAGAGTCAACCACATTGCTGTGGGTCTGGAGTCACATATAGGCCAGACTGGATAAGGGCGGCAGATTTCCTTCCCTAAAGGACATTAGTGAACCAGATGGGTTTTTACAATCCTGTAGTTTCATGGTCACCATTACTGCTACTAGCTTTTTATTCCAGATTTATTTAATACAAAAATCACTGAAAGTAGCAACACAGGTTAACAAGGCCATAAAAAAACAAACCAAGCACTAGGTTTTACTTCTAGAGGGATTGAATTGAAAAGTAGAGAAATTATGTTAAACTTGTATTTAACCTTGGTTAGACCATACTTGGAGTACTGCGTACAATTTTGGTCGCCATATTATGAAAAGGATATAGAGGTACTTGAGAGGGTGCAAAAAAGATTTATAAGGATGATACCAGAAATGCGAGGGTATACCTATCAGGAAAGGATGAACAGGCTGGGTCTCTTTTCTCTTGAAAAGAGAAGGTTGAGGGGTGACCTAATATAGGTCTTTAAAATCATGAAAGGTTTTGATAGAGTAGATACAGAGAGTGTTTCCACTTGTGGGGAAGAGCAAAACTAGAGGCCATCAGTATAAGATAATCACCAAGAAATTAAATAGGGAATTCAGAAGAAACTTCTTTACCCAGAGTGGTGAGAATGTGGAACTCGTTACCACAGGGAGTGGTTGAAGCAAATAGTATAGATTACATTGGATATATGGCATTTAAGGGGAGGCTAGATAAGCATATGATGGAGAAGGGAAGAGAGGGTTAAGCTGATAGAGTTAGATGAGGAAAGATGTGAGGAGGCTCAAGTGGAGTATAATTGTCGGCATAGACTGGTTGGGCCGAAGCGCCTTTTTCTGTGCTGTATATCCTATGTAAATTCTCCAGCTGCCATGGTGGGATTTGTACTCATGAAATTGATTTCTAACACAGAAAATAATGGGTAAATGCGTGATTTACCTCAATTTAAAAAAAGGAGAGGGGAAGCAATGACAATTTTAAGAGCATTACGGAAACCGCTATTTGTTGCGGCACTCCTTTTGCTATCATTACGGTAGCAAGGTACCTGACTGACAACCTGGATGACGTCATGCGTTAAGTGCCGAGCGCTCAGAAGCGGTGCTTTTCGGCAGCGGCTGAAAGGAGAGGAGGGGAGAGAGAGAGAGAGAGAGAGAGGAAAAAAAAGGAAAGGGGGAAAAAAGGGGCAACAGTTCACAAGAAGAAAAAGAAACATTTACTTTTATTATATATATAGAAAAAAAACAAGCAACAAAAAAAAAGGGTACAACAGGAAAGTTTGCACCCAAAAGAGTATTTAAAAAAAAAAGCAACGGAAAGAAACGGACGGTAGTATTGAGGATTTGGGTCGGCGGTGGAGTGAGTGGGGGGCGCGAGCCGCCACTGGAAAGAGCGGCGAGCGGCGCGAGCTGTTGTTGACTCTGGGGGTTGGGAATCTTCGGCCGCTCGCTCGCTCTCCCTCCTCCCTCCCTCAACTCGGCTGCAACAAACATGGAGGCCGTGCCGTGAGCTTTTGAGGGGAGATGGGAAAACATTAACACCATTCACTCTCAGCAGCATCGTCGTCCGTTAATCGCGAGAGAGAGAGAGAGAGAGAAAAAAAGAGGGAAATGTTTCCAGGAGAAGCGCCGCCGGCGCGCAGCAGCCACTCGGCGTTTCTTCTTCTTCGTCTTCTTCATAGTCAGCGTCTCACTCGCCTATGGAGGAGTCTCTAAGAACCGCTCGCTATGCCCAATTCGAGCAAGGGGAATGGAGAATTGCCCCTGCCGCCCGGTTGGGAAGAGGCCACCGATTACGACGGGAAGCTGTACTACATCGACCACAACACCAAGCAGACGAGTTGGGTCGATCCTCGCGACAGGTGGGTAGGCCCTGGTTAGCAACCCAAACACAGCGCCCATTTTTTTTTACTTGCCAAATAAGGTCGTGGTGCACTGCGCATGCGTAATATAAAACAGTGTGATGGGGGTGGGGGAGTCGAGCACCAGCGTCCACATTGCGCGTGCGCGGCATTCCAATATATCTCGCCCCATTCCTTTGCCACTTTTTATTTTTGAGGTCATTCCAGTGCGCATGCTTTACATTCCTGGATTCGCTGCCCGCTGAAGAAAAGCGCACGGCAATTTTAAAAGGATAATGACATTTGCCAGAAACTGTTTTTTATCTCTGAAGTAGAATCAGGTTTTTTAATATAGTTAGTACAGGCGATATATTAAAGCATTTGAAATAAATTCAGGCTCCACAATTGTCTTGATTAAACCCTTTTCAAATATGAAACGCAATAGCCAGTGGTTGATTTTAAAAATGTCAGTTTTCGAGCATTTTCAGTCTTGTGTGGTTTATGTCGTCTTGCAGCTTAAATAATTAAATAAAGGTTGGCTAAAGACAGTAGAGAGAAAGGATCTTAGCTTGGACAATCAAGATGTAGAATCAGTTAGGGTGGAGCTAAGAAACAACAAGGGGCAGAAAAAGAAAGAAAGACTTGCATTTATGTAGGGCCTTTCACGACCACTGGATATAAGAACATAAGAAATAGGAGCAGGAGCAGGAGTAGGCCATAACGGCTCCTTGAGCCTACTCCGCCATTCAGTAAGATCATGGCTGATCATTGACCTCAACTCCACTTTCCTGCCCGATCTCCATATCCCTTGATTCCCCTAGAGTCCAAAAATCTATTGATCTCAAAGACTCAGCATCTATAGCCCTCTGGGGCAGAGAATTCCAAAGATTCACAACCCTCTGAGTGAAGAAATTCCTCCTCATCTCGGTCTTAAATGGCCTACCCCTTATCCGGAGACTATGCCCCCTAGTTCTAGACACTCCAGCCAGGGGAAACAACCTCTCGGCATCTACCCTGTCAATCCCCCTCAGAATCTTGTATGTTTCAATGAGATCACCTCTCATTCTAATAAACTCCAGAGAGTATAGGCCCATTCTACACAATCTCTCATCCCAGGAATCAATCTAGTGAACTTTCGTTGCACTGCCTCCAAGGCAAGTATACCCTTCCTTAGATAAGGAGACCAAAACTGTGCACAGTACTCCAGGTGTGGTCTCACCAAGGCCCTGTACAATTGTAGCAAGACTTCCTTACTCTTCTACTCCAACCCCCTTGCAATAAAGGCCAACATGCCATTTGCCTTCCTTATTGCTTGCTGTACCTCCGTGTCAGCTGTGGCTCAGTTGGTAGCACACTTGCCTCTGAGTTAGAAGGTTGTGGGTTCAAGTCCCACTTCAGGGACTTGAGTACATAAAGCTACGCTGATACTCCAGTGCAGTGCTGAAGGAGTGCTGCACTGTCAGAGGTGCCGTCTTTTGGATGAGACGTTAAACCGAGGCCCTGTCCGCTCTCTCCGGTGGACGTAAAAGATCCCATGGCACTATTCAAAGAAAAGTAGGGGAGTTATCCCTGGTATCCTGGCCAATATTTCTCCCTCAACCAACATAACAAAAGCAGATTATCTGGGCATTTTCACATTACTGTTTGTGGGAGCTTGCTGTGTGCAAATTGGCTGCCGCGTTTCCCACATTACAACAGTCACTCCATTTCAAAAGTACTTATTTGGCTGTAAAACGCTTTGAGACGTCCGATGGTCGTGAAAGGCGCTATATAAATGCAAGTCTTTTACCTGCATGCTAGCTTTCTGTGTTTCTTGCTCGAGGACACCCAAATCTCTCTGAACACCAACATTTGAAAGTTTCTCACCATTTAAAAAATATTCTGTTTTTCTATTCTTCCTACCAAAATGAATAATGTCACATTTCCCTACGTTATACTCCATCTGCCACCTTACTGCCCACTCACTTAGTCTATCGATATCCCTTTGCAGACTCTTTGTGTTCTCCTCACAGCTTACTGTCCCACCTAGCTTTGTATTGTCAGCAAACCTGGATACATTACACTCAGTCCCTTCATCTAGGTCATTAATATAGATTGTAAATAGCAGAGGCCCCAACACTGATCCTTGCGGCACCCCACTAGTTACAGCCTGCCAACCTGAAAAAGATCTGTTTGTCCCAACTCTCTGTTTACTGTCCGTTAACCAATCCTCTAGCCATGCTCCTACATTATCCCCAACCCCATGAGCCCTAATCTTGTGTAATAACCTTTTATGTGGCACCTTATCGAATGCCTTTTGGAAATCCAAATATACTACATCCACTGGTTCCCCTTTATCTACTCTGCTAGTTATATCCTCAAAAAACTCTAAAAATTTGTCAAACACGATTTCCCTTTCATAAAACCATGTTGATTCTGCCTAATCATGTTATGATTTTCTAAGTGCCCTGATACCACTTCCTTAACGATGGATTCCAGCATTTTCCCAACGACTGATGTCAGGCTAACTGGCCTGTAGTTCCCTGTTATCTCTCTCCCTTCTTTCTTGAATAGCGGTGTTACATTTGCGACCTTCCAAACCACTGGGACCGTTCTAGAATCTAGGGAATTTTGGAAAATCAAAACCAATGCATCCACTATCTCTTCAGCCACGTCTTTTAGAACCCCAGGATGTAGTCCGTCAGGTCCAGGGGATTTGTTGGCTTTTAGTCCTATTAGTTTCTCTAGTACTTTTTCTCTACTTATATTAATTACGTTAAGTTCCTCACCCTCATTAGACCCTTGGTTCCCCACCATTTTTGGTCTGCTTTCTGTGTCTTCTACTGTGAAGACAGATACAACATATTTGTTAAACGTTTCTGCCATTTCCTTATTCCCCATTATAATTTCTCCTGTCTCAGCCTCTAAGGGACCAACGTTTACTTTTGCTACTCTCTTCCTTTTTACATACTTGTAGAAGCTCTTACAATCTACTTTTATATTTCTTGCTAGTTTTCTCATTCTATTTTTTCCCTTTTTATCAAATTTTTGGTCATCCTTTGCTGGTTTCTGGAACTCCCAATACTCAGGCTTACTACTATTCTTCGCAACATTATAAGCTTCTGCTTTCAATCTATTGCTATCATTAACTTCTTTTGTTAGCCACAGTTGGATCACTTTTCCCGTGGAGTTTTTGTTTCTCAAAGGAATGTATTTTTGTTGAGAATCATGAAATATTTCTTTAAATGCTAGCCACTGCTTATCTACCACCGTACCTTTTAATCTATTTTTCCAATCTACCTTAGCCAACTCGCCCCTCATACCTATGTAATTGGCTTTATTTAAGTTTAAGACTCTAGTTTCAGACTTAGGCAAGTCACTCTCAAACTTAATGTCAAAGTTTCGAATGTGACGTCTCAAAGCACTTTACAACCAATCAAGTACTTTTGGAGTGTAGTCACTGTTGTAATGTGGGAAACACTGGTGGGAGTAGTTTATAGACCCTCTTAACAGAATTGTAGTAGTATCAATCGGTGAATTAGAGGTGCATGTAACAAGGGTAATACAGTAATCATGGCGGAATTTAATCTTACATAGGATTACATAGGAAAAACAGCACAGAAACAAGCCATTTGGCCCAACCAGTCTATGCTGGTGTTTATGCTCCACTCGAGCCTCCTCCCGTCTTTACTCATCTAACCCTATCAGCGTAACCCTCTATTCCCTTCTCCCTCATATGCTTATTTAATCTTAAATGCATATACTATTCGCTTCAACCACTCCCTGTGGTAGTGAGTTCCACATTCTCACCACTCTCTGGGTAAAGAAGTTTCTTCTGAATTCCCTATTTCATTTTTTTGGTGACTATCTTAATTTGATGGCCTCTAGTTTTGCTGTTCCCCCACAAGTGGAAACACTCTTTCTCTATCTACTCTCTGAAAACCTTTCATGATTTTAAAGACCTCCATTAGGTCTTTAAAGAGAAAAGAGACCCAGCCTGTTCATCCTTTCCTGATAGGTGTACCCTTGCATTTCTGGTATCATCCTTGTAAATCTTCTCTGCACCCTCTCCAGTGCCTCCACGTCCTTTTTATAATATGGCGACCAGAATTGCACACAGTACTCCAAGTGTGGTCTAACCAGGGTTCGATACAAGTTTAGCATAACTTCACAACTTTTCAATTCTATCCCTCTAGAAATAAACCCTAGTGCTTGGTTTGCTTTTTTATGGCCTTGTTAACCTGTGTCGATACTGTTAGTGATTTGTGTATTTGTACTCCTAGATCCCTTTGTCCCTCTATCCCATTTAGATTCTTATTTTCCAAGAAAAATGTGACCTCCCTATTTTTCTTACCAAAATGTAATACCTCACATTTATCTGTGTTCAATTTATTTGCCAATTATATGCCTGTTCTGCAAGTTTATTAATGTCGTCTTGTAATTTGTTGCAGTGCTCCTCAGTATTGGCTCCCCCCCCCCACCCCCCCCAAATTTACTGTTGTCCGCAAATTTAGAAATTGTGTTTTTGATTCTAAGGTCTAAATCGTTAATATAAATTGTGAACAACAGTGGTCCCAGCACTGATCCTTGTCGAACACCACTTCCCACATTTTGCCACTCTGAATAGCTACCCTTTATCCCTACTCTCTGCTTTCTGTCTTGAAGCCAGCTAACTATCCATTCTGCCTTTTGTCCCCTGACTCTGCATTCCATGACTTTATTCATTAGTCTATCATGTGGTACCTTATCGAAGGCCTTTTTGAAAATCTAGATAAATTACATCTACTGCATTACCCTTGTCTACTCTCTCTTACCTCCTTCAAAAATTCAATTAGGTTGGTCAAGCAAGACTTTCCCTTCTGAAATCCATGCTGACTATTTATTATTATTTTTCGTTTCTAGATGTTCTTCTATTTTCTCCTTTAGTAGAGATTCTATTAATTTTCCTACCACCGCTGTTAAGCTGACTGGCCTATAGTTCCCTGGACATGTTTTATCTCCCTTCTTAAATATAGGTATTACGTTAGCTATCCACCAGTCCTCTGACACTACACCTTTTTGAACGAATTACTAAATATGTGTAGTAATACCTGTGCTATTCCCTAGATTCTATTAAAATGCCCGGATGTAATCCGTCCGGACTAGGGGTTTTATCCTCTTTGAGTTTTCTTAGTTTATTTAGTATATCTCCTTTGTTTTATTTTAAATGCAGTTAACTCATTACTAATCTCATCATCCGATGTCATCTCCACCTGTTCTATTTCCCTGGTAAATACTGAAGCAAAGTCATTATTTAATATCTCTGCCCTCTATTGCTGCCTGTGGTATTATCCTCTCCATCCCTTAGTGGCCCTATTCCCATCCTGATCTTTTTTTTATTTATGTGCCTGTAAAATATTTTACTATTTTGTTTTATGTTCCTTGATAATTTAATTTCATAGTTCCAATTTGGCTTCCTAATTGTTTTTTTGACTTCTCTCATAATCCCTTCATATTCTCCCTTATCATGCTCTCTCCTGCTGTCCATGTACTTAATGTATGCCTCTTTCCTTACCCTCAGTTTTTCCCTTATGGCTTTATTCATCCACGGTGTCTCATTAGTATTTAGCTTGCTCTTGTTAATTAGCAGAATATATTTTTCCTGGACTCTGTTGAACATCATTTTAAATGTTTCCCATTGCTGTTCTACATCATTGTTTGCCAATACCGTTGTCCATATAGACTGGGCAAACCAAATTTGCAGTAATAGTAAGAAGGAAAGACTTGCATTTACGTAGCGCCTTTCACAAGCACTGGACGTCCCAAAGCGCATTACAGCCAATTAAGTACTTTTTGAAGTGCGGAGGACAAGTTCAGGGAATGCATTCAACATAGTTTTCTAGATCAGTATACTGAGGAACCAACTAAGGAACAGGCTATTTCAGATCTAGTAATGAGACGGTTGATTAATAGCCTTGTAGTAAACGATCCTCTGGGGAAGAGTGATCATAATATGGTAGAATTTTAAATTGAGTTTGAGAGTGATTTAGTTATGTCTGAAATTAGGGTCTTAAATCCGAACTGAGCAAACTATGTAGGTAGGAGGGGCGCGTTGGCTAATGTAGATTGAGAAACTAGATTAAAAGATATGGTGGTAGATAAGCAATGGCAAACATTTACAGAAATAATTCATAATTTGCAACAAATATACATTCCCTGAAGGGATTAAAAACTCCACGGGAAAAGTGGTCCAATCGTTAAACATAGTATTAGATTAAAGGAAGAGGCTTGTAATGTAGCTAGAAAGAGTAGTAAGCCTGGGGATAGGGAGGATTTTAGAATTTAGCAAAGGATGACCATGAAATTGATCAAGAGAGAGAAAATAGAATATGAGAGTAAACTAGCAAGAAACATAAAAACAGATAGGTATGTAAAAAGGAAGAGATTAGTGAAAGTAATCATAATGGTAGTCAGTAAATGAATACTTTGTATCTGTCTTCACAGTAGAAGACACAAAAAAATACCGGAAATAATGGGGAACCAAATAGTGGGGAACCAGGGACCTAATGAGAGTCAGGAACTTAAAAAGTACAGGAGAAGTTAATGGAACTTAAAGCCGACAAATCCCCTGGACCTGATGGCCTACATCCTAGGGTTTTAAAAGAGGTACTGCAGAGAGAGTGGATGCAGTGGCTTTGATCTTCCAGAATTCCCTAGATTCTAGAATGGTCCCCATGTATTGGAGGGTAGCAAATGTAACCCCACTATTCAAGAATGGAGGGAGAGAGAAAACGGGGAACTGTAGGCCAGTTAGCCTGACATTAGTAGTCGAGAAAATGCAAGAATCTATTATTAGGGACGTGGTAACAGGGCACTTAGAAAATCATAATATGATTGAGCAGAGTCAACACAGATTTATGAAAGGGAAGTCATGTTTGACAAATCTTTTTTGAGGTTGTAACGAGCAGGGTAGATAAGGGGGAATCAGAGGATGTCGTGTGTTTGGATTTTAAATAAAAGCATTTGACAAGAGGTTATTACACAAAATTAGGGCTCATGAGATTGGGGGTAATATATTAGCATGGATTGAGGATTGGTTAATGGACAGAAAACAGAGAGTAGGAATAAACGGGTAATTTTTGGTTTGGCAGGCTGTAACTATCGGCAGCATGCTATAGACAGAGCTAAGCGATTCCACAATCAACTGATCAGATCAAAGCTCTGTAGTCCTGCCACATCCAGTCGTGAATGGTGGTGGACAATTAAACAACTAACGGGAGGAGGAGGCTCCATGAATATCCCCATCCTCAATGATGGCGGAGCCCAGCACGCAAGTGCAAAAGTCAAGGCTGAAGCGTTTGCAATCATCTTCAGCCAAGAACACCGAATGGATGATCCATATCAGCCTCCTCCTGAGGTCCCCACCATCACAGAAGCCAGTCTCCAGCCAATTCGATTCACTCCACGTGATATCAAAACATGGCTGAGCGCACTGGATACAGCAAAGGCTATGGGCCCCGACAACATTCTGGCTGTCATGAACTAGCCCTGCCTCTAGCCAAGCTGTTCCAATACAGCTACAACACTGGCATCCACCCGACAATGTCCTGTCCACAAAAAGCAGGACAAATCCAATCTGGTCAATTACTGCCCAATCAGTCTACTCTCAATCATCAGCAAAGTGATGGAAGGTGTCATCGACAGTGCTATCAAGCAGCACTTACTCACCAATAACCTGTTCGCCGATGCTAAGTTTGGGTTCCACTACGACCACTTGGCTCCAGACCTCATTACAGCCTTGGTCCAAACATGGACAAAAGAGCTGAATTCCAGAGGTGAGATGAGAGTGACTGGCCTTGACATCAAAGCAGCATTTGACTGAGTCTGGCATCGAGGAACCCAAGTAAAATTGAAGTCAATGGGAACCAGGGGGAAAACTCTCCACTGGCTGGGTCATACCTAGCACAAAGGAAGATGATTGTGGTTGTTGAAGGTCAATCATCTCAACCCCAGGACAATGCTGCAGGAGTTCCTCAGGGCAGTGTCCTAGGCCCAACCATTTCAGCTGTTTCATCAATGACCTTCCCTCCATCATAAGGTCAGAAGTGGGGATGTTCGCTGATGATTGCACGGTGTTCAGTTCCATTCGCAACTCCGATAATGAAGCAATCCATGCCCGCATGCAGCAAGATATGGACGACATTCAGGCTTGGGCTGATAAGTGACAACTAACATTCACGCCACACAAGTGCCAGCAATGACTATCTCCAATAAGCGAATGTCTAACCACTGCCCCTTGACTTTCAACGGCATTACCATTGCCGAATCTCCCACCATTAACATCCTGGGGGTTGGGGGTCACTATTGACCAGAAACTTAACTGGACTAGCCACATAAATACTGTGGCAACAAGAGTGGGTCAGAGGCTAGGTATTCTGCAGCGAGTGTCTCACCTCCTGACTCCCCAAAGCCTTTCCACCACCTACAAGGCACAAGTCAGGAATGTGATGGAATACTCTCCACTTGCCTGGATGAGTGCAGCTCCAACAACACACAAGAAGTTTGACAACATCCAATACAAAGCAGCCTGCTTGATTGGCACTCCATCCACCACCTTAAACATTCACTCCCTCCACCACCAGCACACCGTGGCTGCAGTGTGTACCATCTACAAGATGCACTGCAGCTGCTTGCCTAGGCTTCTTCGACAACACCTCCCAAACCCGCGACCTCTACCACCTAGAAGGACAAGGACAAGGGCAGCTGGCGCATGGGAACACCATCACTTGCAAGTTCCCCTCTAAGTCCCACACCATCCTGACTTGGAAATATTTTGCTGTTCCTTCATCGTCGCTGGGTCAAAATCCTGGAACTCCCTCCCTAACAGCACGGTGTGAGTACCTTCACCACACGGACTGCAGCGGTTCAAGAAGGCGGCTCACCACCACCTTCTCGAGGGCAATTAGGGATGGGCAAGAAATGCTGGCCTTGCCAGCGACGCCCACGTCCCAAGAACGAATAAAAAAAAACTTACATTTTTCCAGTCCTGTCCTGATAACACTAAACCATTTTTCTTATGTGCTTTTTCTATTCTTGATTCTCACCAACTATTTTGCATACATCAACAAGTCTCTTCCCAAGAATCTTAAGGGTCTGTCATTGCCTCAAACCAGTTTCTCAACTCCATTTGGAATTCAGTTCCCATGTAACCTCAAGTAAACACCAAACAAAAACTGAGGAATGAAGAGGGTTGAAAAGTTAGATTTCAGCTGTAAAGTTGCATTATCCAAAGCACTTTGTGCTCTTGGTGATATAGTATCCTGTGTTGGAATTATAAACTATACTGGGTTATTATGGTGATGTGCAGAATTTAGGTAAGGTGCTGGTTTCTCGTGTGAAATGGGTGGCACAATTCAAATGCGCACCTGTAGACGTTGCCCCGAGGTCTGATCAAAATTGGGCCAGGGCCTCATCTGCCAATTGAGCATCCCGCTGCAGCTCACCAGTCGAGGCCTTCCTTTTAAGGACCCCTGGTTAGGCTGCTGAAGACCTGGAGCAACTGGGTGGTGCATGCGTGACGCAAGCTCCAATCTTTTGATGACCAATTTTGCAACACGGTCCTACAACTGGAATTAGGACCCCAATTTGCATATACAAGGCGCCTAGCGTCTATTCGAGGCGGGCACCCTACGTACTTGGAAGTCACTGACTTGCAGTTTTGCAGCCGGCGCACCTCCGGGGGATATCAGGTACAGGAGAAATCTTGCAGCTGCGGCTGGAAATCCAAATCCTTGATTTAACTTAAAAACAGTAGTGGTTCCAATACAGACCCCTGGGGCTCCATACTCAGCACTCTCACCTCTCCCCTCCGTGCCCTCGCCCCCACCCCTCTTTCCTGACAGTTCCTCTAACTGGTACCCATTGTTTTCTAAAATTAAAACAAAATGGTGGAAATACTCTGGTCAGGCAGTATCTGTGGAAAGAGAAACAGTTAGGGCTGGATTTTGAATGACCCATGGAGTCGGGTTTGGAGGAGTGTGGGGGGTTAAATTTGCGGGGTCGGGGTTTCCGACCCCATCCCGCCTCCACGCAATTTTGACAGAATCAGTCACGGGGTTCCCGACTCCGTCCCGCCTTCAAGAGGCGGGAGAGGCCATTAAAGCCCTTAACAAGCTCTAAATTGGCTCTGTAATGCCATTTTGAAATGCTGTAGCTAGTTTAACCCTCTTCTGACGTGAAGCACGCCTGGTGTGAAACACTCCAGTGAAACCTGGCGGGAGCACAAGTGGATAGCTGACTATCGGCTGCAGGTCCACTATTACAACGGAGATGTGATGAAGGTAGTAGTAGTAGTATTAGGTCTGAACGTCGCCTCTGATGCTGCTGCATTGAATGTCTTCAGAGACTGCCGGGGAGGACTTGCTTGAAAAAAAAATTCTCTCTCTGTCCTACACACACACACCCCCCCCCCCATTTTTGCATCCAGGTCCACTCACATCAAAAGCCAGGCAGGTCCTCTCTCAGCAACAGTCTCTGAGACTAGGCAGTCAGCAATGATGACATTATCAGAGGCGACTTTCAGACTGAAAAGACTAATTAGTTCATGGGTTCCCACATGCTCCAACTCAATTGGCCAATTAAGTGAAAATTGCATCATTCATCCACATTAATCTGGAGTCGGGGGGGAAACACGAAATGCGGATTACACGGCCCCAACCCGACCCCAAGACAAAATCCAGCCCTTAATGTTTCAGGTCAATGACCTTTCATCAGAACTGGTAAAAGTTAGAGATGTAGCAGGATTTAAGCAAGTACGGAGGCAGGGAAAGAGGGGAGTGGAGGAAAGAACAAAAGGGAAGGTCTGTGATGGGTTGGAAGGCAGGAGAGATTAAATGACAAAAGGGATGGTAATGGAACAATTAAAGAAACAAAAGATGGGTCGAGAGGAGGTGTAACTGGGAATAGCAGAATCATTACCAACAGCTGCTGCCCGAAAAAATGGGGCATTGCTTATAATCTGAAATTGTTGAACTCAATTTTGAGTCCGGAAGGCTGCAAATTGCCGAATTGAAAGATGAGGTGCTGTTCCTTGAGCTTA
Source organism: Squalus acanthias (assembly GCA_030390025.1). Lineage (NCBI taxonomy): Eukaryota > Metazoa > Chordata > Chondrichthyes > Squaliformes > Squalidae > Squalus > Squalus acanthias. Next base: position 178,782,497 of record CM059427.1, on the reverse strand, counting down.
CATTGAGCTTTCATTGGAACAGTATTGGAGGCCGAGGTCGGAGTCGGGCGGAGAATTAAAATGACAAGCGATCGGAAGCTCGGGGACACGCTTGCAGACTGAACGGAGGTGTTCTGCAAAGCGGTCACCCAATCTGCCTTTGGTCTCCCCAGTGTAGAGGAGACCGCATTGTGAGCAGCGAACACAGTATACTAAATTGAAGGAAGTACAAGTAAATTGCTGTTTCACCTGGAAGGAGTGTTTGGGGCCCTGGAAGGAGTGTTTGGGGCCCTGGACGGTGGGAAGGGAGGAGGTAAAAGAGCAGGTGTTGCATCTCCTGCGCTTGCACGGGAAGGTCCCTTGGGAAGGGGAGGGGTTATTGGGGATGGTTAAGGAGTGGACCAGGGTGTCACAGAGGGAACAGTCCCTTCGGAATGCTGAAAGGGGAGGGGAAGATGTGTTTGGTGGTGAGATCACGCAGGAGGTGGGGAAATGGAGGAGGATGATCCGTTGAATGTGGAGGCTAGTGGGGTGGAAGGTGAGGACAAGGGGAACTCTATCGCGGTTCTGGGAGGGAGGGATAGGGGTGAGAGCAGTTGTGCGGGAAATTGGATGGACACAGCCGAGGGCCCTCAACCGAGGATTCCCCTCCACCGTGGTTGACCGGGCCTGTGATCAATGCACTTTATTATTTCCTTAAAGAACTCTATTAAATTTATCAGACAGAATTAGACTTTTACAAATCTGTGCTGGTTGTCAATTAACCTGTCTTCCTAAGTGGGTATTAATTTTATCCCATATTAAGGCATCTAGAAGTTTACTCACTGCCAACATAGCTTTAAGCATGAATATTTTGCCTTACAGATCCTTCTTTGTTTCATAGTTAGTCTAAAATGCAATGCTTTGAGCAAAGATAAAACTAATTATAATTCCTTTCAAGAAAGTTTCCTTGAGTGACCATCAAAAAATAGCTCCTTACCTACAATATCAAATATATTAGGAAAACAAAAAAGATTGGAAAGGGATAAGAGGATTTTTTTTAAAAACAGGCATAAATGGAAATAGTGAAGGATTTTATAAACACACAAAAAGTAAAAGAATAGTTAAAAGGTAAGGCTGATTAGAGAAGAGAAAATAAATCTATGCAGGGTGAAGGAATTGGTGGAAATATTAAATGAAAAAATGACCTCAGTTTTCACAATGAAGTGGTAGGGAAATGAAAGGATACAAGAGGAAGTGGAGCAGTCAGATTGGATAATTATAGATAAGGAAGCAGTACTGAAAACGTGGAACTTGGAAGTGCAAAAGTCTTCAGATCCTGATGACGTACACCCTGGAATGCTGAGGGAAGTCAAGAGAGAAAATACTAGATACTCTAGCTTCAATCTTTTAAACATCATCTTTGAATATGACAGTTGCCACAGGGAAAGGGATGTTTAGAAAATCTATTGGTTAAAGCAGGTAGCTTCAATGTATACATATCAGATATATTTTATATTAGGTAACATTTTATTTTCTGAGGAAATTGTTATTTTCTAAATAGTCTGCTCATTTTATATTGTTACTGTCAGTGATGGCCTGGCTTCAATTAAGCCATATTTGTGGCTAAATAAAATGAGTTGTCGTGACCAAACTCCTTGCTGACACTCATGCCTAATTGTGTAAGTGAGAGATTTAGAGATATGCCTGTATATGAACAAAATAATAACCTAGGCATGCAATGCAAAATATGTTTGGAATGCAAAACACCCAGATTGATTATCTCACTGCTCGAAACATGTTTGCAGAGCTAGAACAATGTAAATAATAGGCTTCAGGTTCATTGAATCAGTGGAATGTGACAGATGCTGTGGTGCAGTATGCTGAACAGGGTGTAAGTATGTGCTTAAAGTTGAATTCTAGAAATAGTATGTTATTAAACACTTAAGGAACTGCATGCAATCTTGGATTGTGTATTATAATTTAAAGGATGTGTGCCTTGATCTAATCCTTTAAATTATGCCGTTTTTCTTTTAATAAAATACATTTTAAAAGCAGGAACTAATATCGATGTCTACTTACATACATTTTTAAAAATATTATTACGAAGTTGCACGTACTTTTTAACTTTGATGGGGCTTTTGAAACATGTGAAATGAGGATTTGATTTTAAAAAGATTAAATGGACAAAGTACCCATTACAAAATTATGATGCAAGTCTTGGAAATAGAATCATAGAATAGTTACAGCACGGAAGAAGGCCATTCGGCCCGTCGAGCCCGTGCCGACTCGCAGCTAGTCCCACTCCCCTGCCTTTTCCCTGTAGCCCTGCAAATTTTTTTCCTTCAGCTACTTATCCAACTCCCTTTTGAAAGATAAGATTGAGTCTGCCTCCACCACCCTTTCAGGCAGTGCATTCCAGATCTTAACCACTCGCTGCGTAAAAAAGTTTTTTCTTACATCGCCTTTGGTTCTTTTGCCAGTCACCTTAAATCTGTGTCCTCTGGTTCTCAACCCTTCTGCCAATGGGAGCAGTTTCTCTCTATCTACTCTGTCCAGACCCCTCATGATTTTAAACACCTCTATCAAATCTCCTCTTAATCTTCTCTGCTCCAAGGAGAACAACCCCAGCTTCTCCAGTCTATCACTGTAACTGAAGTCCCTCATTCCTGAAATGTACTTATTGCAGAATTGCGTTGCTAATAAAAAAAAAACCTCAGCTAATGCTCTGTCAGGATTTCAAATTATTTTTTTATTGATGGCCACAATGGTGATATCTATTTATTTATCTTTCTCTCTCCCTCTCTCTCTCACACATCTATCTCATATATATCTATAAATCTATCTCTCTCTCACGGCAGAAATTTCCCAGAGCTGGTGGGCTGTGAATGGAGGCCCAGATAACATGGAACAGCATGTTTTCTGAAGTCCATAGGTGAACTGAAAGTGCTCCAAGGCCGGCATTATAAATGCTTACTGGTGTAGCTGTAAGGTGTAGAATCAATGCAAACTGATATTCTGATGCAGATGGAAATAGAAGTCAGAGACTGACATAGTTGATCAGAAGAGGAGATTACAAGGTAGAGTCTGAGTTGTCATTGAGCTTTGGGCCTGAGATGCTGGTGGTTTGGTTGAAATGACTGAAAGAAATAGATAAAGGGCATAGTTTGCAAATCAAATGTGCACTGAAGTCATATTGTTGATACCAGATGGTACCATTTTGAGAATGGTGCAGGCAGACAGAACAGATTTGTAATGTTTGCTTGCATAACATGTTGACACACCTGATGTCCACAAACGCAGGCTTCCAGCGATCTTGAGTATGAAACGTGGCCAGTTTTCCTCTCTCTGACCTGCAGGCACTGAGGTCACTTGTAATGTCGCTGTAATCACCCTGACTGACGCTAGTTCATTCAACGCAGATCAAGCATTGAATCTGAGACCTTTATATTTAGTTATTCAGTGTGTAAACTTACTGACCCATCAACAGAGTAGAAAAAAATAAGTTCAGGAATAAAATTTGGTTGTGAATCTCCCTTCAAATTGGACTGGTAGAAAAGAGATGAGAAAAGCAAACAAAGGTATAGACCAGACCTCAGGGCAATTATAGGGAAGAGATGCGAAGGTGCAAGTTAAGCCATGGGTGAATTTACGAATAATAAATATACTCGTACAGGAAATAAAGGTGTTTGGCAAAATGATGCCAATGGACAAAGGACTATAATGTTCAGCAGGTTTACCCAGAAAATAATTAGGGACAGCATTGAAGGTGTTTAGTTACTTCTAGACAATGCTGTACAGTTCAATTCTGAGTTTAAGCCAATCTCCTCACGTCCATTAAGCTGATTTTATATTTTAGTTTTATGTTTGAAGGAGAAAGTGTGTGTGTATGTATAAAAGATATAATTTCCGATGCAAAATGATTTGCCTGTTGATGCTCCCCCTGGAATTCAGTGAAGTATTCAGTTGACTAATACTGACATTGTCGCAATGATAGTAATTTTGTTGAAAAGAGATTTCAGATTTTAATGCCATGAAATGAAGCATGTCTGATCTGTCTTAAGAGGACCATGTGAGATTTAGTGGCTGTGTAATGCTGTTCCAATCACCTCTGAGAATCCTATTAATCACATTTTCCTCTGATTGTTCTGTATGTGTGCGATAGGATAAGCAATCACTTAACCTCCAGGGCTAATATCTCCATTACTATTCATTAAAGTAGATCATTAGAATGCACTCTTTTATCCATTTCAATTAATTTTGAACAGCTTGATATTAATATTAAAACATTAGAATACAAAAAATGCTTCAAAGCTGTGCCATAGATTTAATTTTGTTTTCCATATTTTTGAGAAAGGGATTAATATTTCCACTGTTTTTGTGTATTTTTTAAATTTTTTATCATTGTAGTATAAACATTGACAAATTTCATGATCTTAATTCATCCTGTGAAAAAACTGAACATTGTGCATGTAGGTTGAACGATGATGGGCAGGGTTGTAATGAGCTTAACACAAATCGCCACTTTTTTGTATCTTATCTTGTTCCAGCTGCCCAAAACTCAGTACCATTCTGTGACTGAGATGTTGGGCAAGCAGCTAGTTCCCAGGACTTAATTTATGCAGCTGTGAGCATGTAGATGAGCCAGGTTGTCTTTCCCCTTTACAGTTCTACTGGGGGAACTCACTTGATAACCTGACAGAGATCGGGAGCTCACCTGACGCTTTAATTTGCTGTGCACATTAGAGCTAGCCAATGTGCTGATTGTGCATTTAGTTTCAATAATTTTGTGAATTGGTGTTAATGAAGTGAGCTATAACTTTTGCTCATGCTCCTAAAATTGCTTCTGGGTGTAAATGAGTCTAACACATTTGACCTGGCGATGACACATTTTTTGCAGCAATTAACAGGATGGTGTGCAGATATACTCAGGATTTACTTAATTTGCATGTCATGTTAGTTTCTCACTTATTTGAAGCTGGAGTTAAAGCACCAAAGTGACTGGTTAAGACAAAGGGAAGAGCAAAGCAGTAGATGGATAAAAGAAGTTATCAAAGAGTCTTTCAGTGAAAATAGCTCCATAGGTGTACAATCAAGGCTTTGTTTCCAAGCACTGGAGGAAGAGAAGGTGCAGGGACAAAAGGAGACCACAGCCTGGGACATTTGGGGGCATGAGAGGCAGATTTTCAGAACTCACTCCAACCTGATGGAGCGTCAGTACCACAGACACGCTAACTACCTTCACCTCACTGCAGAACGGTATATACACAGGTTTTGCATTGATAAGGAAATGATCTCTGACCTGTGTCAGCTCCTGCAACCAGACCTGCAGCTAAGGAGCAACTTTCAGATAACTCAATCATGTAAAAAAAAAAGTAAGTGACCACTGCACTAAACTTCTACACCATCGGGTCTTACTCCTAAGTCTTCCTCCAACTACCGTCTCTGTCCCTTCATCACGTGATCGATCAATGAATGACCCAGTCTTCCGACTGCAAACTTGAAAAGACCCTCTGAAGTGTCTCCAGCTGGAACCTTGTTCAGTGACGTAAGTGGCACAGAATACTGAGCAGTGTGTGATAGTTCAGTCTTAGTATTTTATGGCCTTTCTGTTTTTTTAAAAAGGAAATGACACAGGATATGGACATATGAGAATATGGACATTGTTAAACATATTATTGTAATGATTGTAAATGCTATGTATCACAACAAAGCACATACACTACTTTTAACTTGATGAAAGTGAAAATCATTGCCACAACAATTATCATTAGATAAACCAGGAGTGTTGTTGTTTGCACAAACTTCATCAACTCTCAGGTCCTATATGGAGATTTGAAACAAAAACAGAAAATTATGGAAAAACTTGGCGAATCAGGCACAGCATTGGGGTTTTATTTGCTAAGTGCCATCAGTTCTGTTCTGGTGTGGTAGTGCCTGCTGAAGGAAGAAAAAAAGATGGTGCAAGGAAAGAGTGCTGCACAACAGTATATGTTCTGCAAGGTCTAGTAGAATAAAATATTAAATACCTTGCTAAGTAAAGTTGGAAGAGCAGAGTAACAACTTTGTCATTTCTGTCTGTCATATAATAGTGAAAGATTGTCACCGTTTTTGGGTTTTTACACTAGCTATTTTCTTGGGTTCAGGGTCACTGGTTACTCCTGTAAGTAGAACTTGCATCTCCTACAATCTGCGTGCATATTTTCCTGCACAATACCTAGATAATCAATATTAGGATTGTAACAGAGAACCCTTAATTTGTACACCTGCTACTGGAATTACATGCTGCCAAAATGAATTCTCCATTTATTTTTAGAAGAATATAAGAAATAGGAGCAGGAGTAGGCCATACACCCCCTTGAGCCTGCTCCGCCATTCAGTAAGATCATAGCTGATCTTCGACCTCAACTCCACTTTCCTGCTGGATCCATGCTATTATGTCTGGGTAAATACTCTTAGCAATTTGAGATACAGGCTTGAACCAATCGATGAATGAACAGTACACAGTTGAAGATAGTGAGAACATATATTTCCCAACACTCCGTATATAAAAAAAAACAAAAATGCAATTTGCTTTCTCTCTAAACATGGACCTTTAACTATACGTTTACTTCTTAAAACCTCAAACTAGCCTAATTTTGCTTGTTAGGCTGGTGAGAAACATCGAACTGCTCAGCCTTACAGCTGCTGACTACGTGCTACAGATGTGTGGACTGCCCTTTCTCTTTTCTGAGAATGATCAATATCAGTCTTGAGATAAAGTTTCACTGAGATGTCAATCATAGAGGGCTCCAGCCAATCAATGGTTCTTCCCTTTTTTCAAAGGACTTAAAAAGCTGTCAGGGTCACGACCCTTTCAACTGTGAGCAGTGGGTATGTGAATACTCCCCCACCACCACTGCGAATTCTGAAACAAAGGCCGCAGACACTACACCTCATGCCATAATTAAATCGAAATAGCCATTCATCAATATTGAATGGAATCAATCTGTATTAATAGCCTAAGATGCTTGTCAATGAATGTGACATTCCAGTTAATTGACCTCTGAAGCTTCCTATTCTTCTCAATTTTATTAATCTGCATATGTGATGAATTCCATATAACTTGTGTCTGGGATTGAACTGATGTATTTCTGTTTGAGAATTACCTTGCATGATACTGACTTCAACTATTACATGTTGATTCTAGCAGTACAGAAATACAAGGTGAAAACTTGAACATAGCAAAGGTTAATTGCTGCAATAAATCGTTCTCATGCTGATACTAAGCATGTCTGCTTTTTGTAGTCGGTTGTAATATTTATGATATATCATTATTACCTCTCTTTTGTGCTTCACCTCCAACACCAACATGGTTACATAAAGTTCACACGAAACGATTCAGACATAGCTGATACTTGCAACCTCTTTGGATAGCCATTTCTGCCAATATAAGATAATTGATAGCCAAACCCATATATAGTTGTGGAAGATAATTGATTTTCACTTTAATTTATTATGTTGCCACTTTTTCAGATTAAATACTGTAGGAAATGTTAACATAGAAACATAGAAGATAGGAGCAGGAGTAGGCCATTCGGCCCCTCTAGCCTGCTCCGCCATTCAATGCGATCATGGCTGATCATCCAAATTCAGAACCCTGTCCCTGCTTTCTCCCCATATCCCTTCAGCCTTAAGAAATATATCCAACTCCTTCTTGAATATATTTAATGAATTGGCCTCTACTGCCTTCTGTGGTAGAGAATTCCACAGGTTCACCACTCTCTGGGTGAAGAAATTCCTCCTCATTTCTGTCCTAAATGGCTTACCCCTTATCCTTAGACTGTGACCCCTGGTTCTGGACTCCCCGACCATCGGGAACATCCTTCCTGCATCAAGTCTGTCCAGTCCTGTCAGAATTTTATAAGTTTCAATGAGATCCCCTCTCATTCTTCTAAACTCCAGCGAGTATAAGCCCAGTCGACCCAATCTCTCCTCATACGTCATTCCTGCCATCCCAGGTATCAGTCTGGTGAATCTTCGCTGAACTCCTTCCATGGCAAGAACCTCTTTCCTCAGATAAGGTGACCAAAACTGCACACAATACTCAAGGTGTGGTCTCACCAAGGCCCTGTACAACTGCAGCAAGACATCCTTGTTCCTGTACTCAAACCCTCTCACTACGAAGGCCAACATACCATTTGCCTTCTTAACTGCCTGCTGCACCTGCATGCTTACCTTCAGCGACTGGTGCACAAGGACACCCAGGTCTCGTTGCACTTCACCTTCTCCCAATCTATTGCCATTCAGATAATAATCTGCCTTCCTGTTTTTGACACCAAAGTGGATAACCTCGCATTTATCCACGTTATATTGCATCTGCCATGCTTCTGCCCAATCACCCAACCTGTCCAAATCATCCTGGAGTTTCTCAGCAAACTTGTAGATATTACATCTAGTTCCCTTGTCTAGATCATTAATATATATTGTGAATAGCTGGGGTCCAAGGACCGATCCCTGCGGTACCCCACCAGTCACTGCCTGCCACTCGGAAAAAGACCCGTTTATCCCAACTCTTTGCTTTCTGTCTGCCAACCAATTTTCTATCCAAGTCAATACCTTGCCCCCAATCCCATGTGCCTTAACTTTACACGCTAATCTCTTATGCGGGACCTTATTGAAAGCCTTTTGAAAGTCCAAATACACCACATCCACTGGTTCTCCCATATCTAATTTACCAGTTACATCCTCAAAAAATTCCAGTCGATTAGTCAAGCACGATTTACCTTTTGTAAATCCATGTTGACTTTGTCCGATCCTGTCACTGTTTTCCAAGTGCTCTGCTATTACATCTTTTATAATGGACTCCAGCATTTTCCCCACTACCGATGTCAGGCTTACCGGTCTGTAATTCCCCGTTTTCTCTCTACCACCTTTTTTGAATAGTGGGGTAACATTAGCTACCCTCCAATCCATGGGTATTGTTCCAGATTCCATCGAATGTTGGAAGATGATCAGCAATGCATCTACTTTTTCTAGGGCCACTTCCTTAAGTACCCTAGGATGTAGATTATCAGGCCCTGGGGATTTATTGGCCTTCAATTTCCCTAACACCATTTCCCTACAAATACTGATTTCTTTCAGTTCCTCCCTTTCATCAGACCGTATGTTCCCCGACATCTCTGGGCGGTTATTTGTGTCTTCCTTTGTGAAGACAGAACCAAAATATGCATTTAATTGGTCTGCCATTTCTTTGTTCCCCATTATAAGTTCCCCTGATTCTGACTGCAAGGGACCTACGCTTGACTTTACCAATCTTTTTCTCTGCACATATCTATAAAAGCTTTTACAGTCAGTTTTTATGTTCCCAGCAAGCTTACTCTCGTATTCTATTTTCCCCTTCTTAATTAATCCCTTTGTCCTCCTTTGTTGAATCCTAAACTGCTCCCAATCCTCAGGTTTACTGCTTTTTCTGGCCAATTTATATGTCCTCTCCTTGGATCTTATGCTATCCCTAATTTCCCTTGTTAGCCACGGTTGAATCACCTTTTTTGTTTTATTCTTATGCCAAACTGGGATGAACAAATTCTGTAGTTCATCCATGCGGTCTTTGAATGTTTGCCATTGCCTATCCACCGTCAACCCTTTGAGTGACATTCCCCAATCAATCCTACCCAACTTGCGCCTCATACCATCGTAGTTTCCTTTATTTAAATTCAGGACCCTAGTCTCTGAGTCAACTACTTCACTCTCCATCCTAATGAAGAATTCTGTCATATTATGATCGCTCCGACCCAAGGGGCCTCGTACAACAAGATTGCTAATTAATCCTTTCTCATTACATAATACCCAGTCTAAGATGGCCTGCTCTCTGGTTGGTTCCTCGACATATTGGTCCAGGAAACCATCCCGTAAACATTCTAGGAATTCCTCCTCCACAGTATTGTTACTAATTTGGTTAGCCCAATCTATATGTAGATTAAAGTCACCCATGATGACTGCTGTGCCCTCACTGCATGCTTCTCTAATTTCCCTTTTAATGCCATCCCCACCCTCCGTATTACTGTTTGGAGGTCTATATACCACTCTCACTAACGTTTTCTGCCCCTTGTTATTTCTCAGTTCTACCCATACAGATTCCACATCATCATCAGAGCTAATAATCCTTCCTTACAATTGTGTTAATCCCCTCTTTAACCAGCAATGCTATGCCACCTCCCTTTCCTTTTTGCCTATCTTTCCTGAATATTGAATACCCCTGGATGTTGAGTTCCCAGCCTTGGCCACCCTGGAGCCATGTTTCCGTAATCCCAATCAAATCATATTCGTTTACCTCTATTTGCGCAGCTAATTCATCCACCTTATTCCGAATGCTCCTCGCATTAAGACACAAAGCCTTCAGGCTTGTTTTTTTAACAGTCTTAGACCTATTAGAATTATTATTTACTGTGGCCATGTTTGATTTAAACCGTTGATTTCTCTGACTGCCACTTTTGTTTTTCTCCTTCCTATCTTTTGCTTTTATCCTTAATAATTGTGGTGAGTTGTGGATCCTTTCCTAATCTTCCGTACAATTGCTTCTGATGTCTGCTGGACCCTTTATTTAATGGCGGTTTGCCCTTCTGACCGGCAAAGGCCATTTTACTGTTCCCTTGTGTTGACCCATGATCAGGGTCACGTTTGTTATCTCCTTGCTGCTACATGGTGATTAATTTGTGTGCTCCATAGCTGGATTGATTGGATTTTTAAAAATTTGTTTATGGGATGTGGGCGTCGCTGGCAAGGCCTGCATGTATTGCCCATCCCTAATTGCCCTTGAGAAGGTGGTGATGAGCCGCCATCTTGAACCGCTGCAGTCCGTGTGGTGAAGGTACTCCCACAGTGCTGTTAGGGAGGGAGTTCCAGGTTTTTGACCCAGCAACGATGAAGGATCGGCGATATACTTCTAAGTCAGGATGGTGTGTGATATGGAGGGAACTTGGATGTGGTGGTGTTTCAATGCGCCTGCTGCCCTTGTCCTTCTAGGTGGAAGAGGTCGCGGGTTTGGGAGGTGCTGCCGAAAAAGCCTTGGCGAGTTGCTGCAGTGCATCTTGTAGATGGTACAAACTGCAGCCACGGTGCGCCGGTGGTGGAGGGAGTGAATGTTTAAGGTGGTGGATGGGGTGCCATTCAAGCGGGCTGCTTTGTCCTGGAAGGTGTCGAGCTTGTTGAGTGTTGTTGGAGCTGCACTCATCCAGGCAAGTGGAGAGTATTCCATCACACTCCTTACTTGTGCCTTGTAGCAGGTTTTGGGGAGTCAGGAGGTGAGACACTTGCTGCAGAATACCTAGCCTTTGACCTGCTCTTGTTGCCACAGTATTTATGTGGCTGCTCCAGTTAAGTTTCTGGTCAATGGTGACCCCCCCCCCCCAGGATGTTGATGGTGGGGGATTTGGCGATGGCAATGCAATTGAATGTCAAGGGGAGGTGATTAGACTCGCTTGTTGGAGATAGTCATTGCCTGGCACTTCTGTGGCGCGAATCAGCTCAAGCCTGAACGTCGTCCAGGTCTTGTTGCATGCGGGCATGGACTGCTTCATTATCTGAGGAGTTGTGAATGGCGCTGAACACTGCAGTCATCAGCGAACATCCCCATTTCTGACCTTATGTTGGAATGAAGGTCATTGATGAAGCAGCTGAAGATGGTTGGGCCTAGGGCACTGCCCTGAGGAACTCCTGCAGCGATGTCCTGGGGCTGTGATGATTGACCTTCAACCACCACAACCATCTTCTTTTGTGTTAGGTATAACTCCAGCCAGTGGAGTGTTTTCACTCCGATTCCCATTGACTTCAGTTTTACTCGGGCTCCTTGATGCCACACTCCGTCAAATGCTGCCTTGATGTCAAGGGCAGTCACTCTCACCTCACCTCTGGAATTCAGCTCCTTTGTCCATGTTTGAACCAAGGCTGTAATGAGGTCGGGAGCCAAGTGGTCTTGGCGGAACCCAAACTGGGCCTCAGTGAGCAGGTTATTGGTGAGTAAGTGCAGCTTGATAGCACTTTCGATGACACCTTCCATCAGCAGAATATAGGGAGTTAGGAGGTAAATTAAAAAATAGGACCTCAAAGGTAGTAATCTCAGGATTGCTACCAGTGCCACGTGCTAGTCAGAGTAGAAATAGGAGGATATTTCAAATGAATACGTGGCTAGAGGAATGGTGCAAGGGGGAGGGATTCAAATTCCTTGGACATTGGAACCGGTTCTGGGGGAGGTGGGACCAGTACAAACGGGACGGTCTGCACCTGGGCAGGGCCGGGACCGATGTCCTAGGGGGAGTGTTTGCTGGTGCTGTTGGGGAGGGTTTAAACTAAAGTGGCAGGGGGTTGGGAACCTGAGCACGGAGACAGAGGAAAGGGAAACGAGGATAAAAGCTAAAGACAGGAAGGAGAAAAATAAAAGTAGAAGGCAAAGAACTCAACGGTTTAAATCAAACATGGTCACAGTAAATAATAATTCATATAGGTCTGTGAGCGTTAAAAAAACAAGCCTGAAGGCATTGTGTCTTAATGCAAGGAGCATTCGGAACAAGGTGGATGAATTAGCTGCGCAAATAGAGGTAAATGAATACGATTTGATTGGGATTACAGAAACATGGCTCCAGGGTGGCCAAGGCTGGGAACTCAACATCCAGGGTTATTCAATATTTAGGAAAGATAGGCAAAAAAGAAAGGGAGGAAGGGTAGCATTGCTGGTTAAAGAGGGGATTAACACAATTGAAAGGAAGGATATTAGCTCTGATGATGTGGAATCTGTATGGGTAGAGCTGAGAAATAACAAGGGGCAGAAAACGTTAGTGAGAGTGGTATATAGACCTCCAAACAGTAATACGAAGGGTGGGGACGGCATTAAAAGGGAAATTAGAGAAGCATGCAGTAAGGGCACAGCAGTCATCATGGGTGACTTTAATTTACATATAGATTGGGCTAACCAAATTAGTAAAAATACTGTGGAGGAGGAATTCCTAGAATGTTTACGGGATGGTTTTCTAGAACAATATGTCGAGGAACCAACCAGAGAGCAGGCCATCTTAGACTGGGTATTATGTAACGAGAAAGGATTAATTAGCAATCTTGTTGTACGAGGCCCCTTGGGTCAGAATGATCATAATATGATAGAATTCTTCATTAGGATGGAGAGTGAAGTAGTTGAATCAGAGACTAGGGTCCTGAATTTAAATAAAGGAAACTACGATGGTATGAGGTGCGAATTGGGTAGGATTGATTGGGGAATGTCACTCAAAGGGTTGACGGTGGATAGGCAATGGCAAACATTCAAAGACTGCATGGATGAACTACAGAATTTGTTCATCCCAGTGTGGCATAAGAATAAAACAAAAAAGGTGACTCAACCGTGGCTAACAAGGGAAATTAGGGATAGCATAAGATTCAAGGAGAGGGCATATAAATTGGCCAGAGAAAGCGGTAACCCTGTGGATGGGGAGCAGTTTAGGATTCAACAAAGGAGGACAAAGGGATTAATTAAGAAGGGGAAAATAGAATATGAAAGTAAGCTTGCTGGGAACATAAAAACTGACTGTAAGAGCTTTTATAGATATGTGAAGAGAAAAGGATTAGTGAAATGAAGTGTAGGTCCCTTGCAGTCAGAAGCGGGGGAAGTTATAATGGGGAACAAAGAAATGGCAGACCAATTAAATGCATATTTTGGTTCTGTCTTCACAAAGGAGGACACAAATAACCTCCCAGAGATGTTGGAGAACATACGGTCTGCTGAAAGGGAGGAACTGAAAGAAATCAGTATTTGCAGGGAAATGGTGTTAGGGAAATTGACGGGATTGAAGGCCGATAAATCCCCAGGGCCTGATAATCTACATCCTAGAGTACTTAAGGAAGTGGCCCTAGAAATAGTCGATGCATTGCTGATCATCTTCCAACATTCGATGGAATCTGGAACTGTACCCATGGATTGGAGGGTAGCGAATGTTACCCCACTATTCAAAAAGGGTGGTAGAGAGAAAGCGGGGAATTACAGACCGGTAAGCCTGACATCGGTAGTGGGGAAAATGCTGGAGTCCATTATAAAGGATGTAATAGCTGAGCACTTGAAAAACAGTGACCGGATCCGACAAAGTCAACATGGATTTACAAAAGGTAAATCGTGCTTGACTAATCTACTGGAATTTTTTGAGGATGTAACTGGGAAAATAGATAAGGGAGAACCAGTAGATGTGGTGTATTTGGACTTTCAAAAGGCTTTCGATAAGGTCCCGCATAAGAGATTAGCGTGTAAAGTTAAGGCACATGGGATTGGGGGCAAGGTATTGACTTGGATAGAGAACTGGTTGGCGGACAGAAAGCAGAGAGTAGGAATTAATGGGTCTTTTTCCAAGTGGCAGGCAGTGACTGGTGGGGTGCTGCAGGGATCGGTCCTTGGACCCTAGCTATTCACAATATACATTAATGATCTAGATAAGTAAACTAAATGTAATATCTCCAAGTTTGCAGATGACACAAAGCTGGGTGGGAGTGTGTGCTGCGAGGAGGATACAGAGAAACTCCAGGATGATTTGGACAGGTTGGATGAGTGGGCAGAAGCGTGGCAGATGCAATATAACGTGGATAAATGCGAGGTTATCCACTTTGGTGTCAAAAACAGAAAGGCAGACTATTATCTGAATGGCAATAGATTGGGAGAAGGGGAAGTGCAACGAGACCTGGGTGTCCTTGTGCACCAGTCGCTGAAGGTAAGCATGCAGGTGCAGCAGGCGGTGAAGAAGGCAAATGGTATGTTGGCCTTTATAGCGAAAGGGTTTGCGTATAGTAACAGGGATGTCCTGCTGCAGTTGTACAGGGCCTTGGTGAGACCACACCTTGAGTACTGTGTGCAGTTTTGGTCGCCTTATCTGAGGAAGGATGTTCTTGCCATGGAAGGAGTTCAGCGAAGATTCACAAGGCTGATACCTGGGATGGCAGGAATTACATATGAGGAGAGATTGGGTCGATTGGGCTTATACTCACTGGAGTATAGAAGAATGAGAGGGGATCTCATCGAAACATATAAAATTCTGACAGGTCTCGACAGACTAGATGCAGGAAGAATGTTCCCGATGGTCGGAGAGTCCAGAACCAGGGGTCATAATCTAAGGATAAGGGGTAAGCCATTTAGGACAAAAATGAGGAAGAATTTCTTCAGCCAGAGAGTGGTGAACCTGTGGAATTCTCTACCACAGAAGGCAGTTGAGGCCAAGTCATTAAATATATTCAAGAAGGAGTTGGATATAATTCTTAAGGCTAAAGGTATCAAGGGATATGGGGAGAAGGCAGGTACAGGGTACTGAGTTTGGATGATCAGCCATGATCTCATCGAATGGCGGAGCAGGCTCGAGGGGCCGAATGGCCTACTCCTGCTCCTATCTTCTATGTTTCTATCACTTTGCTGATGATTGAGAGTCGACTGATGGGGCGGTAATTGGCCGGGTTTGATTTGTTCTGCTTTTTGTGGATAGTTTTCCACATTGTCGGATAGATGCCAGTGTTGTAGCTGTACTGGAACAGCTTGGCTAGAGGCGCAGCTAGTTCTGGAGCACAAGTCTTCAGCACGATAGCCGGGATGTTGTCGGGGCTGATTAGTGTTTATAACTCCCCATATAACATGCAAAGTTTTATTTATGTAACTGTTGTATGTGAGGGAAACAAATTTATTTATTTTTCTTTCTGCAGTAAGCTAGCAAAGTACTATTTATTTTCCAGGAGCCAATGACAAAACATTTTCTTCACTGCTTCTGAGACAATCTACTTTGCCCAAATTCTTTCAGTGGAGATGTGCACCTATAACGATAATCTCTGACTTGCCACAGGATATTTGCCCGTCTCTACGTAGTATCTAGTGTGCTTTTGTACACTACACTGCGAAATGTCAAAAGTAAAAAAGAAAAAGGTTGTTCCATGCTAGTTTCTTCACACCAGGGGCAGACAATTTACAATCTGCAAACTTCCCTCACCAACAGTAACTGACCTCAGAATATGTCTGTTTACAGCATTTAGCCTTTGTGAGCTTAAAGGGAAATGGAAGATTAAACACAGTTGTACCTTAGCAGTAGAATAATATATTGTGTTTCACATGGTATAATGCTGCTTTCATTATAAAGCAGCACACCATGCATGACATTCAGGTAGATCAGCCAGTGTTTTAATATGATCAGTAGATACGGTGAGCTGAAGAAGGCACTTTAACCTATTTCTTTTCTAGAATATAAACCCTACCATCTTCTCATTACAGCATCTGACTGTTTCTTAAATGTGTCCAGTGTCCTGGCCTCAACCACCCTTTCTGACTACCTGTTCCCATTGTTGATCACTGTCTATGTAAAGAAATAATTGATTTCTATCCTCAATTTCTTTTCATAAACTTGAACATATGTCTATTGTTTTGCTGCCCTGGTGTAACTGACAGACTTATTTTGGATTTACTTTATCCATGCTATTAAATATCTTGTGTATCCCTTTATGGTTCTCTCTGAAGTGTCTCTTTTTATAGCTGGAGATTGTCGAGTTGTTCCTCATGCCTCTCCTCAAACCCTGAGGATCAGATTCACTGCTCCATTCTGCCTTGGGGTCTAGCTGGCCTCCTTTTGTTGTAGCAGTCAAAACTGTATGCAGTATTCCAGGTGCAGCTTGACCATTTCCAGGTACAGCTTCAGCTTGTTCTCCGAGCATTGTTTTGTTTATTGATACCTCACACTGTTTTGACATGGTGAGCAATAACTTAATTAATATTCATTTCCCTAGGTCTCTGAGCTTCCCCATTGACAAGCTCTATCCCACCCATGGAGTACATGTGCCTCCTATTTTTACTTCCGTTATGCACTTGCCTTGCATTTGCCCAGATTGAGCTTCATTTCCCACTGATCAGCGCATATGCAAATCTGGCAACTTCTCTTCCTAAGTTCTTGGCTGCCTCCTCTGAATGCCCCTCAACTCCCAGTCCTCTTTCTCAAACAAGCCTTTACCTATTCCATTTTCTGAACTATTTTTTCCTCTGTACACCCAGCTTGTTCGCTCCCTCAGGTCCAAGGTGTCAAGCGTGGCTCAGTGGTAGCACGCTTGCCTCAGAGTCGGAAGGTTGTGGGTTCAAGTCCCACTCCAAACACTTAAGGACAAAATCTAGTGCCGTACTGAGGGAGTGCCATCTTTTGGATTACATGTCAAACTGAGTCTCTGTCTGCTCTCTCAGGTAGGCGTGGACATTATTTCAAAGAAGAGCAGGGGAGTTCTCCCTGATATCCTGGCCAATATTTGTCCCTCAAACAATATCACTAAAACAGATGATCTGGTCATTATCGCATTGCTGTTTGTGGGACCTTGCTGTGGGCAAATTGGCTGTCGCGTTGCCCTGCATTACAACAGTGACGACACTTCAAAAGTATTTCATTGGCTGTGAAGTACTTTGGGATCAACACCATACCACTACCAATAAGTGCAAATGGACTTGTTACTGATTGAGACCATCGTTCAGCTGCTATTTCCCCCTCTTTCATTTCACCTTCCTCCTTTCCCCGTCTCCCTGCCCTAACCCTGATCCTGTGTTTTTCTCCTATTTTCCCCCATGCCTTCTCTGAACTCATCCATGATGCTCCCCTCCTGCTCCCTTGACTCCTGTCACACTAAACTGCTGACCACCCAACTTCCCCATGCTAGCTGACATTGCAAATAATTTCCACTCCTCAGGTACTGTCACCCCCTCAATTTCCAAACTACCTTCATCAACCCCCTCCTCAAAAAACCCACCCTTGACGCCTCTGTCCTTTCAAACAACTACCCCATCTCCATCCTCCCTTTCATCTGAAAATTCGTTGAACATGTTGTCACCTATCAACTCCACGCCCATCTTTGCTGCAGCCCCAGGTTTAAATCTCTCCAATCAGGTTTCTATCCCTGCTGCAGCACTAAAACAGCCCAAACAAAAGTCACAAAGCAGATCCTCGCCCTCCTCAACCTCTCTGCAGCCTTTGGCACAGTCAACACCATCCTCCTTCAATGCCTTTCCTCTGTGTTGTACAGCTGAGGTTGCCCTCGTTTAGTATCCATATCTGAATGTAATCAGAGTATCTGGCAATGCGCTCCCTTCCTGCCCCCCACTCTATTACTCGAGAGTACCCCAAGGATCTATTCTCTGCCCCCTCCAACATAAATAAAACAGCGCAGGAGGCACTTTGTATTCATCTATACATCTTACTGTCAACATATAGATGTTGCTCCATAGGTGACATCATCCTCAGACAGGTCAGCTTCCATTGGTATGTTGATAACACCCAGCTCTATGCCTCTCAACCCCTCCACTGCCTCTTTGTTGTCAAGCTGTCTGATATTTACTCTTGGATGCGCCGCATTTTTTTCCAGTTAATCATTGGCAAGACGGAAGCCACCATCTTCGGTCTCCCACTTTACTCCGATCCACTTTTCATTTCCCTTCTGCTTGGCATCAACTATTTCTCTTCCTTAATGCAAAGTGCTTTCTCTACTAATATGGGCTGAAGAAATGCAGTTGCTGTTCACTTTAGCCAGTACTAATCCAGGTTTGGTCAGGAAATCCTCATAGGAATAAAACATCCCATTCCCTGTGCCCCCACCATATCCAGTGCAGCATCTTTTAATTCACAATCTCTTCTCTTATCTGTAAATCCAAATTTTCTTTGAGCACAAAATGCCTCTGCTGTTTTATTTATGTTGCTTGATTCTAATTGCTGGAAAAGCAAAAAAAAAACCTTCACATTAAAAGATGTTCATTGTAATCTATTTTACTTGGGGATACTTAAGTAAAATTGCATGAATGCTATGCTAATTATTTTTCAGAAGAAAAAATTGTTTTTGTTCATTTTGTGCTCTTTTAGATCTAAATTGCTTTCTTAATTATTGTGCTACAATTGAATGTGACCAATATTCCATTCAGAACTACAAATTAAAGCCATGATCCACTTGTAGTTCAATGGTGATGGCTAGCTCTTATTAAGACAGACATGTAAAAAGAAAAAGATTAGTGAAGACAAATGTAGGTCCCTTACAGTCAGAAACGGGAGAATTTATAATGGGGAACAAGGAAATGGCAAAGCAATTAAACGAATACTTCGGTTCTGTCTTCACGGTAGAGGACACAAATAACTTGCCAGAAATGCTAAGGAACCAAGGGTCTAGTGAGAAGGAGGAATTAAAGGAAATTAGTATGGGTAAAAAAATAGTGTGGGAGAAATGAATGGGACTGAAAGCTGATAAATCCCCAGGGCCTGATAATCTGCATCCCAGAGTACTAAAAGAGGTAGCCATGGAAATAGTGGCAGCATTGGTTGTCATCTTCCAAAATTCTATAGATTATGGAACAGTTCTTGCAGATTGGAGGGTGGCAAATGTAACCCCACTATTTAAAAAAGGAGGGAGAGAGAAAACAGGGAACTACAGACCGGTTAGCCTAACATCAGTAGTAGGGAACATGCTAGAGTCTATTATAAATGATGTGATAACAGGACACTTGGAAAATATCAACGGGATTAGACAGAGTCAACATGGATTTATGAAAGGGAAATTGTGTTTGACAAACCTGGAGATATTTTGAGGATGTAACTGGTAGAATAGATAAGGGATAATGGAGAACCAGTGGATGTGGTGTATTTGGATTTTCAGAAGGCCTTTTATAAAGTACCGCATAAGAGGTTAGTGTGCAAAATTAAAGCACATGGGATTGGGGGTAATATACTGGCATGGATTGAAAATTGGTTAACAGACAGGAAACAGAGAGTAGGAATAAATGGGTCTTTTTCGGGGTGGCAGGCCGTGACTAGTGGGGTACCGCAGGGATTCACAATATATATCAATGATTTGGATGAGGGAACCAAATGTAATATTTCCAAGTTTGCTGACGACACGAAACTAGGTGGGATTGTGAGTTGTGAGGAGGATGCAAAGAGGCTTCAAGGCGATTTAGACGAGTTGAGTGAGTGGGCAAATACATGGCAGATGCAGTATAATGTGGATAAATGTGAAGTTATCCATTTCGGTAGGAAAAACAGAAAGGCAGAGTATTATTTAAATGGTGATAGATTGGGAAATGTTGATATACAAAGGGACCTAGGTGTCCTTGTACACCAGTCACTGAAAGCAAACATGCAGGTGCAGCAAGCAGTTAGGAAGGCAAATGGTATGTTAGCCTTCATTGCAAGAGGATTTGAGTACAGGCGCAAGGATGTCTTACTACAGTTATACAGGCCTTGGTGAGACCACACCTGGAGTACTGTGTGCAGTTGGTCTCCTTACCTAAAAAAGGATATACTTGCCATAGAGGGAGTGCAGCGAAGGTTCACCAGACAGATTCCTGGGATGGCAGGTCTGTCGTATGAGGAGAGATTGGGTCGACTAGGCCTGTATTCACTAGAGTTTAGAAGAATGAGAGGGGAGCTCATTGAAACGTATAAAATTCTGACAGGGCTAGACAGACTGGATGCAGGGAGGATGTTTCCCCTGGCTGGAGGGTCTAGAACGAGGGGTCACCGTCTCAGGATACGGGGTAGGACATTTAGGACCGAGATGAGGAGAAATTTCTTCACTCAGAGGCTGGTGAACCTGTGGAATTCTCTACCACAGAAGGCTGTGGAGGCCAAGTCACTGAATATATTTAAGAAGGAGATAGATAGATTTCTAGACGCAAAAGGCTTCTAGAGGTATGGGGAGTGAGCAGGAATATGGTATTGAGATAGAGGATCAGCCATGATATTGAATGGCGGAGCAGGCTTGAAGGGTCGCATGGCCTACTCCTGCTCCTATTTTTCTATGTATCTATGTTTTCTATCTGTGATTATTTCTGTCTCTTCTCTGTCTCTCTGCCTGTGTGTGTGTTTCTCTCTCTCCCTCCCTCCCAGGGTTTCACCCCCTTGGATTTTCAGGACCATACAATGTGCTTGTACAGGTTGAACCTGCAGTGTATTTTGTGATAGTTGAAATGACATTACTATGGAATGTTCTTGGTGGTAAACTACACTTTTGCTTTAAGTGAAACTTGACATTTATTATCTGTGTACTACAGACAAGCAGAAGCTAATTAATTAATCATCAATTTCTTTATTTACAGTACTCAAAATCCCTTTTGCAATCGTTTTGTAGTCACTTTGAGTACAATGCGAGGGGCAGCAACAGTACTCTGATGGAAACTGTCTATAGTAAATAACTGCAATTTGCTAACCTGCTTGCACATACTCATCATCTGCCGTGAATACAATGGGATTGATGTGCATCTCCACATTTCTACTGACTTTAGCTACATAAAGGCTGTTGAATGGTGGCAGATAAGAAATAGTACAAAGATATACTATTCAACAAAAGGTTGAAAATGCTGTGCAGAATGTTATAAACATTATAAATGCTCCACTGGAGCCTTGGTGCTATGAATATTTAACATGGACACCAAATATGGGTCAAGATGATGCCAAGAAATTTGTGAATTAGCTTCATGTCCCTACAATTGAGGGCCAAGCAACTTTCGAAAATGAACTCCACTTTATTAATAGATAAAATTTGAATTAGATATTTACCTGTACTTTTATGTATTTGTTTTTGCCCACTCGAAACAAATGATTGTTGGTTCCCTCATGCCTCTTTCTGTGCTCATTTCTAGGAGTAGCAGTAATATGCTGCTTTTCACCCAAAGTTTGTTTAAATATGCGCGTCCTTAACAAATGGCCCAGAATTTGCGGTGGGTAATAACAGCGAACAAACAGTGTTTGCTGTCATTACCCTTTGAAACTGACCGCAACTTCAGGATTTAGCGCACGTACATCCTAACGTGGAAATCCTGAAGTTGCGGTCAGTCATTCAGTGCTCCGACACTGATTACGCTGTGACCACCCCCGCCCCCCCCCCCCCCCCGCCCTCCCCCCCAGCCGGCAATCAGTGAAACTGATGAAAATTTGAGCTTTTCTGCAGTGATATTGCTGTTAAATACCCCTTTAAAAGTTAGACCTGGTTGGATTAGATGTAACTGGGGCTTTAACAGCGCATTGACTGCTAAACAAACATTATGGCCCTGAAAATCTGAATTTAATTTTGTGCAGTCAAATTTCTCCATTATAATAAAAATTAAAATTTTTAAGAAACTTTAAAAAGTATATATTTTTAAAAAGTTTGTTCATATTTATTTCAGATTTACTTTTTCCCCATGTGTGAGCCCCAATCTTTGTTTTGCTCGCCATAACATGTTTAAAAAGTCAGAATTAAAGAAGCCTCTTCACTTCCTAGTTCCCGGTCTGTGAGAATTCTGCATTCTGATTGGCCGCTTATTGACATCACAGCAGCTCGTGTAATTGCTACTAAACTATACTGATCTCAATTACGCGTCGAAAAAGCCAAACTTGTCGCCACAGAGATCATGAGATCTTTGTGGGCAGCTTTCTTCGGGGCCAGCAGCGAATGCCTTTGCTTCTCTGCTGACCGCAATTTTTTTTTTCTTTGGTATTTGATTTTAAAATTTACTCTTATCAAACAGTAAAAACAGAAAATGCTGGAAATACTCAGCCGGTCAGGCAGCATCTGTGGAGAGAGAAACAGAGTTAACGTTTCTCGTCAGAACTGGAAAAGGTTTGGAGATTTAACCGGTTTTAAGCAAGTACAGAGGCAGGGAAAGGGAGGAGGGGAGGAAAGAACAAAAGGGAAGGTATGTGATGGGGTGGAAGGCAGGAGAGATTAAATGACAAAAGGGATGATGGTGCAAAGCAAAAGGAGATGTTAATGTGACAAGTCAAGAAACAAAGGATGGGTCCAGAGGAGGTGTAAGTGTAAGTATCGGAATCATCAGCAGCAGCTGCCGTCAGAAAAAATGGGGACAGAGGTTATGATCTGACATTGTGAACTTAATGTTGAGTCCGGAAGGCTGTAAAGTTCCTAGTCGAAAGATGAGGTGCTATTCCTGGAGCTTATCGAAGTAATTCTGTTTGTCTGTGTAAAAATGCCTGGTGTTTCTGAATTACATTTCTGATCCATGAATACATTTCTGGAAATGTACACTTGTCCCTGATCAGCTATGAATATCTAATTATGCTGTGGCATTGCAAAAATGTTTCACAGGTATCAGAAAAAGTGAACCTCCACAGAAGGATTGGGATGGACAATATTTAACTGCATCAGAATTCATACAATCTGGAAGCATTAGGTGATACTTGATTCAATTACCATAGCACACTTTTTTTCCCTTTTACTTGCAAGTATGGATATAACCTATTTTCAGTACATCTTATATCAAATCAAGGCAAATGTTAATCTCCTTATCAGTGGTCCTCTATCTGCTCTGTGAAGTGTAGCCGTCTCTTCTATCTTGAATTTACAGTAATCTGTGTTTTTACTTGATAAACAAATGCTCTCCCACAGCAGCATGTAGTCTCATTCAACTGTAACTGCATTTTTCTTATGTTAGGTTGCTTAATAACCTAGAACACTATTAGATATAGCACCTCAGCTGCACATTTCTGTGCAGTGTTTGACTTAGCTTGACCATTAGTGTGCTGAAAAAGAAGTTAGCTGGATAATTGTATTTTTTTAGTCCCTGTCAATATGAGAAAAGACTAAAGATGCAGCCAAGCTCATTACATTCTTTGGTGCTGCAAAGATCAAGGACTTAACATCACCAGGTGGTGATGAGGTTTAATGTTGCATTTATATTTGCATAACTGCTTCTGCAATATCAGCACTAGAGTCCTATAGAAATTGCTTCGTTTATATTGCAGAGCAGTTTCTGAAGCAGCCAGAACAATATGAAAATAATTACATTTTCAGTCATTTTAAAGTTGACTATGTGCTTGGCCTTTCCCAGTGGGTTTTATTCTTGCGTGCTTTGTTTCCTGTATCTTTCTCTCTCGGTACCTTTCTACAGATTAAAAGAGAGTCAGTTTCCTAACAGTGGATAGAGAGCATACTTCTATTGTTCCGTGAATCTCATTTTCAGATCAATGGAGGAGAGTTACCAATCCTACTTAGTTATTGTGCTTTATAATTGCTGTTTCATTCTTAGCGGGCTGTATGCATAAGCTTTGCCTCAATTGATGGAAAACCAGCTTTCTCAACCTGCATTGGTAGCAGCAGAGAGACAGGTAATCTGTTTTATGTGGGCAATCAGCATTTTGGTCCCCGTGTCCACTTATCCGCATTTGAAAATGAAACCAGTGTGGTTTTGAATTTGCTGTGTTCTACCGAGGTCACCGAATGGCCTACTCCTGCTCCTATTTCTTCTGTTCTTATGTTCTCTCTGCAAGAGCACTTCAACAAGTCCCACTCCCCCACCCTTTCCCCATAGCCCTGCAATTTCTTTTCCTTCAGGTACTTAGCCAATTCCCTTTTGAAAGCCACGATTGAATCTACCTCCACCACCGTTTCAGGCAATGCATTCCAGATCCTAACCACTCGCTGCGTCAAAAAGTTTTTCCTCATGTCGCCTTTGGTTCTTTAGCCAATCACCGTAAATCTGTGACCTCTGGTTCTTGACGCTTCCGCTAATGGGAACAGTTTCTCTCTATCTACTCTATCTAGACCCATCATGATTTTGAACACCTCTGTTAGATCTCCTCTCAACCTTCTCTGCTCCAAGGAGGACCACCCCAGCTTGTCCAGTTTATTCACGTAACTGAAATTCCTCATCCCTGGAACCATTCTCATAAATCTTTTCTGCACCCTCTCTGAGGCCTTCACATCTATCCTAAAGTGGGGTGCCCAGAATTGGACACACTATTCCAGTTGAGGCCGAACCAGTGTTTTATAAAGGTTCATCATAACTTCCTTGCTTTTGTACTCTATGCCTCTATTTACGAAGCCCAGGATCCGGTGCATTTTTAACCGTTTTCTCAACCTGCCCTGCCACCTTCAATGATTTGTGCACATATACCCCCAGGTCTCTCGGTTCATGCACCCCCTTTAGAATTATACCCTTCAGTTTATATTGCCTCCTTGTTCTTCCTACCAAAATGTATCACTTCGCACTTCTCTGCGTTAAATTTCATCTGCTACGTGTCCGCCCATTTCACCAGCCTGTCTATGTCTTCTTGAAGTCTATCACTATCCTCCTTACTGTTCACTATACTTCCAAGTTTTGTGTCATCTGCAAATTTTGAAATTGTACCCTGTACACCCAAGTCCAAGTCATTAATATATATCAAGAAAAGCAGTGGTCCTAGTACCGAGCCCTGGGGAACACCACTGTATACCTTCCTCTAGTCCGAAAAACAACCGTTCACCAATACTCTCTGTTTCCTGTCACTTAGCCAATTTCATGTCCATGTTGCCACTGTCCCTTTTATTCCATGGCTCAGTGGGTAGCACACTCGCCTCTGAGTCAGAAGGTTATGGGTTCAAGTCCTACTCCAGAGACTTGAGCACATAAAGCTAGGTTGACACTCCAGTGCAGTGCTGAGGGAGCGCTGCACTGTTAGAGGTGCCGTCTTTCGGATGAGACGTTAAACCGAGGCCCCGTCTTCTCTCTCGGCTGGACGTAAAATATCCCATGCCACTATTTCGAAGAAGAGCAGGGGAGTTATCCCCGGTGTCCTGGCCAATATAACAAAAACAGATTACCTGGTCATTATCACATTGCTGTTTGTGAGACCTTGCTGTGCGCAAATCGGCTGCCGCGTTTCCCACATTACAACAGTGACTACACTTCAAAAGTACTTGATTGGCTGTAAAGCGCTTTGAGACGTCCGGTGGTGCAAGTCTTTTTTTTCCATGGGCTTCAACTTTGCTGGCAAGCCTATTATGTGGCACTTTATCAAACACCTTTTGGAAGTCCATGTACACCACGTCAACCGCGTTGCCCTCATCAACCCTCTCTGTTACCTCATCAAAAAATTCGATCAAGTTAGTTAAACACGATTTGCCTTTAACAATCCGTGCTGGCTTTGCTTAATTAATCTACACTTGTCCAAGTGACTTAATTTTGTCCCGGATTATTGTTTCTAAAAGCTTCTCACTACTGAGGTTATACTGACTTGCCTGTAGTTGCTGGGTTTACCCTTATACCCTTTTTTGAACAAGGGTGTAACATTTGCAATTCTCCAGTCCTCTGGTACCACTCCTGTGTCTAAGGAGGATTGGAAGATTGTCAGTACCTCTGCAATTTCCACCTTTTACTTCCCTCAGTATCCTAGGATGCATCCAATCTGGTCCTGGTCACTTATCTATTTTAAGTACAGCCAGCCTTTCTGGTACCTCCTCTTTATCAATTTTTATCCCATCCAGTATCTCTACTACCTCTTCTTTCTCTATGACTTTGGCAGCATCTTTTTCCTTGATGAAGACAGATGAAAAGTACTATTTACTACCTCAGCCATGCCCTCTGCCTCCATGCGTACATCTCCTTTTTGGTCCCTAATTGGCCCCACCTCTCCTCTTACTACCCGTTTACTATTTATATGCCAATAGAAGACTTTTGAATTATCTTTTATGTTAGCACATCCTGTTCATCACAAAAAAACCACATATTTCTACCTCTAACATTGCCCAACCCCCCCCTCCCCCATCTGTCTATTTGCTGCTGAAACCCTCACCCATGCTGTTGTCACTCAACTATTCCAATGCTTTCCTGGCTGTCCTCCCAATCTCTGTAAAACTTCGCTGTCCAGATCCTATTTTGCACTATTACTCGTGCACCCATCACCTATGTCCTTGCTGACCTACATTGTCTCCGAGTCCCCCAACGCCTAACTTAAAGTTCTCCTTGTTTAATCCCTCCATGGCCTTGCCCCTCCCTATTTCTACAACATTCCCTAACCCTAAAAACCCTTCCCACCTGAGCTCTCCATTCCTTAGACTCCTGACCTCTTGTGGAGCTTCTCCCGTCATCCCATGATTGCGGCATGGCGTTGCCTTCAGCCACCTGGGCCCAATGCTGTAGAATTCCCTGCCTAAAGTTCTACACCTCCCTCTCCTATTTGATGCTCCTTAAAACCCCTTTCTTTGACCAAGCTTTTAGCTACCTTGCCTAATATCTCTTCCTTCAGCTCAGTGTCCATTTTTTTCCTCGTGCCTCCATGAAGCATGTTTTACTACGTGACTGGCGCTATATAAATGCATATTGTTATTATTCTTTAACTGGCCCTAGGCGTTTCTGGGTGATATACAACATTACATAAATTGCAAGGAAATAGATTTATGCGACAGACTACTGTGATATGCAGTATTAGTTAGCTGTTAATAGTGTTTTTAAAGACTAGGAGGCTGAGCTTTTTTTCTGTTTGTTCTGTAGATGGACCAAACCCCTCTCTTTTGGCGATTGTGTAGGAGATGAATTGCCATTGGGTTGGGAAGAAGCATTCGATGCACAAGTTGGAGTCTATTACATTGATCACAATACACGTAAGCATTCCAATTATCGAATTATATTGCTTCACCTCTAAGTGTTTAATTAATCAGAAACTACAAATCAAATTCTATTATTCTGTAGTTTGTTTTGGTGAAAAATAAATGTGTAAATTGTTTTGTGTTCTTAGTTCAGTAAATGATGCATCTGTCCATGACAGTATTGGTAGCAGTGACCACCGCACAGTCATTGTGGAGATGAAGTCCCGTCTTCACACTGAAGACACCCTCCATCATGTTGTGTGGCACTACCACCGTGCTAAATGGGATAGATTCAGAACAGATCTAGCAGCTCAAAACTGGGCATCCATCAGGCGCTGTGGGCCATCAGCAGCAGCAGAATTGTATTCCACCACAATCTGTAACCTCATGGCCCGGCATATCCCTCACTCTAGCATTACCATCAAGCCAGGGGACCAACCCTGGTTCAATAAGGAGTGTAGAAGAGCATGCCAGGAGCAGCACCAGGCGTACCTAAAAATAAGGTGCCAACCTGGGGAAGCTGCAACACAGGACTACATGCATGCTAAAAAGCGGAAGCAGCATGCTATAGACAGGGCTAAGCGATCCCACAATCAACGGATCAGATCAAAGCTCTGCAGTCCTGCCACAGCCAGTCGTGAATGGTGGTGGACATTTAAACAAGTAACTGGAGGAAAAACAGCAAATGCTGGAGATACCCAGCAGGTCAGGCAGCATCTGTGAAGAGAGAAACAGAGTTAACGTTTCAGGTCGATGACCTTTCGTCAGAACTGGAAAAAAGCAGGAAATGGAACAGATTTTTAAGCAAGTGCAGGGCCTGGGAAAGGGGGGAGGGGATTAAAGAACAAAAGGGAAGGTCTGTGATAGGATAGAAGGCAGGAGAAGTTAAGAGATATTCAGATGGCAATGGGACAGGTTAAGAAACAAAGGATGGCTCTAGATGAAGTGTGAATTGCGCTGGCAGAATGAAAGACAGCTGCCATGTGGGAGAGAAGAAAAAAAAGGCACAGACAAAAAGTGTGGATGAAAAATATATATATGATAGGGGGCCGGGGTTATGGTCTGAAATTGTTGAACTCTATGTTGAGTCCAGAAGGCTGTAAAGTGCCGAATCGAAAGATGAGGTGCTGTTCCTCGAGCTTCCGCTGAGCTTCAGTGGACCAATGCAAGAGGCCGAGGACGGTGAGGTCTGAGTGGGAGTGGTGCGAAGAATTAAAGTGACAGGCGACCGGAAGCTCGGGGTCCCCCTTACGCACTGAACGGAGGTGTTCTGCAAAGCGGTCACCCAATCTGCATTTGGTCTCCCCAATGTAGAGGAGACTGCATCGTGAGCAGCGAATACAGTATACTAAATTGCAGGAAGTACAAGTAAATCGCTGTTTCACCTGGAAGGGGTGTTTGGGGCCCTGGACAGTGGGAAGGGGGGAGGTATAAGGGCATGTGTTGCATCTCCTGCGCTTGCACAGGAAGGTGCTGGGCGAAGAGGAAGGGGTGTTGGGGGTGATAGAGGAGTGGACTAGGGTGTCGCGGAGGGAGCGGTCCCTTCGGAATGCTGAAAGGGGAGGTGAGGGGAAGATGCGTTTGGTGGTGGGATCATGCTGGAGGTGGCGGAAATGGCGGAGGATGATCCGTTGAATGTGGAGGCTGGTGGGGTGAAAGGTGAGGACAAGGGGAACTCTATCGTGGTTCCAGGAGGGAGGGGCAGGGGTGAGGGCAGAAGTGCGGAAGATAGAACGGACACGGTCGGGGGCCGTGTCAACCACAGTAGAGGGGAATCCTCGGTTGAGGAAAAAGGAAGACATGTCGGAAGCACTGGTATGGAAGGTGGCATCGTCGGGGCGGAGACGGAGAAACTGGGAGAATGGAATAGAGTCCTTACAGGAAGCGTGGTGGGAGGAAGTGTAGTCCAGGTAGCTGTGGGAGTCGGTGGGCTTGTAGTGAATGTTTGTCAATAACCTATCCCCAGAGATGGAGACGGAGAAGTCGAAGGGAAGGGAAGAGTCGGAGATGGACCATGTGAAGGTGAGGAAAGGGTGGAAATTGGAAGCAAAGTGAATGAAATTATCTAGTTCAGGGCAAGAGCAGGAAACGGCACCGATACAGTCATCAATGTACCGGAAAAAGAGGTGAGGGAGGGGACCGGAGTAGGACTGGAACAAAGAGTGTTCCACATATCCCACGAAAAGGCAGGCATAGCTAGGACCCATGCGGGTTCCCATAGCAACACCTTTGATTTGGAGGAAGTGAGTGGAGTCAAAGGAGAAGTTGTTCAATGTGAGAACAAGTTCAACCAGGTGGAGGAGGGTGGTGGTGGATGGGGACTGGTCGGGCCTCTGTTCAAGGAAGAAGCGGTGCGCCCTCAGGCCATCCTGGTGGGGGATGGAGGTGTAGAGGGATTGTACGTCCATAGTGAAAAGGAAGCGGTTGGGGCCAGGAAACTGGAAACTGTTAAAGTGGCGAAGGGCGTTGGAAAAGTCGCGGATGTTGGTGGGAAGAGACTGGACAAGGGGAGAAAAAATAGAGTCGAGATAGGAAGAGATAAGTTCCGTGGGGCAAGAACAGGCTGAAGCGATGGGTCTACCAGGGCAGTCCTGTTTGTGGATCTTGGGAAGGAGGTAGAAGTGGGCAGTGCGGGGTTGGGGAACTATGAGGTTGGCAGCCGTGGGGGGGAAGATCTCCAGAGGAGATGAGGTCAGTGACAGTCTTGGAAACGGTGGCTTGATGTTCGGTAGTGGGGTCATGGTCCAGGCGGAGGTAGGAGGAGGTGTCGGAGAGTTGCCGTTCAGCTTCCGTGAGGTAGAGGTCGGTTCGCCAAACAACAACAGCGCCACCCTTGTCAGCAGGTTTAATGACAATGTTGGGGTTGGATCTGAGAGAATGGAGTGCTGCAAGTTCAGAAGGAGGTAGGTTGGAGTGAGTGAGGGGAGCCGGCAGTTTACAATGAAAAGATCTAGAGAGGTTAAGAGGACAGAGGGAGGGGTCCAGGTAGAACGAGAATTCTGAAAGCGGGAGAAAGAGTCAGCCGTGCGGGGGGAAGACTCCTGGCCAAAGAAGTGGGCATGGAGACGAAGGTGGCGGAAAAAGAGCTCAGCGTTGTGCTGAGCTCGAAATTCATTGAGGTGGGGGCGTAAGGGGATGAAGCTCAGGCTTTTGCTAAGGACTGATCGTTTGGGGTCAGAGAGGGGAAGGTCAGAGGGGATAGTGAAAACGCGGCAGGGGGTGAGATTGGAAGAAGTGATGGCGTCAGAGGAAAGTGAAGGGGAAGAAGGTTCCGGAGGGGCATTGGTGTCCAAGAGTTGTTGAAGCTTGCGATCCTTGACACCTGAAAGGAAGAAAAAAAGTTTTTTGTTAAAGCGCCGGATGAGGCGAAGGATGAAATGGAACTGCGGACCAGGACAGCTTTGAGATAGTGAGTCGGTGCTGCTGAAGAGCGAGGTCGAGGGTGTTCATGTGGCGTCGCATGGCATTCAGCATGGATTTCAGGATACGGCGAGAGCAGTGGTTTGAGGAACGCTGAATATCTTGGAGATATCTGTAGTCCTGGAGGAGGAGGCTCCGTGAATATCCCCATCCTCAATGATGGTGGAGCCCAGCACGTGAGTGCAAAAGACAAGGCTAAAGTATTTGCAACCATCTTCAGCCAGAAGTGCCGAGCGGATGATCCATATCAGCCTACTCCTGAAGTCCCCACCATCACAGAAGCCAGTCTTCAGCCAATTCATAGAAACATAGAAGATAGGAGCAGGAGTAGGCCATCCGGCCCCTCGAGCCTGTTCCGCCATTTAATGAGATCATGGCTGATCATCCAAATTCAGTACCCTGTCCCTGCTTTCTCCCCATATCCCTTGATCCCTTTAGCCTTAAGAAATATATCTAACTCCTCCTTGAATATATTTAATGAATTGGCCTCAACTGCCTTCTGTGGTAGAGAATTCCACAGGTTCACCACTCTCTGGGTGAAGAAATTCCTCCTCATCTCGGTCCTAAATGGCTTACCCCTTATCCTTAGACTGTGACCCCTGGTTCTGGACTCCCCCGCCATCGGGAACATCCTTCCTGCATCTAGTCTGTCCAGTCCTGTTAGAATTTTATAAGTTTCAATGAGATCCCCTCTCATTCTTCTAAACACTAGCGAATATAAGCCTAATCGACCCAATCTCTCTTCATACGTCATTCCTGCCATCCCAGGTATCAGTCTGGTGAATCTTCGCTGAACTCCTTCCATGGCAAGAACATCCTTCCTCAGATAAGGTGACCAAAACTGCACACAATACTCAAGGTGTGGTCTCACCAAGGCCCTGTACAACTGCAGCAAGACATCCTTCCTCCTGTACTCGAATCCTCTCGCTATGAAGGCCAACATACCATTTGCCTTCTTAACTGCCTGCTGCACCTGCATGCTTACCTTCAGCGACTGGTGCACAAGGACACCCAGATCTCGTTGCACTTCCCCTTTTCCCAATCTATTGCCGTTCAGATAATAATCTGCCTTCCTGTTTTTGCCACCAAAGTGGATAACCTCGCATTTATCCACATTATACTACCTCTGCCATGCATCTGCCCAATCACCGAACCTGTCCAAATCATACTGGAGTTTCTCTGCATCCTCCTCACAGCACACACGCCCACCCAGCTTTGTGTCGTCTGCAAACTTGGAGATATTACATCTAGTTCCCTTGTCTAGATCATTAATATATATATTGTGAATGGCTGGGGTCCTAGCACTGATCCCTGCGGTACCACACTAGTCACTGGCTGCCACTTGGAAAAAGACCCATTTATTCCAACTCTTTGCTTCCTGTCTGCCAACCAGTTCTCTATCCAAGTCAGTACCTTACCCCCAATCCCATGTGCTTTAACTTTGCACGCTAATCTCTTATGCGGGACCTTATCGAAAGCCTTCTGAAAGTCCAAATACACCACATCCACTGATTCTCCCTTATCTATTTTACCAGTTAGATCCTCAAAAAATTCCAGTAGATTAGTCAATTCACTCCACGTGATATCAAGGAACGGCTGAGTGCACTGGATACAGCAAAGGGTATGGGTCCCGACTATCGTGCTGAAGACTTGTGCTCCAGAACTAGCTGCGCCTCCAGCCAAGCTATTCCAGTACAGCTACAACACTGGCATCTATCTGACAATGTGGAAAACTGCCCAGGTATGTCCTGTTCAGAAAAAGCAGGTCAAATCCACCCCAGCCAATTACCGCCCCATCTGTCTACTTTCAATCACCAGCCAAGTGATGGAAGATGTCATCGACAGTGCTATCAAGCAGCACTTACTTACCAATAACCTGCTCACTGATGCCCAATTTGGGTTCCACCAAGACCACTCGGCTCCAGACCTCATGACAGCCTTGGTCCAAACATGAACAAAGGGGATGAATTCCAGAGGTGAGGTGAGAGTGACTGCCCTTGACATCAAGGCAGCGTTTGACCGAGTGTGGCATCAAGGAACCCTAGTAAAACTGAAGTCAATGGGAATCGGGGGGAAAACACCCCACTGGCTGGAGTCATACCTAGCACAAAGGAAGATGGTTGTGGTGGTTGAAGGTCAATCATTACAGCCCCAGGACATTGCTGCAGGAGTTCCTCAGGCCAGTGTCCTAAGCCCAACCATCTTCAGCTGCTTCATCAATGACCTTCACTCCAACATAAGGTCAGAAATGGGGATGTTCGCTGATGACTGCACAGTGTTCAGCGCCATTCACAACTCCTCAGATAATGAAGCAGTCCATGCCCGCATGCAACAAGACCTGGACGAAGTTCAGACTTGGACTGATTCGCGCCACAGAAGTGCCAGGCAATGACTATCTCCAACAAGCGAGAGTCTAACCACCTCCCCTTGACATTCAATTGCATTACCATCGCCGAATCCCCCACCATCAACATCCTGGGGGAGTCACCATTGACCAGAAACTTAACTGGACTAGCCACATAAATACTGTGGCAACAAGAGCAGGTCAAAGGCTAGGTATTCTGCGGCAAGTGTCTCACCTCCTGACTCCCCAAAGCCTTTAAACCATCTACAAGGCACAAGTAAGGAGTGTGATGGAATACTCTCCACTTGCCTGGATGAGTGCAGCTCCAACAACACTCAAGAAGCTCGACACCATCCAGGACAAAGCAGCCCGCTTGATTGGCACCCCATCCACCACCTTAAACATTCACTCCCTCCACCACCGGCGTACCGTGGCTGCAGTGTGTACCATCTACAAGATGCACTGCAGCAACTCGCCAGGGCTTCTTTGGCAGCACTTCCCAAATCCGCGACCTCTTCCACCTAGAAGGACAAGGGCAGCAGGCGCATGGGAACACCACCACCTCCAAGTTCCCCTCCAAGTCACACACCATCCTGACTTAGAAGTATATCGCCGATCCTTCATCGTCGCTGGGTCAAAATCTTGGAACTGCCTGCCTAACAGCACTATGGGAGTACCTTCACCACACGGACTGCAGCGGTTCAAGAATGCGGCTCACCACCACCTTCTCAAGGGCAATTAGGGATGGGCAATAAATGCTGGCCTCGCCAGCAACGCCCACATACCATAAACAAATTAAAAAAAAAAAAAAATCCCACAATCAGATTGTGGCATAATCAAACTGTTGTCACCTCCTTGAAGGCTTTGTGCATGTTCTGTTCAATTTTTACAAAATGAATGTAAACACAATCTCATGGTTTATTATCTTTCAGAGACAACACAGGTAGAGGATCCTCGGGCTCAGTGGCGAGGAGAACAGGAGCGCATGTTGAAAGACTATCTGGTAGTCGCACAGGATGCACTAACTGCACAGAAGGAAATTTACCAAGTGAAGCAACAGAGATTAGAATTGGCCCAACAGGAATACAGGCAGCTAAATGATGTCTGGAAGGATAAATCTGGTTCCCAGAGCAGCTGTGAGTACTGATAAACTATTTCCTTCTGCTTAGAGAAGTATTGGTTGATTTTTAAATGCAGTTAGATTAATGGAGAGTTTCAGCCATTTATCCTAATGTACAGTATCTGTGATAAAGCTTAAGATGCAGGTGTTTCCCACTCTGGGACTTAGTCTGCAGCCAATTTCTGACTTTTGGTTGATGATTTCCGTCTTTTGGTTAAGGAGTTCCCCAGTTCTGGTTATTTGGATTCCCACTCTGGGACTTAGTGGGTTAAATTGGGTGCCTTTGCGCCTCCCGTTAGCGCCCCTGGAGGGCGCTAACGGGGCGCAAATGGCTTTGCGACCGGGCGCAGCACTGACATCGACTCCCGCCATATTTGGCGGGAGTTTTGCGGCGGCGCTACAGCTTTGCACCCTGATCTCCTTCGTCCAGAGGTCGTGACGTCGTCGCCGTGCGCATCGCCCTGGACCCAAAATTGACTTCCGCCCCCTGCAGCAGCGCCAGTTGAAAACACTGACAGCTGCAGCAGGCGTGCATCGGGTGGCCGGCCGCTTTAGGGGTGATGTTTGAAGGCGAGGTGGCCGAGATAAGTGGGGAAAAAAAACTTACCTTTCCTGTTCTAGTTTTTTTCGCGGGCTCCTGCCGGCGATTGATCAGCCTGGCACTCTGCTTGAGTGCCGGACTGATTGCGCGGGGTTGTGGCTGCCTTGGAGGTCCGGGTAGGTACTTTTTAAATTGCAGAGCCTGCAGCGATGGCGCTTCCCTTTAAGGGAGGGAAGGAGCCTTTGAACGCAGTAGCACTGCACGGCCCAGTGTGCAGCGTTGCTGAAGTTTCTGCCCCGCTTCCTGGCGTTAGCGCCCTAAAAAGGAAGTGGAGTGCTTGATTTAGCGCTCCACTTCTCTCTTGGGGCGCTAAAACTCAATTTCGCGGTCGCCGACACTAATTAGCACCGGCTGCTAAAGTTAGCGCCCCAAAATGGTCGATACCGAATTTTTCCCCCTTTATTAGGGGGAACTGACCAACTTTAAATGCAGATTCACCAGAATGATACCAGGGTATAAAACAGAGATCAATAGATTTTTGTTCGGTAAGGCTCTGCAATCTGGAAAGAATGTTGTCCATTGCTTTTCTAAAGGAGCTGTGATTGCCAGTTTATACTACCTTAACTTTGTATGAGCATTATAGAGAGTACAAATTATTCTATATTTGTATGTATGGTGCTTTTAAGAGCCAACATTTTCATGTGTGAATATTTTTGTGGTTGTTTTTCAGTATTCTCAGGCTCTTCGTCTAGTACTAAATATGACCCAGACATTCTCAAGGCAGAAATTTCAACAACAAAATCTAGGGTAAGAACAAGCATAATTAATGAAGTTGTGATTATCAGTTTTTACAAATTGGTCAAACTTCTCATTTAGAATTCTTGTAATTTGCAGCTGTGGGATGCTTATTCATATTACAGAACTTAAAGTTTTAAAACCAGAATCTGGTGAGATCTGGCACTGTGAGTGTAATGTTATCTGATAGGGCCACCTGAAGTAAAAATTAGAAACACAACTTGGGTACCACGTAGGAGAAAATAAAAAGTACACAAAAATGGTTTTGTGGAAAAACGCAGAGCTTGAACCAAATCAGTAAACAGACAGGAAAATCAATTAGCAAATCAGTCAAGGAAGGAGCTGAAAGCCTCAATGCCTTTATTCAGTTATCTCCCTGCCCACTAACCCTGCCGGACCCGACAGTGCCCTTGGTCTTAACTCCCCAGGTGCAAGGGGAGATTGACTAGTATCGTTTAAAAACATTTCCTCTTATTATTGCCATTACCTCCTGTTGTAAAATAATTCAGTTATTTATTTGTGGAAAAACAAAAGTGCTTGAAAGTCCATCTGCAAGTTAATATTTTGAGAGTTCAAGCCTTTTATCAGAACCCAGACCTGATTTTCAGTTTTTATTTCAGACTTCCGACATTAAAATTTTTCCTTTTAGCAACTATTTACTTTTTGATTTATGTGGATGTGATGGCTTTGACAGTGTAAACGGACAATCTCTTCACAGCAGAGATCAGCTTTAAACTTGATTTAAATGTGGAATTCTCTGTTAATTTCAGAAATACTGGGTAGAGGAGGGCAGATGAAACATTTAAGATTACAATGTGATGTGTATGCTAAGTATTTATAATGCTGTATGAGTGGCACTTTTAGGAGAGGAGGTGGGAAAACAATATAGTATAGATGTGCAGAAAACTGCAAAATATAGAGGGTATACATATATGTAAAACAATGTTACGCTTTTTAATTATCTAATAAACACTTGCTGTGGAAAAAAAAGCCCAATGCTTTTGCACTATTTTTCACTACAATAGGTGAATAAACTGAAGAGAGAGCTAGCTCATATGAGGCAGGAACTTCAGTACAAAGAACAAGGATTTGAAACTCTTAAAGCGTAAGTATAACAAGACTGTGAAAGCTTTTTTTTTGAAAATTAACTTTCATGTAAGGAATTTGTGTAAGGCTAAAGTACAATCTTCAATGGAAATAGCCATACCACTTGTCAGTCATATTCAAATACATATTCTTCAGGTAACAGAGGGTTGATGAGGGCAATGTGGTTGATGTGGTGTACATGGACTTCCAAAAGGCGTTTGATAAAGTGCCACATAATAGGCTTGCCAGCAAAGTTGAAGCCCATGGAATAAAAGGGACAGTGGCAGCATGGATACGAAATTGGCTGAGTGACAGGAAACAGAGAGTAGTGGTGAACGGTTGTTTTTCGGACTGGAGGAAGGTATACAGTGGTGTTCCCCAGGGGCCACTGCTTTTCTTGATATATATTATGACTTGGACGTGGGTGTACAGGGCACAATTTCAAAATTTATAGATGACACAAAACTTGGAAGTATCGTGAACAGTGAGGAGGAGAGTGATCGACTTCAAGAAGATATAGACAGGCTGGTGAAATGGGCGGACACGTGGCAGATGAAATTTAACGCAGAAAAGTACGAAGTGATACATTTTGGTAGGAAGAACGAGGAGAGGTAATATAAACTAAAGAGTACAATTCTAAAGGGGGTGCAGGAACAGAGAGACCTGGGGGTATATGTACACAAATCGCTGAAGGTGGCAGTGCAGGTTGAGAAAGTGGTTAAAAAAGCATACGGGATCCTGGGCTTAATAAATAGAGGCATAGTGTATAAAAGCAAGGAAGCTTTGATGAACCTTTATAAAACACTGGTTCGGCCTCAACTGGAGTATTATGTCCAATTCTGGGCACCGCACTTTAGGAAGGATGTGAAGGCCTTAGAGAGGGTGCAGAAAAGATTTACAAGAATGGTTCCAGGGATGAGGGACTT
Organism: Squalus acanthias; assembly: GCA_030390025.1. Lineage (NCBI taxonomy): Eukaryota > Metazoa > Chordata > Chondrichthyes > Squaliformes > Squalidae > Squalus > Squalus acanthias. The sequence goes on along the minus strand of CM059427.1, from coordinate 178,744,971 downwards.
CAGTTACGTGGATAGACTGGAGAAGCTGGGGTTGTTCTCCTCAGAGCAGAGAGGGTTGAGAGGAGATTTGATAGAGGTGTTCAAAATCATGAGGGGTGTCGATAGAGAGAAACTGTTCCCATTGGTGGAAGGGTCGAGAACCAGAGGACACAGATTTAAGGTGATTGGCAGAAGAACCAGAGGTGACATGAGGAAAAACTTTTTTATGCAGCAAGTGAATCTGAAATGTACTGCCTGAAACGGTGGTGGAGGCAGATTCAATCGTGGCCTTCAAAAGGGAATTGGATGAGTACCTGAAAGAAAAAAAATTGCAGGGCTGTGGGGAAAGTGCATGGGAGTTGGAACTAGCTTAAGTGTTCTTGCAGAGAGGCGGCACTGGCTGAATGGCCTCCTTCTGTGCTGTAACCATTCTAGGATTCTTGGAAACAGGAATTGTTACCAAGAATTGGAGGGTTGTGAATGCTTCATTTGTGAATAAAAAAGCGGAAACGATAATTCTGGTAACTATAAACCAGTCAGCCTTGATAACGTTGTTGAATATTTAACTAGCTTAATCAAATTCTTTGAGGAAATTACCAAGGATAGATAATGGGATTGTTGTGTTATTCAGCGAGATGTCTCATTGATGGGAGTCTGAGTCAGAGATCAGGGCTTTGGTGTTATAGTCCTACCTATGACTCATACTTTTGTCTTGCAAGACTCCACTTTGGGAGTGCAGACTCGCTGAATCTGTCCTTAAAGGCAAAATGGTGGAATGCATAGAGCTATGGCTAAAGAACAGAAACTAGAGAATAGAAGTGAGTGAACACTTCTCTAATAGGCAAGATGTAGCTAATGGCATGCCCTATGTTGGGACCTCATTTTCTCTACATTCATAAATGTTCTAGACATGCTAATAGAGGGAATTAAATCAAAATTTGCTTATAATAATAAATGATGTGTCATGGCAAATTGTGAGAAAGGCTATGAAACAACACGAGAGGACCTGGACAGATAAGTGGAGCAGGCAGATATATTGAAAATGCAGTTCAATGCAGATAAATCTGAAGTAAAAAGAAAGAGAATGGAAATGCCCTAAAGTGTAAAATGGAACATAGACAGGTGTAAGTGTAGAGATACAGAGATCGTTAAAAGGACAATTGTAGATTTAAAAAAAAGGAAAATGGGATTCTGGTTTGTATACAAAGCTATTGAATACAAAACAGGAGGTAATGATAACGATAATGATGAATCTGTGCAGACATTGGTTAGGCTGCAGTTGGTGTATTTTTTGCAGTTTTCAACACTAGATTTTGGATAGAAAGGATCTCAAAGAAAAGATGCAACATAGATTCACTGAGATGATATCTGGGATGAGAAGATTTAGTTACGATGGAGAGACATAAAAAATTAGGCCTTCATACACTAAAGCAGAAATAGGGATTTAATAGAATGCTCAAAATTATGAAAACATTTGAGAGATTAAATAATGAAAGATTATTTCCACGGGTCAGAGAATTGGTAAAAGCAGATCATAAACTTAGGATTTGGATTAAATACATAAAAGGAGAGATTAGAAGGATTTTTTATGCAAAGGATTATTAAGATATGGAATACTTTACCACAAGTGCCTATAAAACCAAGGCAATCCGACATTCAGGTGTGAGTTAACCCTGGAAGACAAATATTAAAGGGTATGGAGCAAGAGCAGGGAAATAGGATTAGTGGAGCTCGCACTAGCAAAGGCACAGTGGACCAAATAACCTCCTGCACCAAAATTTCCATGATACTATGAAATGAATAGCTTGTCACACAGTTGGGGGAAACTGAATCACTGTGTCTTTTAAGACGTTACGTCTTTGTTCCAGTTGTGTGATCTTTTCCAGCCCGCGCTGAATATAAAATTGGATCTCTCTTCTCCTTTTGTCTACAAAAGTACGATGTTTTGACGCTTGTGTCAAACTTTACCACCCTGTCTGCTCAATAACGCTGAGGTGCACAGTATCATAGCTGATGCTCTGAGCAGGGATTGAGTATACTCTCGCAAGTGGATCCTCTTTCATGGGACACTTCAGACTGTCTGACAAGTGGCGATGTTTGGAGGGAGATCTGTCAATCTTCCGTATTGACTAGTTAGACTTTGCTGCAGGAATAAAGAAAATTTAGTCGTTGCAGTTGACGGCTGGTCAGTTTTTTGAGATGCACTGTTTCTGTATGAATTCCTTTAGTTTCCTGTCATTCCAAAGATTGGTTACAAGATCCATTGGGACAAACTAAGTAATCCTGGAAGCTGCTTACTGACTAATGGAAACTTTCTACCTACTTGAGCTAGCCACAGTCTAGTTCATAGTTTCTTACATGCAGGATCTGTCAGAACAAATGAGTCATGAATACCCTTGGATTTTTCATTTTTATGACTTGGCTTTTGAGAGAAACAATTTATTTCTTCCTTGTTGTGGACATTCTGTCCAGAAAATCTCCACCTTCAAAGTATACAATTTTAAATGGAAGCTATGTGCCTTTTAAAATAAGAGAACAGAGCAAGCTAAGTCCTTTTGGCCCAACAAGTCCCATTTTTTCCACAGACCATTCAAAATCCACCAACTAGTGACCTCTACCTCCTTTTTGTCCCTTATCCTTGAAGACAATGAAGAAAAATTCCAGGAATTTCACCCATCTCCACTGTTCAGTGGCGGTCAGCTGCCCTCAATCGATAGCATCCTCCATGGTCCTGGCAGCACAGGAACCATTCTGGCTCCCATTTCAGATTATGCCAATCGCCATAATGTCCATTCCCATTCCCATTCCCAGTTGGTTATTTATCCAGTTTCTGTTCCAATTTTTGTCTGATTACGCTCCTGTGAAGTGCCCTGTGACATTTTACTATGTTAAAGGCGCAATATAAATGCAAGTTGTTGTTGTTGTTCTGAAGATGTTAATTGACACATCATGAACTGGTTTTATGACTCTATTCCATAATATTCATTACTCTGTTGCAGGGGGTGGGGGGTGGAGTGAGAGACCAGTTCTTCAAGTTTGGCTTCAATCTGGTTATTATTGAACTCTGCTCTATTCTCACAGTCCATTGAAATAATCTGTTTACACATACATCATCTATGTCTCTCGGCACTTTAAAGACCGAGATCTTATCTCCCCTTAATTTCCATAAGAGAAAAAAAACATATGTTCAGTTCTGAATTTTTCCTCCTAACTTAAAGCACCAAGTCCTGGAATCAGTATTATTTTTGAAATGTTAATGTCCTTTTGCTGATAAGGTGTCCAAAATTGCAGACACAATTTAAAAATGTGCCCTAACCGGTGATCTTGTTTAGACTTGTAGTTAAATGTATCCTAATTTTTGATTAGCTTTGGCTTTGTTGATAACAAATTGCCTGGAAACTTTCAGCAAAATCTTTTACCTTTTCACCTTTGCTTCTTTATATACACTTTTGTTTCCTGTTTTGTTAACAGTAGATTATGTTTGTGTGTTGGAGAGCTTGCTAGTTCCTGTTACCGGCATTCTGTTTGTTGGAGTCATAGGTGTTTGCTGTAATTGCTGGAAAGACGATGTAGCTACCAGGCAGAAAATAACAAAAGCTCGTCAATGGAATAAATTATTTTCCCTGTCACTGTTAGTATTTTATAGTCTGCTGTAAATGGATTATCAGGACATTTTGGGGGAAAAATTCAGTTGGTTGCGCCTCCCGTTAGCGCCTTAAGAGGGCGCTAATGGGGCGCAAAGCAGCTAGCGCCTGGGCGCAGCGATGTTTGCGCCGCTCGCGAACTTAACTAGACATTTTGCGGCGGCGCTAAAATTTACCGCCGCGATCTCCTGCGCGCGCAGATCTTGACGTCATACGAGGGTGCAACGCCCTTGTGGCGCCCCGGAGCGGAAATTGAGTGGCGCCCCCATCCTTTCCGCCTGGTGCATCCAACGACCGGAAGACTGGAACGCTATCAGTCGCTGTGGGGCTGGGGGGGGGCGCTATTTAAAGGGGGCCTCTTCCTGTCTTTCTCTGTGGTTGACATTTTTGCACCACTCGTTCTGAGAGAGAGAGAGAGATTCGGAGAGAGAGAAAGAGAGACTTCTGCATTGAGTCAACGCTGTGTGAGGTACTTTTGGCTACTGATCATAACTTGGCAGGTACTTTGGTTTTTGGCCTTCATAACTTTGCTTGCTAAGAGACTATGGGGGCTGCACTGATTGGGGGCGTCGTCCTGCGCCAGCTGTATCGGAGGACACAGAGACGCAGAGAGAGAGTGGCAATGATGGCCAGACGGAGGAGGGCCAACAGGCGTCTGTACAGGAGAGCTTACCCTCCCAGGGTATATCGTGAACAGCTCTCCTACATTCATATGTCTGAGGAGCAGTGTTTGCGAAGGCTGCGCTTCAGCAAGGAGGTGGTCACTGAGCTCTGCCACCTGCTGCAGCCAGATCTGCAGCCTCAACTGAGGTCCAGGACGTCTCTGTCGGTGGCAGTGAAGATTACAGTGGTTCTGAACTTTTATGCTACTGGCTCATTTCAATCTGCTGCTGGGGACATCGCCAATATCTCCCAGTTCGCGGTGCATTGCTGCATCCGTCACGTCACAAATGCCCTCTTTAAAAGGAGACGAGAGTACATCTCTTTCCCCATGACCCCAGACAAGCAGCATGAATGCGCTCTGGGCTTTGCCAGGATAGCGGGCTTCCCCATGGTGCAGGGCGCCATTGACTGCACGCATGTGGCTTTGCGTGCTCCGCATGTGAATGCCGAGGATTTCCGGAACAGAAAGGGGTTCCATTCCTTGAATGTTCAGTTGGTCTGTGACCACAGACAGCTGATACTCGCTGTCAATGCCCACTATCCTGGCAGCTGCCACGATGCTTTCATCCTGCGCCAGACTACTGTGGCAGAACTTTTCGAGGCACCGCATCAGCCAGTTGGTTGGCTTCTCGGGGACAAGGGGTATACACTGAGCACCTGGCTGATGACACCGCTCCGTACGCCCAACACCCCTGCTGAGCTGCGGTACAACGAGAGCCATCAAGCTACCAGGAACATCGTTGAGCACACAATCGGCGTGCTGAAGCAACGGTTCCGCTGTCTGGACCATTCTGGAGGAGCCCTGCAGTACTCACCTGAGCGAGTTTCCCACTTCGTAGTTGTGTGCTGCATGCTGCATAACATGGCAATCCTCAGGACCCAGCCAATGCCACCAGGCCTTGGAGCACCACCAGAGGAGGAGGAGGAGGAGGAGGATGATCGTCAGCAGCACCAAGGCGGGAGGGCGGCCCACAATGTTGAAACTGCAAGGGCCGTCCGTCAACGGCTGATAGCAAGCCGCTTCTAGGCCCCTGCTGAGGAAATGGCTTCTGCCATTGAGAACAACATGAATGAAACCAACCCGCAACCCCTAAGCCGGCCAAGGCAGTAATGATTCCAAAGACCAAACATGTACATTTTGAATACAAAAACTTACTTATTTTACAAACTCTGTGTGTGTCATTTCTTCATGACAAACTAATAGAAAGAAATACAAAAAAACAGTCATTAACATAACTGGTTCTCACAACCTGGAGATAATGTCCAAAACGCTAAACAAAAGTTTAAACACGAACCTCGGCCATTAATAAAAAATTGACAAACATTTTGTCACACCTCCTACTTTTTGCCCTTCGAGGGTGATCTCCTTCCCTTGCGCACTTCCCCCCTTCCCACCCTACTGCTCCTCCGTAATGGGACCTCAGTGGCTGCAGCAAGGCTGGTGGAAGGCTGCTGATTCTCATAACCTGAGACTGCAGATGCCCTTGAAGGACGGCCTCGACCAGCTCTGGGCCTGGAGGGCCCGGCTGCAGACTGCACCAACTCTGCATGGGTGGCAGCAGTCTGTCCTACAGGCGGTGGCAAGTGCAGTGGAGAAGTGACAGTGGTGGCAGCAGGAATGCTGTCATCTTGAGAGAGGACAGCAACTCCCTGCTCGACCGACACACTGGCACTCCCACGGGGCAGCACTTCAGCATCCGGAGCAATCTGCTGGAGCACAGATTGCTGGCCTGCTGCGGCGCGGTGAGAGCCCCGGGGAAATGTGTCCGAACCATCGAGGATGGCAGCAGTCAGTGCTCGCATGGCCTCAATCTGAGTCTGCATGACAGCAGTCTGAGACTGAATTGCAGCACTAAGCTTTAGCGTGGCATCCGCCTGTGCTACAGCGAAGTGCTCCACACTCCTTGCCAGTGATTCAATGCATTCGGGCACCCTTCCCACTGCACCCATGAGCTCAGTGTGCATGTCCACCGCCTGGGTGTTCATTTCAGCGATGAGCCGCTCCTCCTCTGCGTCCAGTGCAGCAGGACTCGCTGGCATACTCTCCCTCCGGGGAGAAGGCCCCCGAGCTTCCCTACCACCATCGCGTTGCTGCAGCCCGCTGGGTCCTGGAGCTTCACCCTCATCAGACCCTTCCCCCCTGCTCCCCTCCAGGGAAGGCGTGTTCCCAGTGTGGGCATGGGCTTCCTCGGGAGAGGGTGGCACTGATGCTCCCCCTTCATCTTCCTCCTCGCCTGTAGCTTCACTCCCACTGGCAGCTTGAAGGCCCGTCTCCTCAGCTGGTGAATCACCATCTGAAAGCAGGGAGGTACAAGAGTGGCTTTAGCATGAGGACAGGGTGGCAGTAAGGGAGGAATGAGTGCAGCGATTTAGTAAGTTGGATTGAAAGTGTCAAAGGCTGGTGTTGTGAGGGACAAGTGGAAGGACAGAGGACAAAAAGGTGATGACCTTACCATTGCTGTCCAGAACGGGGTTGGCGTCTCCAGTGGCGACTGGACCGATCACCCGGCTTGCCACAATCCTGTGGACGCGTGCCTCAAGATCGCTGAGGGGTTGCAGCTGAGGCCACCCTCCACCCGTCCGTTGCTGCTGTCTCCTATTATGAGATAGCTTGGCCTGCAAGAAAAAGGACGGCGTCTGAGTAAATATACAGCCATGGTCTTGCCTGATGTGCCTCCCATAGGTGAATAGCCCTTACTGTATGCATAGTGTGGAATGTGCGTGTGTGTTTCATGAGGGCCATAGGTGTTGGATGAGTGTTGTGCATTGGGGTTTTAAGACCCTCTGGCCATAGTGAGGTTGAGATGGAGGGATGGAGAGGTATTGAAAAAAAGCCACTCACCCTGACGACCCGAGTGAGGTCGTTTGAACTTTTTCCGACATTGTACATGGGTCCTGGGCACCATGCTCCTGGAGGAGACGCTCTGAGCCACCTCCCTCCACACTCTTCTGTACTCACGCGGCAAAGGCCTCCTGCCACTCTCTGGGTACAGTATTGATCTTCTGCGCTCCACCGCGCCAACCAGAGCATCCAAGGCCCGCTCGCTGAAGCGCTGAGCTCGTTCTCTCACCCTCCCAATAGTCCTTGGCTGGAAGATTTAGGCACAGGTCTCTCCAGGCCGAGATTCAAGGCTCCAATGAGCAGGGTGTGGCTGGAGTGCAAGATCGACCCTCCCCTTTAAGAACTGTCCGGCGCCAGTGTGTCTGTGTTCCATCGCTAACTGACAGCACCTGCGCTGCGCCCGCGCTCTGAGTTAGCGCCTCGCTCCTCGGCCTTTGCACCTTAAGACAGGTGTGTAGCGCCTGATTTAGCGCTCCAATCACCTCCAGGGGCGTTAAAAGTCAAGTTTGCCGTCGGTGGCGATAATTAGCGCCAGGAGCTAATCTTTGCGCCCGGCCGATAATTGCGCCCCAAATGGGGCGATACTGAATTTCTCCCCCTTTATGTTTTCATCATCATTTCTCCTTTTTTTTAATTTGTTCATGGGATGTGGGCGTCGCTGGCAAGCTCAACATTTATTGCCCATCCCTAAACTGAGTGGCTTGCTAGGCCATTTTAGAGGGCAGTTAAGAGTCAACCACATTTATGTGGGTCTGGAGTCACTTATTGGCCAGACCAGGTAAGGACGGCAGATTTCCTTCCCTAAAGGACATTAGTGAACCAGATGGGTTTTTAACGACAATCTGATAGTTTCGTGGTCACCATTACTGATACTAGCTTTTTATTCCAGATTTATTTAATTAACTGAATTTAAATTCCACATGTCTCCGGATCATTAGTCCAGGCTTCTGGATTACTAGTCCAGTAACATAACCACTATGCTACCATTCCCGATCCTAACTGGATTTAGCCCTGAAAAGAGGGATGAAGACTCCTGATGGGTCCAGCTAGAGGTGTTTGTCTCAGAAAAGAGGGGCAAAGATTAGACTACGTTGTGTGTATAGTTATTTGCTCCAAAAGAAGAGGGATGAAGACAGCAATGTTCTTGTACTTTGGTAGGTGTAGGTAGATTGTGTGGTTGAAGATTGATATTACTTTCACCATTATATTAAAAAAAATCTTTTCTTTGAGACTGTGGAGTCCTTCCTTTGCTGGGACTGCAACTCACTAATTAACTAAATAGAGCAGGACAAATTATCTCTGTCATTATTAGTTGTGCAGTTCTACACCTTTAAAGTCATAAACTGTGGCCGGATTATCTGAATATTTGCTGCCTGTTTTGGGTGGTTGCTGGGTGGGCTCCCTGGCCTCTGATTCTGGGATATTCCACTAGAAGTGACGGCAGACGTTGAATACGGTGCTCATATTTGGCCAGAAATAATATGTATTTCAATGCTGATCTATTGGTGAGGTACTGGTGTAGCACAGCTTGTGGAGGAGCAGGGTAAATTGGACAAAAATTTCCGTGTTTTACTGCGCATGTGCGGACACCAGAAGTTGCTGTCCGATTTACCAGATAATAATGGTGATCGCCGATAGCCTCACCGTTGTTCTTACCGCAAAATCTGGCCCATTAGAGCGTGAAATTGTGGTACTTACGCACTAGATACCCACTAAACACACCAGAAAAATCTGGATTTTTAACGGTTAAAGGCCTAAATTACTGCCAAATAACTTTTTGCACTGAAAATTAACTTTTACAAGTGTGGAGTCTCATTCCATCAGATTTTAATTATTGTTAGAGAGTTTAAAAAAAGTTAAATAAAAATGTTTTTTTTAACTTTTTCTTTCTCTCTTAATTCCATCTTTCTTTCCCTCTTTATTTCACTTTCTGTACATGATTTTCCATTGAATCTGATATTCTAACTTACACTTCCTGGTTTAGACTGTGAGGATTCTTTAGTCTAATTGGTTGAGGAGAGACACTGTTGCTTGCTCTGTTCATACAGGTCCTAGATCCCTTGTGGAGGGCGCAGCGCCGCGCTGTTTCAAACGCCCGAAGACTGTAAATTGCCGCTCAAAAGCGCACAAAATGTCTGTAAGCGTAATGAACAGTGAGCGCCGTTCGTTCGCCACTAACCCAAAATCCGAGCCATTCAAATTCCCAATAACTGGATCAGCTCACAAATATTGTGTGCATTTTATTCATTAGATTTTTGTTGTTTACCTTGTTGAAATGTATGAAATAATGGTCATTAATTAATTTTTCTTAACACACACAAATGTTCTGTAACTTTAACGGAAGCAATCAATATTAAGTGTATCAGAAAAGTTTAAAGCAGCATTGTGAACTATGTTTTTGTTGAAAAAAACACTGTTCAAATGTATTTTCAAAGTTCAATCAATACTTTTCCTAAGAAAGCTAACCTTAAAACAAATGCTTTTGCATTTTTTAATAGTAAAAGTCTTGTAATTGAAATGTATATGATTGGCTGTATCCGAAAATGTTGAACAACTTTTGCATCCTCACAATTATTGACTGTTATATGCATTTTCAATGACAGAATTGATCTAAAGATGTCAAGGGCTCAGGGAGGATACAAACTCGATGAAGCACAGGCAATTGTGAATGAAATGAAAACCATCAAAAAGGCTATTAACTCAGGAGAGAAGGAAAAAAGAGACCTCATACAGGTAAAATCTAAATGATGTACAGGTCAAGTGTTACAACTGATCACTCACTTGAAACCTGAAAAAATAATCCTTTCCAATTTGGGAGTTCGTTTTGGATCAGGCAGTCAAAGTGGCAGCAGTGCTGAGTAAATTCATTCATTTTTATTTTCAAGTCCCAAGTTTTTGCCTGGAAGATAACTTCACTGGAAGGCTGGAAAAAGCTATCCAGTATACAATTGCATGGCTAACTACCATGCAATTGTTATTTTCCGACTTTTGATTTGCTTCAGTAATTTAAGCCCCCAAAGTTTGTAATGCAATAGGATAAACCAAGGCTGTCTAACCCTTTGGAGCTGGGGGTTTGATACTTACGTCAGTCGGCATTTGAGGCTTGTGGGGGGAGAGAGATTGCCCATCGTACATCGTGGTGGGGGTTGCGGGGGGAAGCGGTCGCACACCGTGGCGGGGGGGGAGAGGTCGCACACCGCTGCATGGGAGGATGAGGGGGGGATGAGGTTGCAAGCCGCGTGGTGGGGGTTGGGGGGAGAGAGTTTGCACACTGTTGGGGGCGGGGAAGAGCGTTTTCTTCGTGGCAGGTGGGGAGAGGTCATACATCGGGGCTGGAGGGCCATACGGCCCTTCAAGCCTGCTCCGCCATTCAATAAGATCATGGCTGATCTTCGACATCAACTCCACTTTCCTGCCCAATCCCCATATCCCTTGATTCCCCTAGAGTCCAAAAATCTATCTTTCTCAGCCTTGAGTGTACTCAACAACTCCGCATCCACAGCCCTTTGGGGTAGAGAATTCCAAAGATTCACAACCCTCTGAGTGAATAAATTCCTCCTCATCTCAGTCTTAAATGGCCGACCCCTTATCCTGAGACTCTGCCCTGTCGTTCTCGACTCTCTAGCCAGGGGGAAACAACCTCTCAGCATTTACCCTGTCAATCCCCCTCAGAATCTTGTATGTTTCAATGAGATCACCTCTCATTCTTCTAAACTCCAGACAGTATAGGCCCATTCTACACAATCTCTCATCATAGGGCAGCCCTCTCATCCCAGGGATCACTCTAGTGAACCGTCGTTGCACCACCTCTAAGGCATGTATGTCCTTTCTCAAATAAGGAGACCAAAACTGTGCACAGTACTCCAGGTGTGGTCTCACCAAAGCCCTGTACAATTGTAGTAAGACTTCCTTACTCTTGTACTCCAACCCACTTGCAATAAAGGCCAACATGCCATTTGCCTTCCTAATTGCTTGCTGTACCTGCATGCTAACTTTCTGTGTTTCCTGTATGAGGACACCTAAATCTCTCTGAACACCACAATGTAATAGTTTCTCACCATTTAAAAATATTCTGTTTTTCTATTCTTCCTACCAAAGTGATTAACCTCACATTTCCTCACATTGGCCCAGAAATTCGCGTGTCCGGCTTGCCGCGGGGGTAAGGATCGCGCGCGCTCTTACCTACCGCGCCTGCCGTTGTGTTTTGGGCCCACGGGAACTTCGGGTCCTGGGCCTCTCCCAACTGCCGGCGCGCAGTGCTTGTGTGTCCCAGGGGCGCAGTTAGTGCGATGCGACCCCTGGGATCACGTGGGCCATGGAGAGCCAATGGCAGCAGACCATCTTTCATTCATAGATTTGACAGGAGACCTGCCAAATCTGTGAATTGAAATCGGCCCCAAAAGAACAGCTAAACTTAAAATAAATTGTTTTAAAAAAAACCATCACATTTATAAAATAACTATAGTTAAATAAATTAACCACTTTAAACAAAAATTTAAATTTTTGAAAAAATTAAAATACTTCTTAAAAGTTATAAAAATAAACTTACCTTTCTTTAAAGTATCTAAAAAAGATAAACCTGTTGAAAAAAATTTAAAATGATACTTAATTAACCACTTACCGTGTTCAAAACGGGTCTTACGCTTCCTTTTCATTAGCGTATATCTTCCATACTTAACCTCGGGTTGAAACCTGAAAAAAATCTAAGTGTGCTGCGTGCACGCAGCCTCTAGCGCGCACGCGGTTCACCTAGGAACCGCCCCCTTCGCCATACCGGAAGTTCCGGTTTCCCGCGCATGCGCAGTGTATGCAGGAAACCGGCACTTCGGGAAGCAATACGGGTGAGTACACAGTCCGTACTCACCCGGAAGGGCCGAATTTTTGGGCCATTATACTCCATCTGCCATCTTATTGCCCACTCACTTAACCTGTCTATATCCCTTTGCAGGCTCTTTGTGTCCTCCTCACCGCTTACTGTCCCACCTAGCTTTGTATTGTCAGCAAACTTGGATACATTGCACTCGGTCCCTTCATCTAAGTCATTAATAGAGATTGTAAATAGCTGAGGCCCAAGCACTGATCCTTGCGGCACTCCACTAGTTACAGCCTGCCAACCCGAAAATGACCCGTTTATCCCTACTCTCTGTTTTCTGTCCATTAACCAATCCTCTATCCATGCTAATATATTACCCCCAATTCCATGAGCCCTTATCTTGCGTAGCAACCTTTTATGTAGCACTTTATCGAAAGCCTTTTGGAAATCCAAATATACTACATCCACTGGTTCCCCTTTATCTACCCTGCTAGTTACATCCTCAAAAAACCCTAATAAATTTGTCAAACACGATTTCCCTTTCATAAAACCATGTTGACTCTGCCTAATCATATTATGATTTTCTAAGTGCCCTGTTACCACTTCTTTAATAATGGATTCCAGTATTTTCCCAACGACTGATGTCAGGCTAACTGGCCTGTAGTTCTGTGTTTTCTCTCTCCCTCCTTTCTTGAATAGCAGGGTTACATTTGCGACCTTCCAATCCACTGGGACCGTTCTAGAATCTCGGGAATTTTGGAAGATCACAACCAATACATCCACTATTTCTGCAGCCACCTCTTTTAGAACCCTAGGATGTAGGCCATCCGGTCCAGGGGATTTGTTGGCTTTTAGTCCCAATAGTTTCTCAAGTACTTTTTCCTCTACTGATACTAATTACTTTAGGTTCCTCACTCTTATTAACCCCTTGGTTCCCCACTATTTTTGGTATGCTTTTTATGTCTTCTACTGTGAAGACAGATACAAAATATTTGTTTAAAATCTCTGTCATTTCCTTATTCCCCATTATAATTTCACTTGTCTCAGCCTTTAAGGGACCAACGCTTACTTTTGCTTCTCTCTCTTCCTTTTTACAACTCATAAAGAAGGGAAAAAAGGAATTTATAGAAATGGCACCGGATTAAGACTGATTCAATGTCATAAGGCATGCCAGGAGTGTAACAAAGACAGAAAAACTTTGAATTAAATATGGCAAGAGAAGTCAAGGATAAGCTTTTTTTTGTTACACTGAGAGAAAAAGAAAAAACTAGGGATGAAGTGGGGCCACTGCAAGTGCAATCGGGCGAGAGCATGACAGCTGATGCTACACAGGCTGCAAAAGTGCTAAATAAGTTATTTTGCCTCGGTTTTTACCAAGGATGAGACAGTAACTTATTAGATCTGGAAAGGGAACCGGGGAATGTTGCAGAGGTAGGTTATGAGGCACATTCACATTACTACCCACGTGGTTGCCGAACAGCTATGCAAACTTAAGGTAAATAAATCTCAGAGGCTGGATAAGATGCATCTGAGGATCCTTAAGGAACTACGGTAGGAAATTGCAGTAAGTCTGGCACAAATCTCCCAGAAATCACTAAATATTGGAGAGATGCCTGGGGACTGCAGAAAGACAGACGTTAACTCTTATTTTTAAAAAAGGTAGCAAAAGTGACCCAGGAAATTATAGATCAGTGAGTTTAAAGATAAGATTATGGAGCATCTGGACAGGAATAAAATCATTAAAGATAGCCGATATCACAAAGTGGGCTTGTGGCCAATCTAATTTACTGCTTTTTTTTGATGGTGTGACAAAGGAACTTGTTGGAGGTAAGGCAATGGATGTGGTGTACTTGATTTCAGTAAGGCCATTGATACAGTTCCTCTGGAAAGGCTGGTACTGAAAATAAGGTATGCGGGGGTCAGTGGGAATATTTTACAATTGGTACATAATTGGTTGACCAATAGAACCCAGAGATTGTCATTAACCTGGGATAATGTAACCAGTGGGGTCCCATAGAGGTCTGAAGATATTAAATAAAAGAGTTCAATCTTTTATTTAATATCTTCATAAATGATCCAGGAGTCATAAGCACAAATTTGCAGATGGAACAAAGCTAATGAAGGTGGTGAGTGCTTCATACGGGGACAAATAATCCATGTAGGGACTATTATTTAAATGGAAGGGAAATCATGTGTGTGGAAAATGAAAGAGATCTGGAGGGTCCTGATTGATAATAAATTGAAGCTATCGCAGTAATGCTCAGTGGTAGTGAGTAAAGCAAATCAGATATTGGGATGCATTAAAGGGTCAATATTGAGCTGAAATAGAGAGGACATCCTGCCACTATCTAAATCATTGGTGCGACCACACTTGGAATACTGTGTACAGTTCTGGTCACCGCAGTACAAAAAGGATATTTCAGCTATTGAAAGGATATGGAAGAAGGCAACCAGAATGATTGAAGGAATGGAGGGATTGGATTATGAGGAGCAATTACGTAAATTGGACATGTTCTCAGTGGAAAAGAGAGTTGATATGATAGCTGTTTTAAGATTCTGAAGGCACTAGATAATATGGACCATGACTAGTTGTTTCACCTTGTCCAAAACAGTAGAACCAGAAAACACGACCTACACTTAAAAGGAGATGGTTGAAGCAGATAATGTTGATTCATTCAAAGGCAAATTAGATAAATTTCCTTCAGAAAATAATATTTTGGGATACAGTATATGAGTAATTTGAGAGACGATGGCCGCGATTTTCTCATCGGTGTCGGGATGGGGGCGGGTCAGCTGGTTTCCGGGTTCCAGTCCCGCCCCCAGCTGCCTCCACTCTCCATGTGTGATTTTCCCTTGTTTGAAGTTCAGAGGTCTACTGAATGCCTATAGTATATACAAATAAAACCTAGCATTATTGGATAATTAGCTTTAAAAAAAACTATAGAGTAAAATTCCTGATTGTCAATGGAATTGAGACTTTATTTTTTGTGCTAAATTACTTGTCAATCCTGTATATTTGTGTAACACCCATTGAGTATACAGGATGCAAAATGTTAATTTTTTTAAGTTCTGTCCCAATTTTGTTACCTTTAGTATAAACACTGAATTAGGTTTTTTTTTCTCTTGCAGAGTCTGGCCAGATTGAAAGATGGTTTCCGAATTGCAACAGAATTTCAGTCTGATCTCTGGGTCAGTCATACATCATTAGTAAGCTCAAACCAGCCTGTCAGCCGCCACTGCTCAGATGTTGGGTCCCAGACAGATATTTCAGGAGATGTGAGTATAAAATCCGTGTTTCAGTACGAATGACTTTGGCAATAAGCAATACAAACCAACTTTATTGAGTCTCACTTCATAATCTGTACCATGCTCCTCCAGAGACTTTAAATACATCACCATGCTAGTTGTCTAGGAATCAGAATCATTCTCTGAAATATGATTGCATTAATTGACCTTTCGAGATACTGAAAAGGAGTTTAGGACAAGAGGATCAGGATGAAATGACGTTTGATGTCTTACAGTATATTGTATTCGGCAGAGTGACCAGATTTAAAGCTGACCATTGGTTGAACAGGTACATAATAGAAGCACAATACTTAGAAATGTCACGTCAAAACATTTTCCTCTGTGCTTGACTAAATCTCTGTTCTATAAAGCAAAAGAGATGCACTTCTGTGAAGTGGGCTATAACCTTGAGACAAATACACTATCAGCATGCCCTATCAAATTGAGTGCTTAATTAGGTGGACTTTATTGTGATGATGTCAACCATGCAGACCTTGGTGACTGTTCAGTTGTTTTGCATAATTTATGCGTTTTTGAAGTAATATTGTAAACTTAGCTGTGGCAGCAGTATGGAACCTACAGGTGCCAGCAGCACTCCTGGAGGGGAAATTCACCCAGAATTTCTATCCATTGACCATTGTTGAATCAGCATGTGTTAGAACATTAAATACGGACTGGATCAGATTCAGCCATGATGCCTCCTGCAGTTCAATGGCCTATGGATACTTGCTGTCCAGGCTCAAAACGAATAATGGCCACTTATGGGATATATTGAAGGGTGACTGTTGAACCATACCTCAATATTAGTCAACATCTTCAGGAGGGGAGGGGAGAAAATTGGCATTAACGCAAAGGAGAAATGGACGTTGCTAGAGGTGATCACTAATCCAAGGTGTTTCAGCTCCCTTCTTTGATTTTCCCCTTTCTCATTTTAACTGAACATGTCAATTTGGCGCTCTCAATTCTTGGGAACTCTTAACTCTCCCAAACCAGTTCCTCGCTTACTTCATCAATATTTAGGGCTGGATTTTGTCAATGAAGGCGCGTTGGGGGCGGGACTGCTGGTTTTCAGGTTTTAGTCCCGCCCCCAGCGACGTCTGACCAACCCACGCTATTTTCCCTTGATTGACCTTGTTCAGCCCGCCCTGCGGGCTTACCGGCCAATCAAGGGAAAGCCGCTGACAGATGACGTCAGCATATGACACTTCATCTGTCGAAAATGTTTTGACAGATGAATTGTCAGTGTTTGACAGCTTTGAGAAGCTGTCAAACACTAACAATCTCTGTTCTAAGGTGAGCCCTTGCACTGAAGGCTCACCAAACCTCTTTCCTCAGCAGAAATCAGATGGCTGCTGCATCTGAGAATGCAGCAGCCATTCTGTCATTTCTGCCCTTGAGATGAGGCACCTCCGTCCAGATCCCCAACGGTTGAAGCCTGCAGGAAGAAACCAAGGTAAGGAAACTTTTTCCAACACTTCACACTCGCACCTCATACTTACCTGTCCACACTTGCACCCATCACTCACCTCTACAGCGACATTTCGACCCCTCTCACCCCCGCAGACCCACTGCTCGCCTCGCTGACCCTGGCGAGGTTTGCAGCCGTCGGGAAGCCCGCACTTGCAGGAGTAAAATGGGGAAAAGCCTCAAAACTGCCTGTTAACAGGCAATTAATTGGCTCTAATCCCCTTCCCGCCTCGAGGAGACGGGTCCCTGCGCGACTCGGGGACCCGCTTCCCGGGAAGAGGGCACGGAGGCGGGTTGGGAGCGGGGTTGGTACCCGCTCCCAGTTTCTGCCATTTTCCTGGCAGTCCCGCCTCCAAACCTGCTTCCTCAGGGCTGGTAAAATCCAGCCCTTAGTGTTTGACTGAAATGAATTTTTAAAACAAACATGGAAAAATAGCAAATTGAAAGTTCAAGCTGATTATAATTCTTTTTACAAACAGAAAATGGTGGAGCAGGTCAGAGAACATTTGAAAGCTAAAGATAGGATAACAATAATAACTTGGCATTAATATAGCATTTTTAACGTAGAAAAAAACTGTCCCACTGTGCTCCACAGACGTGTAATCAGACAAAAAATGACATCGAGCCAAAGGAAGAGATATTATAAGGGGTGACTAATAGTTATTCAGAGGTAGGTTTTATGGAGGGTCTTAAAGGAGGAGAAAGAGGTGGAGAGGCAGAAAGGTTTAAGGGGGGAATTCCAGAGTTTAGGGCCCATGGTGGGGCAACAGGAGTGGGAGAATAAGAGTCCAGAGTTGGAAGAATGCAGAGTTCTAGAGGGTTGTAGGGCTGGAGGCGGTTACAGAGATAGGGAGGGGCGAGGGCATGAAGGGATTTGAACACGAGGATGAGAATTTTAAATTGGAGATGTTGGTGTACCGAGAGCCAATGTAGGTCAACAAGCACAGGGATGATGGGTGAGAGGGACTTTGTGCATGTTAGGATACGGGCAGCAGTTTTTTGGATGAACTGAAATTTATGGAGATTGTAGGATGGGAGGCCAGCCAGGATAGCATTGGAATAGTCGAATCTGGAGGTGACAAAGGCATGGATGAGAGTTTTGGCAGCAGATGGGCTGAGGCAGTGGCGGAGATAGGCAATGGTACGAAGGTGGAAGTAGGCGGTCTTTGTGATGGAGAGGATACAGGAAGCTCAGAAATCAAATAGGCACCGAGGTTGCAAAGAATTGGCTTCAAACTTAGACAGTGCCCGAGGCAACAGTGCGAGTGTCTAGTGGGGCCGAAGATGATGGCTTTGGTCTTCCGAATCACGAACTGGAGGAAATTGTGGCTCATACAGGACCGGACGTCCGACAAGCAGGCTGACAACGACTGAAATGGTGGAGTGGTAAAGACAGCTGTCGTCAGCATATGTGTGAAACCTGATGTCATGTCCTTGGATGATGTAACTGAGGGGGAGCAGGTAGGTGAGGACGAGAAGGGGGCCTAGGATATATCCTTGGGGACTCCAGAGGTAATGGTGTGGGGGGTAGGAAGAGAAGCCATTGTTGGAGTTTCTCTGGCCATGATTGGATAGGTAAAAATGGAATTAAGTGAGGGTGGTCCCATGGAGCTGGACGACAGAGGAAAGTTGTTGGAGGATGTGGTCAACCGTATCAAAGATTGCTTAGAGGTCAATGAAGACGAGGAAGATTAATGCACCATGGTCACATTCACAGAGGATGTCATTTGTGACTTTGATTTGGGCCATTTCAGTGCGGAGGCAAAACATTTTGGGTGGGAACTTTCTGTTGTGTCCTGTGATTTCCCCAATTTGAATTACTTAATTTATGTATATTAAATAATTGATATTCAATGAATGAAGAAACAACGTAAAAGGCGGTTAATCTGACGTTTTATATTTTTTGGTCTCCTAGCACTGTGGTTCAGCTGAGAGGGAGGCAGGCATTCCTTTCCAGTTTTATCCATGGCAGTTTTGAATCAGCCCTGAGAAACCATGAAAAGCAGCTTGCAGTGACCCCTTCTGATTTGACCTATTCTCTAAAACTGGTGTAGTCTTTTAAAAGTATTGCATAATTTATAAACCAGAATCAATTTAAGTGTAATATTTTCTCAATGGTGAGACTAGGAGCTGTGGAGGAGCAAAAGGATTTATGTGTCCCTGTACATAAATCACTATAAGCTGGTCACAGGTACAAAAAATAATGAAAAGGGCTAATGGAATGTTGGTCTTTATCTCGAGGGGTTTGGAATTCAAAAGTGAGGAAGTGATGCTGCAGTTGTACAGAGCCTTGGTCAGACCTCTTCTGGAGTACAGTGTTCAGTTTTGGGCACCGAACCTCAGGAAAGATATATTGGCATTGGAAGAGGTAAAGTGCAGATTCACCAGAAGTTTACTAGGGCTTAAAGGGTTAAATTATAAGGACGGGTTGCATAAACTTGGCTTGTATTCCCTTGAGTTGAGAAGGTTGAGGGATTATGTAATCGAGGTGTTTAAAATAATTAAGTGATTTGATAGAGTAGATAGAGAGAAACAATATCCTCCGGTGGGGGAATCCAGAACAAGAGGGCATAATCTTAAAATTAGAACTGGGCCATTTAGGAGTGAACTCAGGAAACACTTTTTCCACAGAGAGTAGTGGGAATCTAGATCTTGCTCCCTTCTAAAGGCTGTGGATGCTGCGTCAATTGAAATTTTCAAGACTGAGATCGATAGATTTTTGTTGTGTAATGGTATCAAGGGATATGAATCAACGGTGGATAAATGGAGTTGCCGATCAGATGATCCAACAGGCTCGAGGGCTGAATGGCCTACTCCTGTTTCTATGTTCCTTGTTGATTTCAGTTAACAAGAACATTTTTCAGTGTTTTAATAGTGATTAATAGTACAATGTAAAATTAAAGATGAGACATGTAGCTTAAGAAGTAAATGTAAGACAAAATAATTTCCAGTACAAATAGTAATGCAATACTGTTGGCTTCTCGTCTGTAGTTGTTGTACTTGACATTAGAGCTATATTTTTAACCCATTTTGTATTTTTATTCAGTTTGTTTCCAGCAATAATACTAAACTGGCTGAGAAAGTGAGACTTAGCCTGCAATATGAAGAATCAAAGAGAAGGTCAGTGCTAAGCAAACTTCAGAGTTATTTTCTCCATGCAATTTGAGACTAATGATACTTTGTCTACAAACTTTTCACTGCTACAATAAATGGTCAACTTTTGACTTTCTAATTTTTTTTAAATAGTCATGACTCGGAGACAGGAAGCAGAGGGTAATGGTTGATGGGTGTTTTTGTGACTGGAAGGCTGTTTCCAGTGGGGTTCCGCAGGGCTCAGTACTAGGTCCCTTGCTTTTTGTGGTACAGGAAACTCTTGTGTATCCGGCACCCAAATATCCGGAATTCTCGCTTAACCGGCAAAAATCATCCTCCGAAAACTCCTCTCAAATAACCGGCAATGTTGCCGATCCGGAGTCCGCGAACGCCGATTTAGTCAGTAGGGGTAGTTTTCAAAAGTGCCACTACTCGGCCTCCTGGCGCTGTCGGAAGTCCGAAACACTGCAGTAGCAGGAGTTGATTCTCCCGCGCTGCCGGGAGTCTCACTTACTGTTAAGTAATTAAAGAGTTATGGATTACTCTCAACTGGCAGTACTGTACTTAA
This sequence comes from Squalus acanthias, assembly GCA_030390025.1. Taxonomy (NCBI): domain Eukaryota; kingdom Metazoa; phylum Chordata; class Chondrichthyes; order Squaliformes; family Squalidae; genus Squalus; species Squalus acanthias. Next base: position 178,724,617 of record CM059427.1, on the reverse strand, counting down.
TCAAGCATCTTCCACCATCCATTTAACACAACATTCTGTAGGTGAGTACCCAAATACTGTATACTGCACATTTCTTGATTTTTTTATTTTTCTTTGTTAAAAATAGCCTCGGTAGATATAACTCTCTGTTATCCGGAACTTTCGATCAACCGGCACCATGCCGGTCCCGTCTGTGCCGGATACCAAAGAGTTTCCTGTATATATCAATGATCTAGACTTGAATATAGGGGGTATGATTAAGAAGTTTGCAGATGATACTAAAATCGGCTGATACTGAAGAAGGAAGCTGTAGACTGCAGGAAGATATCAATAAATTGGTCAGGTGGGCAGAACAGTGGCAAATGGAATTCAATCTGGAGAAGTGTGAGGTAATGCATTTGGGGAGGGCTAACAAGGAAAGGGAATACACATTAAATGGCAGGACACTGAGTAGTGTAGAGGAACAAAGGGACCTTGGAGTGCATGTCCACCGATCCCTGAAGGTAGCAAGCCAGGTAGATAAGGTGGTTAAGAAGGCATACGGAATGCTTGCCTTTATTAGCCGTGGCATAGAATACAAGAGCAGGGGGGTTATGCTTCAACTGTATAAAACACGAGTTAGGCCTCAGCTGGAGTACTGCGTGCAGTTCTGGTCACCACATTACAGGAAAGATGTGATTGCACTAGAGAGGGTACAGAGGAGATTTACAAGGATGTTGCCGGGAGTAGAGAATGTTAGCTATGAGGAAAGACTGGATAGGCTGGGTCTGTTTTCCTTGGAACAGAGGAGGCTGAGGAGAGACCTTATTGAGGTGTATAAAATGACGAGGGACATAGATAAAGTGGATAGAAAGGACCTATTTCCCTTAGCAGAGGGGTCAAAAACCAGGGGGCACAGATTTAAAGTAATTGGTGGAAGGTTTAGAGGGGATTTGAGGGGAAATTTCTTCACCCAGAGGGTTGTGGGGGTCTGGAACTCACTGCCTGAAAGGGTGGTAGAGGCAGGAACCTTAACCACATTTAAAAAGTACTTGGATGTGCACTTGGGATGCTGTAACCTGCAGGCTACAGACCAAGAGCTGGGAAGTGGGATTAGGCTGGATAGCTTTTTGTTGGCCGGCGCGGACACAATGGGCCAAAATGGCCTCCTTCCATGCTGTAATTTTCTATGATTCTATGATTGTGTAAGTCATGTATGATATCTTGAATTGGTCCAAAGAACACTTCAAAATATACTATCACTGTCCATTATATTGTAAGAATTAAAACAATTTGATTGATATAGAGCTTTTAATGTAGAAATGTGTCTCAAGGCACTTCACAAGTAAAGAAAAAACATTGATGCTGAACCAAGGAAGAAGTTAGTTAAATTTGGCCACCAATGCAGTATCTCAAACAGTTGCTTACCTCAACGACTATTATTTGACACAGTAGTTTAAGTCCCCATGAAAAAGAAATCCGGGTAGGTTTTCTTTTTGCTATAGGAAAATGGATACTATACCATAGTGATTATTTCTGCCATTGTTGGGTTGGGAGAGGGGTTTATAACACACATCTGTGCTAATTTATGAGCATCCAGAGGTTGAATTCCAGTTGTTTTGTGATGGAATAAATTTTATCAACTCCCTGAAATGTTAATCTGTTGCAACATTTGTTGATGCAGTTAGCTAGAATGGGCAAAGTGACATCCAAAGTCCAGGAGGGTAATTTTTTGACTTTGTGCGATAGTGTAAAACGGATGATACTGAATCGGCAGCCCATTTTACAACTCTCATAGAAACATAGAAACTAGGAGCAGGAGTAGGCCATTCGGCCCGTCGAGCCTGCTCCACCATTCAATACGATCATGGCTGATCATCCAAATCCAGCACCCCGTCCCTGTTTTAATCCCCACAGTACACATATCCCACCCTACCCCCGTAACCCCACGTATTTAATTCCCCCTAACATATCCCATCCTATCCCCATAACCCCACATATTTAATCCCCCCTAACATTAAGGGTCAATTTATCATAGCCAAATCAACCTAACCCGCACATTTTTTTTGGATTTATTTTTCCTGATACTTATTTCCACTGAAGTCACTGAAAGTGAAAATCGGGAGAGATGTAAAACGGGATACTAGTTTGTTATCACCCGTTTTAAACTATCGCAGTCAAAATTACCCACATGTTTTTAAAATAAATTTTGCAAAATGTGAATAAATTTACATTGATTGACACCATGTAAATCAGTTTTGGTTCTCAAACAATTTTGCAGCTTATCTTTGGTTGATTTATCTAAAATTACTGCACAATTTGTCAGTTAAGCACAGCAATGTATCAGGTAATTGATACAATTCTGGATTTATTCCTGAAATTGGGCATCGCTTGTTACAAATCAGCCAGTCAGCTTCATAATCCCTAGCTTTAGATAGAAAGATGTTCCAAGGAGTTTTCCATATTTGTAGGTTCAATATGGTTCTGTGGGCTTTCAGGCATGACTAGTTTTGTAAAATTATTAGCAACTCTACAAAGTTAATTTTTCACCCCAGAATTATATGTTAAATTATGCTCGTATCTAGCAATTGTATGTTCTTGCCCTCTTCTGGTCAAATTTGTACAGTATATGCTACAGGACTAAAGCCAGGATCAAAACTGTACGATGATTATCTGCTTTTTTGTTTTTGTTTTAGTAATCCGTGATTTTTGTTTTATTGACAGGATTTCAAATATCAAGATTGAACTGGCTAAGCTTACCAGCGAGGCATGGCCTGGAGTATTGGATGCAGAACGAGACAGGCTGATACTGATTAATGAAAAAGAAGAGCTATTGAAGGAGCTGCAGTTTATAAACCCTCGTAAATGGACACACAGTGAGGTAGAGCGCCTGGAGATGGAAAGGAAGCGACTGGCAGAAGACCTTCAGGCAGCAAGGGACACACAAAGCAAAGCACTGACAGAAAGGTTTGTGACTCAGCTTATTGAGATAGTTGCAGCATTGTAAACAACTGCTGAAAGGATATGTTTTATAATTTATGGATCCGCAAATAAAATAATTTGTATTTGTGCATTGCAAGGGGAAATTGAGGAGAAATTGCCCAATTGACTTGAACTCCTCAGTGCAGTAAGTACAAGAAAATTTGGGAACGGTAGAAACAAGTTGATGACAATGTATCTTGAACTACCCAAGAACTGTTGGCGTGCTATTTGTCAATAATGAGGAAACATTAGTTGCAATACTTTAAAGATGACCACGAGGAACCCATTTAAAGCAAAGCTTGTCCAGTTTTGGTATATAAATGGCCATTGGTTTGGATTATCTTTAAGATCTGGCAAAATAAAGCTGATCTTTACTTTGAGAATGTGTCTGCACTGTTTAACATTATAGCACTGAGAAGTGATTATGCAGCCAGAAAAATGAAAATATAGCTCCAAAACTCATATTAAGGACCTGAAAACTGGTTGGAACTGGATAAGAATGCCAGCATGGACCTGTTGGACCGAATGGCCTGTTTGTCTGCTGTAAATACTATGTAATACATTCATGTTTGTACTTAAGTTATAAACTCAAATTATTTTTTGTCTGTGTTTTTGTAAATGCTTTGTAAGAATTTGGTTTAATGTAGCAATTTACAGTAAATACTTGCACACCGGGTTGAAATCAATCTGCTGTTAACTGGGGAAATTTTTTTTTTTACTGCTTTCTTAGTTTGTGATAACGTTATGTGTTCTACAGATTAAAGATGCATAGCAGGAGAAACAATTTGTTGAGGGAGTTAGAAGAAGCAACACGCTTAGCCTCAACATTGCACTCACAACTGCAAAGGTGAGTTATTTTGTGACTGTGTGGACAGGTTAATTGTTGAAATAATGTGGGAATTAAATAATCTTGCCAAGTACAGCTCACGTATTTACTTTTTAAGATTCTGTGTTCAGCTAGTTCTTTTATAAGCTAATTGGATCTATACTCTTGACATTTTCATATTACATTTTAGGGGCAATCATGTTAAAATGAGCAAAATGCTTGTTTCCCACGTGCTGTGTTTTAATTCAGTAAAGATTGCTCTGTATTTTTGAAGTTAAGTCAAATTTACTGTATTGTAATATTGCACACCAATAATTGTTTTATTTGTTTTAGTCTCTCAACCAGCACTCTTTCACTGTCATCTGGTAGCAGCAAAGGGTCATTGACGTCCAGCCGTGGATCTCTTGCTGCATCCAGCCTAGGATCTTCAAGCTCTGTTAGCTTTACTGACCTGTACTATGATCATCCAGAACAGACGGTAGACTTTGACTACCAGTATAAACTAGATATCTTGCTTCAAGAGGGCACTACAGGCAGTAGACTTGCAGGCTCCATAACCACCATTCATGAAAATGAAGTGGTCAATTCTCATAATGGTTCCTCTTACATAGACACTTGTGGAACCTCAAGCAAGATTCACACACGGAGATCTTTGTCTGAAACTCCCAAGTCTCTGACTTCGTTGTCACCGAGGTCTTCCTTATCCTCCTTATCTCCACCAAGTTCTCCTGTGGTTATAGACACTCACTTTTTGGTATCTTCAGGGGAATCACTTTTAAATCGTGCCAGCGCAGACTTTGAAGATACAGAACTGCCTGTTAATATTGCTAACTTGGGATTGCACACTGAAGATGATAACCAGATTCCTTCAAGATCTATACCGCCAGATAAGGTTTTGTCACCCTGTTTAAACTTGGAATCCAAGAACAGATCTGAAACTGGACATTTTAGCAATTCACCAAAAGTACTGAGTAAAGAGTCTGGGATTTCTACTAAAACTAATGAAAGAATAGAAGGTAAGGCATACGACCTGCTAATTTAAATAAGTACCATGTCATTTGTACTTTTAAGTGAGGTTCAAATGTTTGGCTACCAAATGTACATTTTTCGGAATGATTTATTCTGCACTGTTTGTTTTTCGCAGCACAGTTTTTTTTAAAGTGAATTTTTTTGGTGTGTTCCTACAAGCAGACAAGTGTAAAAAAAATTCAGCTGCCATTCCTTGAAAGCAATCACACATGCCAAGTAGTTTGGCAGGTCTCATGACAGCAATCCAGTTTATCCCCCACTGTTGATGTGATGCAAAGAACTCAATGAGAGATGACATATTTGGGTGGAAAACAAGTATTTATTGGTTTGGTACATGAAGAATACTTGGCTTAGCACTAATTACAAATCCCTTTGAGGCTTGCGTCATGTTCCAAAATAATAAAGAGGTCTGAATTTTCCATTTTTGTCTGAACATGCTGAAAATGTTGCGATATTTCAAGGCTTGATATAATTGAATCCATAAACTTATTTCTCGTTGGCTACAGAATTTTATGTTTCCATCGTAAATTTAAAACTGGGATCCAGTTGTAAATGCTACTGTGAACTATTACCCTAAATAACAGTAATTCATCAGTTATTTTGAACGTTTGTGCCCACAGCACAGTTGGTTGCCTATTATATTTGTTTTATGCAATGGTATTACTGTGTTTAGATATATGTTGGAAATTTTAAAAAAAATCTCCATTCTTTTTCATTACTGGAATATTCCACACACGAGGAGTTAACAGGAATAAGCCATTCCACTTCGGGGAAAACTGAAGGGTTGATTACTAGTCCTAGCCCCTTTAGGGCTACCCCGGATCAGGCGTATTCCTCAGACATTCACTTTCAACTAAAGTTTGAGGTAGCCGAATCCTAACGACGCTTAATTGGGTCTAAAGGTCTGGACTATCTCTCCCTAAAGGAAAGGAACAACCTGAAAATGTTACCGTCCTCCAGATAGCACTTTTAATAAGTTTAGCTAGACTGTAACGTTCCGGATATTATGAGGGTCCGGAAAACTCCCTCAGAATTCTGCAACTCCTCACCAAAGAGTGTACAGAAATTGAGTTTGCGAGTTTTTGATACAGAAGTCTTATGTGAGACAATTCTAAAAATATATAGATTTATTAAAGAACCGACATGCAGTTTACAGTTGATGAGTCAATCGCAACATTAACAATTCCAAAAAGAGAAAGCTTACAATCTTATCAGATAACCTTACACTCAAATCTCAACTTCGCTACAGTTTTACAGTTCTTGGTGTTCTGTTCAGGATATCCACCAAAATCAAATACCTTTGATCCCCAAGGTACAAAGAGTTGGGGGGAAAAATTCAGTTGGTTGTGCCTCCCGTTAGCGCCTTAAGAGGGCGCTAATGGGGCGCAAAGCAACTAGCGCCCGGGCGCGCGATGTTTGCGCCGCTCGCGAAATTAACTAGACATTTTGCGGCGGCGCTAAACACTACCACCATGATCTCCTGCGCCGGCAGATCGTGACGTCAGTCGAGTGCGCAGCGCCCCGGAGCGGATATTGAGTGGCGCCCCCTGCCTTACCGCCTGCCGCTAGCAACGACAGGTTGTGGGGAGCGTTTTGCAGTCAGGAAGGGACTGGGGGAGCGCTATTTAAAGGTGACCGCTTCCTGCCTTTTTTTGTTGACATTTTTGAACCACGCATTTTGAGAGAGAGACTTCTGGATAATTCAACGCTGTGTGAAGGAGTTTTGGGTACTGAGCAGCACTTTGCAGGTTCATTTTGATTTGCCCTTCCTTGTATCGATTTAGAAGAGACTGTGGGGGTTGCACTCTGAGCTCTTTCCCTGGTTCCATTGTTCTTTCCAGCAGATTTGATGTACAGGTCTCTCCAGGCTGAGATTCAAGGCTGCAATGAGCAGGATGTGGATGGAAAGCAAGATCAACCCTCCCCTTTAAGAACTGGCCAGCGCCATTGTGTCTGTGTTCCATTGCTGACTGACATCACATGAGCTTCGCCAGCGCTCTGAGTTAGCACCTCGCTCCTCGGTCTTTGCGCCTTAAGACAGATGTGTAACGCCTGATTTAGCACTCCAATCACCTCCAGGGACGATAAAAGTCAGGTTTGCAGTCGGAGGCGTTAATTAGTGCCATGCGCTAATCTTTGCACCCGGCCGATAATTGCGCCCCAAACGGGACGATACTGAATTTTTCCCCCTTGGAGACTTACAGAGCAGCCTCTGAAGCCGAGAATCGCTTTGCCCGATTACAGCGAGTCTGTTATCCCATTTGAGAGTTCAATATTTATACCCTTTTCCAGTGGTATTTCCTTTAAGGTTTTCTGCAGATGTAAGCTAATTATCTCTAGTCATTTTTCTGCTGACCCTTGCAATTCTTAGTCACCTCAGCTGGTAGCTTTACAGAATTCTGTCTCTTCTCTAGGTGTTCTAAGTTTACCATAAAAAACGGTGTTACGGCAGGTGTGTTTTTTACTTGATGTCATTTTTACGAAGGCAGATGTTTCTTACTTTTATGTGCTTCTTTACGAAATGTAAATTAGAACACCTTATCCAGGGTGAACCATTGTTTCATTCCGAACCATTGGTTCAGCCTTTAACCTTCTGTTTCAATAAGGTTATTGATTCAGTGTCAACAACTATCTCATCTCAATAGCCAGAATGCTTTCACAGCTTTTTCATAGTTAGGTTCCTAGATTTCCAAACCCAGTTTGTCATGTTTTAATAAGGCCAGAATTCTTTCAAAAGATAGTGTATTTTTCTGAATAGGTTAAATGGCTTATTGCTTCACAAAACATGAACGGCAACGTCCCTTTAAGATTTTAGTCATATTGGGATGTTGCCCATGGGATTCTCTTATTCTCACATGATCTAATGGTCACACCCTGCCTTGAGGACATCAATTGGTTTTTTTCTTCTCGAGATGAAAAACTATCCTCCTGCATTCTGCATTGTTTTCCTCACATTGTACACTATTTCGGGAATTTTTTCCCCCATCTGTTTTGAAATCTTGTGTCTTTGAGTGTGTTGGGCCTTTTTAAAACTTGATCACCTTTTTCTCTGTTGAATCTTTGTCAAATAAACAGTACAATCTCTGATGAAGCAAATGGATTAAATCAAATCAAATAATTAAATGATTGCATGTTTTTAAAATTGCTGCTGATTGTTACCATTCCTTGAGGTGCCTCTCCTCCAGGCAGGATATAGCATTCTGCTGATTTCAGTGGCTAGAGTCTGTCATCAAGCAACAGTGGTCATGCCTCACTGGCTAGTACTACTACAGATCAGTGGCATCCCAAGATTGCCAGCTGATATTTACCACAGAAATGGCCTTCATTTACTGCTTCTTTGATGGCTGTGCTATTCTTTGACGCAGCACAGCCCAGGACCATTCGAGGTACAACGTGATGTTAAAGCTATATCAGGTGAGCTTCACAGTGGCTGGGAAAGTAAATAATCTTTGTTTCTGTTTTGGAGGCAGAGCTCTTTCTAGTTTTCTGTGATTGGTAGAGTCTCATGCCTCAGGGCTTTAACAGTCAACTCCTTGGAACTTTATGCTCCTCCCCCCATCTCTCCCTCAATTAATTTCCTGCCGTTTCTGCAGGATGTTATCATGCTCTGGGTCTTGATCACAGGAAAGTGGACAGTTGTATCTGGCATGTTGTGAGTGGTATAGTTCTATTTCTGTCACTTAAAGAACCTTTTTTTTGCTCCCTGATTGTGCTGACGGACTAGCACACCTTGGAGATTACTCATGCCCTTGAGATCACCTGGCATTTGGACATGGGTCAAGTGAGAGGAAGAGTACTAGTAGGACTTAACTACCTGCTTGGCTGAGTCCCAGTACGATCCATCCCTCAGTTATTTTTTTCTTCATTTGGGATGTGGACGAAGCTGATAAGACCACATTTGTTGCTCATCCCTTGTTGCCTTGAGAAGGTGATGATGGGCCTTTTCCTGGAGTCTCCTAGGTTGTCTGGAACCTTTTGGTGATTATGCTCTGACAATTGTGTTGGGTAGGGAATTACAGGATATTGACAGCAATGATGAAGGAACGATGGAATATGTCCAAGTCAGGATGGTGTGTGACTTTTGATGGGAACTTGAGAGGTAATCTTGGAGGTGATGGTGTTCTTATGACATTTCTGTTCTTGTCATTCTCGGTTGTAGAAGTCGCAGGACAGGCAGGTGCTGTCAAAGTAACCTTGATGAGTTGCTGCAGTGCATCCTATAGTTTGTACATTCTCCAGCCACAGTGCACCAGTGATGAAGTGGGTGGTTAATGAGCACAGTGGCAGAGGCATCAAATGCACTGCTCTGTTCTGGATGGTGTTAAGTTCCTTGAGTGTTGGTTTGATAGCACCTGTCCAGACAATTGTTGAATATTCCATCATACTCCTGACTTGAATCTTGTAGATGGTGGAGAGGCTTTGAGGGGTCAGGAGAAGTGCCACTTACTGCAGAGTCTACCCTGCTTTTCTACCCATGGTGTTGATATGGCTGTTCCAGTTAAGCTTCTGGTCAACGGTGACCCCCAAGGTGTTGCAGGGCACGTGGCAATAGTGGTGCCTTTGAAGGTCATGGAAAATGGCTGGGCTTTCTCTTGTTTGAGATGTCCATTACCTGGTACTTGTGTAGCGCTAATGTTACCTGCCATTTGTCAGGCTAAGCCTGAATGTTATCCATCTGTAGGCTGACATGGGCTGCTTCATCATAAGAGTGGTGAATGGAGCTGAATAATGTGGAATCATCAGCTAATAGTTCCACTCCTGACATGATGGGGAGGGGTAGGGGGGCAAGGTCACTAATGAAACAGCTGAAGATAGTTGGGATGAGGATGGTTCCCATGAAACTCCTTCAATTATGTGTTGGCAGTGATAACTGGCCTGCGACAGCCACAATCATTTTCCTTTGTGTCAAGTATGACTGTAGCCACTAGAGTGTTTTCCTTTAGACCCTCACCACCTTGATTTCCTTTTTGCTAGGGCTCCTTGGTGCCATTCGGTTAAATGCATGATGTTGAGGGCAGTAACTCTAACCTCTTCTCTGGCACTCAGCTCTTCCAACCACGTCGGGATCAAAGCTATGAAGAGAATTAGAGATGAGAAGTTCTGGCGGAAGCCAAACTGAGCATTGAATAGGTTATTGGTGAGTAGGTGGTGCTTGCTGAGACTATTGATGACATCTTCCATCACTTTATTGATTTTTGGAGGAGGCTGATAGGGTGATGATTGGCCAGGTTAGATTCATCCTGTGTTTTGTGGCTAGGACATAACTGGGCAATTTTCCATGTTGGCAGGTAGCCTCTACCAGTGTCATAGCAGGAGTGCAACTGCTTGGTTCAGGGAGCTCCGGTATACAGGTCTTCAGCACGGCAGCCAGAATCTTGTCAGGAGCCAAGTCTTTGCTGTGTCCAGTACAATCAGACACTTCTTAATGTCACATTAAGTGAACTGAATTGGCTGGACATTTGGCATTTATGATGGTGGAACCCTCAGGAGGAAGCCGAGTCCGATCACATTCTTAGTACTTTTGGTTTATGATGTAAAGTCTTTAGCCTTGTCTCTTGCACTCATATTTGGGCTCCACCATGATCGAGGATGGGGATGACATGGAGCCTCCTCTTCCTGTTAGTCACCTGGTTGTCCACCACGATTCTCAGCTGGATGTGGTAGGGCTACGAAGGTTTGCTCTGAGCTGTTGGTTGTGGAACCACTTAGCTCTGTCTATAGGCTGCTGCTTTTGGTATTTAGCATGTAGGTAGCCTTGTATAGTAGCTTCACTAGCTTTGCACCTCAGTCTAAGGTATGCCCTTCTACACTCTGCTTTGAACCAGGGCTGGTCTCCCCATGCTTGATGGTGATCAAGAAGTGAGGGATCTGCTGGGCCAATAGCTTACAGATTATGGTAGTATACAGTTCTGCTACTGCTGCTGATGTCCACAGCGCCCTCAAGTATACCCAGTTTTGGGCTGCTAGATCTGTCCCAGTTAGTACAGTGGCATTGCCACACAACACAATGGGGGATTTCCTCAAGAACTGCGCAGTGTTTGGAACAAGTAGATTGGTGAGGACTCTTTCAATGCCAGGATAACCCAGAGCCTGCATATGACCACCTTAGATTCTGTCGTAATGTAAAAGTGATTATGTTCTGTTCCAAACCTCATGCTTTATTTATTCACTTGTGGGGTTAGGGGGAATCTCAACTCTACGAGGAGGAATTCTTTACTAAATGGTGTGAGTTGGACCTTTGCTTTAGAAAGTGGAGGTGACTTATGCCCACGGGAGGAGATAGCCGCACTCTGTTCAGAGTTGGGAGTGGAAAATTTCTGGGCATTGGGACCAATGTTTGTTTGTGATGTTGCTTTAGACCACTGATCTATGTGGCGGGACGAGGGTTCAGAATCTAATATCTGTCCAGTGGTGGCGGGGGGGGCGGGCAGGAGTAGGGCATCATATTAATGCTTTCAAAAGTTGTATGTGTCCTTGAGAACCTGTAAAATAATGTACATCCATTTGTTGGTGTGTTCACTTTTGATTTGGATTCTCGCTTTAAATTGCGATCTGCTATATGTTGCTATGGAAGACCATTCTGTTTACTCCTCTTCGACTTTGTCCAGTAATGGTTTTCCTTCACTGTCATGTGCTATGGTTTTCTTCAGGCTTTCTTTTTACTGTGCCAACATCCACGGCCCAGTACATCCTCTTCCTTCAGGCTTCCTTCATTATTCATTTACGATGTGAATAAAAACAGCACGTAATCCAGCCTGATACTTCAGTGTCGAAGTGAGGGAGTGCTCCACTGTCAGAAGTGCCGTTTTTCGGATGACACATTAAACTATTAAACTGCCCTCTGCAGTGGATGTAAAAGATCCATGGCAACATTCGAAGAAGAGCAGGGATGTTCTCTCCATGTCCTGGCCAATATTGATCCACCAACCAGCATCACTAAAACAGATTATCTGGTAATTTATCTCATTGCTGTTTGTGGGACCTTGCTGTACCAAATTAGCTGCCACATTTTCCTCCATTACACCAGTGACTATAAAAATTTAAAAGTACATTTTCTCTCATTGGCTGTGTACTGCTTTGGTTTGTCCTGCGGTCCTGAATGGTATTATACAAAGGGAAGGTTGCTCTTTTTTCTTTCTTTCCATTCAATAATTTACATTGGTAACCAGTTTCCAATAGCATTTTGACTTTGAAACTTGGTTGCTTTTCCTTGCACATACCATAGACGGATAGGACTGTGATTTTTTTTTTCTTGAAATGGTCAAATTGACAATTGTTATAGTTTAGTTAAGGGTTTGCCACATAACATTAGGTGATGTCTATTACACTCAACTAGTCATGTAGTACAACATTCTCAGAGCTACGTACCATTAGAATCTTGAGACTATATTTAAATATGCAATAGATGTAGAAAGAAGGAAGGAAAAGGAGAAAGGAACCTGCACTGTTCTATAGGTCATGGGTCCCACTACTCACTTTGTGTACTCTATTGTATACATGGAAGGTTGATTGAATGCGGAAGAATGTTAGATTAGCTACTGCAGACGTTTCTGGGCCCGATCGGTGTTAATGGGGTGGTAACAACCCCAAAATGGGGTTGGTAGACTTATCGCCCTAGTAATGCTGGAGATGCCACCGATTTTAAAGGAGACAGACCTTTTGCGGGAGGGGGGGTGGGATGGCGGGGGGTGGCTGGAAGTAAAACATTAATTTGTTAACGGGAATATTTTTGCCATGGAATTACTGCAGCATCTTATTTGGATATGGAACTTTTCTCAAAGCAGGAAAACCGCACCTGTATGATAAATTTTTGAGAAACTAGATCTTCTCCCATGGCGTTACTTTCAGAAAAATAAAAACATTTTTCTTTTAACATAAAGCATTATCGGGTCCTGCTCTCATCTGCCAAAATTGCTCACGATTCCAAAATCATACTGGAATGCAAAGATAAACCCCGGCTCCTATTCTGTACTGCTAACCGTCTTCTTAAACCCCTCTCCCCTGTTTCCTCCACCCTCACCTCCGACAACAAGTGTGAGGAGCTCATGGACTTCTTTGTCTCTAAGATTGAGACCATTTGTTCAGCTGTCTCTGCCACTTCCCTTCCTTCCCCTAGCCCACCAGGCCAAACTTCTTCTAAGGTTCCTCCCTGCCCTAGCCCTGAACTCGCATTTTCTCCAGTTTCTCTCCAATCTCCCCTCATGACCTCTCTGCACCCATCTTGTCTATGAGACCCATTTCCTGCTCCCTTGACCCTATTCCCACCAAACTGCTGACCACCTAACTTCCTTTTCTGGCTTCCATGTTAGCTGACATTGTTAACGGTTCTCTCTCCTCAGGTACTGTCCCCCTCAAATCTGCCGTCATCACCCCTCTCCTCAAAAAACCAACCCTTGACCTCTCAGTCCTTGATAACTAACACCCCATCTCCAACCTCTCTTTCCTCCAAAGTCCTTGAACGTTTTGTCGCCTCCCAAATTCGTGCCCATCATTCCCGCAACTGCATGTTTGAATCCTTCCAATCAGGTTTCCGCCCCCACTCCGTGCCGAAACAGCTCTCATCAAAGTCACAAATAACATCCTTTGTGACTGTGACAAAGGTAAACTATCCCTCCTCATCCTTCTTGACTTGTCTACAGCCTTTGACACGGTTGACCACTCCATCCATCTCCAACACCTCTCTACTGTTGTCCAGCTGAGTGGGACTGCACTCTCCTCGTTCCATTCTTATCTATCTAATCGTAGCCAGAGAATCACCTGCAATGGCTTTTCTTCCCGCTCCCGCATCGTTACCTCTGGTGTCCCCCAAGGATCTATCCTTGGACCCCTCCTATTTCTCATCCACTTGCTGCCCCTTGGCGACATCATCCGAAAACACAGCGCCAGTTTCCACATGTACGCTGATGACACCCAGCTCTACCTCACCAACACGTCCCTCAACACCGCCACGGTCTCTAAATTGTCTGACTGCTTGTCCGACATCCAGTTCTGGATGAGCAGAAATTTTCTCCCAATTGCATATTGGGAAGACCGAAGCCATTGTTTTCGGTCCCCGCCACAAACTCCGTTCCCTAGCCGCTGACTCCATCCCTCTCCCTAACATCTGTCTGAGGCTGAACCACACTGTTCGCAACCTTGGTGTCATATTTGACCCTGAAATGAGCTTCTGACCACACATCCGCGGCATAATTAAGACCGCCTATTTCCACCTCCGTAACATCGCCCGTCTCTGCCCTTGCCTCAGCTCATCCGCTATTGAAACTCTCATCTATGCTTTTGTTACCTCTAGACTTGACTATTCCAACGCACTCCTGGCTGGCCTCCCACGTTCTACCCTACGTAAACTTGAGGTCATCCAAAACTGGGCTGCCTGTGTACTAACTCGCACAAGTCCCGTTCACCCATCACCCCTGTGCACACTGACCTACATTGGCTCACGGTTAAGCAACGACTCGATTTCAAAATTCTCATCCTTGTTTTCAATTCATTCCATGGCCTCGCCCCTTCCTATCTCTGTAATCCCCTGCCCCCCCGAGACATCTGCGCTCCTCTAATTTTGCCCTCTTGAGCATCCCTGATTATAATCGCTCAACCATTGGTGTCCGTGCTTTCTGTTGCCTAGGCCCTAAGCTCTGGAATTCTGTCCCTAAACCTCTCCGCCTCTCTACCTCTCTTTCCTCCTTTAAGACACTCCTTAAAACCTAGCTCTTTGACCATGTTTTTGGTCATCTGCCCTAATTTCTCCTTATGTGGCTCGATGTCAAATTTTTTGTCTTGTAATACTCCTGTGAAGCATCTTGGGACGTTTTACTACGTTAAAGGCGCTATATAAATACAAGTTGTTGTTATTTGTCATAATTATATCACTATTATTCTGACTTTCTAATTCTGTTCTGTCTTTCTGTTTGTACTCCACTCTCTTTCTCATTGTGATGTCTATCTCTCTTTGTATCCTACTCTTTCTCTCACTGTCCCTCACTGTCTCTAACTTTTTCTCATTCTCACTGTTCTTGTAAATCTTGGCCCAGAAATTGATCTCGCTCTGTTCCCGCGGGGGTAAGGAGCAGGCGCGGTCTCTCACTCCGCGTTGGCTTTTTCAGATCCAGCTCGCACGAACTTGATGTTCCAGACATCAGCTGGGCAGTGCTTGCGTATCCCACCGGCGTAGTGAATTCGTGCGAGCTGTGGGATCACGTGACTCAGTTAGAGCCAATGGCAGCACACCATCTTCCATTCATAAGTTTCACATATGTGCTGTGAAAGCTATGAATCTTACACCCCCCCAAAATAACAGCTAAACCTCAATTAAATTAAAAAAAAAACCATCACATTAATAAAATAAGTATAGTTAAATAAATTAACCATTTTAAATAAAAAATTAAATTTTTGAAAAAATTTAAAATCTTTTAAAAAGTTATAAAAATAAACTTACCTGTCTTTAAAGTCTCTAAAAAAGATATACCTGTTAAAAAAAATTCAAAAAAATACTTAATTCACCACTTACCTTGTTAAAAGTGGGTCTTACTCCTTTTTCCATTTCTAAAATCTTCCGTCCTTACCTGCGCGTCCAAAGCACGAAGTGCACAGCGTGCGCGCAGCCTGTAGCGCGCACGCGATGCACCGATGAACCGCCCCCTTTTCCAAAGACCAAGTGCCGGTTTTCAGCGCATGCGCAGGGCATGCAGAAAACCGGCAATTGGAGAGAGAATACGCGAGAGTACGCAGTGCGTACTCTCGCGCAGCGGGATCAATTTTTGGCCCCTTATCTTCACTAGGTCTCTTTCTTCTGTATATTTTTAAATCTCTGCAGGACACTCAGAAGTCTTCCTTTACATATATACTCGGTGTCCATCTCTTACCTTTTTAAAATCCGGTGTATACAGCAATATGGTGGCAAACATTTGCTGGATTGGGGTTGGGTCTCCAGAAGCTGGAGTTGATGGAGTTTGCTCAGTTGAGAAAGTGGCAGTTGACACTCTGGCAAGGAGAAGCAAGGTTGGGGCCTGTGGTTGGCACTTGAGGAAGCAGACAGAGGATGCTACGGTCTGGGAAAGAGGTTGGTTGGAGCCTGCGAGTATGACCGGGTTTAGGAGACCTGGGATCTGAGTGAGCAGTTGCTGGGTCTGCACTGTGGGGTGGGACCACTTGTCTGGAGATGAGGGTGGTTAAGTGTGAAATCTGAGTTCATGGGAACAGGTGTGCAATGAGAGTGCTGGGGTCCGGGAGCAGGAGGGACATCTTGCAGCAATGGACGCCTTGGGTGGGGGGCTGGCCTTGTGAATGCTTGGTGTGGTTTGAGGTTTGTGAGCACTGGGATCAGTTCCAGGGTCCAGAAGCACTGACGACTGATTTTGATGGATAACAATTGGTCCCAATTAGTAAGCCTACACTTGGCGAGGATCTTGGAACACTGGGCAGTGGTCTGAGAGCAGGAGAGGTGGGTGGAATTCGGGGTCTGTACACGTGTGAGTGCACGTGAACGTCACCCGATCTGCCAGGAGCAGAGATGGCAGGCATCCTGGGAGAGCAACAGATCCTGGCCACACTCGGATCAGTTTACTGCGGTGGGCGTAATGCCACTGCAACTCTGATTCAGATGAAAGGTACAATTTCATTTTATTTAATCCTGACCAGAATGAATCTCCATAATGTGAAAATGACCATAATGGGCAGAAAATTGGAAGTTTCTGGATTACACATATGTAGGTTTAAGTGGGGATTCATGGTCATAGGCAGATGCAATTATTAGCTTTCTGGGCTAAAATTTAAATCTATATACTAATAAATGATTTCAATTATCACTATCAAAACTTTCCATTACAGTGTTAACACCCTGGTGGAAGTGCAGGATATGAAAGCCTCGAGTGGGCCATGAGGGCATTTTGGTTGATGTATCCTGAATGAGAGGAGGCCAGTAATCTTGTCGGACATTTTTAAGGTGGCATTTGGGAGAGTTTTGTCTTTTTCAGAATGGTTTAAAGCATATACAGGAAACTTTTGTTTATCCGGCACCCAAATATCCGGAATTCTCGCTTAACCGGCAAAAATCATCCTCCGAAAACTCCTCTCAAATAACCGGCAATGTTGCCGAGTCGCAGTCGAGTCTCCGCGAACGCCGAGTACTCCGAAAACTCCTCTCAAATAACCGGCAATGTTGCCGATCCCGAGTCCGAGTCCGAGTCCGCGAACGGCGATTTCGTCAGTAGGGGTAGTTTTCAAAAGTGCCACTACTCGTCCTCCTGGCGCTGTCGGAAGTCCGAAACACTGCAGTAGCAGGAGTTGATTCTCCCGCGCTGCCTGGAGTCTCTTTGTTAAAAATAGCCTCGGTAGATATAACTCTCCGTTATCCGGTACTTTCGATAAACCGGCACCACGCCGGTCCCGTCGGTGCCGGTTAATAAAGAGTTTCCTGTAGCTCGAAAGTCAGTGAGAAACTGAGGATGCCTGCTGAAAACAGTTTTTATAAAAATTCGAGCGATTTGATTGGTTTTGTGGTGGTTAAGGTAGCTTTTTCCTAGTTGTTTAGTGATATGAAATGCAATTTGATTTGTTTATTTTTAATCAATTGGATATTTGAGTCAATTGGCATTGTTTACTTAAACAGATGGTGGTTTGTGATTTGTTGTTTTATTTAATCAATACTATATTTGAACCAATCAGAATTTTTGCCCCACAGACGCAATGGATGCATGGTCGATGCAAGACTTTTAATTATATTGATTTTAAAAGTGGGTTTGCTCTAACCTTGTATTGTGAGGTGCTCTGATTACACTGAATTATTGTAACCATGTTACTCGCTGAGGCTTTCCTCACTGGGATGCTACAGTCTGATTAGTTAGTTAATCAGGAAATGGAATAATTCCACAAAATGAGCTATTCGAAAGATGTGTGCTTGGGTCTCAATTCAGTCTGAAATGCATAATGTATTGTTTAGCAAAATTAGAGTTCTAACCACCTACCTCTTGATAATCTTTTGATTGATTTAAAGTGTGTTAAATGGTCAGATGGTTTATCAATAGTGACGACAAATGTGTTGTTAATTAGATTTGAGGCTCCAATGAAATGCTATTAATAAGAATGAAAAGTATTCACATGGAAAATCAATGCCCAAACTAGTCATCAGCCTCTCGCAACTAAATACAGCATTCTATCAGCTCAAATTAGCTTTCATCTCAGAGAATCTATATTGGCATGTATGGGTTCCATCAAGAAGTAAGTATGGTCTTGGAAATAACAACAGAAAACGCTGGAAAAACTCAGCAGGCCAGGCAGCATCCGTAGAGAGAGAAAGAGAGTTGACGTTTCAGGTCGATGACCTTTCATCAGAACTGGGAAGAGCTGGAAATCAAATAGATTTAAGGCCAGGGTAAAGCTGGGAAAAGGGGGAGGGGATAAAGCTGTCCGGGTCCACAGTTCCATTTCATCCTTAGACTCATCCGACGCTTCAACAAAAAACTTTTCTTCTTCCTTTCCGATGTCAAGGATCGCAAGCTTCAACAACTCTTGGACACTAAAGCCCCTCCGGAACCTTCTTCCCCTTCACTTTCCTCTGACCCCCCTTCTCCCAATCTCACCCCCTGCCGCGTTTTCACTATCCCCTCTGACCTTCCCCTCTCTGACTCCGAACGATCAGTCCTCAGCAAAGGCCTGAGCTTCATCCCCTTACGCCCCCATCTCAATGAATCCTTTATCCCCTCCCCCTTTTCCCAGCTTTACCCTGGCCTTAAATCTATTTGATTTCCAGCTCTTCCCAGTTCTGATGAAAGGTCATCGACCTGAAACGTCAACTCTCTTTCTCTCTCTACGGATGCTGCCTGGCCTGCTGAGTTTTTCCAGCGTTTTCTGTTGTTATTTCGGATTTCCAGCATCTGCAGTATTTTGCTATCGTAATGGTCTTGGAAATGATGCATTATAATCAGCTTGTTATTTTCAACAGATTGGTGCCAGAGATTGCTGGGGCATATATGTTCTTTTGGGGAGTGGCAAGGGAAGCCATGGTGCTTTTCCATAGGTGAAAGTACAATCCTGTCTTGTACTCTTTGTAGCTACAATCTCAATAGTATCATAAACAGAGGTAGAAAGACATTTAATATGTGGTCAAGGATCAGAGAAATACTACCCGTGGTTAGAATAAGTTTATGTTTAATCTGTGTGCAATATTGGAAGTCTTATGATTTGAAGGAGATAGTTATTCCATGGTGTTGTCACAGTCGCTCTATCATATGCATAACATAGTGTATTAACGAGCATAATCTTGTACCAAAAATAAATCTTGATTTAAGATCTCATCCGAAAGACAAAAGATCATGGCCCGTAATTTCCGATAGGAGGCATCCTGCGTGAAGATGCCTCCTATTGGAAAAAAATCTATGCACTTACCTGAGGGCTCCTGAGGTCTTCCGCTCCTGGGCCTCTCCACAGTCAAAATGCGCAGGGCCCACGTATCCCAGAGGCGCATGCAGTTCACAAGTGTCCCTGGGATCACGTGGGCCAGGCCAGCCAATAGGGAATCTCCCTTCATACTTTTGACAGCTAGATCTGTCAAATATATGAATGGGGATCACTGAAAAAAGACACTAAAACATTAAATAATTTTTTTTAAATCATGTTTTTAAAATGAGTTAAAATTACAATAAATTAAATATTTTAAACAAATTTAATTTTTTGAAAAAAATAATGAAGGTTTTTTACGGGGCTAAAAATAAACTTACCTCTTTTAAAGTATTTTAAAATTATAAATGAGTGGAAATTTTTAAAAAACTTTTTTAAACTCTTATGCTGGTAAAAGCAGGCCTTACGCCTGCTTTTACCAGGCGTAAGATTTCTAAGGGTTTTCTGCGGGCGGAGGTTCTGCAGAAAGCGGAACTATCCGCCCGCAGAGGCCCTTCTCCAGGGCAGACGTCCGATCTGTCAAGAGCATTCTTGACGGATCGGAAATGCCGGTTTTCAGCACATGCCTGAAACCGGCATTTCCGATGTCCCCACAGGTGTGTACACAGCTCGTACACACCCGTAGGCATCGGAAAATATGGGCCCCTATTTTAAATAGGCTGGTGAGACTGAGATTGGACGAGCCCAACCCCACTTAGAGAGGTGTCGGCTGATTTTGAAAGAAAGTAAACACATCAGATAACAAAAGCAACAAAAATAAAAATGTAAAAAAATTTCAAACCCGCCCACTTCCGGTTTTAACGGAGGCAGGACGGGGGATTAGGCAAACAGCACATTCTCAGGAGACGGGTCCCTCAATTAAATATTTTAATGAGGCTGCGTGCCTAAGATTATTTCTCATTTCCAACTTCAACTTCGGGTTTCCCGGGCCTTGAGAAACCCGGCTGTTGAAGGGAGACGAGGACTGCTGGATAGAACAAGTGTCTTTCCAGCGCTGCTTGTGTCCCAGGAGGAGCAGGAGTCCTCCCCATCTCCCCCGGCAACCAGGGCCACCAAGCTACCGTCTTAATCTCCTCTTGTGATCTCTTTCCCGGCCCCCTCCCCCATGTGCTCCACAACCACCCCTGCGTTCTTCTTCCTGGACCCCATCTCCATGACCTCCCTTGCCCGGGATCTTTTCCACGGGCCCTCCCTGCAATCTTCTCCACGCCCTCACCCCTCCCACCCAACCATTTTTTTAGAAATGCTGGTCAGATGCAACCGAGTACAAACATTTACTGTAAATCTCCACCCATAATTCCATCATGAATGGGGAGTGCATGACACTTTTTTTTATCACTGAAATGGATCTTCATTGTACCATTGCAAAGGCAATTCTGCACAGAATGCTCGTTCCCAACCCCACTCATACTTACAGATCCAAGTTTCAACCAGGCATTTAATAAGTGTACAGATGTCTATTTATGATATTTGAGTAATGTGGCAATTCAAATCAATGCAATTGCTATGAACACTAAAGTAATGTTTTTAGATCAAGGAAAATATATTGAGAAAATGTGTTGTAGAATGCAATTTTGTCTTTCAGAACTTTGTTTTATTTTTAAAACTTTTAAATTCCTTTAAATTCTATTTTCACCCTGGAATCTCATGGAGACTGGACAAGTGCCCACACACATCTTTGTGGCTTCTGCTTGTGTTGTTTTGTTGCCAGTTAGTAATCTGAAACTTGTTTTGAAGCATGTGATAGGGTAGTACCACGTAGAAACAATGGCCTAGCAATTCAAAGATGTAGGTTGGGTTCGGGTTTGAAATTTTACAGGCGTGAAAAGGGTGCAAGAGTGTTCAATATGGTGGGCGGTATGCACATGCGCATCCTGAGCCGGAAGTGTGACGCACACTATATTGGTATAGGCATCAAAGGAGGCATCCAGGGCTTTTGCCTAAAACAGGTAGGCCCTTTGCATATGCAAATAGGGGGCCTAACGCACGTTTGAGGCTTCCTTTGTAAAAATTGGGCTCCCCTGAAGGCCAGCTGTGTTCAGGGTAACGTGGTCTACATGAGGCCTAACCAGCGGTCCTTTAAAGGGGCCGCTACAGGCAGTCACCTAAAAGGCAAGTGTTTAAAAAATATATATATAATTTGAATGTGGAGCTTGGGAGGAGCACTCCTGCTCCTCCTGTCTCATGTTATAACTTTGGGCCGTTGCTTGCCACAGTTTGCCCTCCCTCTCCCAGTTGCTGCTTTCCCCTCCCTCCCGATCACTGCACCCACTCTTTCCCCCCCCCCCCCCACCCCGACTATATATACCAACAATTTGTATCCAAATGTGTAAAATAATTGGTTGTTTTTATTATAGTTAAAAATCTGCATGTTTGTAAAGCATTTCGACTTTCAATTTTGGTTATGGAGCTCCGATGCCATCTGTTGAAATTTTTTGAAGAATTATCTAATCTTATTTTCATAGGGATAAAGGTTGAAAATCAATAAAAATTGGTACGAAATTTTCTAAAATGCTTTTGTTCTGCTTTTACAGAAGTATCATGGCCACTTTCATCCATAGTTAGAAATTTAGTTGACTCCCTAAAACTATTTCAGATAGGACCCTTACAAGTGGTAGAGAAAGGAAACGTTTATCCCAACAGTCTCTGCTGTATTCAGAGCCAGGCCCCAGAGGTATGTTAACCCACTGCACCACTGATTCCATAGAAGTCTTGACTTCTATTTTCTTGGGTGCTGCAGCCCTTCAGGTTTTAAAACTATGTACCCAGTGTTCAGGAGTGTAAATATTCAGTGCCATCCAATGCTGATGGACATGCTGTATAGTTCTAGCATTTTCTCTCTCTCTTTTAGATTTCCAGCATTTGCAGTTGTGTTTTTTCTTTTCCTTTTTCTATCTTAATTCTTCATAGAAATTAAACTAAATGACTGTAATTCTGTTTAGAAAATATCTCCCGCTACTTTCTTTTTCAGATGCCAGCACTCAAACAGACACGACTGGGCCAATACTCCATCGCAAAATTGCTTGTGTTTCTGCAGCAGTATCAGACGAGTCAGTGGCAGGTGACAGTGGTGTATATGAAGCAGTCAGAAGGTATACAATACATTCTCCAGGCTATTCATTTATTATTGAAGGTGTAAAAAAGATTTTCTGTTGTCCTGTTTCTCCTTGTGTACTTGGTGAACCCAGTTTTTCTTAGTCTTAAAACTTGCCATTTACTGTGTTCCAAAAGGACCACAGTGGATCGGAACATTTTCACCTGATTTCTGTAGTTCTTGTTCAATACAAAAAAATCGCAGCAATTAGTTGTTACAAAAAATGACCTTTCTGTTCAAATGTTGTTAACCACCGTTTTACCCCTTTGATTTTTTTGAAAATTAAATACTGCTGTACAAGGATGAACCTCATTGAAGTTGATTATTTAGTGGGTGTCTTAATTTTGGAATTATTGTTTTTTTGTGATCGCCTAGCAGCAGAATGAATACTTGAAGTACTATGCCAATTATTTTAAACATGTGTCCTTCTGAAACTTGTTTAATACTTTAGTGTTGCCATGGTTTGATTCCTTTTATGTAGTAAATTTTAAACCTTATTTATATTGCAGCTTTTTGTGTAAAGGCAGTCATAGTGTATATGCTAAAATTCTACTTCATTGTGTGACCAAATCCCTTCAACAAAATTAATCAGAATCTAAGTACAATTACTGAAAAATGCAAAATAACTCCTTAACTAATGAGTTGTGCAGTGTGTTCTTACATGTTATCTTCTAACTCCAGATCGTGTGAGGCAGAGGATTTACTTTTTGATGATGAAATGGAAGCACTAGGAGCTTCCCGACTCCAGATTGGAATGAAGTAAGATTTGTATTCCTCTTTAATATTGTCAACGTTTTAAAAATTGCTGGCCACTGGAACACTACAACTTTTCATTTTTATAACTGAAAACAACTTCTCACTTGTCAAAGGTTCACTTGAATTGTAACCAAAAGAGAAAAATTCTAAAAATAAAATAAAATCTATCCTAAGTATCCCATGGGAGATGGGGAAGAAGGGGCAGGAAAACAACTGAAATGGGAATTCAGTGAAAAGTTGGAAAAGCTTGAAGGCCAAGAGAGAGCTTGATGGCCTTCACTAAACTGGCCAAACTGCTTTGCTTCTCAGCTCACTCGAACTGAAATTTGCTTCTTCATACTTCATTTTTCATAGCGTTTCATTAATTTGCATAGTATTTTGGTGAGGTATTATTGCTCTTTGCAAAATTTCTTGCTTAACAATAAGTGTCCTTTTTTGCAGGTATGATGATAAAAGCAAAAGATTTGCAATATTTATTATTCAGTTGAGCAATCCAGCAGCACTCTCATTACCACAGAACCGTACAGTGTAAGTAGAACAAAGCTTTCTGATCTAGTTGTGCATGATTTCATCACCACTTAGTATTATTGCTTTTGTTGCAAATTAAACATTATGAGACAGGGTTAAGCTGATTGAAGTACTGACCAAGTTAGCTGAAAGGGTAGTATTTGTGATCTTTTTGGAAAGCGAATACACTTTAAAAAGGTGAATATTGTTAAGTTTATTTGCACTCCCTATTCCTGGAGACAGTGCAGATTGTTGAATGGCAACATTTATGTTTTTTATACTATTATATGGGTTGGGGAAAAAATAAAAATAATTAAAGTTTAAAAAATTTTTAATGCGTGACCAGAACTCCCCTTTGGATTCACGTGTCAAAATGCTCCATCTTAAAAAGCATCAACTACCTTTGGTGGAACAATTATTGAGCTTTAATATGTTCTGCATATCTTTCACATTGTACCATAAAAGATTTGCTGCTGCAAATTAGAGGGCAGAATGAATCCATGCACTTGTATTGAGGCAATATTAATTTCAAGTGCAAAGTACAGCCCAAAATTATGGCTCTGATGCATGCTTGACAAAATTCAGCAGTCTTGATAAATTGTTTGTCCTAGAGAAATTCAAAAATAATTTTGTTGCGCTTTTAAAATTGCACCCCATTATCACAGGAAACCAACAGAATAAAAGTAGTTTTGTATGTTTTCACATAGCCTTTTGTTGATGCCAAAAAAAGCATAATCAAAGACAAACAAAAACAATTCAGTTCAAGTTCATCCCTCGAGTATTTCAATCCTTCAATCTAACATCCAGCTGCACCTTAAATTCTGTTCATGTCTTTGACTCCTGTGGTGCTGCACTTAGCCGCTGCCCCCAGTTTGAGACTGCCTCTTGCAAGTATTTTCTGTTTCATATTTTTTTAATCCAATTTCTTATGCAGTCCCATATTCTGTCTGGATTCATATAGGTTTTATTTTAATTTGCAGTCTTTCATCTAGGACTTTCTCAAAAGCCTTCTAAAAGTCCAAATGAACTGAAAATAGATTTTCAATTGTGTCTTGTCAGCAGCACTGATGAGCACAGTGAACAGTTTGTGGGGAAGTGGTGCTAAATGATTGAGATGATTTTGCACCCGCCATGTTAAAAGCCATGGGGGAAAAATTGGGTATTGCCCATTTTGGGGCGCTAATATCGGCCGGGCACAAAGTTTAGCACCCGCCGCTAATTATCGCCTCTGACTGCAAAATTCGCCTCTATCGCTCCTGGAGGTGATTTGAGCGCTAAATCAAGCGCTACGCACCTCTCTTAAGGCGCTAACATCGGAAAGCGAGGCGCTACCTCAGAACGCGACCGAAACTCAGGCGATGTCCGTTACCATGGAAGCCAAACAGACTGGCGCTATCCAGTTCTTAAAGGGGAGGGGCCATCTTGCTGGCCAGCCACACCCTGCTCCCTGCAGCCTCGAATCCTGGCCTGGAGAGACCGCTAAAGCAATTGTGTTGGAAGCACTAATGGATAGGCCCAGGGAAAGAGCTCGGTGCTTAGGAACCTCAAAAGTGGTGCTGAGAGCCAAAACTCCTTAGGACAGTGTTAAATCTTTCCAGACGTGTCTCTCCCTCTCAACCTGCGTATACCAAAAATTTTGCCGAAAAGAAAAGGCAGGAAGCGCCCGCCTTTAAATAGCGCTCCCCTAGCCCCTTCCCGACTTGAAAACGTTCCCCTCTACCTGTCGTTCCTTGCGGCAGACGCTAAGGCAGGGGGGTGCGACTCAATATCCGGTCCGGAGCATTGCTCGCTCAAATGACGTCACGATCTGCAGGCGCAGGAGATCGTGGCGGTAGTGTTCAGCGCCGCCGCAAAACAACTGGTCAATTTCTTGAGCGGCGCTAAAATCGCCACGCTCGGGCGCTAAGTTCCTAGCGCCCCTCCGGAGGCACTAACGGGTGGCGCTAACCAACCGAATTTTTCTCCCCATGTTTTTTAAGCCATGTTCTGTTGCCATTGATGAAGATTCTAGAAATTTCTTAGTGAGAACCTCATTAGATTTTTAAAAATTCTGAAAAATAATTGAAATGTGGCGTGACACAATTTCACGATGTGGAAAATGAGCATGAATTTGTAAAGGCCTCAGGTTGCTGCTCACGGTGCCATGACTGAGCTAGGTCTCCAAGGTAAGTAGGCAGAAATGCCACCTACCATACAGACCAAATGTGGAGAACTCAGTCAGAGGTATGTAAAACCAATACAAATACATCAGTGTCACAAACTCATGTGACGAAAATTAATATTACAGGAAATAAGCCACCAGAGGCCAGACCAAGAAACAGTTTGATATTTAGTAGCAGGTAGTCGCAATAAGGCTGGAGGCCCAACTTGGAAATGTTCTGCCAAAGTTGAATTTTTTTTTTAAACTTAGCTGCAGTTAGGTTGAAGTAGTTTCACTATCTGTACCACTGGACTTGCAAGTGTGAGGGGGACTGTGACAACTAATTACTCAGAATGGGAAATTCCAATAAGTCAGAGCCTACACGCATGACAGGAAAGGGTGATAACCAACTGTTGACATTTAACATTGGTATATCCCATAGGAAATGCTTGTCAATCTCTCATGTATATAATGCTTTATAGATGTGTGTATATGGTATGGCTTTTAGCTGTTTGGTGCAATAAGCTGAGGTGGTTACAGCAGCACCTCTGGGGGAAGAAAGAATAGCATGCTTTACCATTACAGTATGACCCAATAATTTCCAAGGACTGGGGTGTAACTCATAATATATCATGTATAAATATTAGTTGATCTTCCATTGTGTTGCACATGCTAAGTCAAGGCCAAGTTAGAGTGGTTTGTGTGGTTAGAGGGCAGGGATAAGTGGACGAGGACACAGATATAATTCAGACCCATCTTCGTCATAGATTCTGCCACTTTCTTTGTATTTCCATTATAGATTTCTACGTCCACATCTATAATAGAAGCTGAGTATGTAAACTTGTTATGCTGTAATTGCACCCACCTGCCATTGGTGGTACTATAGCCAGCCAAGCCTCCCATCCCCAGAAACATTGCAGAACTGTACCCTTCGGTCCCGTTAGGAAATTTTTAATTCTTCAGGAAAAGGAGTCCAGATCGACTAGTGTGAGCTCTACTTCCACTGAATGGCAGGCTGGTGTGCCTGCTCGTGTTGTCACAGCTCATTGATATTCCACCAAGGTGGGGTCAAGGAAACCCACACTCTGAAATTCCCTCCCTAAGCCAGATTGTTTTTATTTTCTTGTGCACCCTGACCTGATTTTTTTTTTTGCGCAGATATATCCGAGTGGCTGTGCTCCCGTGCTCAGAAAATGCAAGCTGTCTCTTCCGCACCAAAGCACTATTAGCTACTGAAAGCCTGGTATACAATGAAGTCTTTTGGGTCACCATTTCCTTTTCTGCTTTGCGTCAGAAGACTGTGCGTGTTGATGTTTGTTCGGTGGATAAATCTCACCGGGAAGAGTGTTTGGTTGGTAATTGTGTTAAACGTTTAAACTTCTTCAAATGCATTTTATATGTTGAAAACTGCACTGTTGTTTTTTTTGAGCCTGCAGTTAGTCAACTAAGAACATAAGAAATAGGAGCTGGAGTAGGCCATTTGGCCCTTCGAGCCTGCTCCGCCATTCAATTAGATCATGGCTGATCTTCTACCTCAACTCCACCTTCCCGCACTAAACCCATATCCCTTAATTCCCTTGGTTCCCAAAAATTTATCGTCCTTTGTCTTGAATATACTCAATGACTAAGCATCCACAGCTCTCTGGGGTAGAGAATTCCAAAGATTCACAACCCTTTGCGTGAAGGAATTTCTCCTCATCTCAGTCCGAAATGGCCGACCCCTTATTCTGTGACTGTGACCCCATGTTCTGGATTCCCCAGCTAGGGGAAACATTTTCTCAGCATTAACCCTGTCAAGCCCCATAAGAATTTTATATGTTTCAATTAGATCACCTCTCATTCGTCTAAACTCTAGGGAATATAAGCCTAGTCTACTCAATATCATCTCATGGGCAATCCCCTCATCCCAGGAACCAGTCTAGTGAACCTTTGTTACACTCCTGCTAAGGCAAGTATGTCTTTCCTCAGGCAAGGAGACCAGAACTGTACACAGTATTCTAGTGTGGCCTCACCAATGCTCTGTATAATTGTAGTAAGACTTATTTACTCTTATACTCTAATTCCTTTGTAACAAAAGCTAACATACCATTTGCTTTCCTAATTGCTTGCTGTACCTGTTAACTTTCTGTGATTCAAGTACAAGGATACCCAGGTCCCTCTGAATGCAAACATTTCCCAGTCTTTCACCATTCAAAAAATATTCTGCTTTTTGAGTTCTTATTGCAGATTAGCCATAACTCCTTTGGCATTCCGGCAGGGTAATCCTTGGTCTCGAGAGCTTTTACCCAATTTAATTTGGGCTAGCAATTGGCCCATTATTTTTTCCACAATTCTAAATGCTGTTTCCATTTTGTAGATGTTCATTCAACTGTAAGTTAATATGTCTCTCACACAGAGCAGTTCTCGACAGTGTTTCATTTCTTGTGATGCAAGGGCAAATCCGTGTATAAGCAGCTCATAACCAAATGAATCAGTGCCTCCTATATTGCTACCATCTTGAAGGGAAGAAGCCCAGTGGACAGATTAAGGGTCATTCTTCTTGCTTCGTGTCTACTTGCTGAGAATCTCCAGTTTCAACCAATATTTTGGAGCAATCCTCATACATTAAGTTAATAATTACTGTTTAGATTTAACTGTCAGACGTAACGTCACCTTTGGCAAATTGGTCCTAACCGCTGATGTTATAGTTCCTTGACAGTGACGGCCTGCCTTCCTAAATCTGTAACAATTCAGTGTAAGGAGAATGCAGGAAGAATAAGAAAGCTAGATTAATTACCTTCATTCTTTAAATTATTTGCACCCTTCACACACTACAAATTCCATCCATCTCCAAGAACAGATGTCGTGCCAACCTGGAGAATAGTCCCCTCTCCACCCCCACCCTTTTAAAGATTTTTGTATGCACTTTCCCTATTTTTAATCACACAAATAGTTCAAAAGATAGAAAACAAAGTCACACTAGCCACCTCTTATTGGTCCAGCATACTATGGTAGTGAACAGAGGCAGATTCCCACTCCCTTTATAGGAGGGATTGTCTCTCATGGTTTAGGGGTTCAAATTTTGCAACAGTTCCACTTGCACTGTGTAGGCTTCAATAATATTGCCTCCAAATAGTATCCTCCTACCTCATCTTCCTGGAGAATAGGAAGAGGAATAGATCTGAATACCAATACTGGAAAATGACTGTCAGCTGGGCTGGGAACACAGGCATGTGGGCATATACGGAGTGCCAAGGACCTCAGATGAGGCAGCAACAGGCTGCTGTCCTAAAGTTGAAGCGACGCTGCCTACCATCTAAGCTCCAAACAGATGAGAACTAACTTACCTATTCCTCAATTGTCCTTTACTCCGGTGATCTCAAAAGTACTGATCTTTTAGAATCAGACACTCAAACAGATAACTTCCTTGGATACAGCAGAAATAGGAATGAAGCATTAATTATTAAATATTATTGTTTTTTTTAAGGATTTTCTTCATAACAATTTCACTTTTACAATGGATAGTAATGTTGGCATTTGTTCTTTAACAAGTAAATTTTCAGTATCTTCTTTCAACATTTTCAGTAACATTCAACTATATCTTGCGTTACACTCCTAATGCATGATTGACAATTTATTTCAATTTTAACAGGGTGGAGCTCAGATCAGCTTGGCAAATGTGAACAGATCTGGGGAGAGGTCAACACACTGGTACAACCTCCTTAATCTTCATTATCTACAGGAACAAAGCTTGAAGCACAGTGCACAAAATGAAGATGTTCTGCAATCAGAATCTAACCTCTCCACAACAGAGAACAAAGTAGGTCATTAACTTAAATCTTTTAAGGACAGACTAGCTGTAATGCTAGTGCAGTGAATTTTCAAACAAGCGACAAATTTTGAATCTTAATTTTAACTGTTCCTGCAGTTCAGATGTCTCCTAAAAGGAAGTTTTACCAGTCTCTGGCAGATAGTCAGAATGAAAGAGGGAAAAACTGTAGCGTAAAGAGACAAAATGAAAAGAATTGGGAGAGATATTTTGATTGGATCTGAACCAATGTTTAACTGAGTTCATATTAAATCATCTATTTACCATTTAATGAGCAGCATAACAGTATAGCAACAATGGGGCCACTTTTCATTCTCGTAAACCTCAATTTGGGGCGCAAGTGGGAGAGTAGAGGTTGGGAAATCCAGCGGAAATCAGTTCCATGGGAGCCTGAAGCTCCCACCCGAAGCAGGCTGGAGCTCCATTGTGGTGTGCAATAGGGGATAGGGAAGGCGCTGTGCCATATTCCAGCCAAGGGCATGCTGTGCACAGTCTTCAGCAAGCCAAGGGAAGTCTGGCAGAAACAAGGCCTTGAGCAGACTGGTGGGCAGGCATTTAAAAAGCCCAACACACTTCAAAGGCAAGTAAATTGGACCTTATTACATACACTTGTAAGTATTTTTTGGAGGTTTTTTCCCTCCTCGCTGGCATTTAGACTCATGCGCTTTTGTGTCCAACTGCTATTACTCACTTATTTTACCTTGAGCTTCCTTTACTGGTACCAGAAGATTTGCCACCAGAAATCCTTCAAGCTGATGTGTGCGAAGGAAAACGGCACCAGTAGAAGGATGCCAGGCAGGTCAGGCTGCCTGAGAGGTACTCTGGGCTTTCCCATCCACGCCCAAAAATCTGCAGAGAGAGACACCTTACCTCACTTTGGCAGATGTTATTGCTGAAGGCTCCTTTGCCTAATGATGGCTGCACCTGGTGCCGTCACTATGAGATGTAAACTCCTGTCTAACCCTCTTCAGAAGCATCCTAATCACAGCATCCCATGCTTTACCTGGTATTAATGAAAGATGGCATGCCAGGATGGCGAGGGGCCCACCTGGGAATGACTGTGAAACCCTGTCTTCTCAGGGTCTAGATCAGCAGAGGGGAAGATGCTATGTTGTGCCATCTGCTGCATGAACACCAGCAGCTACCATGCAGCTTACAGCTCGTACATGTGCAGGGCAGTAAGTCAGCTGTAGCCTGAAACTTGACTGCAAGTTTTTGCAGGAATGCTATAGTGCTGACCTATGTGTTTGTGCTGTAGAGTGGCACAGAAGAATACCCTCCTCGCAAGCATCTGTTGCAGCAGCACCTCAACTTCATCAGCCATCAATGAGGAGACAAAGTGCTGGCCTGCATTGAAACTGCAGACTAATGCATGCATCCACAGGTCCCTTTCCGTTCATCCTGAGCTGCTGCGTCTTAATCCCATACCTCTTCATCCCTCGCAAAGGTTGCTGATGGGTTGAAATGCCATTTGATGCTCTTGGCAGCTTTCTAAGTTTTGTTCCCGCTCCTCGTGACACTCCCCTTTAATTGTTCCCAATCGTTTAAATTTGACCTGCACACTTTCCCTCTCCTACTAATGGTGCCATCCTTCGACCCACCTGCATGATTGCCCGATCTACTTGTAGGCTTCTGCATGTGCTGCTCAGAGCTAGTCATGAGAAAGCAGGAGAGGCCAGTTCATAAATGACTCTCCTTCTGCATTTCCTACAGCATCAATATAATTTGCACCCTTCCACTTCTGCTATGGTTGACACATAAGCGCATAGCATATTTATGTTATTGAGACAAAGGGGGCGATTTTGCCAGCCCTGGGGAGGTGGGTATGGAGGTGGGACTGCCGGGAAAATGGCAGAATTTGGGGGCGGGTGCCCAACCCGCCTCCATGCCATCTTGTCAGGAGGCGGGTAGCTGTCCCGCGCCGGGTCCTGTCTCCTTGGAGGTGGGAATGGATTAAAGCCTATTAACTGCCTGTTAACAGGTAGTTAACAGGCAGAAAATAGGATTATCCCCTTTTTGCCCTCAAGTGCGGGCTTCCCGAAGGCTCCAAAACCCGCCGGCGAGGCGAGTAGTGGGCCTGCGGGGGGGGGGCGGGTGCAAAAGTGCGGTGTGAAGGTAAGTGACGGGTGCAAGACTGGAGAGGTGAGTATCTGAGGTAAGTGCAAAGTGTTAGTAAAAGTGTACTTACCTTTGTTTCTTCCTGCAGGCTTCAGCCGGTGTGTATGCGGAGAGTCTCGGATCTCCGTGTTGCAGATGAGAGATGGCCGTTGCATTCTCAGATGCAACAACCATCTCATTTCTGTAAAAGAAAGAAGTTTGATGAGGTCTTGAATTCAAGACCTCATCAAACTACAGAGAATGTCACTGTTTGACAGCTTCACAGAGCTTCATACGTTGACGTTCTCTGCAACCGGCTTTCCCTTAATTGGCCTGCAAAGCCCACTGGGCGGGCTTAACAAGGTCAATCAAGGGAAAATAGCGTGGGTTGGCCACAAATCGATGGAGGCGGGACATCGACCCACCAAGCAGCAGTCCCGCCTCCCAACGCGCCCCTATTAACAAAATCGCCCCCAAAGAGTCATCGAATCATAAATATGAATACATTATTACCTTTTTCCTCATTGTGGACTACAAGTTTTAAAATGATACATAGGTGCATGAAACACTAATTAAAAGATTTTCTGCTCGTGGCAAAGACCTAAACTGTCCTGTCTCTATTCAGCAAGCCTTATGGACCTAACACAGATTTTTTTGGTAGGATTCGTACAGGTTCACAGACCTGGGAATTTAGCCGCCTTTCCAAAACTGCAAAAATTAAATAAGTCGGACTATCCTCAATACCATTGGAAGGAAAGGTCCTGGTATTATTTTCAACTTGTGTTTTTTTTGTAGGATTCTGTGTCTGCACTCCTAGAACAAACAGCTGCAGAACTGGAGGCAGTTGAGTGGCGACTAGAAAAAACAAGAAATGTGTTGACTGTAGAAGAAGAATGGTACAGTATTGCAAGTTCTGCAACAAGTGTAGATGTTTACTGACTTGTTTATTTTAAATACAGAATTTTTGTATTTTTAAAACATTTTTTTCTTGGCAGTTTCCCCTCCCTGTCTTGAAGTCTCATGGTTCCTGTTGTGGTATGGTTCCATCGGCACCAATTGCCTACCAATACCTCACACAAGTGATCATTATTCAGTCAGCGTCAGTAGGCCATTTGATCATGGGGACATCATAGCATCCCATGCGCAATTTCAGCAGGATCTGTTGGATAGCGGTCAACAGTGGGAACCCTGATTCATTTTTATTTTCCCCCCTTTTTCCTGACACCCTCGAACCCAGGGACACGGAGGACTCAGCTGCCAATCTGTCTGAAATCAGCAAACTGAACGCAGACCAGGTATCAAAGCTGAAACTGTCCTGGATAGCAAACAATGGGTGGTGTCAAAGGAGTAATACTGGGGTGGATTGAAATACTGTACGGTGTCCCAGAAATGAGTGTTACGATCACTACACTTTCTAATTTGATTAATAATTTAGCTTCAGAAACTTAACGAAAATTGCTCAAGTTTGTAGATGATGCCAAACTAAAAATGGCAGCGCATTCAGTGGAGTGATCTCAGAAATAACAAAATTAATTAGACAAAATATGTAAGTGGATGGATGAAATATAATGCAGTCGTGTGTGGAGTATTGCACATATGAAGGATAAATGGGTGACATACTCCATTAAATATTTGAAATGGCTAAAAATGAAGTTGAAAGCAACCTAGGAATCTTAGTAGACTAAATGCTCAACATATCCAACCAATGTAGAGCAGCAATCAACAAAGCCAATAAAATGCTGAACTATATCCGAAGCAGTAGGATACAATTCAGAAGAAGTCGTGATCAAACTGCACAGTGCTTTGGTCAGGCGACAGTTTGAGTACGGTGTCCAGATCTCGTCACCGAGACACAAGGGGAATATTCAAATGCTGGAAGCAATGCCGAGAAGAGCCACAAGGCAGAATCCTAATGTCAGAGATCTAAGTTAAGAGAAAAGAGTGTAGAAACTTAGGCTTTTGAGCCTTGACAGGATATGTTCGAGAAACACTGGACATCGAGATATACAAGATAATGGGTATGGAAAAGGTATATCTTGAAAATTACTTCAAACTAAATTGCAAGAGTAGGACAAGGGGACACATTTTTAAACTAGTTAACAGCAGATTCAGGACTGATCTCAAGAAGTTCTTCACACAATAGGGCTGACTCTATGGTCAGGTATTCCAGCGCTCACATGGAAATCTGACTGGCAAATCATGGGTCCGTAGTGCCTGATTTTCCATCCAGTAAATTAAATGGAGTGCCTGACCTTGGAATCAGCCCTGAAGAGTGATTAAGTGGATGAGACGTTAAGCCGAGGCCCCGTCTACCCTCTCAGGTCCCATGCCACTATTTCGAAGAAGAGCAGGGGAGTTCTCCCAGGTATCCTGGCCAATATTTATCCCTCAATCAACATCACTAAAGCAGGTTATCTGGTCATTGTCATATTGCTGTTTGTGGGACCTTGCTGTGTGCAAATTGGCTGCCGCGGTTCCTACATTACATTATAACTACACTTCAAAAGTACTTCATTGGCTATAAAGCGCTTTGGGATGTCCTGAAGTCTTGACAGGCACTATATAAATGCAAGGCTCTCTTTCTTTAATGGAATGGACTTGCATAGAATAGTGGAAGTAACATACCTGGAGACATTTAGGAAATAATTTAATGCTGCAATGGGAGAGCTGTAGGATTTTTTTAATGGATGAAATGGCCCAAATAGGCTTCCTCATCCATAAATAATGGTCTGAATGGTTCAGCTACTCATCGAAATTTCTGTCGTTGGCTGAAGGCCCTGTTTTGCCCTAAGTTCTATTACTGCCCTTCATTTTGTTTTCAGTTTTTGTTTTATAATGGAATGAATGCACCCAATTATCATCTGCAGAGAATGGTATATGAGAATGTATTCTTTCTGCTTCGCTAGCAGAAAATCCATGATGCTTTGAATACGGACACAAAGGGGCAGGTTTTTAACTTGCTGCCTGGGTGTAAAATTGGTGTTGTGTTGTGAAATCAATGGAAATTAAAATCTAGAACGGGCAGCCAGTTTTAGGTCTGGGCGGTGAGTTGAAAATCTGCCCCAGTAGTTTGTATATGGCCCTATAACATTTATCTCTGTCTGAGTTCCGATTTGATATTACAAAATCTCCTTATTTAATCTACATTTTCCGATGTAACATTTTCCCATTGATAGTTTTATAAGTAAGCAACTAGTGAGATTCTAAATGTAACAAAAAATGCCATATAAGAGACTACAAACAATCTAGGTGAAGCTCTCCCCCTTCCCGCTATCCTTCAGTTTCTGGATGGAACTGGGGCGTGCAGGATGTAAAACTGGACAGGCATTTATTTTCTCTAATCCAGAAAGCTCAATTTGGGCTCAAAGGCACATCTGTGTGGTGTACAAAAGTCCAGTCATGCAAGAGATGCATTCCAATTCCACTAAAGCAGAAAATGTGGGCCTCAATGTGACAATTTCCAAGTGAAGTTCATTAGCTGCTGGAATATTGGTTTCCCAAGCAGCAGACTCACTCTAAGTCACATCTTGCTGTTGTCTTGCAGATGGGTCATTTTGCTAGCCTCAGTCATGTCATCAGGAGAGAATGCAAGACTGACCCATGAGGTCTCTTCTCATCTGACTTAATTGCACCCCATAATGGCTAATCAAAAATGTGATTCAGGATGATTTGGATATGTTCACCAATTACCATCCAGCCTTCCTAGCTTAAATGGTCAGTGTGGATATGATGAGCTAACTTGCTAATTTTGTAAATGGCAATATAAGGCTGCTTATCATTTTTGTATGTTTATCCCTAGCATTCCCCACAAATTAGTTTTCTAATTTTATCTAAGATATCTTCTGCAGATGTGAAGCACAGCCAAGGTGTATACGAAAAGGGAAAGAATGAAGTGGGCACGTATCCCAACCAGAAGACAGATAGTTTGCGTTTCCTCGTGGTTGGGAGTAAGAAAGGGAGAGCCAAAGACGGGAGAGTTTATTACGAAAATAACAAAACTAGATACACATTTTTTTTAATGTATTTAGTGCAGTTTGTTTGCTTGCAGGCAAAGTGTGCCAGTGGAGGAAGGTGACTGCAGTGAGAAGGAAGTGGCCGAGGAGGAAGAACAAGAAGAATACAATGAAGGAATACCATGGGAAAATGAAGACAATGCTGAGAATGCCAATGAGCAGACTGACGATTACTCAGCACTCACAGCAGCAGTTGCAGTGAAGGTGAATATTTGCAGGAAATAATGGATCTATCTGGCTAACTCTCCATGAATCATTCAGAATTACAGTTGCTGCCATTTCGAGAGAGCCCTAAGCACAGGTTGCCTGGTTGTAGAGGCATAACAAATAATGGTGATATCTATTAAAATTTGTGAATTATTATGGGTCACAGAATTTGGGTTAATGCAGTTAGTGACCAATTTGAGGCTCATGGATGAATTTGTATTGGGAGAAGAAACTAAAAGCAGAAAGAGAAAATATAAGAAAAATCCAATTTAAATGAGGCTTTTTGCAGTTGTAAGTTCAATATTGCAGTAATAAAGCTACTGCTAACATTTGAGTAGCCTTCTTTCTGTTACATTAATATTTAATTCAGGATTACAGTGCACAAACAAAAGACCATCCAGACCACTTATGTCCAAGTAGCTATGGGTTACTGTTTTAGTTATAATGTTTGCTATTCAGTCTAAAATGTAGTGGTGGGTATGTGAAATATATCTTTGGCACTTCTGCTTGAACTGTGAAGCACACCCAAGCACAATAAGTATAATTTTATTCTTTCAAACCTGGGTGTTGTATCAGGAGAGCGCATTTTATGCTGTTGAATGCCAGGGTTGGGTTCTGGTGATTAGAGACCTATCGCTAGTAATGTGTGCAAGTTCATGTGATGGATTAAGAGCATCACACAAATGAGCATATTTTCTCCAGTTGCTAATGTGAGCCACATTAATGCCTTGATCAAAATGTACCCAAAGCAACATAATGGCATTACGTTGAAATACATTGCTTTAAGTGAGACTTTTTTTCCCTATAATATATTGATATGAAAACAATAAGTAAGGTTAGTAACAACATTGCACATCACCATTGGTTGGATTATGCACGTATTATCTCCACAGGTCGATAAAGAAACTAACACAGAGGAGGCTGTGGCAGCAACTTCTGCAGTGCGTCCAAAGGATAGAAGAGCCCATACTACTCAGCAGAGCCCATTTGTGAGAGGCAGTGCTATTATTCGTTCAAAAACCTTCTCTCCGGGTGCACAGAATCCCTATGTATGCAGGGTAAGAATTGATTCTATTAGATTTTGTTCTTAACACATTTATATCTTTTGAATGCAATCCACAGCTTATTGCTTGGTGGTTTTCAGCTTCTGTCCCCACTAAGCTGATTCCTTCCCTCGTCCTTGTCCTCATCCTGCTCTGCCTTTCTCATCCTCCATCCCTCCCCACCACTTCTCACTCCTCGCACCCACTCCTCCTTATCCCCATTCCCCTCAGCTGTCCATGGTGAACATGGTCAGCAATTTCAGCTCCTTTCCTTCCGAAGAGCAGCAGTAACACTACACGGCTGCCTGTATTTTCTCAAATGCAGCAATTATTGACAGCCATATGACCATCCAGATAGCAGGGTCTTTTTCATCCACTGCAGCCAACACTTCACCCTTCCCATCTATGCAGTGTGACTGATCTTATGCTCCCTTCTCAAATTTACTAACTGCATTCTTCAGCTTATGCATAATCGTGCTGATGCTTGCTAATGTAGATGAGAGGGACGTAGGGTGCTTGTAGCTCTGTTTTGTTCTGAATCCTCCTTTTCCAGGTCGGCAATAGCAGAGAAATAACCAACGTTAGAATGTTGGCTGCAAGGATACCTTCAAACAGAACTTGCAATATACTGTGTGTGATGTTTGTGTGCATACCTGTGTAACCATGACTGTGCATGGGGATTAAGACATAAGAATATGATGGCACTAGCTCTGAGCTTAGGATAGGTAGGCCCATGGCTTCATTTTTCCCTACTACTTTTGTGCTCTTAAATGTGAGGCTGTCCAGGGTGGCCACCTCCAACGGAGTTAAAGGCTTATGATTCTTGCATCCTTCTCCAGTTTGGATCTGTTCCCTTGTATTATGTGCCATCCTGTTGTGCAAGTAGGTAAGTATGCTTAAGATATTGTCAGTTGAAGGAGCATTTATTTATGCAGTGGCAGACTTGCGAACAACCTGAGTGTCAGTAAATGAAAATGCATGATGTAGCTCGGTTTTGTTACTATGATTTGATGTGTGAATCCCTGAGCAGATGTCCATATGGCAAGGTTTTCACTTGTGAGTTACAGCTTGAGGATGTATCCTGCTAAACTATGTGTATGCATGAGATGCTATGAAAGTGCAGTAAATGTGAAATAGGTTAACAGGCAGGGGCAGTGTTTGCCTTGCGGGGGCCCCACACATTGGTTT
This sequence comes from Squalus acanthias, assembly GCA_030390025.1. Classification (NCBI taxonomy): domain Eukaryota; kingdom Metazoa; phylum Chordata; class Chondrichthyes; order Squaliformes; family Squalidae; genus Squalus; species Squalus acanthias. The sequence goes on along the minus strand of CM059427.1, from coordinate 178,686,578 downwards.
GGTTTGGGGGCGTACATTTTGCTAGACAGTGATGCTAAATACTACCAAGTTAATCTCGTATCAAATCAGCATACATACACCATGAAAAGGCATGTTTGCTATAGGTAATAGAAAAATAGTTGACAACTTGATAAGTGATAGTAAACACAACAGTAAATGACATCAAACGATTATGAAGGTTTTGAAAGTGGGAACGAAAATGAGATTAGCTAAGAAAAAGTGTATGTGACAGAAAAAAGATTTGTTTAAGATTTAAATATGCTTTTAATGGCACCATAAAATGATTGTTAAGATTGATTTTATAATTGGAGCCCTCAAAGTAATATTTTGAACAGTTAATGGGTTTCACCACTCAGACTCCAATATGTTAGGTCGGTTGTTGACTCAACATATTGGTTGTGTATTTTCATTCATATTAGGAAATGGGGCTGGTTTTACGTCTAGATCAGGATTATATCACATTCAGAATTTCTTTATTCTAACCTCCATTTTGTTTTCTGAATAAGTGTAAGCATTTGGGGTCAGTTTGCTACCATTGAAGACTGGGTCGGATACATGGACAGATTCTATCAGTTTGACTTGAGCACCTGCACAGCCTTCCACACGGATCCTGCAAACATAGACCGGGCCCCGCCCCTCATGTACGCTCTCCGCAATTTCCCTCCCTGTCCTTCCTCTCCTCTAATTGATCCTCGCATCTTCTATTTGGAAAGTTACCGCACTCTAACCAAATCTGTCTAACAAGTCAGCGCATTGCTACAATGCATTGGCTGCCGATGTAAAAGCAGCCAGTGGATCTATTCCCCAACCCCCTGCTGTCATGACAGGGTGACTGAGAGTAAAGGTGATCGTGCTCCAGTAGAAGGTAAACAGCAAGTTGGGAAAGAGACATTTTCATTAGATTGGTTTCTGTTTATGGAAATGTACACTACTCGTGGAAATTTTCTTTTTTTTTGTCGGTCTTGCTGTTTGGATATTGGCAAATTGGAAATAATTCTCCAGTTCCTAGAATAACATAAGTGCATGCCACGGACCCCTTACTGGCTTCGGGGTTCCATCCAATTGTGCAGGTGGCACGGCCCTAACGCTGTCCCTGTTGATAGGCAAAACTTTGTGGCATCAATCCTGATCCTGTTACTTGGTACTTTTGGGCTGTCTTACCATGCCAGGTGTCTTAAATTGCGTCATCTCTTTCTGCATTGTTCCGGGTTCTGGAAGTGCTATACAAGTGTTGAGCCTGGCCATTATTTTATGGGAAGGTGCCATAAAATGCCGATCCATCTTCGAGTTAGAGGCAGGAGACTCATGTGGAGCATAAACACCGGCATGGATTAGTTTTGGGCGAATGGCCTGTTTCTGTGCTGTATGTTCTATGCAGTACTAAGTAATCACTCGTGCAGCAGCATGTTCACTTTGCCATCCGTTAAATGGGGTCTGTTTCCCTGCTGTTGGACTGCCACTCTTCTCCTTCCCCACACCCCGCCCTACCCAGACACACACAGCGCAGCTTTGGAAAATATTTAAAAACTATTTTCAGCCTATTTTAAAGGCTGAAAGAATTTTGCCACCTAAGTGGCCACTTAACTAGTCGTCGCACCTCTCTAAATTTTCCTAGCCGCGCTTGAACGAGGTTAACTGTCCGTCTCGATGCGTACTTTGCAATGAGACAAATATGATACCACCAACACTGCAAAGGGACCACACAATCATTTCTACATCCCATTTGTCTATAAAAAGGCATCTAATCCCCTATTCACTATTTTGTACAATTCATTACAGTGGACCTCCTTGGAAACGTTCTATATCTCTATTACAGAGTGCAAAAGATCGGCATTATTTCTAATATCTTAATATTGACTGTGTTTTGCAGAATTTGAAGCCATAAGTGAATATTTGCTTTGATCAAGGTGACCTAATTTAAGTTTCCAAATTTGTGAAATCTGTTTTTCCAAAGCAAACATCCAGTTTTATAAAGAAATCTTTAATCATAACTTGAATTCTTGATACCTGAAAACTAATGGGTTCCTTGTCTTTGTACTCTCTCAACAGCAATAATCTTTAAATATGTTTACTAAGAATTTTTTTGGGGTTTCGAGATTGTCCTTTTTCTTTGGAAACGATCAATTTGAATTTAATCAACACATTCCAAAACATCAGCGATTCAATCCAAATTTAAAAAATTGCAATATATAGTTTACATGAAAGTGATTAGAGAGAAAAGTGAGGGGAGGGTTGAGGAAGTTCCAGACAGTCGGGCCATCATTGTTGTCTCTGGAGAAAAGACAGCAGTATATTGTCTATATTTAATATGCTGAGCATGAAAAAAGATACTGAAAGGTTTGGTCCTGTGAAATTCTGTGCTTAGATTAAGTATGAACTTCCCTGGAGTTCACAGCACAGTAAAGAAATATAGTAGTTGTCAAGTGAGCAATCACTTTGCTGATTGTTGCTAATAATTAAATAACAATGATTTTCTTTTTCAGTTAAATCGAAGTGATAGTGACAGCTCAACATTATCCAAGAGGTCCCCCTTTGTTCGGAATGCCATGGAACGGCGCAGTTTGCGAATGAAAACGGTAAGGATTAAAATAGAGGATTTCTTGTATGGAAGAAAACCCTTGCCAATTTTAGAATATATTTAAATTATATATATATATATCTATATATATATTTCTATCTATCTATCTATCTATCTATCTATCTATCTATATCTATATCTATATCTATCTATCACAGTTTAGCTTTAAAATAAAGAGTTTGTAGAGTGTGATGATCATGAGGCTGGGGACAGGGTGTTGGAGAAATTGGGCTGGATTTTCTCAATGGAGACGTGTTGGAGGCGTGACTGCTGCTTGCCGGGTCTCAGTCCCGCCTCCATCAGCCTCTGGCCAACCAGCGGGATTTTCCCCTGATTGACCTTGTTAAGCCCGCCTAGCAGGCTCAGCAGGCCAATTAGGGGGAAGTCACTGACAGAGCACGTCAACGTCTGACGTGCCATCTGTCAAGATTTCTTGAAAGAAGAAATGTCAGCGTTTGACAGCTCTGTGAAGCTGTCAAAAAACACTGACATTCTGTGTAGTTTGATGAGTCCTTGTGTTCAGGACTCATCAAACCTTTCAACTTTGCAGAAATCACCTGGCTGTTGGTTCGGAGGATCCAACAACCAGTCTGTGAAATCTACAGTGAAGATGTCGGGACTCTGGATCCACAGCGGCTGAAGGCTGTAGGCAGAAACAAAGGTAAGTGAACGTTTTATAACACTTAACACTCACCTTACATACTTACCACTCCACACTTGCACCCATCACTCACCTCTACATCTCACTTTCAGACCCCTCCGACCCCCGCAGACTTCCTTCACGTCTCCTACACCCTGGCGGGGTTCTCAGAGGTCGGGAAGCCTGCACTTGGAAAGGTAAAATGGGACTAATCCTTTTTTCTACCTGTTAACAGGCAGTTAATAGGATTTAATCCCTTTCCCGCCTCGAGGAGACGGGACCCGGGGCAGGAGGGCTTCCCGCCTCCTGGCAAAATGGCACGGAGGCGGGATGGGGGCGGGTTTGCCAGCCGCCCCCACATTCTGCAACTTTACTGGCAGTCCCGCCTCCATACCCGCCTCCTCGGGGCTGACAGAATCCAGCCCTCTGAGTCTGGAGATGACAATCCTGTGGATAAGGATTTCAGAAGTACTGGGGGTGATTTGGGGATGGGGATGAGCGATGGTACAAAGGTGGAAGAAAGCAGTATTGGTAATGGATAAAATATGGGACTTGAAATCCTACTCTAGATTGCACAGGATGCTAAGATTCCTCACAGACTTATTCAGCCTGATTGAGGAGCTTGGTAAGAGGACAGAGTCAGTGACTAGAGTTTATTAATAGATTTGTCTAAACTATTCTTCACACCCTCCTAGGCACCTGTTTTGAGTAATTTTATCTGAAAGAACAGATACTCTTAGCTCATTGGGTTGACGGAATCGTGTTCAACAGTAGAACTCTGTGTGTCATCCAAATCTGCAGGGAAAGATACAGCTATGTTATAAGCATGTATTATAATGTTGCTTTTTAGTGTTATTCATAAGAACCTCACTCATTAGACAGAATGCTTGGATTTACAAAATGGTAACAATGTGAATATAATGGCATAAGAACACGTGTGGTGGCAAAGCATTTTGAATGCCCAGTGTACTGAGCCTTAGTGCACTAGACATTCAAAGTGCTCTACCACAAAACTGGATATGGGTTCATATTTTCTGTTCATATTTGCAGTTCATAACATACTGTGATCACTAAAAAAACACACAGAAAATGTTCTTTGTAACTAATTTTATAGAAGAGGTTTTCATGGTGACAGTGACAAAAATAAGGTGTTTTTGTTTAGTTTTGGTTTAATGGCTGTTCCTTTAAATTCAGTCACCGTACCTAAACAGTTTAAAAACACAACTGCAATTCGGATCCCTGTACCAAAGTTATTTCAGTACAATGTTGCAAATCGGTTATAGACTGGTGAGACGAATAATTCAAACTGTAATAATGTTGTGTGATTGGTTCAGTTTGTATATGACTGACTGGTCCTTTTTAAAATTGAATGGTGGGATATTAAAAATCTAGAATAGCCCCGTAACTCTACTGCTAAATATAAAAAGAGCTGTTGTGTTCAAACCGAAAGAGTCTATTTGAAAATCTCAGGTAAAGGATCTATTGAAACTCCTGAAAGAAAAATCAGTTTGAATTTCCAAGAAATAGTTTATATTAATTAGGCTGCTACGGTGTTAAGAAATTCGACGAAAAGAACACTGGGCCATAATTTGCTGTAGCAAGGCAACGAACGGCATCTGCGCAACTCCTTAACCAATCAGATTGAAGGGTTGTGAAATTAACTGCAAGAACTGAGAAGGAAGTGTAAATTAGAGTGGTTGAATTCAATGTCAAATCAGGTGCAGAAACAGACATAAAGAGAGGGAAAGAAAGATTGGATTAAGAGAGAGAGAAAAAAAGAGACCAAAAGGAACATAACATAAGAAATAAGAGCAGGAGTAGGCCATATGGCCCCTTGCGCCTGCTCCGCCATTCAATAAGATCATGGCTGATCATCGACCTCAACTTCACTTTCTTGCCCGATCTCCATATCCCTTGATTCCCAAGAAAAGTAAAACATTAAAAAAAAATTAATCTTACATTTTGGAAATTTCCAACAACAATTAAAACCTGAAGGAATGAGACTCCCCACTTATAATAGTTAATTTTCAGTGCCAGAGAGGTTGCCTGGCAGTAATTAGCACTTATCACGTCATTAAAATAGTACTTAGACTGAAATGGACAAGACTTGACTTTCTGTGGCGATTTTAATTCGTATCTACCACACAAGTACAGCAACTTCATGCTGTTCAATGCATTTGAATAGTGAGGCAGACAGCAAGATGCTGTTTTCACATACCGAACAGCAACTTTTGGATTTCTGCATTTAACCGCGCATCTGCCCTTGCCTGTAGCATTTGCGCATAAATAATAAAGAGCGCCATTAGCCGTTATTTTGATAGCAAATTATGGCCCACTATTATTTAGAAGTTACTTACCAAAGATTAGCTTAGTTCTTAGAGCTGCAATCTCTTGGAGCTCTAATATATTTTAATATATTAATGACCTGAACTTGGGTGTACAAGACATAATTTCAAAGTTTGCAGATGAGATGAAACTTGGAAATGTAGTCAACCGTGAGGTGAATAGTAACAGCGTTCAAGAGGACATAGACAGACTGGTAAAATGGGCAGGTGAAATTTAACGCAAAGGAGTGTGAAGTGATTCATTTTGGTGGGAAGAATGAGGAGAGGCAATAAAAACTAAATGGTACAATTTTCAAGCGGGTGCAGGAACAGAGAGACCTGGGGGTGTACGCACACAAGCCTTTGACAGAAGCAGGACAAGTTGAGAAGGCTGTTTAAAAAGGCATACGGATCCTTGGCTTTATAAATGGAGGCATAGAGTACAAAAGCAAGGAAGTTATGCTAAACCTTTAAAACACTGGTTAGGCTTCAGCTGGAGTATTGTGTCCAATTCTGGGCACCAGACTTTCGGAAGGATGTGAAGGCCTTAGAGGGGGTGCAGAGGAGATTCACAAGAATGGTACCAGGGATGAAAGACATCAGTTATGTGGAGAGACTAGAGAAACTGGGGTTGTTCTCCTTCGAGCAGAGAAAGTTATGGAGAGATTTGACAGGTGTTCAAACTCATGAAGGGTAAATAAGGAAAATTGTTTCCAGTGGCAGAAAGGTTGGTAGCCAGAGGACACAGATTTAAGGTAATTGGCAAAAGAACCAGAGGCGATAAGAGGAAAAAAAATTTACGCAGCGAGTTGTTAGGATCTGGAATGCGCTGCCTGAAAGGGTGGTGGCTGCAGATTCAACAATAACTTTCAAAAGGGAATTGGATAAATACTTGAATTGGATAAATACTTGAAGTGGGAAAAATTGCAGGGCTATGGGGAAAGAACAGGGGAGTGGGACTAATTGGATAGCTCTTGCAAAGAGCTGGCACAGGCACGATGGGCCAAATGGCCTCCTGTGCTGTATCATTCTATGATCTATTTTGTTCACTCAGTTATGTAAGAGTATATCTTTGGTATCTATGTAACTATGTAATATCACTGTTATTTATGTGCTAGTTCATCTTCTGTAAAATAAATTTTGTTTGATATTTTAATCTAAGAGATTTGATGTGATGCTCTGCTTCTAAAGGCTGGAGTGCGATATTATGGAGTCATAAGATAAGTACAATAACTAAAAGCAATTACTGGGTTTTGCTGCTCATTTCCCAGGTATGTTACTGAAAGACACTCTCAACATTATGGGGAGTTGGGACTTGCTCATAAAAGTGATCCACGATAAGAGAGACAAAATAATCTAGGGTAAAAAAGGTTAGAAAAGACCAAAAAATGTAACTGTGACACTTGATTTTTAAATAATATGAACTAATTACATAAAATACTAGTAATTTTACAGTTAGTCAATACCTTACAGACCTCCGTCTTGGGTCTGATATAAGCACATGTTCTCATTCTATCATTCCTTGACAATGCAAAAAGATGTTGTTATGATTGCTGGCTTCCATCATATTTCCACCTCAAATGAATTCATTATCTAAAGGCAAAAATTGTTGTCTTTTCCAGTCTTCAATCAGAAGGGTGGGATCAGAAAGGCTGGTGCGAACCTCTTTGGATTTGGAGTTGGATCTGCAGGCATCAAGGACCAGGCAGAACAGGCTAACTCAGGAACTGGACACCTTGAAGGACCTGAAACAGCAAATTGACGAGGCCAAAGCCAGAGGAGAGACAGAACTGCCTCAGTGGGTTAAGGAGGATGCAAGGTTTCAGACCCTGCTGAAGCAAGTTGAAAAACAGGTAGCGTATTGACATTTATTACTTAATGTTCAGTTGTGCACAGTGGTTAGGAGAGGGAGATGCCTCATAATGTATGTCCTGAATAATTCTCTTGTTTACTTAAAATTAAGAGTTGAGCCTTGTAATTACAAACTGCTGTTTGCAAACCTCTCATTGTTGGAAAAAGTCCCTAGGTTTTCCTGGCTTATGAATCAGGAGGAAACCAAATTTTGACACGGTCAGGGCTACCTGCAATTACTTTGCAAACTTGTCATGGTCACATCATTAGAAACCAAATCTTTTGAGGATAAAACAGGCTAAGATTGTAAATCCATTAAAATCAGTACAGCTGGAGATTTTTTTTTCAAACAAGACACAAAAAAGGGTGACATTTTTCTTCAGAAAACATGCATTTGTGGGATTTGAATGCTTGATTATTAATTCTCCTACGTGTTTGTAAAAATTTTAACTACATGTTGTTAAGTTATACTTGTGAGGTGGCGATTAATTGTAACGTTGAGATATGACTATAGGAAGTGACAGTTTTGCTGTTTGTGTTTTGGATGTTGGGTATACAATATTTGTTTCCTTTTGCATTAAAATCAAATTGCTCTGTGCTTAGCACAGAAAAAGTCAAATGGGCATTAAAATAAATGTTTTTTTCATTTTCTTTGAAATATTGGCAATGAGAGAAATGGCTGCAGTGTGGCTGGAGGTGGAAGGTCATGTGGTGACCGAAGTTAAAAGCCCATGGGTTCCAGGGCAAAGTGTCAAGTTGGATTCAAAACTGGCTCGGAGACAGGAAGCAGAGGGTAATGGTTGATGGGTGTTTTTGTGACTGGAAGGCTGTTTCCAGTGGGGTTCCGCAGGGCTCAGTGCTAGGTCCCTTGCTTTTTGTGGTATATATCAATGATCTAGACTTGAATATAGGGGGTATGATTAAGAAGTTTGCAGATGATACTAAAATCGGCTATGTGGTTGATACTGAAGAAGGAAGCTGTAGACTGCAGGAAGATATCAATAAATTGGTCAGGTGGGCAGAACAGTGGCAAATGGAATTCAATCCGGCGAAGTGTGAGGTAATGCATTTGGGGAGGGCTAACAAGGAAAGGGAATACACATTAAATGGTAGGACACTTGAGTAGTGTAGAGGAACAAAGGGACCTTGGAGTGCATGTCCACAGATCCCTGAAGGTAGCAGGCCAGGTAGATAAGATGGTTAAGAAGGCATACGGAATGCTTGCTTTTATTAGCCGTGGCATAGAATACAAGATGCGGAGATGCCGGTGTTGGACTGGGGTGGACAAAATTGAGAGGTCGCACAACACCAGGTTATAGTCCAACAGTTTTATTTGAAATCACAAGCTTTCGGAGCTTACTACTCCTTCGTCGACGAAGTAAGCTCCGAAAGCTTGTGATTTCAAATAAAACTGTTGGACTATAACCTGGTGTTGTGCGACCTCTCAATAGAATACAAGAGCAGGGGGGGTTATGCTTTAACTGTATAAAACACTAGTTAGGCCTCAGCTAGAGTACTGCGTGCAGTTCTGGTCACCACATTACAGGAAAGATGTGATTGTACTAGAGAGGGTACAGAGGAGATTTACAAGGATGTTGCCGGGAGTAGAGAATCTTAGCTATGAGGAAAGACTGGATAGGCTGGGTCTGTTTTCCTTGGAACAGAGGAGGCTGAGGGGAGACCTTATTGAGGTGTATAAAATGACGAGGGGCCTAGATAAAGTGGATAGAAAGGACCTATTTCCTTTAGCAGAAGGGTCAAAAACCAGGGGGCACAGATTTAAAGTAATTGGTGGAAGGTTTAGAGGGGATTTGAGGGGAAATTTCTTCACCCAGAGAGTTGTGGGGGTCTGGAACTCACTGCCTGAAAGGGTGGTAGAGGCAGGAACCCTAACCACATTTAAAAAGAGAAGTCGCACAACACCAGGTTATAGTCCAACAGTTTTATTTGAAATTTCGAGCTTTCGGAGCGCTGCTCCTTCGTCAGGTACAGTGAGGGAATACAAATCGATTACAAAGTATATATAGACAGAGAACAATGTGTCTGCAGAGATACAATCCGTCAGGGAGGCATTACATCAAAGACACAGCAGAGTACAGCTAAGACAATGAGGTGGGTCACAGGGGGTCCAACGTGTCAAATGCTGCAGTCTGCAGTTAAGCTTTTAACTTTTTTTAAAAAACTGGAAATCACACCTGTGAACCAGACAACGATGTCGAGTCATTTAAAAAGTACATTTAAAAAGTACTTGGATGTGCACTTGGGATGCTGTAACCTGCAGGGCTACGGACCAAGAGCTGGGAAGTGGGATTAGGCCGGATAGCTCTTTGTTGGCCGGCGCAGACACGATGGGCTGAAATGGCCTCTTTCCGTGCTGTAACTTTCTATGATTCTGTGGTGAAACCTCCAAGAATAAGTCCAACCAGAGTGAGCAACCCTTATCCATAGTGATAGTATTCCTCCCCTCTTAGCTGATAGCTAGAAGGTGAATAATTTCTCATTCCTGTCTCTCAGTTCTCAGATTTTTGGACTGTTTCGTGAAGTATGAGACACTTTCAGCACTTGATGCTATCAGACTAAATTTTCTCAACCTTCAGGAAAAAAAAGTCTTTTCAATCATCCTTTTTCTTGGTTGATTGCCAAGACCCTCTCCTTTTGGGTATCAGAAGTATAATCTTTTATACTTTGGTTACAAAATGTTAAGACCCCGTTTCCCACGTATTTGGTCAGTAGCCAACCAAGATGACCCATGTCACTTGGATTCATTTTTTAAGTGTCATTAATTTTTTATGGATATCTATAAGGAACTTGATATGGCCAGATCCCAACTAGTTGACGATCAAGCCATTGGGCAGTTATTCATTTTCCTCTTTCTATCACCATACAAGCATGATATTCTTCGTCTTAGTTACAGCTGATTTCCCTCAGGAACACTCCTACATATTCCTTATCTCTTTAGGCAACGTAGTCTATTCATTAAATAACCTTGGCAATCTGGACATTTTTAGCTCCAGCTATTAATTAGAAACCTTTGCGAATTGTAAAAGTCCTTTATGCTAAAGTTGCTGTCTGAATTTCCCAGAGATCTTAGCTTTAATCTTTTGGGTTTTTCAAGAGTTCAGTAGCATATTTTTAAAACATCACCCTTTATGTCACCAAGTCCTTTTTTAGGTCACGTTTCCTACAACACAGTAAATACTTCTGGAATAACAACAGAAAACGCTGGAAAAACTCAGCAGGCCAGGCAGCATCCGTGGAGAGAGAAAGAGAGTTAACGTTTCAGGTCGATGACCTTTCGTCAGAACTGTGAAGAGCCGGAAATCAAATAGATTTAAGGCCAGAGTAAAGCTGGGAAAAGGGGGAGGGGATAAATACTTCTGGACTCTTTTTAGTAAGTTGGGTTGCTGTATTTTTCTATGTGATTTTTGCAGTTCAGTGAGGACCTCTAGTAGCAGAAACGTGGTACTGCAGAAGCAAAATACTTGCAAGATGGGTTTGACTTCAGTATTTTAACAATGTCAGCTTATAAACCAGTATTTGCTCAATTTTATTTCATAACAGATGAGCCATAATTTTTGGTGTTTTGAACAGTTTCAAAGCTACAATTAGATTAGTTCTTTGTAACTATTCATTACATATAATTCTGAAAGTTATAAGAAACTCCTTTCCATTACCGTGGATTTGTGGTAATTTTTGCATCCTATGTCATAGCTTACAGATAAAAGGTGAAAGATTTGGTAATTTTACTTCATGGCATTTCTCTCATCAAGACGGGCCTCTTTGAGTTTATAATGTATGTCTGGGTGTGCTACCGAACTCTGACATCTCTGCTATATGTTTGATATTGGTAAGGAGTTTTGATCTCTGACCACTACAGAAAAAGTTGAGCAGAATTATTAAGTAAGAGATCATTCTGATTAACATATGGGTAGCATCAGTGTATTACAATTTAAAGTCTGTGTTTGAGGGGGTCCAAAACATGGGAATATTTTGGGATGATGGGGTGGTGGAGCACTTGAGAAAACTGAGAGTAGAAAGGTTTCAGAGCACTGGGAGGCGCTGAGGTATTGCATTCTTGGGGGCTGGAGATGGGCTATGCTGGGATCTAGTAGAAGTGGAGAGTAAGGGCATGGGACCATTTGAAGTGGGAGAAACCCTTTTGAGAATAAAATCGGAGAGAAATTTTGTTGGGGTGACTGGAGTAGCATCACAAGAGGGGTCCTGGGTGTGGGAGTATCTCAGTTAACTGGAACCCTGATAAAACGTTTCAGGATGTGGTTATGCTACCTAGGAAAACTCGAGGAAAAAATTCTGCAACCTGGGAGAATTTTGGGTGGCAAGATCTGACGGGGAAGGTCTTTGTTGGTGCTGGGGGCAGGGGGATGGTCTGGGGCCTGGGCGAAGTTGGGGGAGAAAACTGAGCCATCACCAAGTCTGATTTTGTAAGCTTTTAAATGAAGCCCATCAATAGTAATGAATCATGATGTTTCAAAGGCTGCTGTTTTAGAGCCTGGATTTTTTTCAAAATATAATACTCTCAGGATAGAAAATAAATTAACTGCTGCCTGCCAAGCAACACTTGCTGGGAGAATGTAGGTGGGGGGGGAGGGGGGGGGGGAGCTGTCTGGGGCCTGGGAGTATTCAGTGGAACCAAAATAAGTGATATGGAGACTGCAGCCATCCAAGGCACAGTTGGGGTCATGCTGTGAGTCACGGTTGCTGCTGCCAAGCTACCAGCTATTTTTACTCTACTTGTAGTGCAGCTCCATTTGCTCACTAAGTTTTATCTCTCATTCACACATTCCACACCCCCGCCATGGATTCTTTAGATTTAGTCACACAAATTCTAAGGTAGATGCAATAAGTACGATGGCAACTTTGGTGCCACGTTCCACCCAAAACAAGATACTGGATGTTTACAGTCAAAAAAAGATAAATGCAGAAGAAAAACAACTGAGGATCGTGCAAATAATCTGGATGGAAGCTAGCAATAATCTAATGCTACAGCAGGTCCATTTTTGTATTAAAGTATTTAACAATAGAAGCTGGAACTTCCCACTGAGAGGCTAGTACTGAGATTACGCATGTGCAGTAGTCCTAAAAGTTCTAGGAACCAAGATCCAGCTGAAGAATCGAAGCTCCAAGAACAGAACAAATGACAAGGAAGGATGAAAAGTAAAATACTGGAAACCTGAAACAAATATAGTAAAAGCTGGAACTGTGCAGCAGATTAGTCAGTATCATTGGAGTAAACAGACAGTCCACGAAGGCTACAAACCCAAAATATTGAATGTCTGTTCTCCGCCGATGCTGATTTACATTCTGTAGGTTTCCAGTTTTTTCTGTTTTTGTTTCAGCTTGTGTAAAGGGCCTGAAGAAAGGGGAAGTCTGTGTAGTTGAAGTTGTTGGAGGGATTAGAGGATGGAATTGGTAAATTTATGGGTTAAGTTCTGTAATTTTTACCCCAGAATTGTATCTTTTATGTTTTATTATGTTTACAAATTACCTTTAGGGATATATAATGGAATGGATGGGGAACTTTGAATTTTTTGTTGTTGAAGGATTTAATTGTTTACATTTTAGTGATTGGGAAATCTTTTTAAGATATAAAGATTTTAATGATGGTTTTTGATGGGTTTTTAATGAATGGAGCATTTGAGCTAGTCAGCATGATTCATGCCCTATGGACATGTCAGACACTTTCCCCACAGCCCAGGGAAAAGTTGTACACTCTTCATGCTCGACTTATACATTGGACATGTGCCAGACAGACACATTTTAATTAGGTAGAAATATTTGACACAAGTATGCCTTTGAGGTGTGAAATTAAACATTAAAACATTATTCAAGGGAAATCTATGTACCTTTTATATTAAAAAAAATACAAACAATGGAGTATTTTATATTCAGAAATACTTCTTTCTTAAATATGCTGAAAATTAGCGAATTATTGACATATTTTGTACACAAAATGGCCCAGATTTTACAGTCAGTGGCAACGAACGCCGCCAGCCAATCATTACATTTGCACTTGCCCACAGACTTTCTATGGGCTTTTGCACTGGAACTTGCGGTTATTAGAAATCCAAAACGGCGCAACGTTCTCTAAAGGGGATCTGGGATCTGTGTGAACAGGGCAAGCAACTGTGTATCTCCTTAACCAATCAGATTGACGAATCCTTACTGAGACACGCAGGCCACGATTTTGCCGGCACTCAGAGGGCGGGTCAGCTGTTAAATTCGCGATGATTGACGGTGGGTTGGAAACCAGCCGCGATCCCGCCTCTGTGTGAGTTTCCAAAGTGTTGGGTCTGCGATCTCAGAACAGACCCGACACTAAGCGGCAGGTGAGGGATTTAAGACACTTAACTCCTTGTTAAGTGCTTGTTAATTGCTATTTTGACAGCCTTTTCCTATTTTCCTGCATTTTCAACGGGTTTCGTGACCTTCGGAGATTACGTCAGGTAAGTATGTCGGGAGTAGCAGCGAGCTGCATAGTTCACAGCTGCAACTGCAGTATAAAAGCTGAACTCTCGCATCTGTTCACTTTCAAATGTCAGGGGTTGCTGATTTCAGGATTTGGAAGACACATTTGATCTGTCTGGAGGCTGTAAGTGTGTGGTGTTAACTCTATATGCACTGTCACCTCCTTGGAGCAAGCTCTCTCACCATTGACAGATCGCTTCTGCCATCTCAACTTCAGCTGCCATCTATTCCAGCAACATCGGTGCCCTTGGAAAAAATCTTACCTTGGTCCTCTGAATCCCTCCACGATCAGCCCCAACACCAACATCACCAGACATACCAACATCACCAACAACAACACCAACCTTCTGCGCAATCACCTGATGCGGGAGGCCAGCGATGACATCACCATGGCCAGATTTACTTCACTTCACGCTGTACACCCTGGCTGCCACATGATGCGCCAGCTTAACACCACCCCAAACCAGCACCATAAGACATTCCTACAATGACCAAGCCGTTCCTTTCACACTCATCACCATTGTGGGCGATACCGTTATGTCTCACCATTCACTGTAACTCACAAAGACACTTCCAAAGGTGAACACAGATATGTACAATAAGGCAAAGTGTTGAAAATAAAGATTTTAATGTTTGACAACTCATTAACAGAAAATTTACATGAACATTGCATAACACACCCAAGTGCCTACCCTTGTGTATTGTTAGTTGGTATGATTGACTAGGATGAGGGCAAGTGTGAGGGGTGGCTAGTGAGATGGGGAAGTGATGGGTGGAGGTGCAAGCTAAGTTGGTGCGAGTAAGGATGTGCAGGAGTAGGGTAGGGTAGGCAGAGTGATGGGGAGGTGATGAGTGGCACAGCAGGATGAGGTTGAGTGTGGCTTTGCAGTAACATTTCGTGATCTACTGAGATCATTGAAAGGTTTGCGCCACTGCATCCAGGTATTCCTGATGACATCCCTGCTTGTGCCCTCCTGTGCAGTGTGCAACCAGGCTGCGTTGATCTCCTGGGGAGGTCTCTTCCACCCATGGGAAGGGAAGAGAACCTCCCTGCGTGCTGTGACTCCCTCCATAAGCATATGGAGGGAGTCATGCGAGAGCCTGGGTGCAGTTGTGCACCTTTGCAGTGCTCGTCCATGTTTGCAGCACCTCAATACTGCAGAACACTGACAGCACAACTGTCAAGTTCAACGTGGCCGTGGTCCCTTTAAGGAAACCGGCTGATGACGCGTCATCAAATGACATCATCAGACCTGCTTCCTATTAATTAGCTGGGAACCCCGTAGGGCGGGCTTAACAAGGCCAATCTACAGAAAATCCTTTTCACAGAGCGGCTGCAGCCGGGAGCGGGACCGGAACCTGCCAACCAGCTCTCCTGCCGCCATCCCACCTCCACTGGGAAAATCCTACCTGCAGAGCCTGAACCTGAAAGTGCTAGTTAGAATATATAATTCAATGCCAAATCATGTACAGAAAACAAAATAAAGAGAGGGAAAGAAAGATGAGATTAAGAGAGAGAAATAAAAGGGAAAGAAAAAGTTAAAAAAAATAATTATTTAAATGATTTAATTTTTTTAATTCTCCAACAAAAATTTAAATTGAAGGAATGAGACTCCACACTTGTAAAAGTTAATTTTCAGTTCCAGAGAGGTTGTTTGGCAGTAATTAAGACTTATCCCGGCGTTAAAAGTCACTTGCGCTTGAATGGAGAAGCCCAAACTTTTTCTGCCGTGTTTAGTGGGTATCTATCACATAAGTACCCCAACTTCACGCCCTTCCATGTTTTTGGATTCTGAGTATCTTGGCGAGATACGGTTATCGTGAAGCTTTTAGAGGAGCAGGGCACCTCGGACAGCAACTTCCTGATTTCTGCATTTAACTGCATATGTGTGGTCGCCGGAAGTTGTTGTCCGATTTACTCTTTAATAATGGTGAGCGCTGTTGGCCTCACCATTATTTCTATCGTAAAATCCATGCCATTCACTTGCTAACATTTAGCAGGACTCATTATTTTGTTGGAACGCTCTTTTAATTTGTAGATGGAATGTTCTGTGCTGCTTTACCAGAAAAGAATAATGAAACCTCCAATATTGGTTTGCAAAAATTTTCATTTTTTCATCCCCATATAACTTTTTTAAATGTAGTTTTTATCCGACAGTGGCTTTGAACTCCCAATCGTAGTCACTTTTGCGCACTTTCCAAGGCTCTGTGTTAAAATTATATTTTAGCACTTGCCCAATTGTTGTTCTAAAGCCTTGAATGTTCTCCTCTTGCCTTTAGTGGAGCAGTACTCGTGCTGAGAATCCAAAGCTAAGTACCAAAATGCCCTCTCTTATCTTAAGAAATGTCATGAAAAGGTGGCTGTGATTGGGAAAAGAATAATAGCAGAGGGAGTATGTTGGGCAGTACCTGGGGACAAAGCAGTTTGCCTCCCAGAGTGATCTTTTAAAAATAACTGAGTGCAAGAGTCTGTTTAAGTAACTTTACTGTACCAAGGATTTCAAGGTGGGCAAGCTAACAGGTCACATCATTCAACTGATCCACTATCCTGCATGCCTGTGTATAGTATAGGCATAATCCATTAATACTACTAAATCAAACTGTTACCGTTTTTGTTAAAACCTTTGGGGGTGATTTTGCCAATGGGGAGTTTTTGGAGGCGGGACTCCCACTTGTCAGGTTTCAGTCCCGCCTCCATCAACTTCTGGCCAACCCACGCTATTTTCCCTTGATTGATCTTGTTAAGCCCACCCAGCGGGCTTAGCAGGCCAATTATGGGAAAGCCGGTTGCAGAGAACGTCAACGTATGACGTTTCATCTGTCAAAATTTTTTGACAGATGCATTGTCATCGTTTGACCGCTCTGTGAAGCTGTCAAACAGTGACATTCTCTGTAGTTTGATGAGGTCTTGAATTCAAGACCTCCTCAAACAGCTTTCTTTTGCAGAAATGAGATGGTTGCTGCATCGGAGAATGCAACGGCCATCTGTCATCTCCAACGCGGAGGTGCGAGACTCTCCGCATACACACCGACTGAAGCCTGCAGGAAGAAACAAAGGTAAGTGTACTTTTACTAACACTTTGCACTTACCTCAGATACTCACCTCTCCACTCTTGCACCCATCACTTACCTTCACAGCACACTTTTGCACCCCCGCAGACCCAGTACTCGCCTCGCTGACCTGGCAGGTTTCGGAGCCTTCGGGAAGCCTGCACTTGTGAGGGCAAAAAGGGGATAATCTTATTTTCTGCCTGTTAAATACCTGTTAACAGGCAGTTAATAGGCTTTAATCCCTTCCCGCCTCCAAGGAGACGGGACCCGGCGCGGGACGGCTACCCGCCTCCTAGGAAGATGGCATGGAGGCTGGTTGGGCACCCGCCCCCAAATTCTACTATTTTCCCAGCAGTCCCGCCTCCCCAGAGCTGGCAAAACAGCCCTTATGTTTCCAGGGTGTAGTGGAGGGGTAAACTTGAGTACTTTTTAGTTTGAGGCAAATGTATGCTCACCTTTTTAAATGCATGTAATCATGGGTATACGGTATATCATAGAATCATACAGTACAGAAGGAGGGCATTCAGCCTGTGTGGGCTCTTTGAAAGAGCTATCCAATTAGTCCCACTCCCCTGTCTTTCCCCATAGCCCTGCAGATTTTTACTTTAGAAGTAGACATTCAATGCCCTTTTGAAAGGTACTATTGAATCTGCTTCCACCACCCTTTCAGCTAGTGCATTCTGGATCATCACAACTTGCTGGGTAAGATTTATTTCAAAAAAATACTCACATTCTCTGTTTCTCATCTTGTCATTTTACCAACAAATGAGCAAGAAGGTTTAAGTATACATACATACGCCGTGCGAATAGGAGTCTTGCAATCACGGGGGTGAAATTGGTCTTGGCCGGGCGCGCTTAATAGCCAAAGGCAGTGGAAAAAATCATCGGGTGGAGTGTAAAACCGGCTGCTGATTTGCTATTGCCCATTTTGCACTACCACCCAAGACCAATTTCACCTCCCACATACTCAACAACAGTGTCTAAAAATTTCATTTATTTACTAATCAAAAATGAATTTAGCCACATCTGGATTCCTAATTAGCCGATTACTAGAACTGCTTGGTGACTGTTTACTCAAGCGCATATGATGCTTAGTAATCAACGGTCTCGACCGTTTTTTTATATATATAGACCACTTTTTTGTGGTTCTTTTTAGAGAATTCTCCACTGCTGCTGACATGCCAAAGAGATGATTAGTTAATATCCCATCATGTTAAAGAACATTATGCAGATAACCTCAGCTAATTGGAATAATAAATATTAAAACTTATTAAATAATATGAAACATAAATTGTAATATTAAACATTAAAAAGAAATTGAGCATAAATCTTTACCCATAGTTTAAAGGTTTTCTCTGTAATACATTTCTTAGTTTTAAAAAGGTCCTTTTTTAAAAGATTCTACCCTCAAAATGGTTTCTGTAATTGCATTCTGAGAGAATAGTTTCTACTCTCTCAGAATCACCGAACACAAACTGTACTTGTCAAATGTCATTTGTCATCCATTATTTGAGTAAAGTAAGAGTGTTTGATGAATCTTAACACTTTTGATGTATCAGTTTTGGCCAAGTCAGTAGATACCCCTTCCCCATATTCTCTGATCTTCTGATTCCAGCCTCTTGTGTATTCTCCCTCCCCTTGTACCGCCATTGGCAACCATGACTTCAGCCACCTAGGCCCCACACTGGAATTCCATCTTTTAAACCCATCTGCCTCTCCATTTCCTTCTCCTGTAAAATTCTTCTTAAAACCCACCTCTTTGATCAAGCTTTTCGCCACTACTCTTAATCTCTCCTCCTTTGGTTCAACTTCCCATTTTTTTTCCCATACATCTCCTTAAAGCCCTTTGAGATGTTTTTCTATGTTAAAGGCGTTCTATAAATGGTGGTGATAGTGGTAGCAAAACACAGTTCCGTAGCTAGGGTGTTTACATAATTCCAGGAAGTAGGTAATCGGGAGACTACTCCCCTTGCGAGAAGCCTTTGTCTTTTTTAAAAAAAGATCTGCAAAGCCAATCAGAGTAACTGAACTGATTTGATTTGTCCATTTAACCTTTTCATGGACTGGTTCAAAGCTTCTGTGTGATTGGGACCGATTTCAACAATTCAGTACTACTATTTGACTCTCTGTGAATAAATGGTTTTAGTATTTTACCGAAGTGTCTAGTGCCAATAATGCTAATTGTTCTCTGAAGCAACGCGGATATGTCGTGGAAGAAACAGATCTATTTGCCCAGGGCATGATGTTCCACATTGCTTTGCATGCGAGGCCAGTTCATAGAAAGTGTGAGGTTGTCTTTGGGAATGGCTTTTTCATCAGGTGCGAGAAAAACTATAAGTATAAGGAGAAGTCAGAATCATAACCTACATTCTTTATATTAAAGCTCTGGTCTAAGCATTAATTTGGATACAGTTCTCCCATAAGATTGTTTCTCATACTATTTGCTGGATAGACTTTTTCAAACTTGAAGAATATTTTTATCTTGCCCAACTGGAATAACAGGGTTAACAGAAACCATGAAGAATTGCTGCTTGCTAGGATTTTCATAAAAATTTAACGATTGTTAGATCGTTGCCATGCAAATGCTATTCAACTGGGTTCACTTTTATTTCTTTTAAATCTCCTTGATGGGATCTACTGTAGCTTCCATTGCTATAATGCAGCTCAATTTAAGCAAAGCAAGTTTAGAAAGTGCTATTTTCTCATTACATCAGGCAGAGCAAACAAAAGAACAACAGAAACAGGAGAACAAAGTTCAAAGGCTTATGAAGAAAACGTCTAAAGAGGTGCACAAGTTACGAGAACAGAGTCAGAAAGAGCCCCTGGAGATGCAGTCATTCTGGTGAGTTTTTAGTAGCACAGTGGGAAATGTTTCACCTGCTGCATTAAACAACTGTGTTTTTCGCCCCTTTTTTCAGGTTAATTTCTTTCTCCTCCTCCATATCTTTCCAGACCACACATCATCTAGGGCTGAAGACTCCTAGCACTGTTTTGTACTCGTGGTTAAGAGGTGCATAAGCGTGACCTAATAACTAAATTCCCTTGATTTTTTTTTTCTTTTTTTTTTCCCCCTCCACCTCCTCATAGGCAGTGCCAAGCTCTGCTTGGTGCCTTTCCACAGCTGTATTGGCAAAGATTAGTAGCTCATTAATATGGCAGAGTCAGGTTGTGAATCCGTCCCTCTTCACTCTTTGGCAGCATCTGTTGAAGCACCAGCTGTTTTCTTTCACTTTCAAACTCTTCTGTGGCAGATGCTTGAAAGGGAGACTATTTTTTGAGCTGTTGCTATTCCTGGTCAGTTAAATCCATATTTGTAATCTATATGAGGAGGGTATCAAACATTTCACTGACCAGACCAGCAGAAAATACTTGGCTTAATGTGAACTAGAATTTTTATTGTGATTTGTGCATGTTCTTACAGGGAGAAGATGGCATTTTTCACGCGAGGAAGGGGAGGTATCCTTCCATTACCTGCCGACGATGTATGATCATCTCAAAGTCTTTGAATTCCTTGCAGTAATCTCTCTTACTGCTGAATTTTTTTAACATGGTTTAACTGAAGTTGTTTGTGTATTGTGAAGGTACAGATGTATTTTGTAAATTTTAGAAAACTTCTTGAAGTCACTACATTGTTTGAATGTATGCAAATCTACACTTCGATTATATGTTGAAATCTTGCAGAGAAAATGTAGCGTAGATTGATGTTAAACTAATTTGTACAGTTTATATTTCAGGCATTTTTTTGTAAAAAAAAGAAAAAATAGCATCAAGAACAAAATCAATTGAAAATACTTTCACTCAATAGGAAATGTTGCTTTCAGCTTACTGTACAGTAATTAGTTTTATAAATGTTAAAACTGTAATAGACGAGTGAAGCACCAGTTAGAAACTGTGACTAAATAACATTCAGTATTGTTTGTGATGTCACTGTTTTTAGGTACCTAAACAGAAGCGCTATATTCTTCTATTAAAATAGTCTGTTATCTAATATTGAAAAGAAAAGCCCCCTTCTTTTTCTCCAGTATATATTTATAAAACTTTGGAAAATTTACTTCTGGAAATAATCTAGTGTAGTTTTAAAACAATGTACTGTATTTGCGTGCAGGTTAAATGATCTTTTATTTAAGAGAGAAAAATCTAGTTTTGACACTGAATGGTCAGCTTTTCGGACCAGGTAAATGACGGTTAGGAATACAGAATTTCATTTATGTGAGTACTATTTCTGTAACTAACCGTGTTCATTCTGCTTTCTTGCTGCTGAAGCTGGGAAAAATTGGAAAGACTCAACAAAACTTGTTTTTATGTAAAGAGCCAATGCCAGTTTGAACTGCTATTGATGGCATCAAGTTCCTCTCCAGTGCTTAATAAATGCTACTTGCCAACAGTCACAGGTATGGGCACAGCAAATTACAGCATCAATAAACATTTTTGAATAATGGTATTCATGGCTGCTGAAATTAAACTGAAATGATGCAGATTAATTCAGGGTTTGACATTTATAAGTTGATTAGTACCTGGTGCTCATTTTATAATCGGTTTTTGGTGAAGTGGAAGACCAGCTGAAATAAATCATTTCAGTATTTGGAACATGACACATTATAACATTTCCATGCTATGGCTGAGAAACAATGGAAGCCTAAAGACAGCAGGTGAACTGCTTATAACACATGTGCATGTTCAGTTGAACAGCTCTGGTAGCATGACAGAAACTATGCCATGCAAACTTTAAAAAATCTTAAATTTGATCCCAGATTGATATCAGCTTTCACAGTGCCAATGGCACTACAATTGACCACAGAGTTCCTATGCTACAGAGTGGAAGAACCATTCAGGATGTTGCTCCAGACTGCTTTCTATCATATGTGGTTGTGGACATGATCAGTTTTCATTTGTGATTCACTCTCCTGCTAGGTTGAATAACCTGCCCAAACTTACTGGCCAAGATTATGTATAAAGGAGAACTTCTTTCTGGAGGCACCAGAGGGCATCTGTCACATTCTGCACTATGAGGCACAGACTTGAGGGGAATATTGGATTTTTCAAAAAAAATAATAAAAAGATATAACTACTGCCACTGCTTCACTCAACAAAGTAGTTCAATTACATTTTTGCCTTTTTTATTTTGTTCTCTGATTTTCTCCCCTTGTTCTTTCTCTTCTGAAAATGGTGACTTGTGCTGAGGTATGCTTCTAGGGAAACCAACATTTCACCACAATCTTTCACATTTGGCTAGTCTTCATGTGTGAGCTTGGGAAAATAAGTGCTGATGAATTGTCCACCATGAAGGCAATCACAACTGAATCTGATCACATCTTCAAAGGTATGCACATCCAGCTGGGGTTCCCTAGATAGCAAACAGGAACCTGGCAAACTTGCGTGTTCCTTGCTTGAGGGTGTTGAAGCCAATTTTGGAGTCCCAACAACAACCCCAGTTAAGAATGGCTAAGGTTCAATTTAGTTTTATGTGGGAAATTTTATTTTGAAAAAGATCAAGCATTAAGTTATTTAAAACTGCATGAACTCACTTCTGTTGGATCTAGGGGCAGATTTCATGCATGCAGGTGGAACTGAACATATTCACCCACATTATAACAATACTGAATAACTTGTTGTTTGACTCCCTTTTGAAATGATGCACATTGGTCTATCTATACCAAACATCCCCACACTAACATTGATGCACTGTGAATCATTGTTTATGGTTTTCTCACTAATAGACTATTTAAATTATCTTTACGGTAGTACGCTGCATGATATAGCATGGATACTTTAGAGTCACTACATTATACTACATGATTGATGGACAGTTAGTAACTAACCATTAGCTGAAAATGGGAATCCAACAAATTCAGTCCTAAAACCATTAATTGCCTCATTTATAGCATTACTTCAAAAACACGAATCCTAAGATACTGTATTTTGTGCTTCCTGTAGCTGTGAGCCACATTGGAAATCTGCACCATTTGATATTAAAAGAGTGTGTTTTTTGATGCTGACTTGTTTACTGTTACTGAATTGGAATAAATATAAGAAAATAGAAACACCAGTTTCTGCACAAATGACAATTAAGGCTTTTATGGCTGTTGGCACTAGTATTCACTGCACCATATGGGCTAAACAGATTTTCTGATTCACTCATATTTTGACTGCAGCAACTCTACCATTCCAACTGTTTACATAATGAATGAATTAGGGCATTGATTTTTTTTAAATTCTGACACAGTTGAGCATAAATAGCTAAATCTAAATAATACATATTTTACTTTAAAAAAAAAATAGTTAAATACAGCACTGCAACAAAATGAATATAGTCAATTCAGAAAGTCGGAAAAGGTGAGAAAACTACCTTTTGCGGCGACTTTATCACTGTGCTTTCACCTCAAGATTTGCTCCTGAGAGGTACTTGCTGACATGTGGCAGCTATCCCAGATTCATTGCAGGAAGAGTGGATCCCAATACCAGTAGTTGTATTTCTGTAGTCTGTATTTAGATTTATTTTCCAAATTAGTTTGTGATCATTGAAGTTTAACTTTTTTTAAGCAACGGTATGATGAAGTTAGTAAGGAGAACTCAACTTTTTTGAGAAAGTGTTAAATTGCAAGTTTGCTCGTTAATCTGGTGTTCTATTTTTCCGCAAAACAGCAACATAATGTATTTTTCACCAGAAAGGAAGCTCAATTCTTTGTTCCTCTCTCAATGCATTTTGCAGACTGACAGGTTTGGTTTTTAGCAGTATATTAAGACCAACTTTGCAAAAAAAATTCTAGTGCTTTAAATGAAGCAAAATCTTTAATCAAGCAAAATGCTTTAATTTTAAATGTGTAACTGATTTTTCATTTTTTAAATCTGATAAAATATCCCTTTTTACAGTAGATCAGTGTTAGACTTGGGATCATACTGACCTTAAATAGTTCCTTGAATTTTTCCCCTTTCTAAATTTGCTAGACACCTTTCCCAGAGACCCAGATTGAATCTCCTCTTTGAACTGACAGGTTAACTCCATTAATCCATGCAATGAGTGTCACTAATTCTTCAACGCCCTGCTAAATGGAACACCTCATGTTGATGCAGTGTTTCAATCTCTTGGTTGGATATTGAGGAGAAGGAGAGATGGAAAATCATTAGAAGCACATCTCCGTCCCACAAAGTGATCTTTTGCCTGGCCAGTGTATTGGAGCATTAATGCCAACATTACATCTCCAGTGTAGTTGCAGCATTTTACTTGAAAGAATTAACCAGGGAGGGGAAGCGTTTCTTTTTTGTAAGTTTGGCACCATATTTGTGCTTTAAAAAAATTATGTTTTGATTTGTTTTTTAATGTTTGCAATATTGAAACAATTTAAGACTTTAAATAACTCAGTGTTATGACAAAATCCTTACAGGGCTTGACAGGGTAGATGCAGGGAGGATGTTTCCCCTGGCTGGGCAGTCTAGAACCAGGGGTCACAGTCTCAGAATAAGGGGTCGGCCATTTAGGTCTAAAAGATAAAGAGAAATTTTTCACTCAGAGGGTGGTGAATCTTTGGAATTCTCTACCCCAGAGGGCTGTGGAGGCTCAGTCGTTGAGTATATTCAAGACAGAGATCGATAGATTTTTGGATATTAAGGGATATGGGGATAGTGCAGGAAAGTGGAGATGAGGTAGAAGATCAGTCATGATCTTATTGAATGGCGGAGCAGGCTCGATGGGCCAAATGGCCTACTCCTACTCCTATTTCTTATGTTCTTATGACACAGTGAAGCAAAGAAGTGTGATTGCAAAGTTTTTAAAGTGAGTGGTGAGATAATATTTCATCATAACAGCCAATGAGGCACATCAGTTCTATAAAAATAGAAGCTAGTTAGAGAATAAAATCCATGGGTGGGGGGTGAAGAAATCCACAAAAAAACTATTAATTTACAGTTTTGTTAAATTGTGGCCTTTTTATATATAATTATTATTGCTTCATTATAAATTCACTTATGAGCCAGTCTCTTATGGAAAGGATTGGATAGCAACTCAGGAACAGAGTTGGTGAGACTTATGACATCTGTCCCAGGTGCAAAGCAGGAATGAGAAGGAATTGAACTCCCTTCGTAAGGTGAAACCTTGAAATAAATATCATGTGTCCTGACCGATGTTCACACCTGTGTAGGATCTCCTCTCAGTGTTACACAATGGAAATTCTTCCCATGCTGCTTAGCATAGTGAAACCACCCTGTAGACTGGATTCTACAGTGCTTAATCACAAGTCCCAGTCGTGGTGGTAATTTTCCATGTTCTTTGGTGGGGCAGAAACGCACTGTAGGACTTACTATTTGGGTTTGTATATTGCTATATAATCGTGGATAATCTCCTGCTTGATAATTTTGACCATTGTGTGTGACAATTGGATTTCTGCATGGGACGGCACATGAGCATGGTTTGGAACACTTGAAAAGATTTGTGTTAGCGAGTCAAGTGAAAATTTGCCACTTTAAAAGTTTCAAGTTCTCCTATATTTAAAATGTTAAAGGCTGCTGTTTTATTTTTTGTCACTTATCTTTCTGATGATAATATGCACATAATATTAGCAATATTCAATCACATTCTTGATTTTTGTAGTGTTCATTTGATGATTTTATTTATTATCCAATATGTGAATTTGCTTGGAGTTTGATTTTTTTTTTAATGTATGGAGAGGGGCAGAAGGGGGCTAGAATTTTGTTACTAAATTTTTGTTTCATCTTGTATTTGCTGGCGACTGTGATTCATACCACCTAAATGGGCGTGAGATTTTGACCTCCAACATCCTCCCCAAAAATGAAAAATTTCATAGTAAAACCACAAAATCCAGGTGGTTGTGGATAAAAGGGGAAAATACTAACCTGCAACTATTTCCATTATTTGGCTTCAGAATTCAATGGGGAACAGTGAAGGTTGTTCAGTTTCCTTTCCTGGTTGTCAATCTCAATACTGCACAAGTGTAGTTGTGTGGTAAGTCCCCTTGAGCCATTGGCAGCAATAATGATTGAACAAAGCAAATGAAAAATGTGTGTAGAAGAACAGAACATGTTTTTTTTTCTTCAAATTGACTACACACAAAATTGTCTCAAATAACAAAGCATCTAAATTGACCCCTTCCTCAAATTTAACAAAAATAGATCCGCCTCTTTAAAAGAAATCTCATGCCCTACACACAACTTTTATTGTACAACTGTTTTGCTGCTTCTGGAACTTGTACAATAAAAAATGTGCGGAAGTATACATTCCATCTTCATGAAACTTTGTAAAACTAGGACAATATCACCCCCAGGCATCTGTCTGTATCGCACTAATTTCTGACTGCAGTTAATCATATTCCTACAAACAGGTGGACTGAGTGTGTCGGAGGAGAACCCAGACCTTGAAATTTAAGTTAATGCTGGTGCTGAGTCAAGTTCTTAGCATACAGTGAACAAATATCTTCCTGGCCCACCCACCAACACCAGTCTGAAATGTTCTTGTGTGATGTCTGCCTTTAGGAGCATTTTATTTGGGCGAAGCGGGAATGTAATCACTCGCATTCTTGAAATTATTCTGCATACTTCGCCCTTGTGAAATGGCTGAATCTTTGTGAACCTGTCTGATAACTTCTGTGAAACCTTTTCAAACCAGCACTTAAAGAAAAAGCACACATTTATATAGCGCCTTATCACATCGCTCAGAAATGTCCCAAAGTATTTCACATACTTGTAGTTATTTTTGAAAAGCAGTCATGGTCATTATGTGGGCAAATATAGTGGCCATTTTGTACATGGCAAGATTCTACATAGAATTACATAGCAACACAGCAACAGACCATTTGGCCCAACTAGTCCATGCTGGTGTTTATGCTCCACAAGAGCCTCCTCCTACCTCTCTTCATCTACCGCTATCAGCATAACCTTCTATTCCTTTCTCCCTCATGTGTTTATCTAGCTTCCCCTTAAATGCATTTATGCTCTTCGCCTCAACTACTCCTTGTGGCAGCAAGTTCCACATTCCAACCACAAAGATCAGCAGCCAGATCAATGACAGCATTCACAGTATTTTGCTTTTGGACCTGTAAATCTATCTTGGTGGTGTTAATTGAGAGGAATGTTGGCCAGGATGTGGGGAATTTCCTGCTCTTTAAGTAGTGCTGTGTAATTTTTATCATTCATCTCAACCATCAGGAAAGGCAGATTGCTGGATCAGTGGTAGAAGTGATAAACCGGGCAAAATTAATAACATTTAATGTAATGCACTTTAGGCTCTGCTAGTTTCTCAGTTGTAACTGCTGGTGCTGAAAAGTAATGAGGCTTAGTTCTGAATTCAGCATATTACTGCAATTTCATACACATTTAATCCGCATCTAATGTTTTACATTCTTGACCTACAACTTCAGCCTGTGCAGGTTCATTGGAACTTGAAAACCAGTAACTGGAGAAGACCTCGCTTTCATAAGCATGAATAACTTCAGTGATCAAATTTCATGAAATATTAGTGCCCAAATTGTGGGAAATCACTTCCATAACCTAAACTCTCTCCCTCGCTCATACTCTTTTTCTGAATTTTCTCAAATCTTGTCCTACATTAGAACTATTGAACTTGCATTGCTATGATATCAAGAATGCAGTTAATTTCCCCTTAAGTGAATCCAGGGCTTCCTTATGACCTATAAGAAGTACTGGGTCTTAATTTGATTTCTACCAATTTTCACTACTTTATATTTTGGCATGCATGTGACAACACAGGAGGAATGTCACAATAGTAGGGCATAAATGTACTACCAGCAGATAACTCATTCTTGTGCACAGATTGTCTTTAATGTGCTAATTCATTTGGTACCAAAGCAAAGGGGAATATTATTGAAAATATACTAGTACCTGTATATAGGGAAAAACAATCTCCCCGGCACAGGTCAGAAAAATCTTCCTTTTAAACCATCCTCCTTTCACATTTTTCCACTGAGGTTAACACACTTTGTAGAACTGTATTTGATATAATTATCAAGTTTAAGAAGTAAATGTACGAGCTAGAAGTGTTACCATTTTAATAGTTGTGCACGTTGTTTAAGAAAACTTCCTCAAAAGTGACTTAGGAATCCCACCAATGATGAAATGTAATGCAGCTGCACCTTTTTATTCCTAGCATTAGAGATTCTATTATATTGTGAATAGTAGAACACTTTCCAAAGTTATGGTGTTAATTCAGAACTAAAGGAGACGAACTGTTGCCTGAGCTACTGGATCATGGATAACTGCATTTCCTTATTCAGATGTACTAGAAGACAGTTTCTGGAAAGACTGGCTGTAAATTCAGTTATGATTATGGCAGGACAAGAGCTTGTATTTTTATTGCCGTGAGACTGAGTAGTTACATCCGTCATCACCAAGGGAAGCTCCACAACATTTACACTCGCTCTTCCTATGGTGAAGAACATTACAGTAAAATCTTGGACTGAACATTTTTTGGCAGCTGTTTCCCATCAAGAGGAAGAACTTTCCTTCATCTGTTTCTGTGCTTACCTATTGGGACATTTCCTGCCTAGACTTGTTTCATCTAAAGCTTTTGGTCATGATTTTCAGTATTCATACTGCACAAAGTCAAATGTTCATATACTGCTTGGGTTGTGCAAAGAACAGAACTTTTGAACCAATTTTCCCTCTTTGCAATCCCCCCAAAGAATGTGGTGACCATATTTTGATTATTTTTCCTATTTGTTTTGACACCAGTTCATTGTTTGATTGATAGAATGCACAGTTGTTTATTTTAAATTGAGAGAATTGTATTTTCCTTTAGCATAGCTAAGATGGGTTCCTAATTTTCTGATGTGCGATTTCATAATTCCTTTATACAGCTTTGATCTTAATCATGATTTATAATCAGATGAAAATTGTACGGTTCATCTATCATCTCACTTATAAGAGTTTGCACTAAATGGCCTGACAGTTGTGAACATGCCACACAACCAGCAATAAGTGACCAGCATTTTAATCATGATCAAAACTTTAGGTCTGTAAATAAGTGTAGCTTACCTTCCATGTACACGATGTTGCATTCGGATGCTGTCTGATGTCTTGAACCTTGTTCTTTATCAATTCATTGATTTAAATAAATACATATTTTAGAGAAAAATAGAATGAGTGATCTAATTTTTGAAACCTAAGCAAAGCTATAATTGGGATGTGATAAAAGATTTTAATTATTTACTAATTGATCTCCCTTGGTATTGCACGTGGGAAGTCAAGAAAAAGTGTAATCTTTGGTTGAAACGGGGTTAGATGGGGAGACTAATCGCAGTCTGTTGCATCAGGACCTGCTGCCTGGTGGACCAGGGGGGGAATGGTTTGCCGGTGGCTCTCAATGTCACCAAACTTTTTTTGTCGCAGGTTCCTTCCAGGGTGCTATAGGGGACATTACCTGCATCTAAAAACTGGAAATACTCAGCAGGTCAGGCAGCATCTGTGAAGAGAGAAACAGAGTTAACGTTTCAGGTTGATGACCTTTCGTCAGAACTGGAAAAAAGCAGGAAATGGAACAGATTTTTAAGCAAGTGTAGTGGCTGGGAAATGGGGGAGGGGATGAAAGAACAAAAGGGAAGGCCTGTGATAGGCTGGAAGGCAGGAGAGATTAAGAGACATTAAGAGATATTCAAGGCAAAAGGGGATGGTAATGGCACAGGTTAAGAAACAAAGAGTGGCTCTAGATGAAGTGTAAATTACGCTGGCAGAATGGAAGACAGCTGCCCTGTGGGAGAGAAGAACAGAACAAAAGTGTGGATAAAAAATATATATATATGTTATGATCTGAAATTGTTGAATTCTATGTTGAGTCCAGAAGGCTGTAAAGTGCTGTTCCTTGAGCTTACGCTGAGCTTCCGTGGAACAATGCAAGAGGCCGAGGACGAGGACGGTGAGGCCTGAGTGGGATTGAAGCAGTGAATTAAAGTGACAGGCGACTGGAAGCTCGGGGTCCCCCTTACGGACTTACCTGCATTGCCCAGCCTGCAGTGCACAGCTTCATCAAACCGGTCAATAATGCTCTCCTTGCCAGAGCAAACCAGTACATTTGCAATGGATATCAGTAACCAGAATGAGAATGTGCTGGAATTTACAGCAGTGGCCAGCTTCTGTTGTGTCCAGAACATCATCGACTGGATTCATGTAGCTATGAGGGCACTAGAAGACGAGCCAGCAGCTCGTGAACAGGAAGGGCTTCCACTGCATCAATGTTCAATTGGTGTGTGATCACTGCAGAAGAGTAATGGAAGTCTGCGCCAGTTTTGCTGGCAGCTGCTACTTTGCCTTCATTCTCTGGCACTCAACCATCCCTCCACTTTTCGACCTATCCAGGAATGTCCGAGGACGGCTGCTAGGGGACAAAGGATAATCCTTCCACACCTGGTTGATGACACCCCTCCGTAACCTAACTGCACCTGAGCAACACAGGTACAGTGAGAGCCATGGAAGCACCAGAACACATCATAGAGCATGCAATTGGCATTTTGAAGCAAAGGCTACCAATGAGGAATAAAGAAAGTTGACATACGTTGCGGATGGTCATGGCGTAGATGACAGCTAATCTGTGTGCTGTTTTGAGCCACTAATAGATTGATTAATTCATTAATTAAATACTATAATCAGCTGATTGTTTTTCCATCTGTCGTTGGACTGATGTGAAAGTTGAAAGAGTAGTTGAGCACAAAAGCACCAGTAGATTGTTGCATTTAGCCTTGAGGTACAGTTGGCTATGATTTTTATTTGAGCAGTTAGATTTCTAAGTTGTGTTTGTTTTTAATAAACTTTTAAGATAAAATAGTTTGGTTAAGTATGGGGGACAACCAGGGCCTGTGATGTGTAGGACATGTACAAGCTGGGAGGTCCTGGATGTGTTGTGTATCCGAGATGACCACACACACTGGAATGATGTTGACAGCCTGCGCTCTCTCTTAAAATTTCTGAGTTTGAGGAGCAGCTGAGGATACTCCATCACAGACGGGAGGCTGAAGGGTTTCTGGAAATGCACATTCCAGAGGATGGTCAACCCACAAGTAAGACGAGTTAGTAAGGAAGGGAAGTGTGTGACCATCCATCGGGGTAGAAAGAGGAGGCAGGAAAAAATCCAAGGACCCCAGGTAATTTAGTGCTGACAATCATAAGAATCCGGAGGAGGGCAACCACGAACAACGTCACAGTACCATGGAAAAGGTTGTTGCAAAAAGAGAAGGAAGAGTGGAGTGCAAAAATGCAGTAGCAGAGGATTCCACCATTGGATAATATGCACAGGCACTTTTGAAATCACAACCAAAAGTCTGAATGGTATGTTGCTTCTTCGATATAGGAATAGCAAGAAAAAGGAGGTAAATGAATGGTTGGAGAGATGGTGTAGGAGGGAAGGGTTCAGATTCCTGGAAGATTGGAACCAATTCTGGGTCAAGAATGGTCTGTATATGAAAGATGGACTTCACCTGAACAGGAATAGGAGTAAAGGGAGCAAAGAGATTTAGGAGTTCAGATACACAAATACAAGTTGGTGGACAAGTTGATCAAGCTGCATAAAATATGGGATCCTATAAATAAATGGAGGCACAAAGCACAAAAACGAAGAAGTAATGCTACACCTGTATAAATCCTTGATTAGGCTGCATTTAGAATAATGGCCTGGAATTTGCGGTCAGCGATGAAATGACAGCAATCACCGCTGACCTCGAAAAAAGCTGCCCACAAAGATATTGCGATCTCTGTAGCAAAAACTTGAGCTTTCTCGACGTTAAATTGATTGTAGCGCGGTCAAAAGGGGATCCCGAGCGGGGAACAGCAGTGATATCATCAAGCTGTCTAAGTAGCCAATCACATTGAAGAATTCTCAGGCAGCAAACCAGGAAATAAAAAGCACTGATTCAATTCACATTTTAAAAATTTTAGAGAGCAAAATAAAGATTGGGACATACACATGGGGTTTAAGGTAGGAGTTGAAATATCAATTTTTTTTAAATAATTTTTTTTTTTAAATCTAGTATTTTTCTATCATAATGGAGAAATTTGACATTCCACAAATATAAAATTTGTTTTTCAGGGCCAGAACAGTTGTTCAGCAGTCAATACGCTGTTGGAACCCCAGGTACACCTATTCCAACAAGCTTAACTTTTTATGGAGAGTTGAACAGTGATATTACAGTGGAAAAGCTGAAGGTTTTGTCAGTTCAACTGATTTCACTGATTGCCAGCTCTGGGGAGTTCCACAGCGCAGCCAGTGGAGCAGGGAATGACTGACCGCAACTTCAGGGTTTCTGCGTTTAGCTGCGAATGCGCTAAATCCTGAAGTTACGGTCAGTTTCAGAGAGGTCATGATGACAAACGCTGATAGTTCACCATCAAGGGGTATGGGGAGAGAGCGGGAATATGGTATTGAGATAGAGGATCAGCCATGATCATATTGAATGGCGGAGCAGGCTCGAAGGGCCGAATGGCCTACTCCTGCTCCTATTTTTGTTCAGCATTTTCTGTTTTTATTTTATATGTAATGCTTTATTCAGCGTGCTTTGTAATGCAGTTTTCTCATCTGGTCCCCTTACACTGTTCTGTGTACACAGGCTGCCTGTTCGCACCAGACGTAAACATTTTCAGCGTAATTAACTCGCAAGAGTTGGGCAGTTGGCCCAACTTTTCGTCAGCACGTTCATTTGTATAAGGAGGTGAAACGAATGTGGCTGGTCATACTGCAGACTGACGGTAGGAGGTTTCAGGGGTTACAGGCACGGCTGTGGTGATATTTTAGCCTCCGGTCCACAGGTGCCGCTGTGGCGATATGTAAGACTCCGGTCTGCAGGTAGCGACATTTTAGCCTCTGGTCCGCAGGTGCCGCTGTGGCGATATGTAAGCCTCCGGGCCGCAGGTGGCGCTGTGGCGATATTTTAGCTTCCGGGCCGCAGGTGGCGCTGTGGGAATAGTTTAGCCTCCGGGCCGCAGGTGGCGCTGTGGGAATAGTTTAGCCTCCGGGCCGCAGGTGGCGCTGTGGCGACGGGCGAACGGGAAGCGACGTATCCGGCGGGCGAACGGGAAGCGACGTATCCGGCGGGCGGCGGAGGTTGCGCGGGAGCGAGCGGCTGACTGACGGGGCGAGATGGCGAGCCTGGTGGATGAGTACGGAGCCCGCATGAAAGAGCAGGTCAGTGTGGCCAAGGCAGGGTGAGGCACAGAGCGCGGGGGTCAGAGCCGGGCCCCTCAGTCCTGGCTCCTCCTCCTCAGATTCTCGGATCCTTCTGGCTGCATATGCAGCTTTCTTGCAGTTTTGCTTTCTCTTTTCCCCGCCTCTCCTGAAGGCCCTTCTTTCCTTTCCGGCCCCAAGAGGCTGCTTGTGAGACAGCGGGCTGATCAAACGTGAGGAGCATCACAGTTCAGCGGGCTGATCAGTCGTGAGGAGCATCACAGTTCAGCAGGCTGCTCAACCGTGAGGAGCATCACAGTTCAGCGGGCTGATCAACTGTGAGAAGCATCACAGTTCAGCGGGCTGATCAGTCGTGAGGAGCATCACAAAGGAGCATCACAGTTAAGCCCAATCCTTTTCTGCCCACTTAAGGCGCTGTTTTTACTGTCTCTCTTAATCCAATCCCTCTAATTCTCTTTCAGTATCTAATCTGACTCTTAATTCGCCCTGTTTCTTTCTCTGTCCTTAAATCTCACTGGTGAAGAAAGACATATTTGCATTTATATCGAGCCTTTCACCACCTCAGGGCATGCCAAAGCGTTTTACAGCCAATGAAGTACTTTTGAAGTGGAGTCACTGTTGTGATGTAGGAAACTGTTGTAATTAAGGAGATAGACTGTTGGTCCCATCGTTCACCAAGGTCCCAGATGCCCCGTTGCCCTCGCCGTGCCATTATCAGCTCACATTTCCAGCAATTTGCAACGCAAACATTTTTTGAACTGAAGGGTGAGGGAAAAAGATCTAACAAATGGGACATGCTGCAAGATGCCCAGCTCCAGCAAATTCTGGGCCATTATGAATGGCAAGTCTCATTGTGCTAGTCAATGCACTGCCTAAAAAGACTAGGCAGATTGGTGGTAAATGCAGAAAAATGTGAATTGGATCATCTTGGGAAAGGAAGTCCATCCTGAAGGTCAAAGTTCAAAGGAGGGAGATCGAGACCTAAGTGCAGATACATTGATCTTTAATGTTAGGATTGAAGGCAGAAAATTACACTGGCCCTGAAATTCGCCTCTCCGGCTTGCCGCGGGGGTAAGGATCGCGCGCGCACTTGCCTACCGTGCCTGCCATTGACCTCTGGGCCCACGGGAACTTCAGCTCCTGGGCCTGCTCCAACTGCCGGCGCGCAGTGCTTGCGTGTCCCAGGGGCGCAGTTAGTGCGATGCGTCCCCTGGGATCATGTGGGCCATGGAGAGCCAATGGCAGCAGACCATCTTTCATTCATAGATTTGACAGGAAGACCTGTCAAATCTATGAATTGAAATCGGCCCCAAAAGAACAGCTAAACTTCAAATAAATTTAAAAAAAAACCATCACATTTATAAAATAACTATAAGTTAAATAAATTAACTATTTTAAACAAAATTTAAATTTTTGAAAAAATTAATACTTTTTAACAGTGCTAAAAATAAATTTACCTTTCTTTAAAGTATCTAAAAAAGATAAACCTGTTGAAAATTTTTTTAAATTATAATTAATTAACCACTTACCTTGTTGAAAACGGGTCCTGCGCCTCCTTTTTAAAAGTGTAGGTTCTTCAATACTTAGCCTCCCGTAGAAACCTGAAAAAAAACCTACTTTTTGCCTCTACCGCGCACGCGGTTCACTTCTGAACCACCCCCTTCACCAGACCGGAAGTTCAGGTTTCCTGCGCATGCGCAGTGCATGCAGGAAACCGGCACTTCAGGACGCCTTACGGGTGAGTACACAGTGCGTACTCACCCGGCAAGTGCCGAATTTTTGGCCCATTTAAAAAAAAAAGTCAAATAGAAAGACTTGCATTTATATAGCGCCTTTTACGACCACCGAACGTCTCAAAGTGCTTCAAAGCCAATTAAGAATTTTTTTCAAGTGTAATGTAGGAAACTCTTGTAATGTATGAAACGCGGCAGCCAATTTGCGCACAGCAAGCTCCCACAAACAGCAATGTGATAATGACCAGATCACCTGTGCTTGTTATATTGGTTGAGTGATAAATACTGGTCAGGACACCCTGCTCTTCTTCAAAATAGTGGCATGGGATCTTTCACGTCCACCTGAGAGAGCAGATGGGGCCTTGGTTTCGTGTCTCATCCAAAAGACAGCACCTCTGACAGTGCAGCACTCCCTCAGCACTGCACTGGAGTGTCAGCCTAGATTTTTTTGTGCTCAAGTCCCTGGAGTGGATCTTGAACCCACAACCTTCTGACCCAGAAGCGAGAGTGCTACCCACTGAGCCACAGCTGACACTGTTGGTTTTGTAAATAAGGACAGCGAATATAAAAGCAAGAAAGTGATAAGGAATTTGCACAAGACACTGATTAAAGAAAAAAGACTTGCATTTATATAGTACCTTTCATGACCACCGGACGTCTCAAAGTACTTTACAGCCAACAAAGTACTTTTGAAGTGTAGTCACTGTTGTAATGTGGGAAACGCGGCAGCCAATTTGCGCACAGCAAGCTCCCACAAACAGCAATGTGAAAATGACCAGATAATCTGTTTTTGTTATGTTGGTTGAGGGAGAAATATTGGCCAGGACACCGGGGATAACTCCCCTACTCTTCTACGAAATAGTGCCATGGGATCTTTTATGTCCACCTGAGAGAGCGGACGGGACCTCGGTTTAACGCCTCATCCGAAAGATGGCACCTCCGACAGTGCAGCGCTCCCTCAGCACTGCACTGGAGTGTCAGCCTAGCTTTCTGTGCTCAAGCCCCTGGAGTTGTGGGTTAGGCCACAAGTGGAATATTGTATGTAGTTCTGGGCACTCTTATAGAAAGGATAGTAGTATAATGGAAAAGGAACAGTAAAGGTTCACTGGGATAATGCCAGAAATAATTACATATATTCCAATCATTAGTGTTTCACCTTATGCCCCTCTTCGTCCACATTTGTGATCGACAGTCAGTGCAGAGCTGCCCCCAATTTAAATTTGCCATGCTCTGCTAAACAGGTACTTTAGTCCCATGGCTCAGTTAATATATACCTGCTAAACAGCCACTAATCACCAATTACTGCTGCTTGTCTGTCCATTTGAACCGTGTCTGCCAGGATCTCAGACACTGTCTCTTATCCATTATACACTTACACTTCCCTGTACATCTATCAGTCCCAGTGAGCAGTGTATCATTGTATTATTACCGCACTGTAAATGGAAAGTTGTTGTCAGCAATGTGGCAGGTTCGTAATTAAGATCTGTCCCAGTCTGTCAAAGTGAATACTTACTTTTGTCTCATCTTGTGCAATAAGGAAAAGGAGCAGGGTTACCTGATTACATACCAATTTAAAAATAAGACATAAAACTCAAACCATCATTTACAGTTGTTCAGTGCTGGCTTTCCTTTGTAGTTGGAGGCTGGTTGATGGGACCAAAGGAAATAAAAATCCAACACCACACTTCAAATTAAATTCCATTTTAAACTGTTATATCTCACTTTTAACCAAAGAAAGGCACTTTAAAATTGAGCGAGTTAGATTTGAGTCAGTAAAATTGCAGCAGATGCAGCTGGAAACTGGGCTACTGGATACAGATACAAATACCGACCATCCATGGTTCATGCTGATGATCAGTGTTTTGCCTGCATTTGTGATTGAAAATCAGCCATGAGCTTCTATTGAAGAGCTCGCACAGGTACGAAGGCCTCCTTCTTTGCCATAATTTCTGATTTGATGAATTTATAAAAGTTTGTAATGCAGAACAAAGGAAGTGGTGCCTGCCACTCTTGGCTCGGCAATGGCTGTGCCCTCAGCCCCAGCAATGGCTGCGCACCAGCTACACTTACACACTGAGCCATCACATACTGGGACTTCATTACTGAGCCTGATCAGCACATAATGGACATTAAAAGCCAAAAATTCCTGGGAGCTTTTTCTAAAGGCTGAGGTTCCAGGAAATATCAAGTTTTTTAATGGTTTCAAAAATGGAGGTATTCCAACTCAGTAGTCGGTGTTTTATTTTGACCTCGCCCTTGGCAGCGCCTGTTCTTGTGTGGAAGCTGGGATATGTATAGTTTGCTTTCAGTGTTTGCAAGTAAGAATTCTGCGAATTGAAGTTTGAGTAAATTCACTGGAAAAACCTTTGCTGTTAATTGACTGATACTGTGTATATAAATTCTAGTGCATCATTTGCACCTTTTGGGATTTTTTTTTCTGTTTAGGGGGAGTTCACTGGGCAAGGAATCTCAGTGTCACAGATGAGTTTACTCAGTTAGGTAGTCAGGCTACAGTGGACCAGATCATTTTTTGATGTTACGCTTCTTGTTTGGATGCGATTTCCAAGTCGAGGGTTGACCTAAAATGCAACCGTGTCCAGCCTCTAAATGCAGATTGGCCTTTTCAGCTGATTTTTCAACCAACGCAAGCAATTTTTTAATTGCTTCCACTTTCAAATGGATGTTGGGAGCAAGCGGAGCAGCGATGAAAGGAAAAGATAAAGTTAAATAGCAGAACCAGTTTAGGGATAGAACTGAACAAAAATTGTTAAAATATACAAATGAATCGAGAATCTGTCTGTAATTGTAATGTCATATAGATTAGTGGATCGCCTGTGGCATTGCTGACAGAATGTCAGAACACGTAGGCGCGGAATTTGCGGTGGGATGTAGCGCACGCACATCCTAATGCCGATGTCCTGAAGCTGCGGCCGGTCATTCACTACCCTGACACTGGCTGGCTGAAACCTATGAAGGCAAGTCACACTGAAGGAAAAAGCATACATGGCTTTGGTGGAAGTATTGGCCTGTGTAAACCAATTCAGCAGCCACTTGGCAATGAGTCAACACCAGCAGATCCTGCATGATAATGCAATACCTGAAAAAAGAGCTAGCTCTTCATTGACCTTTAACTAAAGACGTTTCTGGAGGTAGCAAGCGTGAGATTCATTGTTTGCCAATAAACGACTTATTTTTTCTTTCAAATTTCATTTTTTTTTTTTTAAAACCGCCTGTGGCTGTGTTTTCATCTCCCAAGATGTAAGAATTGGGGTAAGGATCAGAACCCGGTCTGAAAATACAACCCTGTTAATGTTAATGTGTTCGTGGACTCTGGTGACAGAAATAGTGTTATTGCAGAAAACTTATCTTTACTGCTTATCAGCTGACAGAAAGAAAGCTTCATTATAACAAAGAGGAAAACTTATATTGCACTTGTTCTTTTAATCGGACTTTAGAATAGACAGAATAATATCAGCAATGGCCGAGTCATCGAGCTTTTTAGTCTTCGTGTTGGGAGAGGCAAACAACATGTTTAGGGATTACTGTTAGTTATGTGGGAAAGCAGCCTCCCATTGTTTTGGTGTTACTATCTGATCAGAAACAATTCGGGTGGTATGTTTGTCCAGTCCATTACATCTGACATTTTAATCTATGCAAACTTGCAGACTAATGTCAGGCATTTAGAAAGATTTCTATCGTGGCCAGGAGTCCCAAACAAGCAAATCAATACAACGCATGAGAGTGCATGTAGCATTTAACTCCTTAATTGGTAGTAACAAAATTGCTACTCTGATTACCTAACTGTTGACAAAGAACCTCTTTAATCTTCAGAGGTCACAGCCCTGGACATACATTAGCTAGATTTTGCCAATCCAAGAAACACTGGCCCATATTTTCCGATGCCTACGGGTGTGTACGGGCTGTGTACACACCCGTAGGGACATCGGAAATTCTGGTTTCAGGCATGCAAAGTGCATGCGCTGAAAACCGGCATTTCCAACCTGTCAAGAATCCTCTGGACAGATCGGACGCCTGCCCTGGAGAAGGGCCTCTGCGGGTGGAGAGTTCCGCAATCGGCAGAACCTCCGCCCGCTGAAAACACTTAAAAATCTTATGCCTGGTAAAAGCAGGCCTTAAGAAGCATAAGAGTTTAAAAAATGTTTAAAAAAAAATTTCACTCACATATAATTTAAAAATACTTTAAAAAAAGGTAAGTTTAGTTTTAGCCCTGTAAAAAAACAACTCATTTTAAAAATGTGATTTAAAAAAAAAATGTATTTAATGTTTTGATGTGTTTTTATGGTGATCTCCATTCATATATTTGATAGGTCTATCTGTCAAAAGTATGAGGGGAGGATTCCCTTCTCCTATTGGCTGGCCTGGCCCACGTGATCCCAGGGACGCTTGCAAACCGCATGCGCCCCTGGGATATGTGGGCCCTGCACATTTCAACTGTGGAGAGGCCCAGGAACGGAAGTGTCCGGACCTCGGGAGCCCTCGGGTAAGAACGTAGATTTTTTTTCCGATAGGTGGCATCTGCACGCAGGAAGCCTCATATCGGAAATTACAGGCCAATAATTTACTACTGTTATTTCTGTCCTTCAGCCAATCCACTTTCCATGCTGCCACTTTAGTATCAGGGGGTCTTGATCTTTGCAACAGGTTTGTTACGTGGCACTTTATCAAATACAAATTATAGCACATTTACAGCGTTCTGTAGCTTTCTCACCAGTAGCATGACTGTGATTAGTAACCCATAATTTTATGAGCTGCGAATAATCAATCAGCAAAAAGTATTGAGACATTTCTGCTTCATTACATTTCTTTTAGGGAAAAAGTAAGATTTCTAAACTAGTTTTCAAATAAAACTTGTTCTTGCAGTGGAATATATGTGTAATGATTTTGTTAATTATAATTTTAATTACAATTTTCATGTATTACAACAGTAATACCACACTTCAAAAGTAATTCATTGGCAGTGAAGCGCTCTGGGACATCCTGAAGTTAGGAAAGGTGTGATGGAAATGCATATTCCTTTCCTCTATATTTATTATTCTTGTAGGGTTAAAATGATCATTGTTAGAAAAATAATTACTGAATAGATAAATAAAACCTGCCTGGGGGGTAAACTTTACTGAAATTTAGGATGCGTGAGTAAGAGATACTGAAGTAGACCAAACGCAGATTGGGTGACCGCTTTGCGGAACACCTCCGTTCAGTCCGTAAGGGGGACCCCGAGTTCCCGGTGGCCTGTCACTTTAATTCTCCGCTCCACTCCCACTCTGACCTCACTGCCCTCGGCCTCTTGCATTGTTCCACGGAAGCTCAGCGTAAGCTCGAGGAACAGCACCTCATCTTTCGTTTAGGCACCCAACAGCCCTCTGGACTCAACATAGAGTTCAACAATTTCAGATCATAACCCCGGCCCCCATCACATATATACATTTTTTTTTTATCCACCCTTTTGTTTGGCCTTTTTTTCTTCCCTCCCAGAAGCTGGCAGCTGTCCTTCATTCTCCCAGCGCATTTCACACTTCATCTAGAGCCATCCTTTGTTCCTCAACCTATCACATTACCACCTCCTCTTGCCTTGAATATCTCTTAATGTCTCTTAATCTCTCCTGCTTTCTATCCCATCACTGACCTTCCCTTTTGTTCTTTCATCCCCTCCCCCTTTTCCCAGCATTATACTTGCTTTAAAATCTATTTCATTTCCTGCTTTTTTCCAGTTCTGACGAAAGGTCTTCGACCTGAAACGTTAACTCTGTTTCTCTCTCCACGGATGCTGCCTGGCCTGCTGAGTTTTTCCAGCGTTTTCTGTTGTTATTTTAGATTTTCAACTTGTTGCTCTGGCAAAAACCTGTGCCTTGGATCGATCGTCTGTTATAGAAACCAACAATTTTTGTTTCCATCGTGGAAATGATCGATCGGTTTCTAGAATAGACGTCCGATCTGGAACGCCTGTTTTACGCCCGGGCGCAAGCTGGAAATCTACCCTACTGTCGATGTATCGTAGGTGTGTCTCAGTTTCTTTTTTGGTAACTCCTTTGCCTAGGAGAAGGAAATCAAGTCTCTCATTGCTGAAATCGAGAGTTTGAAAAACCCTGTGGTGCTCGATTTCGCCTTGGGACTGGGCGAGATGTTGGAGGAAAACACCAAACTCAAGTACCGGTTAAACGTTCTCAAGCGGGTGAGTAGTGGTTTAATGTGGAACCTTGTAACTCATTTGGAAAGCAGGCTAATGGGGTTATAGAAAATATTTGGGGAGGGAGAAAGAAAAATGTAAAAGATGTTGCATCATGGGGTACATGTGAGAGAATTTTTATTGGTGGGACGATACAATCAAATGACAAGTGAACTGAGCTGAAGATAAGCAGCTGAATGTTCAGTTAGCCTGTTGTCCTTGGTTCCATAATGGAATATGGTATTGCTCATCAATTGTGATCTCTGCTGCTCTTTGAACATCTTTTTTGTGCATCTGTTGCAGCTGTCAAAACTTACTGCCATCCCCAGGTTTCAAACAGTAGCAGTGCATTCTCCATCGCAGGTGACCGCGTCACTTCTTAAGTGTTTCGCCAGGGTGTCCGCTATTGAGTTTGACTGTCCTCAAATCACGTTTGAACACGAAGCATGCGCTAAGTTAGGGTGCTGTACTTTTATGCACTTTCATTGAATTTAATACAGTAAGAAGCAGAACCTCTGGTATCAAAGTAGGCTGGATTTTGCTCTGCTTGCAGGTAACTAGCCACAAAAACAGGGATTATTTTAACAAGATTGCGTGAGGATGAAAAAATATGGCTCTTGGTTGTCCTCTTGTCTTTCAGACGTTAATATAATCAATAGTTTCTGGAGGCACATTGTTTTTATGAAGTTTTCAGCTGAATTTTGAATCACTTTGCTGTTCATTTGTATGTAAACAGCCCTGACAGAGGTACAAAAAAATCAGATTGCTTGGCTCACTTTAAGTTCTGGTACATGGAGCTCAGGTCCAGCTCAGTGGCCTCTCGCCTCTGGCATGAGGAGCCAGCAACCTATGTTGCTGTGCCAAGTGTTGATTCATCATTTCCATTCTCATCTCTGTCAGAATTTGTTGGGCACCACTGCCAAAAAAAGCACCTGTTCTTTTAAACTATTTCACTCACATCACCACAGAAAAGATCTTCCAATGGAATTATATATATTTTTTAAATGGATTAATTTTAGCATGTGTACTTTCCCAGTACTAAAGTCGGGAAGGGATCTCTTTCTCTCCTCATTGTTTATGGAGCAAATTGTTCAATTGTAAGAGTCTTTATGATCGAATAATTAGGGAGGTAGATAGGGCTTTAAACTAAATAAGGGGGGGAGGGAGGGTCCCGGTGGAGAGAAATCTAGAATGCTAAAGAGAAAAAACAAGGAAGCAGTGCAAGAAAGTGATTGGGGTAAGGATAACCAGATTGTGTCAGGAAGGGACAGAACGTACAAACAAATGTTAAGATGTTTAAAAATGTTAAAAAGACAATTCTAAAGGCACTGTATCTGAATGCACGAAGCATTCGTAAAAAGGTACACAAATTAACAGCGCAAATAGATGTAAACGGATACGATATAATTGCGATTACGGAGACATGGCTGCAGGGTGACCAAGGCTGGGAGCTAAATATCCAAGGATATTCGATATTTAGGAAGGACAGGCAAAAAGGTAAAGGAGGTGGGGTAGCATTGTTAGTAAAGGATGAAATCAGAGCAATAGTGAGAAAGGATATTGGCTCAGAAAATACAAAAGATGTAGAATCAGTCTGGGTGGAGCTAAGAAGCACCAAGGGGCAGAAAACATTGGTGGGAGTTGTCTATAGGCCTCCAAACAGTAGTGGTAATGTAGGGGATGGCATCAAACAGGAAATTAGAGATGTATGTAACAAGGGTACTACAGTAATCATGGGTGACTTTAATCTACATATAGACTGGCCAAACCAAATTAGCAATAATACTGTGGAGGATGAATTCCTGGAGTTTGTACGAGACGGTTTTTTAGACCAGTACGTTGAGGAGCCAACTAGAGAACAGGCTATCCTAGATTGGGTATTGTGCAATGAGAAGGGGTTAATTAATAATCTTGTTGTGCGGGGTCCTTTAGGGAAGAGTGACCATAACATGATAGAATTCTTCATTAAGATGGAAAGTGAAGAAGTCCAATCCGAAACTAGGGTCCTAAATCTAAACAAAGGAAACTACGAAGGTATGAGGAGTGAGTTGGCTATGATAGATTGGGGAGCTTCATTAAAAGGCATGACTGTGGATAGGCAATGGCTAACATTTAAGGAACGAATGCATGAATTGCAACAGTTATACATTCCTTTCTGGCGCAAAAACACAAAAGGAAAAGCGGCCCAATCATGGCTAACAAAAGAAATTAAGGATAGTATTAGATCCAAAGAGGAGTCATATAAAGTTGCCAGAAAAAGTAGCAAGTCTGAGGATTGGGAGCAGTTTAGAGTTCAGCAATAAAGGACCAAGAGATTGATCAAGAGAGGAAAAATAGAGTATGAGAGTAAACTTGCAAGGAACATAAAAGCGGACTGTAAAAGCTTCTACAAGTATGTAAAAAGAAAAAGATTAGTGAAGACAAATGTAGGTCCCTTAGAGTCAGAAACGGGAGAATTTACAACGGGGAACAAGGTAATGGCAGAGCAATTAACCAAATACATTGGTTCTGTCTTCATGGAAGAGGACATACATAACTTCCCAGAAATGCTAAGGAACCAAGGATCTAGTGAGAAGGAGGAATGAAAGGAAATTAGTATTAGTAAAAAAATAGTGCTGGAGAAATTAATGGGACTGAAAGCTGATAAATCCCCAGGGCCTGATAATCTGCATCCCAGAGTACTAAAAGAGGTAGCCATGGAAATAGTGGATGCATTGGTTGTCATCTTCCAAAATTCTATAGATTATGGAACAGTTCCTGCAGATTGGAGGGTGGCAATGTAACCCCACTATTTAAAAAAGGAGGGAGAGAGAAAACAGGGAACTACAGACCACTTAGCCTAACATCAGTAGCAGGGAAAATGCTAGAGTCTATCATAAAGGATGTGATAACAGGACACTTAGAAAACATCAACGGGATTAGACAAAGTCAATGGATTTATGAAAGGGAAATCGTGTTTGACAAACCTACTGGAGTGTTTTTGAGGATGTAACTGATAGAATAGATAAGGGAGAACCAGTAGATGTGGTGTATTTGGATTTTCAGAAGGCCTTTGATAATCCATATTGTGCATCCAGTCTGTCTAGCCCTGTCAGAATTTTATACAGGGCTAGACAGACTGGATGCATAATAAATAGAGGTTAGTGTGCAAAATTAAAGCCACATGGGATTGGGGGTAATATACTGGCATGGATTGAAAATTGGTTAACAAACAGGAAACAGAGAGTAGGAATAAATGGGTCTTTTTTGTGGTGGCAGGCGGTGACTAGTGGGGTACCGCAGGGATCAATGCTTGGGCCCCAGCTATTCACAATATATATCAATGATTTGGATGAGGGAACCAAATGTAATATTTCCAAGTTTGCTGACGACACGAAACTTGGTGGGATTGTGAGTTGTGAGGAGGATGCAAAGAGGCTTCAAGGCGATTTAGACAAGTTGAGTGAGTGGGCAAATACATGGCAGATGCAGTATAATGTGGATAAATGTGAAGTTTCCACTTTGGTAGGAAAAACAGAAAGGCAGAGTATTATTTAAATGGTGATAGATTGGGAAATGTTGATGTACAGAGGGACCTGGGTGTCCTTGTACACCAGTTACTGAAAGCAAACATGCAGGTGCAGCAAGCAGATAGGAAGTCAAATGGTATGTTGCCCTTCATTGCAAGA
Organism: Squalus acanthias; assembly: GCA_030390025.1. Classification (NCBI taxonomy): domain Eukaryota; kingdom Metazoa; phylum Chordata; class Chondrichthyes; order Squaliformes; family Squalidae; genus Squalus; species Squalus acanthias. The sequence goes on along the minus strand of CM059427.1, from coordinate 178,641,931 downwards.
GGATTTGAGTACAGGAGCAAAGATGTCTTACTACAGTTATTGAGAGGTCGCACAACACCAGGTTATAGTCCAACAGTTTTATTTTAACTGTTGGACTATAACCTGGTGTTGTGCGACCTCTCAATTTTGTCCACCCCAGTCCAACACCGGCATCTCCGCATCATGATTACTACAGTTATACAGGGCCTTGGTGAGATCACACTTGGAGTACTGTGTGCAGCTTTGGTCTCCTTACCTAAGAAAGGATATACTTGCCATAGAGGGAGTGCAGCGAAGGTTCACCAGACTGATTCCTGGGATGGCAGGACTGTCGTATGGGGAGAGATTGGGTCGACTAGGCCTGTATTCACTAGAGTTTAGAAGAATGAGAGGGGATCCCATTGAAACGTATAAAATTCTGACAGGGCTAGACAGACTGGATGCAGGGAGGATGTTTCCCCTGGCTGGAGGGTCCAGAACGAGGGGTCACAGTCTCAGGATACGGGGTAGGACATTTAGGACCGAGATGAGGAGAAATTTCTTCACTCAGAGGGTGGTGAACCTGTAGAATTCTCTACCACAGAAGGCTGTGGAGGCCAAGGCACTGAATATATTTAAGAAGGCGATAGATAGATTTCTAGACACAAGGCATAAAGGGGTATGGGGAGAGAGCGGACTATGGTATTGAGATAGAGGATCAGCCATGATCATATTGAATGGCGGAGCAGGCTCGAAGGGCCGAATGGTCTACTCCTGCTCCTATGTTTCTATTAGGCTGTGCACTTTCACATGTCGATTGTGGGACAGGCCATAAGCTAAAACGTTACAAGAGCTTCGACATTTAAATAAAACCTATCCTTTTACAAGAGGTAAAATAACCGTAGTCATAGACTTAGTGCAACTGATGGTCTCACCAATTAATTAACATGCTTAGTCAGTCAATTAACCTGCCAGTCAGTATCTACAGGAAACTATGTGGGAGCTGAGTGCAGTGGGCATCTGTAGGTCATTTGATCACTGTGTTCTAAATACATTGTTCAAACTCAATTAAGGACACCCTCGCTGAAAAAACAGTATTTTCTCTCGCCAATATTCCATCTACAAAGCAATTAAGCATATTTCTAGCACACAAATTTACCAAAACTGATGTATTAAACAGTAACTCATCTTCTTAATCCATGGGTTCTCAAACCTTTTTGGGCTGAAGCCGCCAAAGAAAATTCTTTATTTCTCTCGGCCCACTTGCCATGGATACTCGTGTCAATAGGCAGCAGTCACTTGAGAGAAGGCAGAAGTCCAAAGGGGGAAAAATTGAGTCGCGCCCCCTTTGGGGCACTAACTTCGCCGGGGCGCTACTTTTAGCACCCTGAAAAAATTAGCACCACCTGCGGCCGAAATTCAACAGTAGCGCCCCAAGAGGGAAGCGGGGTTCTACTGGAAGCGCCCCGCCTCCCTCTTGGGGTGCTGCGAGTGAATATCGCGGCGCTACGTACGTGCTGCTGCACGTCGCGCCGCTGTACTGCAGGCCTTCCTCCCCTTATTAAAGGGGAGGGGCCTTGCGCAGCGCGACCCGGGGCCCAGCTGGGCCACCAGGGATCGGAGTGCCGGCAAAAGAGCCCGGCACTCGAGAAGTGCCGGGCTCACTGAGCGCAGCCGGCACTCCATGGGGGGGCTTCACAGGAAGCCGGGGACGGCAACAGAAGCAGGTGCTGGCAGGCGACCAGCAACAAAAATGGCCGCCCGGCACAGTCTCTTTAATTAGCGCCGCCCCGGCCGCAGGTAGGTCCCCCGACCCCATCTGACATAGCGTCTGGCGGTAAGTCAGGGGGCGCTACCGAAGATCGCAGCCGGGGCGTTGCGCACGGCGATGATATCATCGCCAGCGGCACGGGGCGCTAACGGTTACCACCGCCGCTAGCCTCCCGCTGAATTTCGCGGGAGGCCTTGGTGGCGCCGCGCCCGGGCGCTAGTTGCTTTGCACCCCGTTAGAGGGTGCTAACGGGAGGCACAAAGCAACCGAATTTTTAGGCCAAAGTTCTTTTATTACTGACTCAAGTAAGAATATATGGGAATGTTGCCTCTATAAATTGTGGTCAATTAACATTCTATCTATTCTAAGGTTTTACATTTAAAAATAGATCATTGTTGAATTGAGTCCTCCATTTGCTTGATTGGGATGGGTGGACCTTTTTTCTACACACAAGATAGGAAATCATTGGGGCCAAAGATAACAGCAAAACCTGCATATCATTTTCTATATCTGGAAGTAACGAAATCTCCTCATTTTGATTGTTCAATGCAAGATTTTTGGTTCTAGATTAGAATTTATTGGGTATTTTTTTTAAAAGAAAGAAAATATGCTGACCAGTTTCCTGGAGTGGTCCTGTCTCCTCATGGATCTATTGAGGCTGTGACTGATCACTTCCTGCTTGCCTTCCTTCTCCTCTACTTCACTCTCCCCCCCCCCCCCTCCCCCCCACACACACACACACCACCACCAAATCTAAAGATTATACATTCAAAAATTAAATGAATTGATCTGTGATCTTTAAAGTAAAAGAAGTGTGTCTTCAACCATCTATGCAGTGTTTGGGGCCTTCTCGGCAAGTTCTCGGACATTTAACAGGATCCACCTAACGTTGTAATGCTGCAAAATTGATTTCTGCTGAATTCCCCTTAATGGCATAAAAGTTAAACACTCTCACCTCTTCATGGACTATACAGAAAATGTTTTCTGCAGGTTCTGACTCCAAGAAGCAACTTGTTTCTTTGTGTTTCATTTATTTCAGAGTCTACAAGAAGAAGAGAGCAAAGCAGGAACCAGCATGATAAACATCAACCAACGTCTGCAGAACATTTTCAGTGTTGCCATCAAGGTTGCCTATCCACATCTTGAAAACCTACCATTAGCAGTCACACCAAGCCAGCATTCAAAATTTGGAGATTACCAATGCAACAGTGCCATGGCAATCTCGCAGGTATGGGAAAGTTGTTAACCATAGAATACTTGGAGAGGATTGATATGGAGCGGGTAATCACCTGGGACTGGTATGGTCTCCAGTATTTACTTGTTTCACAGCCACTACAGCTTGTTAGCAGTTGGTGCATTAATTTGCAGAGAGTAAAAATGGCCTTGCATTGATTTGGAACTTGTGTATAAGCTGTGCTATTGTACTAAAGAATTTTGGGGGGCAAGTTTATTTTTGAGAAATGCTTTTTGAACGATTAAAATATTGTGCTGTCAAAAGAGAAAATTCAAATTTTTTTGTGGAACAATTAGTGTATTAATGCAGCAGGATAGATAAAATAACACAATGCAAAACCTACAGCAGCTGAGAGCGCCTTATTCGACTTTGTCCACCAAAATGTACATCTTGCAGTTTCACAGTATTGCAAGGCCATGTCATAAAAAATGCACTCTGCACCTAAGGACTTTGTCTCTCGATGGCAGGGACAGATTGGGTGAGGGCATTCCCATGAAACATTGAGCATCCCTTAAATAATTTAAAACCTCACGCTGGTACTAAATTTCCCATACAGCACCATTATCTAATTTTATGTTCTCCAGTTCTGTGTAATTACATTTGCAACTGATTCTGCCCAGTTATACCACCTTTTCAAATAGAAAAAGAAAGAATCTGAGCTCAGCGAGGGAGGGGGTTAGAGACAAAAGCAGCGGAAGATCAGGTTTCATTTTCAGTTAATGAGTGGCCTGTCAAGGAAAACCCACAGGCACCATATGCCAGGTAAAATTAAATCTTTACTTTATCAGAATCCAAGGTGCGGGGATGTCTTACACCTTAAAAGCTTTATTTTGGTCCAATGGAGCACTGAAATAGTTCTGTGTTTGTTCACTGTAAAGTCCACTTATTTCTAATTACTGAAGAGCTGACTAACTTGTTTATCCAGATATTCTTACTTTCCGAAAGACTATATCTAGAATTGCGTCCTACAACAACTTGCATTTATATAGCACCTTTAACACAGTGAAACATCCCAGTGTGCTTTAATATTCATACTACAATCTACTACAATCTAGGAAATTTAACAAAAACTGACCAACAGCTTAAAAAAAAGTTGATAACTCAAAAATAGTAATTAATTTAAGCCCACAATATGTGCAAACCAAGAATTACACTAAAAGTTCTTGTATCTTAAGATGTTGGTATTCCAAATATTCCTTCACTTATATTGAACAAAATAAATCGATATTATCTGTGAATCTGAAGGGAGGTGTAAGTATTGATGGCATAAGGTTTTTTTTTCTAGGCATGGATTTGTCCCAGAAAATTTGTATTTTTGATACTTTCTTTCGTGCCTTTTCAAAATTTTGGAGCCTACAATAAAAATTGGATTTCTCTTCTTCTGAAAAGTGCAATTTCCTCAATTTTATTGAAAACTATACACGTAGTTCACAATCTTTTCTCGCGTTCATTCCTTCCCCAATTGTGCCAAATTGTATCACAGTAGGAGGAAGGGAACTTAGCAAAAAACCACAGGTCAAACAACGAAGTGCAATGGCTCTTCTCTCCATACAGTAGCAGGGGAGGACTTACATTAACTAAAATATGCATCTTACAGTTGCAGCACATGACAACCAAGCACACACCCCCAACATCAGAAACAGATAGAGCAAGGGCATTTGAGAAAAACTTGCTGATACTAAAATTGACAAGCAGCACCATTTTGAACAATATTTATCAATGGTTCTGCCTAGTTTTACTGCTTATACAGCTAGAAAGGGAGGAGTGAGAGAGAAAGACTCGGTTTTGTGAGCGAATTAAGTTCAGAAGCAAATTCATGCTTTATAGCTCATAATAATTTTCTCTGAAACAAAAATATACAATATTGTTTGTTCACGGATTGTTTTTCAGCTATTGAAAGCCAAAGGAGAGAAGATTAATCCCAGAGAGATTGCCCAGAAAATTATCAATAACATTCCAAAAAATGATATAATTGAAAAGGTTGAAATTGCTGGACTGGGTAAGTGTGATTTATTGATTGAGTTTATGTTTCTTTTAGCTCATTTCTTAATCTCTACTTTGTGAGATATTTCTTTTGCTCAATATTTCCCCTTTACTACTTGGATTAATTCAACAACAACTTGTATTTATATAGCGCCTTTAACGATGTAAAGCGTCCCAAGACACTTCACAGGAGTATTATCAGACAAAAAATTGATACCGATCCACATAAGGATAAATTAGGGCCGGTGACCAAAAGCTTGGTCATAAAGGTAGGTTTTAAGGAGCGTCTTAAAGGAGGAAAGAGAGGGAGTGAGGCGGACAGGTTTAGGTAGGGAATTCCAGAGCTTAGGGCCTAGGCAACAGAAGGCACGGCCACCAATGGTTGAGCGATTATAATCAGGGATGCTCAAGAGGGCAGAATTAGAGGAGGGCAGATATCTCGGGGGCAGTTGTGGGGCTGAAGGAGATTACAGAGATAGGGAGGGGTGAGGCCATGGAGGGATTTTACGGAGGTGGAAGTAGGCGGTCTTTGTTATGCTGCGGATATGTGGTCGGAAGCTCATTTCAGGGTCAAATATGACACCAAGGTTGCGAACAGTGTGGTTCAGCCTCAGACAGATGTTGGGGAGAGGGATGGAGTCAGTGGCTAGGGATCGGAATTTGTGGCAGGGACCGAAAACAATGACTTCGGTTTTCCCAATATTTAATTGGAGAAAATGTTTGCTCATCCAGAACTGTATTTCGGATAAGCAGTCTGACAATTTAGACACCGTGGAGGGGTCGAGAGAAGAAGTAGTGAGGTAGAGCTGGGTGCCGTCAGCGTACATGTGGAAACTGACGCTGTGTTTTCGGATGATGTCGCCAAGGGGCAACATGTAGATGAAAAATAGGAGGGGGCCAAGGATAGATGCTTGGGGGACACCAGAGGTAACGATGCGGGAGCGGGTGAAAAGACCCTTCATCATTCCAGAATACCAACCCTACTGTCTTTCCCTTTAGCTTTTAACAGCTAATTGAAAAGTCAAACGGGATGTCAGTTTAAAGTCTCAACTGAAGGACAGCATCTCCAACAGTGCAGCATACCCCTGGTACCACATTGGAGTGTCAGCCTGGAATATGTGCTCAAATCCTGGAGTGGGGTTCGAGCCACAACCTTCTGTTGCAGTGGCAAGAGTGCCAGCAACTGAGCTAATCTGACACTTTCTTCATGTTTCCTTGGGTAATATGGCAGCTCGAGCTGACAGAACATTCTGTATAGGACCTCCCAGGCTGTCGCCAAAACAAAGTAGGTGGCTCTTACAGTTCAGGATTTTCCCCAACACTTTTGTCTAGTGTTCATGGAAAAGGGTGTTATCATTAAGCAGACAGAGTCTCCTATTGTCTAAAGTCTTTATATGAATCATGTGTATAGTCAGATTTAACAATTAGCCCTTAACTGGATAATTCAGTGGATTGTATGGGATGCCCATCAAATTACTCTGTCTTTACCGAAATACAAAATATACCAGACCAATGCATATTAAAACTATTAGTCAGATTTATTTACAGGTTAATACACAGAAGCCAAATGATAGTGACATATTGAATTAGCAGAATAATTAAAAACAATGAAATTAGAATCGGTCCATAAGGGATCAATATCTAATTTTTTAGAAAGTAGTTCTAAGAGTCTAATAACAGCATTATTCGTGGATGAAACAGCCCTTAATCCAGAGCTTCTCAAGTCAGAGCTGTCAATCATCCATGATGTAAAGAAACAGTAGGAATTATTGTACGGGCTACTAATAAGCAGGTGTTCACATATCATCTGGGTTCTGAGTGGCTGTTAATACATTGACCTTGTATAATTTAATTTGCATGCAGAGCATGTAAATTGACTAATTTTCCCAATCAATCAACCTGGTCCTGTAGACAACACTTTTGTGCATTTTAAAATTTGGTAAGGGAAGACAGCTTTAATTTTAACGCCAACTGTTTCAAAATTGTGAAATAAAGATAGAAGTATCTCTCTTATCCTTTCTCCTGCCCCTTCAGTTTTTACCTGCTCACTGGGGAGGAAGTGCCAGATCTCCACTCATTGGCTCTTTGTGACACCACAGTTGAGATTAGGAACTCACTATGGAGGGAGCTGAAGTATGAACTGGTAACCTGACAATGATTCAGTGTATGCAGTTTGTTTTCAAATGTTCCTGCACAAGGGGCCTCTGCAAATATTCACACATTCCCAGGAGTCTGCTATTGTAAAACCATGTCAGGAAAGGAAAATAGTACTACATACAAATTAACCAAAAAGTATAGAAGGAATACAACAATCTGGTAACAGGCAGCCTGGGAATCCCCTCAGTGACCTGTTAACATTTAAAAAGCATACATGAAAAATCCTGGCTCAAGATGCATTCAGAACTATTTTCCGTCTTTTCTGAGGTTTTTTTAACATGATGTTAAACTAGAATATGCTCTTATATTTATTTTAATTTCACAAATAGGTTTTATCAATGTTGATCTTAAAAGAGAATTTGTCTCCAAGCTGTTGACAGACCTCCTTGTAAATGGAGTTCAGCCTCCGCCGGTAGGACCAAAGAAGAAGGTATGCAATTTACAAATGGGGGAGAGCAGAATATCAATTTTTTAAATAAAATAGCTGCTGTCAGCCTTAGCTCGGTGGTAGCACTCTTGCCTCTGAGTCAGAACGTCATGGGTTCCAGCCGCACTCCAGAAACTTGAACATATAATCTAGTCTGGCACTTCAGTGCAGTACTGAGGGAATGCTACACTGTCTGAGGTGCCGTTTTTCGGATGAGACGTTAAACTGAGGCCTCGTCTAACCTCTCTGGTGGACGTAAAAGATCCCACGGCATTTTTTCGCAGAAGAGCAAGGGAGTTCTCTGAATTGTGCTGCCTGAAAGGGTGGTGGAAGCAGATTCCATCTTCAACAAGAGAGAGTCTAGCCACCTCCCCGTGGCATTACCATCGCCGAATCCCCCACCATCAACATCCTGGGGGGCCACCATTGACCAGAAACTTAACTGGACCAGCCACATAAATACTGTGGCAACAAGAGCAGGTCAGAGGCTGGCTATTCTGCAGCGAGTGACTCACATCCTGACTCCCCAAAGCCTTTCCAACATCTACAATGCACAAGTCAGGAGTGTGATGGAATACTCTCCACTTGCCTGGATGAGTGCAGCTCCAACAACACTCAAGAAGCTCGACACCAGCCAGGACAAAGCAGCCCGCTTGATTGGCACCCCATCCACTACCTTAAACATTCACTCCCTCCACCACCGGCGCACCGTGGCTGCAGTGTGTACCATCTACAAGATGCACTGCAGCAACTCGCCAAGGCTTCTTCGGCAGCACCTCCCAAACCCGCAACCTCTACCACCTAGAAGGACAAGGGAAATAGGCGCCTGGGAGCGCCGGATCCTCTGAGTTCCCCTCCAAGTCAAACAACATTCTGACTTGGAAATATATCGCCGTTCCTTCATCGTTGTTGGGTCAAAATCCTGGAACTCCCTCCCTACCAGCACTGTGGGAGTACCTTCACCACACGGACTGCAGTGGTTCAAGAAGGTGGATCACCACCACCTTCTCAAGGGCAATTAGGGATGGGCAATAAATGCTGGCCTTGCCAGCGACACCCACATACCATGAATGAATAAAAAAAATTCAATAGTAACTTTCAAAAGGGAATTGGATATATATTTGAAAAGGAAACATTTGCAGGGCTATGGGGAAAGTGGGAGTGGGACTAATTTGATCGCTCTTTCAAAGAGCCAGCACAGGCATGTTGGGCTGAATGGCTTCCTTCTGTGCTTTTACGATTCTCCCGGTGTCCTGGCCAAGATTTATCCCTCAACCAATACTTAAAAACAGCTGATTGAGTTATTTATTTAATTGCTGTTTGTTCGACCTTGCTGTGTGCAAATTGGCTGCTACTTTTCCTACATTATAACAGCGAAAAATTGTTTCTTTCATTTGTCCTTTTAAATGTTTGCGAAAAGAGCCACCATTTCATTGAAAAGAAAAGAAAGACTTGCATTTATATAGTGCCTTTCACAACCTCAGGATCCACAAAACACTTTACAGCCAATGAAGTACCTTTGAAGTGTAGTCACTGTTGTAATGTAGGAAACGCAGCAACCAGTTTGCGTACAGCAAGCTCCCACAAACAACGAGATAATGACCAGATTATCTGTTCCAGTGATGTTGATTGAGGAATAAATATTGGCCAGGACACCAGGAAGAACTCGCCTGCTCTTCTTCGAATTGTGCCATGGGATTGTTTATGTCCACCTGCGAGGGCAGACGGGACCGCAGTTTAACGTCTCATCCGAAAGACTCACCTCTGATAGTGCAGCACTCCCTAAGTACTGCACTGATGTGTCAGCCTAGACTTTGCACTCTAGTCTCTGGAGTGGAACTTGAACCCATAACCTTCTGACTCATTACCAACAGCTGCTGTGCGAAAAAAAATTCTGGACAGTGATCTGAAATTGTTGAACTCAATGTTGAGTCTGGAAGGCTGTAAAGTGCCTAATTGAAAGATGAGGTGCTGTTCCTCAAGCTTATGTTGAGCTTCATTGGAACAGTGTCAGAGGTCGTGGACAGAGTGGGAGTGGGGCGGAGAATTAAAATGACAGGCGACCGGAAGCTCGGGGTCAAGCTTGCGGACTGAACGGAGGTGTTCCGCAAAGCGATCACCCAATCTGCATTTGGTCTCCCCAATGTAGAGGAGACTACATCGTGAGCAGCGAATACAGTATACTAAATTGAAATAAGTACAAGTAAATTGCTGTTTCACCTGGAAGGAGTGTTTGGGGCCCTGGACGGTGGGAAGGGAAGAGGTAAAAGGGCAGGTGTTGCATCTGCTGCGCTTGTACGGGAATGTGCCATGGGAAGGGGAGGGGTGTTGGGGGTGGTTGAAGAGTGGACCAGGGTGTCGCGGAGGGAACAGTCCCTTCGGAATGCTGAAAGGGGAGGGGAAGATGTGTTTGGTGGTGGTATCACGCTGGAGGTGGTGGAAATGGCCGAGGATGATCCATTGAAGGTGGAGGCTGGTGGGGTGGAAGGTGAGGACAAGGGGAACCCTATCGTGGTTCTGGGAGGGAGGGGAAGGGGTGAGAGCAGAAATGCAAGAAATGGGACGGACACAGTCGAGGGCCCTGTCAACCACGGTGGAAGGGAATCCTTGGTTGAGGAAAAAGAAAGACATGTCGGAAGCACTGGTATAGGAAGCTGGCATCGTCAGAACAAATACAACGGAGATGAGGAAACGGAGAATGGAATAGAATCCTTACAGGAAGCGGGGTGGGGGAAAGTGCAGTCAAGGTAATTGTGGCAGTCAGTGGGCATTTAATGGATATTGGTCGATAGCCTATCCCCAGAAATGGAGATAGAGAAGTTGAGGAAGGGAAAAGTCGGAGATGGACCATGTGAAGGCGAGGGAAGGGTGGAAATTGGAAGCAAAGTTGATGAGTATCATTGTGCTACTGCCTATTTGATCTTTGTATCCACTGTAATTTATACTGTGCACACTATGTTGCATAGATAGTTAATTTATGGCATGGAGGTTGGAGTTGCTTTGTTCTATGCTGGATTTGACCTCCAGTCCCCTCATTTTGAACAGGCCTCACAGCTTGGTAATACAGGTTGAGCGTCCCGAATCCAGAATGTTCCGGAATCCAGACTCCGGGACGATTGGTGGCAGGGGTCCGGAATCCGTAAAATGTTCCGGAATCCGGACACCCTGAGGGAGGCTTACCAAAAACCGGAAATAGCGCAACCTGGGCCCAGGCATTTCCAGACTCGGCACGTGTTTCTGATGTCCGAAGTCTGGAAATATCGCAACCTGGGCTCGGGCGTTTCCGGACTTCGGACATCAGAAACACGTTCCGAAGTCCGGAAAAACCCGAAAACCGGCTCGGCCTCGGTCCCGAGGTTGCCGGATTCGGGACGCTCAACCTGTACTGTGTTATATCGCATGAAAGTACTTACTTATTCAAATATATTTCCTTTACAGGTAGTGGTAGATTTCTCCTCTCCCAATATTGCCAAAGAGATGCATGTGGGCCATCTTAGATCGACCATCATTGGAGACAGCATGTGCCGCTTGTTTGAGTTTGTGGGGTATGACGTTTTAAGGTCAGTGGAAAGTGACTAATTCTGCACATGAATGAATCCATTTTATTCACAGAAAGTTAATAACCAGAATTCATACTTTTAGTTGGAGAATAAACCTATGAAATTGGGCTGGATTTTGTGGTCAGCGGCGAACATCGTTCGTTACACTTGCACATGCCCATAGACTTGCTATGGGTTTTTGCGCTGGAAGTTTCTGTCAGCTAATTATTGATAAAGTGCAGCACCCTCGACCGAGCTTGTGTGTATCTCCTTAACCAATCAGATTGAAGAATTGTTGTTGAGCAGTGCAGAGTCTAAACCAGGACCTGTCCGTTAGAGTATTTAATTCAATGTCAAATCAGGCACGGAAAGCGAAATGAAGAGAGGCAAAGAAAGAATGGATTAAAAGAGACAGAAAAAAAAGTAAAAGAAAAATTATTTTAAAAATGTTTATTTTTTAAAATCTCCAACAATAAATTAAATTCTGAAGGATTGAGACTCCACACTTGTTAAAGTTAATTTTTTAGCGCCAGAGAGATTGTTTGGCAGTAATTAAGACTTATCACACTGTTAAAAAGGGTACTTACACTGGAATGAACAAACGCTAATTTTTTCTGGCGACTTTAGTGCGTGTATATCGGATAAGTACAGTAACTTCATGTCATTCTATGTATTTCAATGGTGAGTCTCTCGGCGCGATACTGTTATCGCGCAGCTTCCGGAGGAGCAGGGCATCTCGGACAGCAACATCCTGACTTACACATGTAACTGCGCATGTGCGGTCGCTGGAAGTTGCTGTCCAATTTACACGTTAATAACAGTGAGCGCTGTTAGCCTCACCGTTATTTTTACTGCAAAACCCAGCCCAAAATCTCCCTCAATATCCTCTCTTTTTAAAAAAAAGGATCTCTGCATTTTCATATCTTTTTGCTTCATGCACCAGTTGCCAGTTGAGAGAGTTGGCACAGATTACTGTTGCTTTCCTGTGTGGTAAGGGCATAGCTTTCGCTTTATGCTTTTCCTTGACTGCATGATGACAATAATAATGCAACAAACATGCTTTCTTGTAGTATGATGCAGCTTTACCAACATATTGTACCATCTTTTACCTCTTCCTATTAGCTATCTTTAGCTATAATGGAAATGTGGGATATTGGGGAGAAAGCCCAATGCCCAGCTCAAAACTAGACCAATAAGAACATAAGAACATAAGAAATAGGAGCAGGAGTAGGCCAATCGGCCCCTCGAGCCTGCTCCGCCATTCAATAAGATCATGGCTGATCTGATCCTAACCTCAAATCTAAAGAACACAAGAAGTAGGAGCAGGACCCAGCCACTCAGCCCCTGGGCCCGTTCCGCCACCCACAGGGCCTTGACCGATCCGAACTCAGCCTCATGTCCAATTTCCTGCCCGCTCCCCGTAACCCCTAATTCCCTTTACTTCTAGGAAACTATCTATTTCTGTTTTAAATTTATTTAATGATGTAGCTTCCACAGCTTCCTGGGGCAGCAAATTCACAGACCTACTACCCTCTGAGTGAAGAAGTTTCTCCTCATCTCAGTTTTGAAAGAGCAGCCCCTTATTCTAAGATTATGCCCCCTAGTTCTAGTTTCACCCATCCTTAGGAACATCCTTACCGCATCCACCCGATCAAGCCCCTTCACAATCTTATATGCTTCAATAAGATCGCCTCTCATTCTTCTGAACTCCAATGAGTAGAGTCCCAATCTACTCAACCTCTCCTCCTATGTCCACCCCCTCTTCCCCGGGATTAACCGAGTGAACCTTCTTTGTACTGCCTCGAGAGCAAGTATGTCTTTTCTTAAGTATGGACACCAAAACTGTATGCAGTATTCCAGGTGCGGTCTCACCAATACCTTATATAACTGCAGCAATACCTCCCTGTTTTTATAATCTATCCCCCTGGCAATAAAAGCCAACATTCCGTTGGCCTTCTTGATCACCTGCTGCACCTGCATACTAGCTTTTTGATTTTCTTGCACTAGGACCCCCAGATCCCTTTGTACTGCAGTACTTTCCAGTTTCTCGCCATTAAGATAATAACTTGCTCTCTGATTTTTCCTGCCAAAGTGCATAACCTCACATTTTCCAATATTGTATTGCATCTGCCAAATCTCCGCCCACTCACCCAGCCTGTCTATATCCCCTTGTAGGTTTTTTATGTCCTCCTCACTTTCTACTTTCCCTCCCATCTTTGTATCATCTGCAAACTTTGATATGTTACACTCGGTCCCCTCCTCCAAATCGTTAATATAGATTGTAAAGAGTTGGGGACCCAGCACCGACCCCTGCGGAACACCACTGGCTACTGGTTGCCAGTCCGAGAATGAACCATTTATCCCAACTCTCTGCTTCCTGTTAGATAACCAATCCTCCACCCATGCCAGAATATTACCCCCAATCCAGTGATTTTTTATCTTGAGTAATAATCTTTTATGTGGCACCTTGTCGAATGCCTTCTGGAAGTCTAAATACACTACGTCCACTGGTTCCCCTTTATCCACCCTATACGTTATGTCCTCAAAGCAAATTTGTCAGACATGATTTTCCCTTCATAAAGCCATGCTGACTTTGTCCTATTAATTTATGTTTATCTAAATGTTCCGTTACTGTCTCCTTAATAATAGACTCCAAAATTTTACCCACCACAGATGTTAGGCTAACTGGTCTATAATTTCCAGCCTTCTGCCTACTACCCTTTTTAAATAAGAGTGTTACATTAGCAGTTTTCCAATCTGCCGCGACCTTTGCTGAGTCCAGGGAATTTTGGAAAATTATTACCAAAGCATCCACAATTCCTACTGCCACTTCCCTCAAGACCCTAGGATGTAAGCCATCAGGTCCAGGGGATTTATCCGCCTTGAGTCCCATTATTTTACTGAGTACCAATTCCTTAGTGATTTTAATCGTATTTAGCTCCTCCCCCCCTAGAGCCCCCTGTTTGTCCAGTGTTGGGATATTCTTAGTGTCCTCTACCGTAAAGATTGAAACAAAATATTTGTTCAGCATTTTTGCCATCTCCATGTTTCCCACCATTAATTTCCCGGTCTCATCCTCTAAGGGACCTACGTTTGCCTTAGCCACCCTTTTTCTTTTTATATAACTATAGAAACTCTTGCTATCTGTTTTTATATCTTTTGCTAATTTATTTTCATAATCTATCTTCCCTTTCTTAATCAATCCTTTAGTTACTTTTTGCTGTCTTTTGAAGACTTCCCAATCTTCTATCCTGCCACTAAGTTTGGCATAATATGTCCTTGTTTTTAGTCGGATACTATCCTTAATTTCTTTACTTAGCCACGGATGGCTGTCATTTCTTTTACACCCTTTTTTCCTCAGTGGAATATATATTTTTTGAAAGTTGTAAAATAACTCCTTAAATGAACACCACTGCATATGTACCGTCTTACGATTCTAGTAGCCTTTGTTTGAAATTTTTTAACAGCTAATTGACGTATTTACAATGATTGCTACAGTAGCTGATTATTACTACTGGCGTGAGCAGTAATTGCTTAGTTTCTGTGTTAACAGTTTACATTATATTGTGCTAAAACTGGAATGAAGGGCAACTGTTGGTGCTTTGCACAAATTAGAATAACTGCACTTCTGCACAGCTCTGCCTATCAGTTTAATTGAGCTTTACTGCGGCTTGGGATGTTAAAATTTTCAATAGTATACATTATTCAGTTACACGAATGAGTTACTAGGTGCAGCGTACACTTTGAAGCCAGTTGGTTATGAAAAATAAACCAGAGTTGTGTCAGCTGTCTAATTCACAAGTGCTGTAAACCTTACTTTTTCAAGCTCAAAACTGGGCATCCATGAGGCGCTGTAGGTCTCAGCAGCAGCAGAATTGTATTCTACCACAATCTGTAACCTCATGGCCCGGCATATCCCGCACTCTACCATTACCATCAAACCAGGGGATCAACCTTGGTTCAATAAGGAGTGCAGAAGAGCATGCTAGGAGCAGCACCAGGCGTACCTAAAAATGCAGTGCCAACCTGGGGAAGCTGCAACACAGGACTACATGCATGCTAAAAAGTGGAAGCAGCATGCTATAGACAGAGCTAAGCGATCCCACAATCAACGGATCAGATCAAAGCTCTGCAGGCCTGCCACATCCAGTCGTGAATGGTGGTGGACCATTAAACAACTAACGGGAGGAGGAGGCTCTATGAATATCCCCATCCTCAATGATGGTGGAGCCCAGCACGTGAGTGCAAAAGACAAGGCTGAAGCGTTTGCAACCATCTTCAGCCAGAAGTGCCGAGTGGATGATCCATATCGACCTCCTCCTGAGGTCCCCACCATTACAGAAGCCAGTCTTCAGCCAATTCGATTCACTCCACGTGATATCAAGAAACGGCTGAGCACACTGGATACAGCAAAGGCTATGGTCACTGACAACATCCCGGCTGTAGTGCTGAAGACTTGTGCTCCAGAACTAGCTGCGCCTCTAGCCAAGCTGTTCCAGTACAGCTACAACACTGGCATCTATCCGACAATGTGGAAAACTGCCCAGGAATGTCCTGTCCACAAAAAGCAGGACAAATCCAATCTGGCCAGTTATCGCCCCATCAGTCTACTCTCAATCATCAGCAAAGTGATGGAAGGTGTCGTCGAGAGTGCAATCAAGCAGCGCTTACTCACCAATAACCTGCTCACTGATGCCCAGTTTGGGTTCCGCCAGGACCACTTGGCTCCCGACCTCATCATTACAGCCTTGGTCCAAACATGGACAAAGGAGCTAAATTCCAGAGGTGAGGTGAGAGTGACTGCCCTTGACCGAGCGTGGCATCAAGCAGCCCGAGTAAAACTGAAGTCAATTGGAATCGGGGAAAACTCTCCACTGGCTGGAGTCATACCTAACACAAAGGAAGATGGTTGTGGTGGTTGGAGGTCAATCATCACAGCACCAGGACATCGCTGCAGGAGTTCCTCAGGGTAGTGTCCTAGGCCCAACCATCTTCAGCTGCTTCATCAATGACCTTCCCTCCATCATAAGGTCAGAAGTGGGGATGTTCACTGATGACTGCACAGGGTTCAGTGCCATTCACAACTCCTCAGAAAATGAAGCAGTCCATGCCTGCATGCAACAAGACCTGGACGACATTCAGGCTTAGGCTGATAAGTGGCAGGTATCATTCGCGCCACACAAGTGCCAGGCAATGACTATCTCCAACAAGCGAGAGTTTAACCACCTCCCCTTGACATTCAACGGCATTACCATCGCTGAATCCCCCACCATCAATATCCTGAGGGTCACCATTGACCAGAAACTTAATTGGACCAGCCACATAAATACTGTGGCAACAAGAGCAGGTCAGAAGCTGGGTATTCTGCGGCGAGCGTCTCACCTCCTGACTCCCCAAAGCCTTTCCACCATCTACAAGGCATAAGTCAGGCGTGTGATGGAATACTCTCCACTTGCCTGGATGAGTGCAGCTCCAACAACGCTCAAGAAGCTCGACACCATCCAAGACAAAGCAGCCCGCTTGATTGGCACCCCATCCACCACCTTAAACATTCACTCCCTCCACCACCGGTGCACCATGGTTGCAGTGTGTACCATCTACAAGATGCACTGCAGCAACTCGCCAAGGCTTCTTCGACAGCACCTCCCAAACCTGCGACCTCTACCACCTAGAAGGACAACGGCAGCTGGCGCATGGGAACACCACCACCTCCAAGTTCCCCTCCAAGTCACACATCATCCTGACTTGGAAATATATCGCCGATCTTTCATCGTCGCTGGGTCAAAATCCTGGAACTCCCTCCCTAACAGCACTGTGGGAGCACCTTCACCACACGGACTGCAGCGGCTCACCACCACCTTCTCAAGGGCGATTAGGGATGGGCAATAAATGCTGGCCTTGCCAGCGACGCCCACATCCCATGAACAAATATTTAAAAAAATTACTAGTTTACTTTTTATGAACCATCAGTCTCAAGTGTGTACTCTGTTCCTACAACTTTTTACAGTATAGTATTTGACTTTAGTCATTTTCAGATATACTTTATTATTTAAGCATGAATTCAGGTGTGCGTAGAAGACCATCATTAGTAAAGAGCATTGCTCTAACACTGACTTGTTCCCCTCATTTTATGGACTATTTTTTCTTTCCCAATTTAATGTTTGAAAGGTAACCAGTTACTGTTACTGTTACAACAGAGGCTACACTTTGTCATTTGAGTTCAAAGTTGCAATATCCATTCTACAAACAAATGGAAACTGCATTTTAACTCAACCAAAATGCAGATTAATGAGTGTAAATTGCATGCATTATTTGAACCCTGCTGTTTTTGAAGTTGCTGTTTTATTATTAATTCATGTTGTTTTTCCCGAATATTTCTGAATATACTGCTGAACTACATTCACCAAAAAGCTGGAAGTGAGGGGCAAAGGTTTTTAGTGGCAATTTTATATAGAAAGAAAACAATGAGTTATTGGAATGTTTTTATTATACAAGCTGCTCCATAGTATATATTTTGCACTGACTAAATAAGCATGAAGGTGTGACTTATACGCTGCACTTCACTGTAGCTGAGGTTATGAAATGAACATTATGGAAGTATTCTGTCAGGCCAATGTAATTATTCCTAGTTACAACCCTTTTATATTGCAGTTTTGTTGAAGCATCTTTGTTGATTTCAGGTTAAATCATGTTGGTGACTGGGGGACACAATTTGGTATGTTGATTGCTCACTTGCAGGACAAGTTTCCAGATTACCTGATCGTTTCCCCACCGATCGGAGATCTTCAAGCCTTCTATAAAGTAAGTTTGCTCTCATGCTGCACATAGTGCTTCGGCACTGATTGCCCAATGTAGACCTGAGCTTGACAAAGCAACTCGAATGATGATGATATAGTAATGTTACAATAGTTGATCTCCCATGCCATTGCTCAGGGACAAAAGTAAAAATAGAATTAATTCTCATTTTTTCTCTCTCTCCTCCTCCTATTTTCTATTTCTATTTTCCTCTTTTCTCTCGGTTTTCTTTTCTCTGCATGGTTCCCACACATTATCCGTCTTTATTTCTCTGACTCTTTCTCAAGTGAGATAGACTGTCTGACCTTCTGCTATTGCCCTTTCAACGGGTACTGCCATGAGATGCTATTTTATGTCAAAATCTTTAAACTGTTTCAAGCATTCATATCCCCTTGCTTTCTCTCACCAAACTCCCCTTCAGCTTTTTAAAAAATTCATTCTCGGGACGTTGGGTGTCGCTGCAAGGCCAGCATTTATTGTCCATCTCTAGTTGCCCTTGAGAAGGTGGTGGTGAGCGACCACCTTGAACCACTGCAGTCCATGTGGTACTCCCATACTGCTGTTAGGGAGGGAGTTTCAGGATTTTGACCCAGTGACGATGAAGGAAGAGCGATATATTTCCAAGTCTGGATGGTCTGTGACTTGGAGGGGGAGCTGGAGGTGATGGTGTTCACATGCACCTGCTGCCCTTGTCCTTTTAGGTGGTGGAGATCATGGGTTTGGGAGGTGTGGCACCTGGGATACCACATAGCTGATGTGATATGTCAAAATGAGGGAGGGACATTGAATAATGTGAAAGGCAACACCTGGAAAACTATATTCAATAACACAGGTTTCAGTGATCTAGAAACTGATTGGAAATGGGGGTTGTTTCTAGACTGAGAACATCTAATAAATTCTATTCTGGTGGATGAATTAGTTTTATACATAAATCTTTATCTGGGCAAAACATCCCTCAAGAAAATGAGTAAAAACAGTTCTGACATTTGGCTTGATCATTGTTCTGTGAGATAAGAGATAAATAATCAGCTTACACTCTAACACTCAATTTATAGACAGATCAAGGCCTTGTGAGAGAACTACAAATTACCTGCTCTTAGCCTTTTTTTCCAAAGCCTCAGGTTTACCTTCCTGATTCTTCCCTCCCAACTCCTCCCACAAAGACATTGTTGAGGTCAGGAGCTTGCCATGTATGATCCATACCCTTTATATAAAATTCAGTCAAGTTTGTCCTTCTGGTGTGTGTGCTGAGTAGGACCTTGAGAAGAGAAAAATACTGTAATTTTTTGACTGACCCTCACCCGCTGAATGTTAACCACATCTATATTGCACCCCTAATAAGTATAGTTTACCCAGATCTTCTGTAGTAGTCAACACTTCGTGAATTTAAAGTAAATTTTATCATAGCAGTAAAGTCATTCATTTTGCTCCATCATTCATTGTTTAGTTGTTGTAAAGCAGATAGCTTCACATTTTAAATGGAGAATAATGAGTATGTTGGAGTAATTACAAGAAAATAAACCCACCAAGGGGTTCATGATCTGCTCGAGTAGCTTATCATCATCTATACTGCAAGATGACATTGCCATTGTAGTCACTGTCACTCACTCATTACTTTTATATACAGCAGTCTATTTTATGCATAAATGTTATACCTGATCGGTTTTGGCTCAGTGGAAGGTGTCTTTTTATCTGATGGTTGTCAAGACAACAATGAAAGCTAGAATGCTCCATTGAGATGTTGTACTGTGATGTCCTCACTGAAAGATTAAATTTGTGGTATGCTGACTGCCGATTACTGGAATTTAATCTTCAATGGATTATTGGGATATAATACTGCTTTATATTCATAGAATTACATTACATAAAATGTACAGCACGGAAACAGGCCATTTGGCCCAACTGGTCCACGCTGGTGTTTATGCTCCACACGAGCCTCCTCTCACCCCTCTTCATTTAACCCTATCAGCGTAACCTCCTATTCCTTTCGCCCTCATGTGTTTGTCTAACTTTCCCTTAAATGTATCTATGCTACTCACCTCAACTACTCTTTGTGGTAGCGAGTTCAACATTCTAACCACTCTCTGGGTAAAGAAGTTTCTCCTGAACTCCCTATTGGATTTATTGGTGACTATCTGAAATTTATGGTCCCTAGTTCTGGTCTCCCCCGTAAGTGGAAACATCTTCTCTCTTTCTACCCTATCAAACCCTTTCATAATCTTAAAGACCTCTATCAGGTCACCCCTCCGTCTTCCCTCTTCTAGAGAAAAGAGCCCCTATCCTTTTTATAATATGGAGACCAGAACTGTTCACAGTACTCCAAGTGAGGTCTCACCAAGGTTCTATACAAGTTTAACATAAAGTCTCTGCTTTTCAATTCTATCCCTCTAGAAATGAACCCCAGTGCTTAATTCAGTATTAAGTTTAAAACGTTATTATAGCCAGGAGTTGAGTCGTCCTGTACTACCATATGTTTTTAAATTCTCAGTAATTGTCATATATTTACAGGAATCCAAAAAGAGATTTGATGAGGATGAAGCCTTTAAGAAGCGAGCATACGAGTGCGTGGTACAGCTGCAGAGCCACAATCCAGACATTACTAAGGCCTGGAATATGATCTGTGATGTTTCTCGGAAGGGTAAGCCAGGAATCAAGTTAGGGGAGCCCAACGAAGGAAAGGATTTAGCTGGGATTTGTCAAAAAAGGCAAACCCAGTCCTTTGTGGAACACTAGGAGGGACTTGTTAGTTTGTTAAGTGAAACTTTCAAGACTGAGGTCAATAGACTTTTGTTAAGTAAGGGTATCAAGGGATATGGATCAAAGGTGGTTTAGGTGCAGATCAGTCATGATCTAATTGAATGATGGCAAAGGCTTGAGGGGCTGAATGGCCTACTCCTGTTCCTATGTTCCTACAATAGTTTTTTCACAAACAATAGTTACCTCCTAGTGTTTTTTTCCTGTTTTTTTTAAGGGAAACCAATTTTTTTTTTTAAGTATATATTTTTATGAAATTACTGTGTAGTTTCTCACAAGGTACTTATTGAGCAATACATTGGTGTAGCTGATCTGTTGGAAACAGTGCACTATTTTGATGGGAATTCTTGTTTGCATCAAGTCTTACAAATATGGTGATGGGGCTTGTGAAGTTGGGACGCTGTCCATTGTTGAACACTAGGAGGGACTTAATAGTTTGTGGCTCCACTCTAACTTTCTTGGGGGAAGATACACCCTGGGTCTTTGTGGGAGGTTTCAGGGTCACGTGGGATTCCACTAATGGATTCTGGACTGCCTGGCGGTTCCCGAATTCTAAACCAAGTCAATGCATCACCCTTTCTGATTGGTTTAAGTCCCACGGATGTTTCACCCACATCTTTGTTATGGGGAGGGTTGTATTCTGCCACAGTGGGGAAGTGCATGTAACAGTGACAGTTGCACTAGCCTGCCTGTTGCGGGGCAATTTGTTCCCTTGTGAATTAGCCCTGTAGTCACAGGCTTAGGTCTGCAGGGGTTGAGAGGAGGTCAATGAAGGCAGGTTATGTAGGGTGATGTACTAGGGACCCTGGTTTTCATCCTATGCCAAGAGTTATGTGAGTAGACCTAGTTCCAGTCCATAATTCCTCAGAGTTGGTCTGCTGAATCACAGTGACCGAGATTGGGAACGCTGAACTCTCCCTTATGTTTGGTGTGCTGCAGGTATCCAAAATGTATTTGTGGTTTCTTACTTGCGCACAGGAACTTGGAGATGCAGGAGCCATGGTCTCCGAATAGCTACACTTGGAGACTGATGTAGCATCTAAAACAGGTAGTGGAGGGGCTAGCTTCATTTATATTGTGCTCACCTTCCCGAGATTGATTCCCAGCTCACTGTGTGGGGGGTTTCTGTACTGGTCAGTGAGTTGGGTGCATTAGTTATCTCTATATATTTGAAGCCTCATTATGCAATGGGGTAGGTCTCGCAAACATGTTGGAAGGTGCTCTGCACACGGGACATTCCCTCCACTTCGTAAAATTAAGTTTGTATCTCAAAAGTTGTCTAAACGCCTTGCTGTTTGGGAAGTTGCTGGGAATTTGATTAATTGAAGTAGGACACTATCTGTATATGGCAACATTTTGTGTTCTCCAGCCTCTACTCTATGGGATGCAAGCTAGCTCTGCAGCTTACTGCCGAGAGCTCCATGGCCAGGCATACTTGTGTTGACCCTCAGTAGAGGAGGAATGGTGCAGAGCTGAGGCCATTGGTGCACACTGTGGATGTGGGATTGGACTATAGGATTTGAATCCACTTCTGCACCACGTCACCCAAGACCATTTGTCGGAGTACAGCGACTACCTGATTTTTAGTGCCGCTACCCTTTTGCTGCACATCTCTGTTTGAGACCAGCGGTCATTCAGCCTGGTCAGCAGTATTTTGTAGCCATTGTTCATATGGGCCGATAGGATGAGCAAAGAGTGGGATCTTTGCTTTTTTGTATGTTACTGTGATTTAGTCTATCTTGAAAGTGTCTGGCATGGTGCTTGTCTCTTCCAAGTGGTGGAAGAGTTTCAGTCGGAGCATTGCCAGTTTAGGGAGTAGGGTCTTGCAGAACTCAGCTAGGTAGTCATTGTATCCACAGACTTTCCCAGACTAACAGCTTTGTATTGCTAATTAGATCTCCTAGGCTGCGTCCACTAACTGCGTAGCTTCCCAAGTGTGTTGGGTGAGAGGGAGGTTGACAGGGTGGTGGGATGTTTCCTTTGGGGTGGTCTGGAACTCTGAGGTGTGTAGTAAATCATGGAAGTCTGCAAATTTCTTGTTCATTTGAATGGAGTCAAAGGTTAATTTGCTCTCTGCTTTCCTCATTGACACGAGTGTCTGTTCTGCGCCTGTTGTCGCATGGTGTACACCAGTTGAGTTCTCAGCTTGAGAGCTTTTCAGCAACAGCACTCATCTCTTTCTCCTGTCCTCATTTTGTTTTGTGCTGTTTTTAATTTAAAACATTTTTTTTTAGAATTCCAGAAAATTTATGAGCGTCTGGATATAAAGCTGATTGAAAGGGGAGAATCGTACTACCAAGACATGATGAATGACGTTGTAAAATTGTTTCAGGAAAAAGGTAAAAATGACACTGGAATAGAGAATGCTGGAGCTCCTGTCTTAATTAAATAAAAAATACACTGAAATCTAACACACAAGTAATAGCTTGTTCACATAGCTTTCCGAGTCCATCGCTGTTTTTTTAAATTTGCGTTTTTAAGGTACTGGTGTTATTCCTTGCTGGAGCTAACCGAGCTTTGCTGTTTTATTTTTCTAAATACTATATACTTTTTTAAAATAAGTAACTAAACTTGCTCCCCAGTTGCGAATGGAAGTGAACTGGAAAAGTGCTAATGAATTGATATTTGCCAATTTTCTTTAAAGTCCTCCTTGCCCCATTGGAGATCAAGAGAAATAAACTCACCTGTGAGTGAGTTACAGGCTGAACTCTAATAGAAGTATTCAGACAGTTTATACATAGATTGGTAGATATCTGGGAGTGAGTTCAAGCCAGTACAGTCGACTCCTGTTATTCAAAGTTGCTTAATTTTAATTTCTGGATAATTAAAATTTTTAGTGTATTTAAAAAAAAAAACGGAATTATCAGGCATAGACTATAGAGCTATTGAGGAGTTCACATCGTGTCGTAAACCATAAGAGCGAGGTTTGTCCAGTTTCTAATTGTCCTCTGAATCCTGAGATGAGATTACAGCTTATGAGCGCTGCTCATATTTCCTATGAATTTCACAGGGGTGCTTTTGTTCAGTTTGGGTCCTTTATTTTAGTGCTTATTTGCTAACAGCTGTCTACAGACAGTACTATCTGTAAAGGAAAATGTGATGAAATCCAGCCTGAAAGATAAGACTATGAACCGTTCTGTGCAGGTTTATTAACTATTTTACAATTGCCTGAGGAAATAATTCTAACCAGTATCATTTATTCTGACAGGTCTGGCCCAGCTTGATGAAGGTCGAAAGATTGTTTTTCCACCAGGATGCTCAGTGCCCCTGACAATAGTAAAATCAGATGGCGGCTACACATATGACACATCCGACTTAGCGGCTCTTCGACAAAGGATTTTTGATGAGAAGGCTGATATAGTCATCTATGTTGTGGATAATGGGCAGGTGGGTTCGATTCTGAAGCACACTGCTGCTGTTTTGTCTCTCGCACCTACGTACATTGAAACAGGAAAGTGTCTTGAAGTTGTTTTCATCCACTCAAGTGGCATTTCAGCTTCATTACTTTAAAAAAAAAATCTGCAGATTGGTAATGTCACTCGGTAACTCTATAAAAATGTATTGGGCATGACAAATGGAAACGGTATACCCAATCCCAGACTGCTCAGTGCTTACACAGTGTGTCAGAAGTCGGAAATGTTTAAATTCTCTAATGTTGAAAAGCCTCACCTGTTGAACGCAAAAGTAATGAAGATTAATTACTGGTGGATCAAGCAATTGGAGTGTATTAAATAGCTTTTGCATGGTAGGGCAAAATTCCCATTTAACTATTAAGCAAGTAGCTCTTCTGCTAACAAGTGACCGTTCTAATATTTACATTATCACTGCCATTCTGGTGTGTATGAATTCTGAGCATTCGGTGGCAGCCAGGAATCATCATTCCATCGATGTTGTAAATTGCTTGTATTCCCATCTCAATTCTGATCATGTTTTTTTCCTTCCACCTCAGAGTGTCCACTTCCAGACAATCTTTGCTGCAGGTCAGATGATTGGCTGGTATGACCCCAAGGAGATCAGAGTAGAACATGCTGGGTTTGGTGTGGTGTTAGGTGAAGATAAGTAAGTGTTCTTAATTCCTGTTTTCATCATTTTCTGGAGCATCCTTTAAAAGAAGTATTGAATTATGATTCTCCTAATTATTTGCGTTATACTGACATTTTCAAAAGGGTTTCGGAGCCTCTGTAACAATAATGCAGAGGGTTAACACACCCTCCTTTCACCTCTGGGAACTGGGGTTAAGTTCTTCTAACAGAATGAAAGTCTTCTCTTTCTACTAGATGTAAGGATCCTATGTGAAATGAGTTTAGCCACTTTCAACCCAGGGCTCACAGTCTGCAGTTCAGGACAAATTGGCTGTCTCATTCAGAAAGCCAACAAAACTGGCTAATGTGAATGGAAGTTGAGAAATCTATACTGGTACAGAAGAGAGGGTAGTCTTTTGACAATGGAGTTCCATTGCTGGGGAGCGCTTTGCTCTGCATCTGGCCACGGAGAACTTTATTGTTGCTAGCAGAGAATGACGGAACTCGAAAAGCATTTAAATCCCCATCACTCATAACCATGGTTACAGAAATTAACTGTTCTCCCCGCCCAGCAACAGCCTGTAACACAATCCTGGATTCTCAGAGATTTCTTGGAGCTAGGAAGATTAGAATGATGATTGGGCCATCTGTATTTTGATCAAAAACAAAAGAACATTTGAAAGTCTTGTTTTTTATGTCAACCTTTTATTTTAACATTTGTTCACAGGAAGAAGTTCAAAACTAGATCAGGTGAAACTGTGCGATTGGCTGACCTACTGGAAGAGGGTCTGAAAAGATCAATGGATAAACTGTTGGAGAAGGAGCGAGACAAGGTAACGCCTTCTTTGTTACTCGTATTTTTTTACAGTTTCTCCCAACCTTAAAAGAAAAAAAGCATGCAGCAAGCTGGAGTTGGATTTGATGTATTTGTGGAGGTGGTGTGATTCTTTGTTCAATGTTCTTAAATAAACAACAGGGAAGGCTAGCACAAATCATATTTGAGTCTTGCGCTAAAAGAAAAATACACTTCAGATTACAACAACTAACTTTTATATAGCACCTTCAACGTAGGAAAACGTCCCAAGGCGCTTCACAAAATTGACACCGAGCCAAAGAGGTAGATATTAGGATGGGTGCCTAAAAGCTTGCTTAAAGAGGTTGGTTTGAGGAGGGTCTTAAAGGAGGGGAAGGAGGTGGAGAGGCAAGAGGTTCAAGGAGGGAATTCCAGAGCTGAGGGCTTAGACGGCTGAAGTCACGGCCGCCAATGGTAGGGAGAAGGGAGTGGGGGATACATAAGAGGGCAGAATTGGAGAAATGCAGAATTCTTGGAGGGTTGTAGGGCTGGAGGAGGTTACATAGAAAGGGAAGGGCAAGACCCTGGAGGTATTTTTTTACAACAAAGGTAGAAAATGTTAGAAATAATCAGGTCAGTCAACATCCGTGGAGAGAACAGACAAGTTAAGTTTTCAGATGTAATCTTTCATCAGAACTGGAAAAATGAAAGATGAGTAGTATTTATAAAGGAACACAACAAATGGAAGGGAGCAGAAAAGTGGGAATAAAACACACTCACATACGAGAAAGGGAGTAGAATGACCAGTGAAGTACTTAAAAAGTAAAACGGGAGATGATTAAATGGCTCAAGTGATATTAACATGAGACAATAGGAAGGAACATAATAAAAGAAATTAAAGACATTTAATAGACGAAGAATGGACGTGGGTGGGTGGGGGTGGGGGGGGGGAAGGTGGTGGGTGTTGGTTAAGGCAGGTCTGAAATGGAAACAGGATGGCCTGGCAAAGTGGAAGAGAATGCAGCAAGGGTGTTGGCTTGCTTTTTTTCTTCTCAAGCTCCTGGATTGTGTTCCACTTTGCCAGCCCCTCCATTCTTGGTAATGGTTATAGACCAGTGTTGAAGATCACAGAATTGCAGTGTCTCAGGTACTTCATTTGATTATGATGCGCAAAGTTATCTGCTGGCTTTAAATGTTGTTTAAAATGTTTTTATTTTTTCCCTTCCTGTTCTAGGTTTTGACACCTGACGAGCTTAAGGCAGCAAAAGAGGCTGTTGCATTTGGCTGTATTAAGTATGCTGACCTTTCTCACAATAGGACTAATGACTATGTCTTCTCCTTCGACAAGATGTTGGATGACAGGGGGAACACAGCAGCCTATTTGCTGTACGCTTTCACTAGAATCAGGTGAGACAACTCTGGGGAAAAGTTACTCTTTATAGGATGCAGTAATGTTTGTGAGCGTACTGGTCCAGATCCTCACATTGTTCAAATGCTCAGTGTCAGTGAGCAACTCAATGGAACAGCAGTTTGTATTATTACTGTGTTGTGCCACAACAGTGGTAGAATGTGCAGCTATGTCAATGTTAGAGAACAGTATTGCGTTCTTGGTAACCCCAAAATCAAAATGCTTTTTGAGAGAGGGAAACCAAATCATTCCCCAGAGGAAAGAAAAATATTAAGTTGCCTTGTCACACCTCTTTGCAGCCTGTATTAGCAAAGGCTGGTGTGTGGCACAAGGGGACCTAAAAATGAAGACACAATTGCCATAAAATGGGGGAGGGGGATGCAAACCTTTTCTTGCTTGGCAATTTAAGAAGTGGAACGTTCTCTGCCACCAGTTTACTACTTGCAAGCTAAATCGGAAAACATGTTAATGATCAATTGATGGCTGTAATCTTATGGATGAAATCATTTTATGTCTTTTTTAAAACAGGAAAATACAATAGCATTTGAAGCTTCAGTACCTAGTTTGTGCCACTAGAGGTTCCCAGCAAGCTGTAGAAAAGCTAGTCATCACTGGTCTGTACCATGAGCTGGTATTGTTCAGATACAATTTTTAAAGATATATTTTCATTCCTTTCTGTTCACCCATATGCTACAGAAACTCAGGCAATAAACCACAAACATTTTTCTGAAGGCTAAACTGTTATAAATAGAAACCTAAACTAACCAATTGCAACAGCCCTGCAGACACAACGATACCAGATCCAACTTTTCCCCCACTTTAATCTACACTAATACTATCTCCCTTTTATTTCTGCTTTCTTAGCTATTCTAACTCTTTTAAAATCTATCTTTGTTTCAAGTTATAAACAGAAAATACAACAAGAGCCCATTTGATGCGGCATTTATTTAAACACGTTCTCAGCACATCTTATTTACTCTGGGTCTGGAATATTGTGCGGCTGCAGTACTAGAATTCTGCCACCGGAGACCCCCATTGAACCATGGAAGTCAGTTTTCCATATAGACAGAGACTATTTCGCTCATTGTGTCGGTGTTGGCTCTTTACTAGAGGAGCCAAAAATGAATCCCTTAGTCCTGTATCCTGCCTGTTTCAAATATTTATTCAACTTTGCTTTAAAAGATGTAATAGTAACTCCTCCCTGTATCAAAGCATTTCATGCTCCAACAACCTTTAGTGACAATTTTCAATTAATGACCTCTAGTCACTAACTTCCCAACCAGAGGAAATAGTTTTTTTTCCCCTATTTGCCCTATCCAATCCCTTCATCGTTTTAAAAGCCGCTATTAAATCCCGGCTTTCTCTGCTCCAATAGAAATAGTCCCAGTATCATAACTCTATCTCAGCAAGCTGTAAAAATTGGCTTCCATACCAGAGGGAAGGCATCACGTCTAGTCAGTTTAGCTCAGTTGGTAGCTCTCACTTCTGAGCCAGAAAGTTGTGGGTACAATACCCAATCCAGGATTTGAGCACAGAATCTAAGCTAATACTTCAGTACAGTAATGAGGGAGTGCTGCACTGTCGTACATGCTGCCTTTCAGATGAGACATTAAAGAAAGGCCCCCATCTGCCTGTTCAGACGGATGTAATAGTAACTCCTCCCTGTATCAAATTTACTCAAATTTACCTTGCAAGTTCAAAGTCATTGGACATAAATCAAGATATATGCATAAGTGAGTGGTATTTCTCCCCTCTATGCTTTTACTGCCTTTGCTTGGTAGATCACATAGGTGAAATTAAAATATAGCTAACAGTACTGATCTTTGGTGCACAGAGGATAAATTGTGTTTATGGAAATTAAACTTGTTGCAGTATAGGGTGGAAAGGAGCAGGCTTGTGTTTGATTGCACGCACAGGTAGTTTCTTGATTAATTGGCGGGGGGTGGGGGGGCAGTGAACAGCTAGTTACAGAATGACATTGGTTTGAGAATAGGTCATCTATCAGCAGTTTTTTTGATGGAGCAATAGTAGCGAAAGCCAAAAACCTTTTGGGAGGACCGGTTGGAATGTTGTCTTTCCAGTGTTGACACGGAGGTCTGAATCCAGCCCAGACTTACCATGGAAGTCTTTCCTTTTTCAGGTCCTACATGGAATGAGTTTGGAAATGTCTGGTGGTGTCGTGCACCCCAGAAAATAACAAATCAGCGGGTTTCTCAGTATGCAGTGGATTGATGAAGAAGATGGCAAACTGCAGTTGCAATCTCAATTTAAAATGTGACATTCCTTGCAGGTCCATAACTCGACTTGCAAACATCGATGATGCAACTCTGCGGAAAGCAGCTGCAGAAACAGCCATCCTGCTGAATCATGAGAAGGAATGGAAGTTGGGTAAATGCATTTTGCGATTTCCTGAAATCCTTCACAAAATCCTGGATGACCTATACCTACATACCCTCTGCGACTACCTCTTTGAACTGGCCACAACCTTCACAGAGTTCTATGACAGCTGTTACTGTGTAGAGAAGGACAGGCAGACAGGTGAGTCAAACTGGATTTTTGCACATTACAGTACTTGGTTCTTTGTTGTAAGAGTTCCTGTTTGATTAAAAAAAATGTATTGCCAGAGGACCACAGTAATGAATGTCAGCAAAATGCCTTTCAAATTGTAATGGGAAAGAAAGACTTTTGTAACACCTTTCAAATGCTTAGGCTGTCCCAAAGTGCTTCACAGCCAATGAATTACTTTTTAAAATGTAGTCACTCTTGTGTAGGTAAATGTACGCAGCAAGGTCCCATAAACAGCAATGAGAAAAATGATCAGATAATCGGTTTTGATGGTGAAGGTTGAGTGAGAAATGTTGGCTGGTACAGTGAGAACTCCTCTGCTGCTCTTCGAATAGTGGTGTAGAATATTTTACATCCGTCTGAACAGGCAGATGGGGGCCTTTCTTTAATGTCTCATCTGAAAGGCAGCATGTACGACAGTGCAGCACTCCCTCATTACTGTGCTCAAATCCTGGATTGGGTATTGTACCCACAACTTTCTGGCTCAGAAGTGAGAGCTACCAACTGAGCTAAACTGACTAGACGTGATGCCTTCCCTCTGGTATGGAAGAGATTGGGAACTTGATGTGTGGAGAACTGAAAATGCAAATGTGGGTCTTTAAGTATTATGCACACCAGTATGCTGGACTCTCTTAGATAGCCGGGTTCTTCAGTTTGGAATCTGATATGAAAGTTACTTTAGTTTAAGTATCATCCTTATTTTAAGGTGCCCTATTCAGTAAAATTCTTGTAACACCTGAAATCATATATAAATACGGCTCAACTTAACTTTATTCTGAATCTGGTGGCAGTGTTTCAGACAGATATAACATGTGAATCGCAAAGGAAGACCGAGCACAGTATTGGTCAGCCTAAAGGGAAGCCATTTACTTTGTTTCCTGGACCTACAAGTCATTCGTTGCCCAGAAGTGGGAAACGTCCAGGTCCTTTTGCTCTACAACATAAAAGGAGTTTTTGTTGTAATCAGACAGAAGAGTGAGACTCCTAATCATACTGTCCTTTCAGGACGTAATAAAATACATCAATGTGCGCAGCAAATAAAGGAAGAGATGTTGTATTTTAACTGGGGGTTCAATGGTCCTTTTCTGAATTTGGGAGCTAAGTCACCTTGCTCCTTGCTGGGGAGAGAGTTTTACTCTGCATTTTAGGTACTTTGTGCCAACACTGAATGCCCAAAAGTCTTGTTATTTTCACCAGCATTAACCTCAAAAAAAAATGGGGACGAATTGAAATGTTCAGAATTCTGTGAGATCTTTAAAGGGTCTTGCTAGAAGGACTCTTTGTAGATTGTAGCTGTGGATGTAGACACCACAAGAATCATTAGTTATGGCAACATAACTTGCAATGGCTAATTGCAGATCAGATGTTGACTCACTATGCCTTCTTTTAATGTACATTTTTAAGGACCTAAATGCACGTCTTTTAAGCCTAATCGTACATCCTGTTCCCTATTTCTTGCATGTGTTCTATTTTTTGTTGTTAATTTTCAACTTGCTCCTAAAAACATTTACAATTCATTCCTGTCTCCTTTTTACTTCAGGTGAAGTTGTCAGAGTGAACATGTGGCGGATGCTGCTGTGTGACGCCACTGCTGCTGTCATGGCAAAGGGTTTTGCTATCCTGGGACTCAAACCTGTTCAGAGGATGTAATTTTATGTTTGAATTCCACCTTGCCTTTTTGTAGCGACTGCTACAGCAGCAAATTTGTGTTGCTGTGTAAAATATATCTGAAATAAAAACCTAAAGTAAAGACCCACGTGTTCATTGTTATGTACATTGGGAGCAGACGGTTCAGCAATTCGACCCTGTTAATTGCTGGAATCACACAGACTTGGAGAAACTATACAAAAGTCCCGATGTTACAGATTTCCCAAAGTACAGTGCACAAGTGGTGATGATGAACTCATTGCAGCACACAAGGGACAAGAGGAACTGCTACCTGCTGGTATTCTGTAGACCTGCATCAGTCTTATGTTTTTCTCACACAGAGCTCTGGAAAGTGTTTTTTTGTTATAAATTTGGCAGCCCTTTCACATCTTTTTGGATGTTGTAGAGGGTGGAGTGTAGCAGTTACACAACTACCTTATTTTCAGATGTGTAAGTACCATAAGAAATAGGAGCAGGAGTCGGCCATTTGGCCCCTCGAGCCTGCTCCGCCATTTAATGAGATCATGGCTGATCTGATCTTGGGCTCAGCTCCATTTCCCTGCCCGCTCCCCATAACCCATCACTCCCTTATTGTTCAAAAATCTGTCTATCTCCACCTTAAATATATTCAATGACCCAGCCTCCAGAGCTCTCTGGGGCAGAGAATTCCACAGATTCACGACCCTCATCTCAGTTTTAAATGGGCAACCCCTTATTCTGAAACTATGCCCCCTAGTTCTAGATTCCCCTATGAGGCGAAACATCCTCCCTGCAACGCCACCTCAGAATCTTATATGTTTCAATAAGATCACCTCTCATTTTTCTAAACTCCAATGAGTATAGGCACAACCTGCTCTTCATAAGTCAACCCCTTCATCTCAGGAATCAACCTCGTGAACCTTCTCTGAACTGCATCCAATGCAAGTAGATCCCTCCTTAAATAAGGAGACCAAAACTGTATGGTTGTAGTAGGACTTCCCTGCTTTTATACTCCAACCCCCTTGCAATGAAGGCCAACATTCCATCATGTTTATCAGCCATTTTTCCACATGAAACCAAAGCCATCGCTTGCTAGCAGCACTGAGTAACTTGTTCACTGAAATCCAGAATCCCCACAGTGCAGATAGAGGCCATTTCGGCCCATCGAGCCTGCACATATCCCACCCTATCCCCGTAACCCCACATATTTAATCCCCCCCTAACACGAAGGGTCAATTTTATAGCCAAATCAACCTAACCCGCACATCTTTGGACTGTGGGAGGAAACCGGAGCACCCGGAGGAAACCCACGCAGACACGGGGAGAATGTGCAAACTCCACACAGACAGTCACCCGAGGCCGGATTCGAACCCGGGTCCCTGGCGCTGTGGAGGCAACAGTGCTAACCACTATGCCACCGTGTTGCCAAATCTAGAAAGCCCATTGGTGACAGTTTCTGCACGTAAATATTTTTGTTCTTTAGAAATGCCTGTCAAAATTCCAGAAAAATGGAGTACAGCCCTGGTTCACGGTGCAATGAAACACAAGCCTATGGTCCAATCTCACATTGAAAGCAAACTGATTGCTGGCACTTTATTTCTAACGTCCTGTTGTACAGTATGATTCGATTGGAGGTCTTTGAGTAAGCTAGAAAATAAACTGCAGGCGGGTGAGGGTTATGTGCAGTCCCAAGAGACAAATGTAGCAAACTGGACTACATTTCACAGTACAAGGGAAACAAGATACAGGCAGCTGCTTCTGTCATTACATATTTAATAAGTAGGATAGTAAACTGATGGCCATTCTGAATGCGTTTACGATGTAGTAAATATATTTACATCAATGAAAGTACAAAATGTCTAGATGTACATAAATAGATAAAATTGTAATTTGATTCTTAATCTTGGCATGAAGTAATAAAATCAGAAATAATACACTTTAAACATAAATATCTGCAGTTAATTTTTTTGGCCAATCCAGCATCTTGAAAGACAGGTCTTATACCAAGGTTCAGCAGCTTGCATAGAAGTCAAAATGATTGACAGTTCAATATCCATGAACTTCCTGTCAGGGGAACTATCTTGCACATCTTTAGCGAGTGAAACAACATAAAACATGTAGAAATTTTGAGTCAAACTTGTTGCAAGGAATATTAATTGAACCATCTGCACAATTAGTGATTCAATTAGTTTACACCTGGTCCTACTAAAACACATTCTGCTTAATCTGAATTTTATTTTACTTTCCAATCTTTCTACCAACCACCATCTATGAAGCTGACTGGCCAGTATTATTTCAAACTAGGCCATCATGCATTTGCCATATTTTTAAGACTGGAGCAGGGAAACAATTGGGGAAAGTTTAACTTTTTAAAACAGGCAATATCACATCAAGTTAAAATGACCCCAAATGTACTATTGATCGGTTAAACACCAGCAGAGCACAGAACCAGGCAGCCACAGTGGATTAGATACAGGGTATTTGTCAAACAATTGGAAAAAAAATACATTCAGGCTTCTCCTTTGATACCTTGCCTGAATGCTGTGGTTCTAGTTACAAATTCCACAACAATTTTCACATATAGCTAAAACAGGAGAGGAAGACCATTTCTGCCCCTCGCTCTTCGACTTTTTTGTCTCACCACCAAGTGGCCATTGTGATCGCTCTAGCTGGTACAAAAGTAAAGCAATTCAACACATTTCCTATACAGTAGAGAACGAGAGCAGAAGCAAGACCTCCAAGATATAAACAAGTAACCAGACTATCAAAAGTCATACAATTTAGAAGCTTAAACAAACATTTTGGAAAATTCTTGTTTCAGTAAAGAAAGTCAAATGCCCTGCGAAATTGGATCAGTCCGTTCCAATGCAATTCTCATTATTTTAATTTGACCCATTAACTTCCTCTTCACAGTTGAAATTTGTTCCTTCCCCCAATCTTACTCAAAAGCTTGCTTATTTTGATAAACTGTTATATTAACACTTTTTTCTCATTGATGTGTCGATTTCCATCATTCTCTGTTTCATTTCCTGTTATTCAATACTGTTTTAGAATTTAATTTTAAATATTATGCCATTAACTTGAGGAAACAGACAGCGAGCGTGATCCGTTCACTTTAGGCATTATTGCAGATGCAGTTTGCCAAGACATTGGTGATATATATGGGGTAACTATCTCGAAGGAAAAACCAAGTCTTCATATTGCTATTAGAAGTTGCACTGCAAGGTTAAACTTGGTTCTGTGCAGTTTCTGTGCCCATATCATTGAGGTCTGCATATGTTCCATGAGATAGTGATAGCTTTTGAATTTAAAAAAAACTAGGACACTGAGCCCATCATTGCTCACACAAAATTTAGTCAAGATAAAAAGGGGAAAAGAATGAAGTTAATACAGTTAGATTAGCTGACCCTTCACCCACTGCCATCCTCCCTATTCACACAGAACGAAAGAAGGATTTGTCTCATTGGCTCCGCAACAAGCCCACAGTGGGTATAAATCTGCAACACGAATGTGCATTTGCCAATTTCACGGGGAGGGGGTCATAATTTTACATAATCAGGTTAAGACGTTACAGGGTATAGTTGACCTTTTGTATTTAAGAGGCACATAATTAGAAGATTATAAATTGAGGAAAATCATATTTTGCAAGTAAATACCATTGCTCTTTGTATTTTGTTGACAGAGGTTAAAAAAAATCCTAAACCAACCTAGCGCAGGCACCCTTCTCAGTAAAGCCTGTTGAGAAGGCAGAGACCCTGAAAGGAAAGTTATAAGCACCTTTGCATGGCGTGGAGGACAAGAGTGTTCCTCTGAGTCCTATAATGAAAGTCTGGGCTTCTGCTGTTACGGGCGGCTCCCTTTCCCACCGATGAGACCACACCAAACCCTCTTACTTGCATGGTGGCAGGCTGTCTTCACCTATCTGAAACTAGCCAGCTGCTCATTCCACCAGTTTGCGGGTGGGCAGCTTGCCGGCAGGACGTTAGGCTTGGTTGTTACTTTCGGCCGGCCTCCCATGGCTTCCTGTACAGCAGTTAAAATTCCCCTTTAGATTAAAATTCCCCTTTAGATGTCAAAATATATTGAGGAAATGCTTGTAAATGGGAAAATACGACTTGTAGGCATTTGGCCAGATTCAAAGATAATTTAGACAGCAACATTCATGATCAACATACTCCAACCAGTAGCAGTTGTTGGTTCATGCTTTCTTAAAATGAATTCCAAGCATCTCTTTCTCCAACCACCCCCCCACCCCACCCACCAAATCATAAGCAGAGTAAATTTGCTTGGGGCTCTTTCCCCTCTCCAGCCCTCCCCCTCCAGTCATTACCATTGCAGTTGCAGGCCTTTCTTCCAGTTGCTGATGAACGGCACTTAAAAACACTCTGTTGGGTTGGTCAAAACACTCATTGTACAATTAAACTGCATGACCATTTCAAATTTTTGTTTCTCGTAATTCAGCGTCAGTTGCTGTGAAGGAATCTCTAATCTTGAGGAGTTCAGCAGCACAGCGATAGCCAAATACTTTGTTGTACCATTCTGGAGTTCGTCCTCTGCAAGAAACCAGAGCGCCAGAATGAGCGAGTGAAGCTGTGTATTCTGACTCTCAGTAATTTCTAGAGTTATTCTACAACAACAACAACAACTTGCAATTATACAGCACTTTTAATGTAGTAAAACATTGCAAGCTTTTAGGGTATGGTACTAACGAACATTTTAGTGAAGGTGCTGCAAACTATTGTTGGTATGTATGCCCATTTTTCATTTGGAAGGGAGAGATTTACAGAGACCATTTGCCATTTCTTGCTTAAAAATGCTTTTTTTAATTAAACATAGTTAAAAGTACAAAATATGTTTTGTCAACTTTAAGTGGCAACAGACTGAATCTGCCACAACTTTGTCCAGCCAATACACATGGCTCTTAGTAGCAATGAAGCTCACCAGCAACATTTTTAAGGCGATGGGGTCAGGGAGCAGTCAGCACAGGGATATTTTGGTAACTCCCATTGTTTTACATCCAGGGACAATTTAACTTGGCAATAGATATGCCATGCTTTGGTCATAGCCAATTAAAAGATAAATTAAAATTCCAGTTGCCTAATTGGTGACATTCAATCTAAGAAGTAGGGGCTCCAATGCCGGATTAAGTTGCTATGGATGTACAGATCATAATGGCCCAAAAATTCGGCCCTTCCCGGAGGAGTACGGACTGCGTACTCACCCGTATTGCTTCCCGAAGTGCCGGTTTCCTGCATGCACTGTATGGTGAAGGGAGCGGGTCATAGGTGAACCGCGTGCGCGCTAGAGGCTGCGCGCACGCAGCAAACTTAGATATTTTTTCAGGTTTCTACGCGAGGTTAAGTATTGAAGATACTACGCTAATGAAAAGGAGGCGTAAGACCTGTTTTGAACAAGGTAAGTGGTTAATTAAGTATAATTTTAAATTTTTTTCAACAGGTTTATCTTTTTTAGATACTTTATAGAAAGGTAAGTTTATTTTTATAACTTAAAAAGTATTTAAATTTTTTCAAAAATTTAAATTTTTGTTTAAAGTGGTTAATTTATTTAACTATAGTTATTTTATAAATGTGATGGTTTTTTAAAAAAAAATATTTTAAGTTTAGCTGTTCTTTTGGGGCCGATTTCAATTCACAGATTTGACAGGTCTGTCAAATCTATGAATGAAAGATGGTCTGCTGCCATTGGCTCTCCATGGCCCATGTGATCCTAGGGGTCGCATCGCACTAACTGCGCCCCTGGAACACGCAAGCACTGCGCGCCGGCTCTTGGGAGAGGCCCAGGACCCGAAGTTCCCGTGGGCCCAAAACACAACGGCAGGCGTGGTAGGTAAGAGCGCACGCGATCCTTACCCCCGTGGCAAGCCGGAGAGGTGAATTTCTGGGCCATCATCTCAGTGAAATAGTGCTCCACATTGAGGTTTGTGTTGCAAGCTATTTGCTATGTACAAAAATCACAGAGATGGATACTGAGCATCACAGTCCCTGTTAGTACTTTGTACACCCGTTTTAAATTAATACATCTCCTCTCTCACCATGAACAACACTTGTATACATATTAAAATTCATAGAATATAAACACTGTAATCAATCATATAAAATCTAGTAATTTTTTTTAGTAAAATTGTTACACATTAAAGGAAAGGAGCTCCCTTAGAATCTCTTAATAGCTTATCAGCACTTGGTTACCTCTCTTTGAACCCTTTTCATTTACCTGGTGTCTATTCGACAGATGTGAGAGAGCTTGGATTTTGATGGTCCGGCTGGTTCGATGAGATATTGGGACGTGATCACATTTGCTTGGACTCCTTGTAAAGGAACTTCTTTGGCATCCACAAAGGTGGCAGCTAACACACACATTCCTGTTAGAGAGTCTGTCTGCCAAATCCTGGATGAAAATAAAAGCACAGTTAAAACACCATTTAGAACTGGCACAGCACGCCAGAATGCAGGCGCTTTATAAACAAATTAATTTATCCCCATTTATATATTTGATCCTCTAATTCAAAAGATCAGGATACCAGCACAACATTTAAATACTCAATTTTGTTTATACATGTTGTTAACCTCATGACAAGGCACATGCTGTTGCATATCAGTTCAGTGATTGTGTCAGACTTTTACTTTGCTCAGATAATCATACCAAAAATTAAAGGGTTATTTGAGTGATTGGAAACTAAAAAAAAGAATGATTGAATTGAGTCAGGGAAAGAGGTGCTTAAGACGAATGAGTGGGCACTCTGGAATTCTTTAGGAATTCCCACAGATAGTGTCCTTATGTTTTATTCATATCACATCAGAGAAGCTTTGTACATTGTTCTTATTAGCTTTCTTGCTTTGGAACACATGTGGTGGTACTTTTGAGAGCAATGTATTCAAAGTGCTTTTATCCTTTCCAATTCATTTGCTTGGATTTCTTTACTGTTTCTTATTGAATTGAATAGCCTGGGCTGCAGACTACTATTGCTAGCAAGTACTTTAAATAAATGTGCTGTTCTTATCTGCTGACTTCACATTGAATGAATTCCCAGTTTAAAAAAAATACTGAGCTAAGGGGGAACAATATTTGAAGTATGTCACAGCAAGTACTGTGCAACATCTGCAGCCATTTTCCCCTAGAACTGCATCACCTCAATATTGTATATCGATCCAAGATGTATGGCAGAGTTTTACACACTACTTGTCCCAGCCATGGAATCCAGATGGTGCCAGGACCATAGAATCATAGAATGGTTACAGCACAGAAGGAGGCCATTTGGCCCGTTGAGTCAGTGCCGGCTTTCTGCAAGAGCTCTTCAGCTAGTCCCAATTCCCTGCCCTTTCCCCGTAGCCCTGCAAATTTTCAGGTACTTATCCAATTCCCTTTTGAAAGCCACAATTCGATTCTGCCTCCACCACCCTCTCAGGCAGTGCATTCCAGATCCTAACCACTCGCTGCGTAAAAAAGATTTTCCTCATGTCGCCTTTGGTTCTTCTGCCAATCAGCTTAAATCCGTTTCCTCTGGCTCTCGACCCTTCTCCCAACAGGAACAGTTTCTCTCTATCCACTCTGTCGAGCCCCCTCATGATTTTGAACACCTCTATCAAATCCCCTCTCAACCTTCTCTGCTCTAAGTAGAACAACCGCAGCTGTTCCAGTCTATCTACGTAACTGACTTCCCTCATCCCTGGAACCAATCTTTTAACTCTTTTCTGCATCCTCTCTAACTTGTAACTCTGTCCCTTATACACAAATGTTCCAATGCAGATTTAACTATCACCTCCTGTCCCAGGGTTGTTGCAGAATGCAGTGGCCTGTGGGAAGACTGTAGGCTTGCTCCATTGTAAATGGCATGGCAAATACTGCAGATCTTTTTGTTGTTATGCTGTCAATAACTAATGATTCAAATTTTGTGGAATCTCCTTCATCATTGCAGTTGCCGGTGGCTGAACCTTCACCCAGTACACATCGGAGCAGATCAAAATAGAAGTCAAGGGAAGGTAACAAACAGACAGACAAAACTGTTGCTTGTGCGGTAAACAATGACACAAAATCAGGTCTTCCATGACAGCACTGCCTGCAGCTCTGAAGTCCGAGCAGAGGATTCTCTCTCTGAGGAAACTACTGAAATACATACTTTTAAAATAGGGTCAGCGCAAGTTTTAAGCTTACCTCAAAACAGTGTAATCTCTGGCTGGGTGCGGGAATGTACTACTGGTGGTGTAATGATATATTTCAGACTCATCATCCAGCGTTTCAATGACCTTTGACTGAAGGAGGTCTTTTTCCCAAAGGTGATGCTCCCTAAGCAAATGCTTCAGGATCTCCCCTGGTGGCTTTTCCACCTCAATGGACACTTTCCACAGCCGCAAGGGATGGTCATCATCAACCTGAAAATATAGATCAATGAAAGTGAGTCATTCCAACTTGAAGTTCGTCAACGTCAAACGTTGTCATTAAATCTGTACCTCTGAGCCACATATCAGCATTAATGTTTTTGACTCTGATCAGGAAACTCCCTTTCTTGATCTCCAGTCTGTGCTGGGTTAGTTCATCTCAAGCAGGGTAGCAGTATGGGACACAGTATCACTGGTTTAGGTAAAGGAATATCACAGATTTCCTGCTCCTAATCTCTATATATCACCTGGAAGTGCACATGTATAAATGTCAGATGAGGTCAGGATCGAGCTCAGCCCTCCAGAATCAGATACTTCTAGGACCTGGGACTGAATCCAGTCAAGACTGATAGGATGGAAGGCAGGAGAAATTAAGAGACAAAAGAGACTTATCCTATCACAGACCTTCCCTTTTGTACTTTCCTCCCCTCCCCCCCCTCTCCCTGCCCCCGCACTTGCTTAAAAACCTGTTAAATCTCCAGCTTTTTCCAGTTCTGACGAAGGGTCATCGACCTGAAACGTTAACTCTGTTTCTCTCTCCACAAATGCTGCCTGACCTGCTGAGTGTTTCCAGCATTTTCTGTTTTTATTTCAGATTTCCAGCATCCGCAGTATTTTGCTTTTGTGTTAGGAGCTTTGAAGCCAACAGACTTATCCTAAGTGAAGCGAGCCCAAAGCATTCTTAACCAAAGTGGCTGTAACTCGGTATAAATTGACAATTTACTCCACGAGACCACAAGTATTGTCTGTTTTGGGATGTGAATGGTATACTCATGCAGTAGGGGTGCAGCAGAGGTTGGTTTAAGCCAACGTTGCATGGTCAGAACAGTTAACTTTAACTCCTGACCTGGGATTATTTAAGGATGCCTTAAAGCAGGATAAAATTATTAAACTTATATTTTTTACATAAACTGAAAGAACTGAAATAGGCACAGTTGTCATAAATTATGTTTCCCAACCTAAAGGGCCAAGGCACCCAGTATCTTTTTAAGTGGCATGAATTATTAAGACATTTCACAGTGGAAGTTAATATCAGAATTACCCGGTTTGTGCACTCATACTGCTGACCTTCATTTGTTTGGCTACTGGATTCACATCTAATCACAAAGTTAAAAGCCAGGTGAGGTGGCAAAGGCCAACATTGCAAGAGTAGACACATTTTACTGAAAACAGTTTCAACAAAAACACTGCTAATGGTGCTTAAAAATAGTGTGAACACAGGACTTGTGAAGTCAATCAATCCATTGCGACACCGTTCAGGTGAAGGAATAATAAAAGGCAATTATTTTGCAGCACTGTTGTAAGAGAATTAAACAGCCCACCACAGATTAATACGAAAATGTCAAACAGCTATTGCCTCCACAAATAAGGCTGAGCAGATAACTCCACAATTATTTCACAAGTGGCTGAAAGCCACCTCACAAATGGAAATATTTTGAGTGACACTACCTGCATCATCAAAAGTCATCATACCGTCTCTTACGATGTCTTTTCCTACTTATAACATATTCTAATTTTCTTTTTAAAGAAGGACTTTTTAAAAGTTAAGTACAGGAAACTCTCTTTTAACCGGCACCCAAATAACCGGAAATCTCTCTTAACCGGCAAAATTCTTGAGTAGGTAACCGGGGTTTTCCTTCATCTCTCCTTTAAAAATAACTTTAAAAAAAACCCCGAGGCATTTGCCTTGTATCGGAGCATGTAGATTGGGAGGGGAATGTGCAGCCCGGGTAGGCAGCGGACACGACAGATAGTCAGCTGGCAGTCCCCGGGGAGACGGAGCTCCGAATGCAGGCGCATGTCAGTGTGTACGGGGCTGTCGTACGTTGGGAGATATAACTCTCCGTTATCCGGACTTTTTGATTAACCGGCACCACGCCGGTCCCGTCGGTGCCGGTTAATAAAGAGTTTCCTGTAATGAATCTGTATGAATTTTTATAAATTCAATTTTTGTGATTTTATGCCCGTGAACCTACAGTTTTTGCTTTCATTGATTTTTCTCCACACAATTGTTGTAAATAGATCTAAAGCAAGATTTTGGAGAAAAAAATAATTGGATTTTATTCACAGTTTGAAACTCCAGTTAAATTAACATCCAAAAGGAGTATATACACATTAATGGAAACCCTTAGATTTAAATATGCATTACCAAGGTTCATAGGGTGGATGCGGACGATTCCCAACTGCAATTTCCTCTAGCTAAGCACTGGAAAGACTGAAGCCATCATCATTGGTCCCCTCCACAAACTCTACCATTGCCACCAATTCCATCTCCCTCCCAGTCTCAGGCTTAACCAAACTGTTTGCAACCTTAGCGTCCTATTTGAGCTGAGCTTCCAACTCCACATCCACTCCATCTCAAAGACTACCCAAGTCCACTTCTGTAACATTGCCCGTCTGTGCCGCTACCTCAGCTGATTTTCTGCTGAAACCTTCATCCATGCCTTTGACTCTGGACTCAAAACTATTCCAATGTTCTCCTAGCCAGCCTTCTATCTTTCACCCACTGTAAACTTCAGCTCATCCAAAACTGCTGCCCGTAACCTGTCCTGCTCACCCCATCACGCAAAGGTTGCTCAACGATCTAAATTGGCTCTGTTTCCTCAACATCTCAAATTTAAAATTCTGATCTTCATGTTTAAATCCCTTCATGGCCATGCGCCCTGTCTCTATAATCACCTCGAGTCATACAATCTCCTTCCAAAACTTTCTATTCCTTTGACTATGCCTTGTGCATTTATCTGCCTCGCCTCACATTTGCCAACCATACCTTTAGCCCCACATTCTGGAATTCTCTCGCATAACCCACCACTGCCTCTGCACTCCCCTATCCTCCTTTAAGGCCATCCTTAAAACGCACCACTTTGACCAAACTTTTGGTCACCTAACTCTAATATCTCCATTTTTTGGCTCCGCGTCCATTTTCTGATTCCACCTCTGTGAAGCGCTTTACGACGTTTACATTAAAAAGGTACTATATAGATAGACTCAAGTTAGTTAGTTACCTTTTTGTATGTGATTTCTGCATGTTCGACACTGGAGCAGCTGATCCAGCCTTTAAATTTCTCCTTCACCTCCTTCAGCTGGCTCTGCAAGGAACTCTGTAGCGCAGCCTTGATATTAAAATACCACTCAGAGTTATTTAGACCATCATCACAGTCAGACTGGAAATCCTGGTTGATGGACAAGCTCTGGCACTGCTCTGCCCATTGTTCAGGAACCTGGAAAAAAGAAAATAATTGCCATTGCCTTACTTCATAAAAGTTAAATTAGTAGGAAGGAGCTCAATGGCAGGAAAGGAAAAGATCAACGGGGAAAGAAAAAAAAATAATTTAATCAAATCATTCTGACTTTCCTCTGTATCCATTTCTAAATAAGTACAGGTAAGTTTAACAAATTGGGCAAAATATTCACCTTGGCAAACATTGAAAGGGCACAGTAAAGCTAGTTGGAAAATTCCACAACTAGTTGACTTCCTGCCATATGGATCCAAAAAAACAGCACCTCCATATACGATGACTCTCAGACCATGAGAGATTCAACCATGGCTTAATTAAGCCTATCATTGCACACCCATATAAGAGGGAGGAAAAACATTATTTACTCAGTGTTCATGCTCCAGTATTAGATAGGAGCTTTTATCAGGCCCGGGGAGCAGGTTTGTTGTTACAAGAAAATGCTCTTACAATCTTCCTGTTACAAGATTTTGCTGTACATTTACTGAACCTTTATTGTGTATTGAGCTAGATTTTGACTTGCATGAATCCATTTCATAGTTTTGAAATTTAAAAAAAATCACAACTCTGGTGTTTTATGAATGAAACATATACGATTCGTAAACATATTTGAGCAAATGATAAACATTAATTAAATTGAGAATGAACTTTACAATCAGAACTGATTAGCAAATGGGTTACAGTTTTCAGAAGGTTATTACCAGGAAGAGTGTTGTGCACTCTGCGATCATGTGGGCCAATCCTTGCGTGGCAGCGAGGTTTTCACTCAGGTCCCTCTGGTCAGGTTTCCCCAGACTGTACTTCCTCTGGCTCACCCTAGATAGATGAGAAAAAATTAACTATCTAAATCACTATCTAGTTAGCTAGTGTTGTTCATTGAGCACAAGCTGCATGTAACATTTATTCCAGGGACACTATCTGGCAACATTCCTCTATTGCAGCATAGCTATCAGGAGACGATAAGCAGCTAGTCTGCAGCCAGGGTTTCTGGATGACTTGGCTTTGAAGTTTTAAAGCCAAGCTTGAGAAATGAAAGAGCAGCTTTATCTGTAATTATAAGTTCAAAGCTGCCCCTCTCCACAGGAGATAAACTAACATTCCCTCTTATGGGTGACTGCATTCAACATGCATTACAGATTGGGACTCAACCAGGCCTGCTGTGTCAGCACATGAACTACAGTCCATTGTACAATCCATTTAGTTGCTGTAATCTTGGGCCAATTGGATAATGTAGCACTCCTGAGTTTATGCAGTGACTGAATTGGGAGATAAATGTCTTTGAAATTAAAAAAAAGAGGTCTGTGATATGGTATAGACTGAGTGGTGATATGGTATTTTATTTTACAATTCTCCCATTCTGCCTGCCCATCCATACCCCATCTGATTTTCCAGTACCTCACAAAGCATCCTAACCTAAAAGGTGGCTCTGTCCCAGGCCCCTGCCAATGCTACACCTTTAGCAGTAATTAGGAGTTGCGCAAGAATGCATCATCCATCCAGCAGGCAATTATCCCTTCCATTTTTTTGAATTCTCTCTCTTTTGGGTAGCATTTGGCCTCTTGCTCATCAAAATCCCAGATAGGGAACAGAGTTGTCAACAACATTAACTTAGTTGGCAATGCAGTTGTGAGCCAGCATGCTGTCGGGATTAAGTTGGGCACATACACTTTATCCCATTGTCCTGCTTTACGCATCTTCCAAACATGCACAGGTGCAGGAATTTCTCTTAT
This sequence comes from Squalus acanthias, assembly GCA_030390025.1. NCBI lineage: Eukaryota > Metazoa > Chordata > Chondrichthyes > Squaliformes > Squalidae > Squalus > Squalus acanthias. The sequence goes on along the minus strand of CM059427.1, from coordinate 178,597,540 downwards.
TTCCACATCTCTCACTAGTCTTTAACCTGTGAGGAGTTAAAGTTCCCTTTAATACAAAGTTTAAAACCTACCTTGAGGTAGTGCTTTCCCTTCTCAGGGTGTTGAGGTGGAAGAGGGATGGAGCCAGGCAGACCGCAAGGTTTGTAGGGGTCATTTGGTTCTCATTGACGCAAGCCACAACATCACAGAGAAAGAAGAGGAGAGTCTGCAGAGCTTCACGATTTTCATCTGGAAGGAGCAGAATGGCCGACTGCACTGCAGAAAGTTGCTGGTCTGTTGGTAGATCTGTAGAAAAGGGCAGAGAAACAAGTCAAAGTAGGATTGACAAATGAGAACAATAAATAGCCATTTCTTGCACTCAGGTAGATCAATCCATCAACTTGACAAAACACAGATTAACCAAAATGTTACTCCTACTTAGATTTATAGAATTTTACAGCACGAAAGGAAGCCATTCAGCCCCATCACACCAATCTGGGGAATGGGATTATATGGGCAGCTCTATTTTTCCCCCATATATTCATCCACTTTCCTTTTAAAAGCTATTATAGATTCTGTTTCCACCACTATTTCTGATAGACTATTCCATGTCCTACAAGCTGTGTAAAAATAATCACCTTTCTTTTTGATGATCTTGTAGGAGTACCCAATTCTTTTTAATTAAAAGTAACCTCCTTAAAACAACAAATATTCAACTGCAATGTGGAAATTAATCTGTTTTATGGTCTTTTAGATGAGAAAGCGCACAACTAGCTTATTAACTGAATGCAGTGTGTTGTAAAATGGGCTGCATGAATAATTTTGTACCTCCCTCCAAGATGCCTAGCTCACCAAGTTAAAGATTTCCTTATGGCGTGAGGATCACTAGAAGATATCAAGGGATATGGAGAAAAGCGGCTAAATGGAGTTGAGGTACAGATCAGCTATGATCTAATAGAACGGCAGAACATGGCTTAAGGGGCTGAATGCCCTACTCCTGGTCCTATGTTAATTGAATCTTTAACACTGTTTCAGCATTTGAGAACCCTGCAGAAGTAGAAATCAAGAAAATGCATCTCTCCATCTGCTTTCTCATAATACAATCATTTAGAACACATTCAAAAAATGATGGCTGAAAGAAGCCAAGTGTTGAGACAGATTACATTATTCCATTTCAAGGGAAGGCTAAAGGTCTCCTCATTGGCTTTGTGTACAGATGAAATGAGATCTGGCAATTGAAATCTAGTCGATAGTTGAAAACGGGAATAGCATGAAATAGCCTGAATGCCACATCTGGCTCAACAGGAACATGCAACTTTTATAAAGGGAGGGATTGCATTAGTGTTGTATTGTAAAAAGAAACATCTGGCTATTCGAATCACTTCTAAAAATCGGGCTGCAAACAGCCGATACCGAGGAGTTGGTGACTCTATAGCACGAGTTGCACTTACACTGATATATATGAAGGAATGATTCGCAGAGCTTGGTGGTCAACAAGGGTTCAGGTAGGTCTCGGAAATACTGCTTCACCATGTCAGCTACATCAAATGCAGATTGGCCTTCATAGCTGACACCGTCCGGACAGCTCTCATTCATTTCTCTCAACGCCTGGATCCTCGATTTTACTCCAGACTTTCTGAATAATCCAACCTAATGTGATGAATAATTTGAAAAATACAATTAACTATCATAGTATTAGAGGAAACAAACTACTTTTTCAAAAGCATATGATCAGCTTTATTATCAGTAACTGACACAAAGATCAAAGTCAACCTGGAGTTAAACATTTCAAACGTGATGCTTCATTTGAACCTTTAGGTGAACCCACTGGAGTTAGAACTACACCAAAGTAGAGGGGGCAGTGTCAGTGATAAGGTTCGATATAAATGTAAGAATTAGCACATAAAAACATATTAATGTGCTTTATTAAAAAGGTAACTCATTATGTAAACACATAACACTGGGGGTAATGTCAATGGAAGTAAAATCCAGGAGAGATGTAAAACTGGCTGGCGATTCGCTATTAACCGTTTTACACTATTACACAAAGTCAAAATTACCCCTACTGTCCTTTCTCATGTGCCGAGTTTGAATCCAGAACATACAGGAGATGAAAGTCTCCTCTGGCTACGGATTATAAGGAATCTCAAATCTGGGACATTCTGGTTTTATATACACAAGAACATAAAACTGGCCACAAATTTGCACTAAATTACCTATTTCACTCAGAGGCACTAGAAAATTGCTTGGTATAGGAAGTGGAATAATTCATAATGGTACATTTGGAGGGAATACTTCCAAGATTGGGGTAAAGACACATCTGGCCTATGCTACATGTGACCAGGGTGCGCGTGATAAAACATTGGGCGACAAAAAGGAACTGGACATCCTTACCTTGATGAGCACAAACATGCATCAAAAAACAACATTTTAAAAGAACTACACTAACCTGATCCAGACATTGGCTCCTGAGAAAATACATGGCCTGCAGAATACTCTTTGGTAGAGGATGTCCTGTACGCTGCACGTTCAGCAGCAATGGAACTCCAAACACCACTCGGTCCTTATAATCAGGTGCCTTTATCTTCCTGATAAACTTGGGCACTGTCCTACAGAATCAGGAAGTCAACAGTTAATGTGATTCTAAATACAACACCTTGTGCCAATTTTAGGATTGAACAGAACATCAAGCATTTTGTATTAAAAAATATATTGAAGTGGGAATATCACTATTATGAATCCTCTTTGAGAGGGCATGTCATGAAGTTTTATGAATGGCACTTAAAGGCTGTTATTCTGTACTAACTGGCTTATAAGCCCCTCATGTTCTGGACTAATAAAGTATTGCCAAACAGTTCTGGAATTTAAGAGGAACTAATTTAAAAAAAAAAATTATTCATGGCAAGGCCAGCATTTATTGCCCATCCCGAATTGCCCTTGAGAAGGTGGTGGTGAGCCACCTTCTTGAACAAAGACACATATCATAGCATTCTTAAGAAATATCAAAAAATTGAAGTGCCATGGAGTTGTCAGGTGCTTCTCCACAAGGAGAAAGGGTAAAATGTATTAACCACAAAATAGAAATTATGAAGACTGATAATTTAAAATGTTTTGATATCATAAGGCACTGACACAATATTCCGTTTTTATATTTAATGCAGTTGTAAATAATTTGGAATGGATCAAAAGATGCCAGTGGATAATCTATAAATAGATGCAATGAAATGGAGATACAATCCTCGAGTAACAGATAGCAAATGTTTTTTCAAATACTGCAGAAACGCAGTGCCACATCATGGGGTACGGCTTTGATCTTTAAAGAAACACTATTCTGTAGTAATTACATCAAAAACACTCTTGCAACCTTCAATCAATGTAATTTTGACATTGTTTTTAAATGCTTTGGAATTGGTTTCATTTCAGGTGACGCTGTAACATACATAAAAGTGGTAAATGGTAGGGACCAACTAACCAGCTTTCATTTAATCTAGGGATGCAGAGGACATCAATAAGACACTCGAGTTGTACTCTTGTGAATTATAATGTTTATTGAACCAAGATTAAATGATATCCATGTTATCCACCCACAATTATCCCTGTTTCTAAATATATACATATTGCATTAATGCCTACCAGTTCCAGCCTTGCCTGCTGGAGGGTGAGTATTTGTCCATTAGGGTAGTGAGCTTCAGGAGAGCCAGTTTCTGCAAGAGGTTGAGCTGGGCAGCAGACTGGCTGTCAATCTGTAGATGTAGATTCTGAGGATTCAAGTTCTGCTCACTGGGCCAACATAACCTCTGCCGCCTGCAACATAAAACATCATCAGTCTGGCAATCCAAGTTTCTACCAGCTAGGTGTAAAAATTATACTCTTCTCCCAATAAAGGTAGGCTGCCAAAAAAGATTTTGCTTTGGGCGCAAATTGCACTGGTTAGATTACCAGTTCAAGTTTCCGCTAAAATGCATTAACATAATCACAAACGTAAAATCTTCCATGAACCAACCCAATTAATGATCTAGACGAGGGAACTAGATGTAATATCTCCAAGTTTGCAGATGACACAAAGTTGGGTGGGCATGTGTGTTGTGAGGAGGATGCAGAGAAACTCCAGTATGATTTGGACAAGTTGGGTGATTGGGCAGATGCAGTATAATGTGGATAAATGCGAGGTTATCCACTTTGGTGGCAAAATTAGGAAGGCAGATTATTATCTGAACGGCAATAGATTGGGAAAAGGGGAAGTGCAACGAGACCTGGGAGTCCTTGTGCACCAGTCGCTGAAGGTAAGCATGCAGGTGCAGCAGGCGGTTAAGAAGGCAAATGGTATGTTGGCCTTCATAGTGAGAGGATTCGAGTACAGGAGCAAGGATGTCTTGCTGCAGTTGTACAAGGCCTTGGTGAGACCACACCTTGAGTATTGTGTGCAGTTTTGGTCGCCTTATCTGAGGAAGGATGTTCTTGCCATGGAGGGAGTGCAGCGAAGATTTACCAGACTGATACCTGGGATGGCAGGAATGACGTATGAAGAGAGATTGGGACGATTGGGCTTGTATTCGCTAGAGTTTAGAAGAATGAGAGGGGATCTCATTGAAACTTATAAAATTCTAACAGGACTAGACAGACTAGATGCAGGAAGGATGTTCCCGATGGCGGGGGAGTCCAGAACCAGGGGTCACAGTCTAAGGATAAGGGGTAAGCCATTTAGGACTGAGATGAGGAGGAATTTCTTCACCCAGAGAGTGGTGAACCTATGGAATTCTCTACCACAGAAGGCAGTTGAGGCCAATTCATTAAATATATTCAAGAAGGAGTTAGATATATTTCTTAAGGCTAAAGGGATCAAGGGATATGGGGAGAAAGCAGGGACAGGGTACTGAATTTGGATGATCAGCCATGATCTCATTAAAATGGCGGAGCAGGCTCGAGGGGTCGAATGGCCTACTCCTGCTCCTATCTTCTATGTTTCTATGGTTAGTGTAATAGAACGTAATTGGTTTTTTTACTTTGCATTAAAAAACCTGGTGCAGTTTAATTAATAGAGCTGAAAATGGGTTTATCACAAAAAAATTTAAATTTTTTGAGCAGTGTCTAGGCCACCACCTACGTGTAACCTGATTTTAAAATCACTGAGAATGTTTTGAAAACTATACTGAATCATTTACTCGTTTCAATGGTGTACATTGATCAGATTTAGTAAATTAAATATTTTTTTAATGTTAAAAACTTTTAAAATGTGCCTACTAGTGCCTGTGCGCCCAAGAAAACAAGCTCAATTTGAGCGTACCAAGCGTATAGGACTCTGTACACACTTGAAATTCTCAGCCATTTTCAGCAAGACTCATTTTTGTGAAAAATTACTAATCATCTTTCTCACTACAAGATAAACAGCTTTATGTATTTACTTTTGCAGGTTTAGAATCTGACTCAGTTTTTCTCATAACATCTCACCTCTGAAAACAGGCTGATCTTGTTTCATGTCATACTGTTACAACAATTTGAAATATCCTTGCAGAATCAGCAGTAAATCATACCGTAGTAATTTTTCTAATGAACTGAAAATCTTCTAAAGTTAGCATTCATATACCACCAGTCTGAAACTGGCATCCATTACACAAAACCTATATTATTCAAAACCAATACTCTTGTGTTTGGATTTTATGCTCAAGGTGAGAGATGTCAATGGTGGAGAGTGGAATGCTTTCCATCTCCCAGGTTAGAAATGGTATGGGTTATAGGTAGGGTAAATTTCATTATCCCAGAAGTGTTTTTAACTGCAATCTCAGCAAAGTGGCTTTCCCACACCAGATGTTCTTGTGCTCGGAGTTCCCTAGCTGCCCGTTGAAGTGGTCTTGACTGTGCACAATCTAAGTGCACTTTTTGACCCTAAGCCAATCTTCAAAGTCCATCACCAAGGGTACTTCAACCTTAAATATTTCCCGTCTCTACCTCTGCATCACCTGCACGACTTAGTCACCTCCTAACATAACTTTTCTAACGTCCTATTCAGCTACCTCCAACTTATCTAGAATTCCAGCACGTACATCAAGTATCACTCACCTGTCACCAGGTCTTCATCAGCTTCCAATTCCTCAATATGTTAATTTCAAATCCTCATTCTTGTCTATAATCCTTCCATCGTCTCATTTCACCTTCTCCTCCAACCCTATAACGCTGCTTGCACAATCTGCTCTTCCAACTTCGGTCTACTGTGCATTCCTTCGGCTACATCAATGACACCAGAACCTGCAGCCATCCTTCCAAGATACTTTGAAATTCTAATATCTATTCTTGCTACATATCTGCCCACCTTCAAAAGCCTCCTTAAAAAGTTACCTCTGACTGTGCCTTTAGCAGCCTCCCCTAAATCCTCTTTCTTTTCTTGCTCAGGTGCAACCCCTACCTCTGAAGCTTTGGGACATCATGATGTTAAGGGTGCTATATAAAGCAAATTGCTGTCATCATTTGAGGCTCCACACTGGGATCATGTATAGAAAATATTTACTCTTTAGTAACCTCTCAAATTCTTTTCAGTTAGGATCAAAGCAGCGGTGAGACTCATCAGTCTGAGCTGGATGCAAACACAAGCCCCAATGATGAAAGGACAGTGTTCTAAACCACATCACCCAGTCTCCTCTAAATCACACACTCTAATTCTAATAGTTTGTAGAGAAGCTGAATTTAATTATCCTGTAGACAGAATTATGTGAAGGATCGGTCATGGAGGATCATAAGAATACAAGAAGTAGGAGCAGCAGTAGGCCATTCAGCCCTTTGAGCTTGCTCCACCATTCAATAAGATCATGGCTGATCTTCTACCTCAACTCTACCTTCCCGCACTCTAATTCTAATAGTTTGTAGAGAAGCTGAATTTAATTATCCTGTAGACAGAATTATGTGAAGGATCGGTCATGGAGGATCATAAGAATACAAGAAGTAGGAGCAGCAGTAGGCCATTCAGCCCTTTGAGCTTGCTCCGCCATTCAATAAGATCATGGCTGATCTTCTACCTCAACTCTACCTTCCCGCACTATCCCCATATCCCTTAATATCCAAAAATCTATCAATCTCTGTCTTCAATATACTCAACGAATGAGCATCCATAGCTCCCTGGGGTAGAGAATTCCAAAGATTCACAACCCTTTGAGTGAAGAAATTTCTCATCTCAGTCCTAAATGGCTGACCCTTTATTCTGAGACTGTGACCCCGAGTTCTAGACTCCCCAGCCAGGGGAAACATCCTCCCAGCATCTAGCCTGTCAAGCCCAGAAAGTCCACGACAGATATAGTCACAAGACGACATAGACTGGATAACTCACGAGTGAGGGAAGTGGAGATTGAGTTATGGTCATGTCATGAATAGAAATGTTGATCTATCCTACTGATATCAAACAACTAAAATAGAAATTGAAATAAAATATTTTTTGAAAACTAGCTCTTCCATTTTCAGACCCCATGGGCTGGATTTTGATACTGGGGCGGGTTGGGGTCGTGTCATCCACTTTTCGTGTTATCCACCCGACTGCAATTGGATGTGGGAGATTGATGTGATTTTCACCTAATTGGGCAATTGAGTTCCAGCATGTGGGAACCCATGAACCAATTAATGTTTTCAGTCTGAAAGTCGCCTCTGATGATGTCATCATTACTGCTGCATTGAAGGTCTTCAGAGGCTGCCTGGCCTTTGCTGTGAGAGGACCTGGATGCAAAATGAGCAGCAGCAGCCCAGAGAGAGAGAGAGAGAGAGAGAGAGAGAGAGAGAGAGACTTTGCTGTGAGCATCAGCAACTCTAGGTCTGCTCCCAGATATTTCTCCTACTACTACTTTGTTGTAATAGTGGACCTGCAGCTGATAGTCAGCTTTCGAAATGTGTTACCGCCAGGTTTCACATTCGTGCTTCAGAACAGGCATGCTTCACGTAGAACAAGGGTTAAAAATCACAAAGGCCTTTCAAAATGGCATTATACAGCCAATTTAGTGCTTGTTAAGGGCCTTGACAGCCTATCCCGCCTCTTAAAGGCGGGACGGAGTCGGGACCAGCAGACACGATTTAATGAAAATTGTGTGGAGGCGGGATGGAGGCGAACTTGTGCCCGCCCGCCAGTTTTCGCAATTTTAACCCCCCACATGCCTCTAAACCCGCCTCCACGGGTCAATGAAAATCCAGCCCCATGTGTGCAAACATTTCTATATGAATTATTCAAAGAATAATTTGAAGTTTTCTAAGCTGTGTTGGATTCACTGCTCAGAAAAGCTCACCAGGGGGGTACCTTATCTTTTTCAATAAGCTTGGCAGTGTAGAAGTGCCTCAGTGTCGTTACCCTTGGGAACTCTCAACTTGATTGCACTAACTGACTCTTTCACTAACCCAAGTCACTCTGCATTACTGCTACCTTTAAAATGCACAAACCAGTCACTGTATCATTACATTACTTCTATATTTAATCTTCTGAGAATATAAATGGTAGATCCAAAACTGTAAGTGTTTTTAAGAGCCTTATTTTACTGCAGACATATGACACAAATCTCAGTTTAGCTAATCACTTGCATATGCACATGGTGTAAATTTGCTAATAGCTGATCACATTGAATATGGGTTGTACAAGGGGGATAAACATACAAAAACAGCCCAAGTTTTTGAAAATGATCACATTGATTGATTGATTCTACTAACTTAGCAGTGATGATGATCACACCAAATAGTTTTTACTATATTGTAAATATAGTGTGAAACCCTTCTGGTCCTTCACGCAATTCCTCGTCAAGGACAATGATCAATAGTTAATACCTGTTAGCATGCGTTAAAGATGAGCCAACTCCAGAGTCTCTCTCATAATGGACTACTGATGGGTCCAATTCACTGGCAGACCTTTCAGCATTATCCAGATTATTAGCTGGTGCTTCCTCATCAACACACCCAAGGTGTTTCTCTATCTCCAGATGGATGTCCTTTGGAGAGGATGGGTAAGGAGAGGTCGAGTCATTTGCAGAATCTGATTCTCCTTCATCAGAAAACTTTTCTGTCCACTTGTTCACTAGTCTTTGGAGGCCATTCACATGCTCCATGACATCATCTAGTTCTGCAAACACATCATCATCAGCTGCATCTGCTACCTCTCCATTGTTCAGGTGAACATGGACCCCTGGGACATTATCATAAATGCTCATTCGATTGTCCAACAAATTATGGGAGTTGTGTCCACTATCTATCTCTTTTGAACTGCTCACCCTACTGTCCCTCCCAAATCTACCCCGACGATAGCCATGGAAACTACCAGTTCTCCAATTTACTGAAGTGTTGTCTATCGGTGATAAAATGTCATGCTGAAGTGCTTTAGGAAATGTTCCTGGTTTGTGACCCTGTGGAATCTGAAAAATAAGATGATCATGTTGACCTTTCTCATTCATATAGTTTTGTTGGCAAGGTGGTGGAGCTGAATTAAAATTCTCCATATACATTCCAGCTCGTTTTCTACCCAAGGTTTGGTTCCGTGTTCTTGGGACAGGGCTGGGTGTGCTCACAGTACTACTGTTTTCTGATTGACTGCTACTGCTACAGGTTTGGGAGGAATAAGATAGACTTTGTCCAAGAAAGGGCTCATCAAGTTCTGCAATGTCAACACAATTGAGATTTCTCAATTTTTCTTCATCAAATCCCTCTTGAAGCACAGGTGCACTGATAAGTGGCCTGAGTTTTGGGTGATTGCCCTTTTTCTGGCTTGAACTTCTTAATCGAAGCCTTTCCATTTTCTTTAACAAACCCTTTCCCTTCGTCTTTGAGCATTTCTTGGTGATCTTTTCATCAATGCTAAAACTCGAAAGCTCATTAGGGGATGGTGGGCCGCTGAAGGAAGAGTCTGCAGAAGGCAATTTAATTGAGGAACACCTCGAGGAACTTCGACTAGTCTCAAAATCTGTAATGTGGGTTTCAGAGTTCTTTGGTAAGCTGATACTATCACTGCCTCCACTGCTGCTGCTGCTGTGAATTGATGACACCTCGTGCTTCTCTCCCATCTCTGGGAACAGGAGATCATCGCTGTCGATGCTCTTCAAAAATGGGCTACCAGGCAAGGAGATATTTTCTGGGTGGAAAAGCTCTAATGTCTCCACACGAGACCATCGCTTGTAGTCCCTTTGAAAAGTCCATTTATTGCTGATGGCACAAGGCTCTTCATCTTCAGAATCATCACTCTGAATGTGGAAAAAGAAAAGAAAAGCAAGAATTGACTCTGCGCAAAGACTGATAAAAACAAATGCCAACACTCAGGGCATGACTCTTTGGTGAATTATTGAATTCCTTCTCATCTATCATGTTTCATCTTTATCATCAGGGCTGGGAGTGAGCAGAGCAAAATTTGCTCACAGTTATATTCAAAGAAAGCTTTAAACAGAATCCTCAACATGTTACATAATTGATTACATAAAATGAACAATAATTTGCATTTATATGGTGTTCTTCACATGCTGGAATTAGTTTGAGTGTTTTCAAATAAGAAGGAAAAATCACTCTATAGGATAAAAGGAAAGATGGAGAAGCTAGAGTGAGGAATTGAAGGTGTGGTTTTGGAAGATGATTTTTTTTTTAAAGGAAGCAGGGCAAGGTAAACAGAACTGGGTAGAGAGTTCCAGAGGGGTGGAAAGTAGAGGTTGGATGATCAGCCGCTGATAGTGGAACAGAGGGAGTTAGGGGTGAGAAATTCAGTGTTAAGAGGAGCAGACAGTGCACGCTGGGATCATGATGCTGGTGTGGGATGAGCCGAAGCCATGGAGAGATTTAAAACAGGAATTTTGACATCAATGTGCTGAGGAATGGGTTGCCAGAAGAACTTGGGCGAGGTCAGCAGTGATGAGGGTGTGGGACTTTGTGTGGGTGAGGACATGGTTTGTGGTGTCTTGGATGAGTTGAAACTTTAAGGGTTGAGGTGGGGAAGCCAGCTAGGAGGGTGTTAGAGACCTTGGATGAAGGCGGCACTGGAAGGAGAGGAGGGCCGCATTGTAGAGATGGAAAAAAAATCAGGTTTTGCTAATGAAGCACGTGTGCAAAGGAAGCTGAGCTCAGGGTCCAGCAGGGTGTAACATTTCACACCTCCTGACAGTTTGAGATGTCAGCCTAGCATGATGAAGGGAGTTGAAGCTAGAAGCAATTAAAAGAAGTGATTTTGGAGTGGGAGAGTACATTTTACACATCTTACAAAGTGAATTACGTAGCTAGCTCACCCCTTAGTCTAACATCAACTAGACATGTAGCTATGGCATTCTTTCCATCCACATCATTTATTAATACACATACCTCTTAAATAGTTGCTTGCTATTGCTTTTAGTTACATCCCTTCAAAAAAGGTACATTGTATTATCCTATGATTTGTAGCTCTCAAAGAATCAGCATGAAGTCATGCCCTTGTGCATATTTTTCAGAGCACCTTATGTAAGAAGCGAGGACTTATCATGGGGAAATGACTAGAAGCACAATGTAGTCTCGTTAAAGGCAGATTGATTTACAGTTACTCATCAAAGGTGCATTTTGCTTGCTAGTAAATCTTTCTTATTTGGAGATCAATATATTGACTGGCCTAATTTATTTATGTATTGAAAAGGAACAGCTATTATTTTCAAGCTATATCTGTACAGTACTTTATAATAAAAATCATGATGCGGAGATGCCGGTGTTGGACTGGGGTGGACAAAAATGAGAAGTCGCACAACACCAGGTTATAGTCCAACAGTTTTATTTGAAATTATGAGCTTTCGGAGCTCTGCTCCTTCTTCAGGTAGGAGCAGCGCTCCGAAAGCTCGTAATTTCAAATAAAACTGTTGGACTATAACCTGGTGTTGTGCGACTTCCCATTTTTATAATAAAAAGTCACAGCTGTGTGTATGTATTTTGGAAGTTTGTGAGGGTTTTCCCTTTTGTGAACAAGGAACTAGAAAACGCCAAAAGCCTAGTTACAATGAGAGTTAAAACTGAACCGAAGAACAGGGCTTTGTGCTCCAAGGAATGTTCTCTTCTAATTAGGATTCTGCAGCAAGGATCAACAATTCTTACAGTACAATTTTGCAACATTGATTTCTATTGTTAGAAAAAAAATCAGATCTCATTGTTGTCTTAGTTTTAATTCCATAAATGGTAGTAGTTCTTGTTCAGACTTTGTTTTGTGTGAAAACTCTATAAAAAAATATAATGTTTGAAGTACAAATAGAGAAATAAAGAAAGAGCGTGAAACTTGAAAGAAACTTGTGGAAGGAGGGGAGTTTTCTGGCATACCTAGAATTTAAAACATTTTCCATGGTGATTAAATTGTGTCATTTTCAGGCTTGACTGTTAATAAAGATGTTTGAAGATTCAAACTAGATTAAGGTAGGACAGAATACTTGTTGGTCCACACCACATTTGGAAATTCCCACTCAAGGGAAATATGTTCCCTTACTTTTTCGGTCCCCCACCCCAACTACACACCACTCCCCAGTGGGAAGGGTAGCCCAGGAACATCTGCCAGATCACCATCAATGATATATCTTATGAAGTGTGTGAGTTCTGTGTTGTTTCACCCTCAGATTTTCCTTCCTCTGAAGGGCTTGGTTGAGATTGGGAACTAACCACATGGAACAATATAATGTTAACCAGTGGTATACCATTCCTGCACAGGATACATTGGTGTACCAATGAGATATATTCATGGACTGCCAGGAGTCGCAATTTCTCATACAGATCATGGATATTTCTTAAGAAATTCTATTCAGTATTTTAAATTCCAAATCATATGGGAAAAATAAAGTGCATGAAGACTGAACTTACCTTCCTCCTCTCTCTACCAATTTCCAATTTCATCATTGCACATTTGTTCAGTGTTTTCAATCGTCTGAAAGAAGTAAATGTCTAAATTAATATATAGGCTATAAAAATATTAAGAAAGTAACCCAGCTCCCTCTGTAGTGTTTTAGTACACACATATATACATACTCATCCAAATCTATTTAATTAGTCTACATACAAGTGCTGTGTGTCTTGATCTACCAAGATTAATGAGGGACATATTATAGATTAAAATCGGAATATGGATAAAGAAAGCTACTCAGCCCATCTTAAATTGGAAAACCTAGTCTCCCCATCACATCTAATTTTCTCTCAAATGATTCCACAGCTTTTGATTCCATATTCTACCATTCCAAATGTTGATTACTCAATATCAATCCTAAATCCACACAAGAAACAACCTGTATTTATATAGCGCCTTTCACACCCTCAGGACGACCCAAAGTGCTTCACAGCCAATGAATTACTTCTGAAGTGTAGTCACTGGTTATGCAAGCAAACCTGGCAGCCAGTTTTGCACACAGCAAGGTCCCACAAACAGCAATGAAATGAATGACCAGAATCGACTTTGTATGTTGGTTGAGGAATGAATGTTGACCAGGATACAGGGAGAACTCCCTGCTCTTCTTCAAAGTTGCTCCATGGCATTTTTTCCATCCACCTCAACAAACAAGATGGAGCCTCAGTTTAACATCTCACCTGAAAGATAGCAGCAGCATTCCTTCAGTATTCAGTATTGAACTCAACTTTCTAAATCAGAATGCTGCAACTGAGCGAGCACTGTAGAGTAAGGGCTGTATCAAGTTTCTCTAATAATGAATTATAAACAATGTGAAAGGTATAGGTTATTATGGGGAAAGAAAGAGAGAAAGAGAGAAAGAAAGAAAGAAAGAAAGAAAGAAAGAAAGAAGAGAAAGAGAGAAAGAGAGAGAAAGAGAGAGAGAGAAAGAAAGAGAAAGAGAGAAAGAAAGAGAGAAAGAAAGAAAGAGAGAAAGAAAGAGAGAGAGAGAAAAAGAAAGAGAGAGAGAGAGAAAAAGAGAGAAAGAAAGAGAGAAAGAGAGAGAAAGAAAGAAAGAAAGAAAGAAAGAAAGAGAGAAAGAGAGAAAGAAAGAGAGAGAAAGAAAGAAAGAGAGAGAGAAAGAAGAGAGAGAAAGAAAGAGAGAGAGAGAGAGAGAGAGAGAGAGAGAAAGAAAGAAAGAAAGAAAGAGCTCTTTACAGCCAATTACTTTAGAAGTGTAGTCACTGTTGTAATGTAGGAAACACAGCAGCCAATTTGTGCACAGCAAGCTCCCACAAACAGCAATGTGATAATAGCAAGAAAAACTGTGTTAGTGATATTGGTTGAGGGATAAATATTGACCAGGACACCAGTGAGAACTCCCCTGTTCTTCTTCAAAATAGTGCCATGGGATCTTTTACATTACCCGAGAGGGCCTCAGTTTAACATCTCATCTGAAAGATGACACCTCCGACAGTGCAGCACTCCCTCAGTTCTGGCACTGGAGTGTCAGCTTAGATTTTTTTTTTTGTGTTCAAGTCACTCAAGTGGAATTTGAACCCACGACCTTCTGACCAAGAGGCGAGAGTGCTACCATTGAGCCACGGCAGATATTAGTGCCAAGTGTGTTTTAGTGAGGGTGTGGGATATCAGGATGATGTTGTGAGGGATGTAAAATTTCCAACAGAAGGTACAGAAAGGGATTTTTTTTTCTCCTGAATTTCATCTTTTCCTGCTGATCCCCACTTTGTTTTATTACGAATCCACATTATAGTCAAATATTACTGGAATTAGTACTGTGCAAATATTATCGGCAATTGGCAGTGGAAACTAATGCCCTGAGGATTACAGAATCTGTGTGTGGCCGTGATTCCCCAGTGGCTTTACTGAAATGTAGAATAATTTTTTTAGGCTTTGGTCATTTTAACTTTTGCCGATTGTGTAAAACTGACGATATCAGATCCCCCACCCGTTGTACACCAAAATGTTAAAATTGGAACCTTTTCTTAAACCGGTTTTACACAGGCTATGGGTCTCAATTTTGTGACAACAGGCGGTGATTACTGTTCTGCTCCTCGCTGAAGATTGGCACTTGATGCTGAATCCCATTTCAATCTCCCAGTACAATGAATCAAATCTTTACTGTGGTGAATTGGGAATTAGCTGAACATTTTTTTTGATAAATTTATATTTTCTACACTGGTCATAATGCCCCACAGCACAGGAGACTGGAGTTACAACCACCCCCTGGCCATCATGACCATAGGATATTTCTGAAGCCAAAATTTTGATGCTTTGATCAAAAAAGATCCAGTTTGAAATTTTATGGGCCGAAAATTGATCCCGGGACGCGAGAGTACGCACTGCGTACTCTCGCGTATTCCCACTCCAATTGCCGGTTTTCTGCATGCCCTGCGCATGCGCTGAAAACCGGCAATTGCTCTTCTGAAAAGGGGGCGGGGCCTGGGTGCATCGCGTGCGCGCTACAGGCTGCGCGCACGCTGTGCACTTCATGCTTTGGACGCGCAGGTAAGTAGGGAAGATTTTGGAAATGTAAAAAGGAGGAGTAAGACCCGCTTTTAAGAAGGTAAGTAGTGAATTAAGTATTTTTTTGAATTTTCTTTTACAGGTATATCTTTTTTAGAGACTTTAAAGACAGGTAAGTTTATTTTTATAACTTTTTAAAAGATTTTAAATTTTTTCAAAAATTTAATTTTTTATTTAAAATGGTTAATTTAATTAACTATACTTATTTTATTAATGTGATGGTTTTTTAAAAAATTTAATTGAGGTTTAGCTGTTATTTTGGGGGGGTGTAAGATTCATAGATTTCACAGCCATGCTGTGAGACTTATGAATGGAAGATGGTGTGCTGCCATTGGCTCTAACTGAGTCACGTGATCCCACAGCTCGCACGAATTCACTACGCCGCTGGGATACGCAAGCCCAGCACAGCTGATGTCTGGAACATCAAGTTCGTGCGAGCTGGATCTGAAAAAGCATAAGCGAGGTGAGACATCGCGGGGAAGGCTTACCCCCGCGGGAACAGAGCGAGATCAATTTCTGGGCCAATATCTACCATTTGGAGAACACAGTTCTGTCAAAGCTTCACATGATCACCAACAGCAGACAGTAAGAACATATCTCTATGCAGTCATTATTTTGGAGTTGCTTTAATCTCTTTCTGAAATCATATTGCATACACTTATGTAATGGCTCCTGTACAGCGTGATTAAATTGATATCTAGATCTATAAAACCACCAATTATCAACATGGAGATAAGCATCTTGATTTAGGCACGGATAAAGACTTATGATGCAAGAATCTTAAGAGTCAGCAAAACATTAGGAGAAAAATACAGCAGTGTGTGGATGCAAATGCTTACATGGGGCCAGTGGCAATAATACTAGCTGCTGTCAGACAGGTAATACTCTTCAGATACTTAAAGTGCTCCAGTTTAATTTATATCAAATTACAGTCCACACATGATATTAAAATCTGTGGCTGAGGTTTCTCATCACAAATAATCACTTTCCAAACTGGACAACGGAGTAGTCCAGAGGTCCCGAGTAGTCCTTTAAACTGCGGCTGGGTCTCTGCTGAACTGGTTCTACTGGTTTTTCAGCTCTGCTGGCTTCTAGCTAGCAGCTGCTGCTTCACTCGCTGTCCGGTGACTCGTTCTACGGGTTTTCAGCTCTGCTGGTCGCTGGCTTGTGGTTTTACTTTTTCTCCGCTGCTTTGATCTACGGTCACCTCCAACTTACGTCATCTTTCTACACCGCTACCGACTCTCATTCCTACAGCAACAACCTCCATCCTCGAACTCGCTACCCTTCAAATAGCTTCTGGACTTCACTCACCTGCTTTGAACAGCGGTTCGTCGATGCTCCGTACTGGCCCCATCCTGCATCTTGGTCTCCCTACTATTGTCTCCAACCTATTCCCTGCTACCAGGAAATATGTATTCCATTAATTACTACATTTAAACAGGCCTATGTAACCTGAGCTTTCCCCGTGTCCATTCGCGCGTGCACTTTCGCTGCTGCTCCGGACCTGAGCCATTCAATACTTTTCCACTTTCCTCCTTTTCTCTCTATCCCTCCCTGACTGCTCTCTCCTGTCATCATGCCTCCTTTCATCTCTCCTCTCTTGGATACTCTGCCCTCCCAAATCCCTACCCCAATCTTTCGACCTTCCTACTCTCCTGCCGCCGTCCCAGGCTTAGATAAGCTTACAGCTTTCCTCTGTGCTTCTCTTGGCATCCTACGAAGGGCCTATCGAGGCACTCGTCGCTAACGCCTTATGAGCAGCAACACCAACTGCCCCATCCTACTCTCTCGCTGACCTTCCCGCCTAGTGCGCCCACTGGGGGCAAATCTTGCCAATCTCCTCCCCATCCAACTCACCTCCACCAGCGCTGACCCTATGGACGCTGGCAATGTGGCAGCCATCACCGACCCTCTCCGCATCTCCCTCCAGAATGTCCGTTCATTTGCGAACAAGGCCCTTGCCATCCAGGAGCTTATCGTGGATGATTGCATTGACATCATGGCCTTGACAGATAACTTGGTTGTGGGGTGATGACACCTTACCCTTAAATGAAGCCTCCCTGCCTGGCTATACCTTCCACCACTTGCCCCGCTCAGACCTCCGTGGTGGCAGTGTGGCTCTCATCACCAAATCACACCTTGGTCTGTCGCCCTACGCCTCCAGCACTTTCTCCTCCTTTGAGCATCTCACATTCCACCCCTCTCATTTAAAATTCTTTGTTCTCTACTGCCCACCCAAGAACCATAAAAATGTTATTACAGCGATATCTTCACTGCTCCCCTCCCTCAGCCTCTGCACTGAACGACTTCTCATCCTTGGTGATTTCAACCTCCATCTCAATTCATCATGCTCTCTCTCCTCTGAGTTCACTAGCCTCCTATCCTCCCTTAATCTCTCCCTCCATGTAAACTCCCCAACCCATATTCACGGTCACCCCCTCGACCCTGCCATCTCTCGTGGCCTCGCCACTCCCATCATGTCAATTGCAGATAAGGCCATCTCTGACCATTTCCTCGTATCGCTCTACACCCACATCCCCCTTCCACCCCCAACCCTACTTCCTTCTGTGTCCGCCCCTGGGAAAAACTCTCTTCCAACTCTCTTACATCTGCTCAACCACACCCTCACCACCACCTTTGATGCCTTAGTCCCTATTAAAACAATTACTCTCTCACCCTGGCCGGTCCCCCTGGTACGGCCCTTATCTTCGCTCCCTTATGTCCAAGGGACACAGACTTAAAAGGATATGGCGGACAATTGGTTTAGCCATTCACTACCAGATCTGGCTGGACCACGTAAAGCACTATCGGGCCCTGCTCTCGTCTGCCACAATTGCTCACTATTCCAGAATCATTCTGGAATGCAAAGATAAACCCCGACTCCTATTCTCTACTGCTAATCGTCTTCTTAAACCCCTCTCCCCTCTTCTCCACCCTCACTTCTGACAACAAGTATGAGGAGCTCATGGGCTTCTTTGTCTACAAGATTGAGACCATCCGTTCAGCTGCCTCTGCCACTTCCCTTCCTTCCCCTAGCCTGCCGGGCCAAACTTCCTCTAAGGTTCCCCCTGCCCTAGACCTGAACTCACATCTTTCTCCAGTTTCTCTCCGATCTCCCCTCATGACCTCGCCATGCTCATCTTGTCCATGAGACCAACTTCCTGCGCCCTCGACCCTATTCCCACCAAACTGCTGACCACCCAACTTCCTTTTCTGGCTCCCATGTTAGCTGACATTCTTAACGGTTCTCTCTCCTCAGGTACTGTCCCCCTCTCCCTCAAATCTGCCGTCATCACCCCTCTCCTCAAAAAAAACAACCCTTGACCCCTCCGTCCTTGCAAACTTCCGCCCCATCTTCAACCTCCCTTTCCTCTCCAAAGTCCTTGAACGTGCTGTCGCCTCCCAAATCCATGCCCATCTTTCCCGCACTTCCATATTTGAATCCCTCCAATCAGGTTTTCGCCCTTGCCACAGTACCGAAACGACTCTCATCAAAGTCACAAATGACATCCTTTGTGACTGTGACAAAGGTAAACTATCCCTCCTCCATCCTTCTTGACTTGTCTACAGCCTTTGACACAGTTGACCACTCCATCCTTCAACGCCTCTCCACCGTCGTCCAGCTGGGTGAGACTGCACTCGCCTGGTTCCATTCTTATCTATCTAATCGTAGCCAGAGAATCACCTGCAATGGCTTCTCTTCCTGCTTCCTCATCGTTACCTCTGGTGTCCCCCAAGGATCTATCCATGGCCCCCTCCTATTTCTCATCTACATGTTGCCCTTTGGCGACATCATCCGAAAACACAGCGTCAATTTCCACATGTGCGCTGACGACACCCAGCTCTACCTCACTACCTCTTCTCTCGACCCCTCCACGGTCTCTAAATTGTCAGACTGCTTGTCGGACATCCAGTTCTGGATGAGCAGAAATTTTCTCCAATTATATATTGGGAAGACCGAAGCCATTGTTTTCGGTCCCCGTCACGAACTCCATTCCCTAGCCATTGACTCCATCCCTCTCCTTAACATCTGTCTGAGGCTGAACCACACTGTTTGCAACCTTGGGTCATATTTGACCCTGAAATGAGCTTCCGACCACATATCCGCAGCATAACAAAGACCGCCTACTTCTACCTCCGTAACATCGCCCGTCTCCGCCCTTGCCTCAGCTCATCCGCTGCGGAAACCCTCATCCATGCCTTTGTTACCTCTAGACTTGACTATTCCAACGCACTCCTGGCTGGCCTCCCACGTTCCACCCTATGTAAACTTGAGGTCATCCAAAACTCAGCTGCCTGTGTCCTAACTCGCACCAAGTCCCGTTCGCCCATCACCCCTGTGCTCGTTGACCTACATTGGCTCCTGGTTGAGCAACGCCTCGATTTCAAAATTCTCATCCTTGTTTTCAAATCCCTCCATAGCCTCGCCCCTCCCTATCTCTAATCTCCTCCAGCCCTACAACCCCCCCCCCTCCCCACTCCCCCTCGAGATATCTTCGCTCCTCGAATTCTGCCCGCTTGAGCATCCCTGATTATAATCGCTCAACTATTGGTGGCTGTGCCTTCTGTTGTCTAGGCCCTACACTCTGGAATTCCCTGCCTAAACCTCCACCTCATTTTCCTCCTTTAAGACGCTCCTTAAAACCTACCTCTTTGACCAAGCTTTTGGTCACCGGCCCTAATTTCTCCTTATGTGGCTCAGTGTCAAATTTTTTGTCTTTTAATACTCCTGTGAAGAGCCTTTTAGTATGTTAAAGGCCCTATATAAATACAAGTTGTTGTGGTTGTTGAACATACCAACTAAGTTAAGTAGCTTAGCAAGCGCAAGTATGCATTACCGCATGATTGAAGAGTCCTCTGTGTGCGAGGATAGGCTTGACAGTGTGCGATTGATGTGCAAGAGCTGTTATACTAACCTGAATATAAATAGATAATTGGTGGATCCAATAATGGAGGATTGAAAATAAAATGTAAAAGGTACATTTTACATGTAGCACTTATGCATTTCTTTACTCAACAGTGCTCTTCCAGATACTTTTGCAGTAAAATACTATTTATAGCATCACATTTAGAATCAGTCTCTAATCTGTGTTGACCACAAAGCCCTGTAATTTCCTGCAATTAACCAGAATTTAGCTATTACATCCCAGTTCCTGCCGGATCTCTCTGCTGTAAATTCTGGGTGGTGCTCAGAACCCGGGATTCCTGACTCTACATAATAATTTACATTGCTCCACAGACCTGAACTAGCTGACAACACACTATGCATCAGTAGTCAGAACAACTAGCACAGGCCTTTTGCAGTACAACAGTAGCTAATGGCAAGACCCAATGCTCAACTGTTTCATTGTGCGTCTTAGGAGTTGGCCATATTTGTGATGCCTGGTATGATGTAAATGTTTTGCTGTGACTTCAAGTATCTCAGTTAATCTGAAGCTCTGCAGATGCCCAATGAGAATTCTAAATAAACTAAAGGAAAAATTCTGATCCTTTGTAGACTACACAGACGTAATGAGCTGTACACTTAGACTGCTGTTTTGTAAGGGCTAGGGTTTTATTAAGAGACAAGCGATTATTGGCAAATGTTTAAAGTAACCAACATTATACATTGGTTAAGGTCTTTACACTAGTTGGGCAACATGTGTTGGGTAGGATTTTTAAACAGCCTTATCTAATTATGGCCATTCAACACAGGCCTAAATTAAAGCCCTGCACTCCATCACATACTGAATTAGAATACAAAGGGGTCTCAAAAATACACGAACCAAGTAGAAAGCAGGTCACGGTCCTGTTAGGTATGATGTTAGACCAATGAGAACACTGATAATAAAAAGGTGATTTGATTATTCAGTCAGGTCTTCCTGGGAAATAATGCATCCAATGAGATCCTGGTATGTATCATAGATCATAGATCCATTAATATGGAGGATAGAAACATAAAATTAGTCTGTAACTTTTGTGAAATGGAAAGTGTTTCCATTTGTGGGATCCAGTTTTAGGTAGAGCACTAATTAGATGCATGGTAAACTGCATTATTCTATCTCAGCAATGCCTTTCAATCTCAGCCTCAGAAGAATATCTCCTGTCACCCAGTGTGATATTTCGGTTTCCTATACCAGCTATCTTCATGGCAATCTCGCACAGAGTGGTTTGTAGGTTTGTTCCATGGACTTGGCCCCTAGGGAACTGGATTGCAAATTCCTGCACCCATTTCATTTAGGATTTTGAGAGAGAGAGAGAGAGAGAGAGAGAGAGACTCTCAAACATTTCATTCAGTCATTCTGAGCTGGATTCGATCCCAGAAGTGCCATGGCAGTGCTCTAACCGGTCATTCCATTTAAAATTTTGTTTATACAAGTAGCTTGTGGAATTTACAGGGTCACAGTCGCATTCAGTGTCATAAAAATAACAATGAGAATTTAACAAAAAATGACATTACATTCATTGAATGATATTTAAGGGGTAATTGCTTGGGCATCTGTGGGAAAAAATTGAGATGACAGACCTTTTTCTATAACAGAGTGATCAACTTGTACCAGGGCAAGTGTCACATGGAAGCCCAACAGCCTCAGGGGAAGGCATCATAGCCAAGCCTGATCCTTGCTGCACACATGCACTTCCAGCAGAGATTGTTGGACAGTGATCAGGAGTGGGAACCCTGGCTTATTTTCCCCTCTCTATGCCAGTGGGCAATTGTAGTAACCTAACTGCTGTCGTAGTTTGAAAATCTGTTAAAAATTCAGGACAAACTGGGGGAATGACCTGGTCTATAATGTCAGCTACTCTCAGAGATGAGCTCTGCAGCATGAAGTTTTTCATTACAGTTTTTATGTTGTTCATCTTTAGTTTTTCTTTAAATTATGACCAATCTGACTTGCAGCACGGTCATGCCACGCATATTATTGCATGCTTTGTATATAAAGAGAGAGGGCTATGGGACAGATAACTCAGAGCCGGCACAGGCACGGTGGGCCGAATGGCCTCCTTCTGTGCTGCAAGATTCTAGGATTCTATAAACAAGGCAGGTAACAAGACAATAACACTCATTTAGTAATGTTGTGCTGACATTGTTAGAGTTGGAAGATTTTCCCCCACCTAGTAAATGTAACTAACTTTAATTGCACATCTTGAAATATGGTATAGTAAGCTGTACTTGGCCATTCCATATTTATAACATTGACCGCCCACCCCCACCGCCCACCCCCAACTTCTAAATCTACATCTCAACATCCATTACAACAATCAACACCTCCTCTTTGGGTATTCTAGCTCCACTTTCTGCATTGTGTAGGAAGAGATGAAAATAACCATTAAAAGAGGCCATCTTTCCTTAGGCTGATTGCCAAGATCCGTACAAACTAGCTGCACGAGTGTCACTGTTCAGTCTATGTTCTAAAACGATGGGACCAAAGCGAGGTCTTACCTGCACAGAGACTCTGTGGCATCCCTGTCTAAAAATTCATGATCATTTTTCACTACTTCAATATCAACAGGAAACTGGGAGGCTGTGAAGAATGAAATGGAAGGGGGTTGATTAAATTGTGCAGAATTCGAATATTAAACCATGATGAACTGTAATATTAAATCACATTGAGGCTTTGAAGCAACAACTTCCTCCTTGGGAGTTTCTTAGTACATAGTCGTATGAGCCAAATGCAGTGATGGATGATGATTCAAATAAGAAAAAGCACGCACAAATTTATCCCATCATTTAATTCCAGTTTATCATCCATATGTGCATCTGTCAACGATTGAAGGGGAGCGGGGAAAACACTTAAAACACAGCGCTTAAAATTGCACAATTTAAAATTGGCTTTCAAGCATTTATTTTGGTATTTTATGGTTAATACTACAGCAATAGAGCTACTCCTGACACTTCTTTTATAGATTTATTACTGAAATATTAGTAATTTTTTTCAGTGTCAGTTGTGTGAGCTGAAAACTAGGGGAAGCAAATGGTCACAACCGCAAACATGAGGTCCCAGAGCCTACATCTAAATCTAAACTCAATCTATATCTAAAAGGACAGGCAACTTAAAATAAAAACGGCTTACCTTCAAATAGCTGGGAATACTGTGGAAATCCAGCAGCTCTCAGCCAGTCACAGGCGTCCTTTGCTTCAATTTCTGAGAGAGAAAGAAGAAAATCAACATTTGCCCCACATAGTACAGCAATACACTATGGCAGTGCACACTGGATAAAAACTTGTACAGTGTTAGCTCCAGTCCATGGTGATGTAAACGGGGCAAGTTGTTTACCCACCAGGGCAGAAGAGCACACATTTCGGAGTAGGACAAGCTGTCTTGGCAAAGGAGGAGCAGCACGATTTATTTCAAAATTCAAAACACATTGTTAAAAAACAACATATGCAGAATCAAAAGTGCTGGCAGGAATTTTGCAACTTTAGCATTCCTGCACATTACCTCTCCAAACTCAGTTTATCTTGATGGGAATTGTGGGCATGCACAAGCAGTGGGTTGCAGCGCCAACCGGGTGCCCCCATTGAGCCACCTTTCCAAGCACTGCCCTACAAGGCCTGTTGCCAACTGGAATCTGAAGGGGATATTAAAACTCGGGTTTCCAGTTCTGCCTCATTGCTTGACATCAATTGGTTGTTTGTCCAGGTTTACTTCCACATTATAAAAGAGACAACAACTCAACTGTTTCTGCAGCTGCCTAGTCTAGTCAAATCTACTGACGAAGAATATCTCCATTTCCTTTGCATGTTTCGGTTCGCTAGTTATCAGTTGCTTACAACTATGGAGATTCTCCTGCAATAAAGCAAAATGTAATCTCTCGATTTCTGTTTAAAGCAATCCGCTGGCTTTGATCTTGCTCAGGGCACATCCACAGGGATGGGAATGATGTGACTCAGCAGATTGTGAAGACACCCCAGCTTATTACTTAAACCAATATTTCAAAACTTATAATGTTCAATGCGTTTTCTACCCACACAATTATGCATAAAAATATAATGACCTGTTTTAAAGCCAAATTTGTGTTACTTTGCTCATTTGTAACGAATATTTCACTGATTATATCATAGGTTCGATCTCAGACATTTTGATTCCCATCAGTGTCTTTCTGCTTTTAAATTTACTAGTTTTCAGAAGTGCCCCACATACCATTGACTAATTGTTTTGAGTGTCATGGTACGATATTGAATAAGTCACACTCTTGCCTGTGCCCAAATAGGGAAAAAAAACTTGCGGATAGTAAATGAATTAAAGTGGTGAATGTATTGTGCGAAGTTTATGGAGAAGCGACAGATGTTTTCTAGTCACATGAACCTCCCCGTCATCTCCCAGTTGAATGTGGGTATGCAGTAGTTGGTGGCTCCGCAGATAGCCGGTTATTCGGGACCTCGAAGAATCCCTTGCCAGCCATCTGCCATCATAATTAAAAAGGTCACGTGGACATTGAACTAGAGGCAGCAGATGGCACCTAATTACTGCATTCTTTTACAGGGTTTAACCAAAATAATTATCTATATGAATAATCAAGATTAGATATAAGGGTTTTCCTGCAATTTAACAAGAACACGATTTAAAGGGACAGCATAAGTTAGAAACCAATTCTGCAATTAAAAAAAAAAATCTTTCCATTTGTCAGTGTCAGAAATAAAAACTTATTTTGTTTAAAAAGAGTAAAAAGTAATTGAGTATTTATTTCAGTTGCTTGACTAATTTAAGGCCATTTAAATTCAGCAGTGAGAGAAATTCTACTGAAAATTGAATAGGGATTTCAATGGGTAATTGTATTACATCATGTGGCACTGAATCATACAGACCAGGAAGGTTCCAGGTTCAACACACTGTCCATGCTGAATTGCAACTGTGACAGTGGTGGAAGTGCTACGTTTAACCTTGGTGTTCATGAGGCAGGCAAGGCTGGTTGTGCGGTTGGGGGGGGGGGGGCGGGGGGAGGCGCTGGTGGAAGGGCCAGTAGTCCTGTTTCTGATCGCTCTCCAGTAACCATACATGCTACAAGTGTGCACAAATGGATACCAAATGAGGATAAATTAGGACTCTACTATGAAGGCATCAGTGAAATAACCCATTAACGCTTACATGAAGGCTCTCACATGAAGAATGCAATGTCAGTTTTAGCCCAAAGAAATTAGATTACAGTTTATAAGCATGAGTTATGTAGAACCACAAGTGTCACAATTGTTGTCCACCCCAAAATAAATCTTTTTTTTAAAACCCCATCTTCTGTCAGATCAGGAGCTGATTTCTAACTCCCCTCCCCCACCAATCAGCAAGAAATGCTTATAACAGTTAAAACAGACTGCTAGACCTTCAAGAATCTAGAACCCTTCAATGGGCAGGTGATCTGTTCCGGATGGTTACCGCCCAGATGGTGAAGTGGAAGATTATTCCCCGGATCACTTCCTGATCCCCTCTCTCCTCTGTAAAATGTACAAAGGTGAGAGGAGATCAGTGCACAATGTGCACTCATCAACGGGCTCGGCACACAGCCGCCTTATTAGGAGAAATTCTGCGGCTTGTGTTTTGCGGATGTTGATCAACAATGCACAGACCTGAAAACACTAAAAGAACTCCTTCTTTGTATATAGAGTAACCATCATTACATCATTGGTACTACTGAGCTGAACACAGTTCTATGACAATTAAAATGCTGCACATTACTGCATTGTTAAATATTTCCAGCTCATTAGATTTATATAGATCTCCAGAATGCATTAAAATAATCATCCTGAAAATAATTTCAAATCTGAAGTTGGAGCATCCGAATACTGAACAATTAAGAATCTAATGTATTGCAAATGAAAGGGGCAGGAAATTCAGCCCTTAGAGCCTCAGTCCAATTTAGCCTAATGGATGTTTTTGGCTTGATGTTTGTTGGACAATCTGTCTCCTCACAAAAATAATCAGGAAACCTGGCAGCCTTTGAAAACTTGGCAGTCCTGACGATGGCCCCGTCTGCAGTACGTGCAGATCCAATCATTCTTATCTGGTATCTACTGGAGTCTTGGATTGCTTGATTGAGCGTAACCGTCTCCAGAACACAGTAGCTTACCACACGCAGATGCACGTACACACCAGCTGCCAGGGATCCCAAGCACAATGCCCTCCCTATATTGGCTATGGATTTTTTACATTCTTACAGCAGATTCTTTTGCCATTCACTCTATACAGTACAGTATACATAGTGTGCTCTGGAATACACCAGGACACGCCACCCCCACTCACATTATACTTTTTGCTTCACCTCGGGCTGAATTTGAATTATAGTCACGCTCTCATATCCCCGATGTCATGCTCTGCTATCCATTCCATCCATACTGTGAAGTTCTGTCATGCCCTCCAACGCATACTATAACCCCATTTGATATACCTCACCCTCATTTAGTTCTCACGAATATATCTCTAGACTTGGACCATTTACTTTTCTCTTTTATTTCATCTCCAATAACCTAATACCTAAAAGAAAAATAATACAATCCTCCTAATTAAGCTCTGGTTTTAATTCTGGATGGGAAATCTGAACAGTGTAGTTCAAAGACTGTTTCTGAAAGTGAAAGTGCCAAAACCAGCAAAGAAAACCCTGATGACAGTGTGGTATGTGGCATCAAAGAAGAGCAGTGGAAATTGCTCAATTTAGATGGGACCAGGAATTTCTCCTTGGTTCCCAGTTCATACCAGCTAGTATCCAGAAACCAGATCGTTTGCCAACAATCGGGAATGTTGTTGACAAGATTAACCAGAACAAACTAATGACAAGACCTTCAGACCCCTCACCAATGCTGTCCAGTGGCTCAAACTTCACACCACCCTGTGCAGATTTTGGAAGGTGGTCACAAAAAGTGAACATGCAGGAGGTCCCAATCATAGAATCATAGAAGATAGGAGCAGGAGTAGGCCATTCGGCCCCTCTAGCCTGCTCCGCCATTCAATGTGATCATGGCTGATCATCCAAATTCAGTACCCTGTCCCTGCTTTCTCCCCTGAAATACAAAAAGCACAGGAGCTGTGCATCCTGGACAAGCTCACACACCACAAATATTTCAACAGTTAATGAAAGAAGTTCAGAGGTGACAATTGATGCTAAGGGAGTAGTTTTTACCACTCCTCAGAAAGCTTCAGATGTTTCACCTATTCTAATGTGTCACAAACCAACCACCTCCCAGGACATTATGTGCGCTCCTAATTCTGGTGTGAACTCTCCAAAGAAAGTTGCAAACTCTGGCGGTGTTGAAGCCGAACCCGAGAAGTTACCATTTCCTGCTCTTGTTATTAGTCCCATCTTATCCATAGTCTTATCCTAAGATCTCCTCAGAAAGGTCAAGGAAACCTCTAAATCATTTGGACTTGTATGAATGTCGTGGAATGTATTCCGAAATTTCCTGTGGAGCCGATTTGCCTACGCCGTAATGTAAAAACCAGAGTAAAACAAGCAGCGACACCAATAGGAGCAATAGCGAGTGGCCTGCTGTCTTCTGCCATGGCGTCTCCCTCTCAGAGCCTCTTGTCTGTGCTTCTCCTCCTCTATTATTATGCAAACAGGCATATGCCCATTAGGAAGGCCATTCCAGCTGCTTAGACCTTCTGAACTCATGGGGTTTGGGGGTGCGGTGGTGGAGGAGATGCTGGATTCCAAAAAATTTCAGGGTGCACCGAGACTGACATCAATTTGGTCAAGTATAGTGCAGGTCTCTTATAATTAAAAAAAACAACTCCAAAAATCTTTGTTACGCTGGTATAAGGTGACTTTGTGTTGCCTTAATACTTGTGCGTAAATCTATGCAGAGCATTATTCATTTCAATCCAGGAAACTCACGTGAGCTGGTCTTTTGCATGGGGGGGGGGGGGGGGGGGGGGGGAGGGGGGAGGGGCGGAGTTATGTAGATGAGTGATAAGAGTTTTGGCAGACATAGCTTACAAGTGGCGCAAATGTTCATGGAAACTCTTGCATAGTGATGTATCAGTGCAAAACTGGCACAAATCAGTTACATGTAAATGTCCTCAGAAAAAACAATGCTCTTCTGCCATAGTTATGTCAAACCTTTCCAGGAAATTCCAGGCCTCTCAATTAAGTTATATAAAAATATTTTAAAACTGACTAAAAAAAAAAGAGATTACATCTAGAGAACAGGGCTGGAGCAAGGGGAAAGATAATGACAGCAGAAGCTTTTCTGCTAGAGCCCTGAGACATCACACCAACTTACCTTACGAGAGGGGAATGGGATATAAGGTGATTCGGAGCTCAACAATGTTGTGGAATGTTACTGCTTGTTTTAATAAATTGATATTAAAAAATGGACCATTTCCACAATATCAGTTGGCTACTGGAGTTAACAGCTCGGAAATACCAGTCGGAAGTGTCTCTGGAATTGTGGCAGGGTGGAACTTCTCCCTGCCAGTGTGCCCCAGATCCGAGCCCTTTCCAAATCCCAAGAGTGGGGTCATTATCAAAAAGGTGGCGGGCATCCTGCCATTTAAGGTACTCCCCCCACCCCCCCATGGTCCCTCGGGTTGGTGGGGGCGGGGAGGGCAGGCTGCTCTGGCCGAAGATGCAGTTCTTTTCAAATGATCCTGGCCGTGACATTTGCCAGTTTCTGACTGGCAATGTGAGCCCATTTCCACCAGGATGCTGTCCTGGAAAATAAGGTAATGTATATTTCATCTAAGATTTTAAAACCTTTAAAAAAAAAAGGGATGGAGTCCCGACGATAATTGGTCCTGCACCAAATTCCTCCCTACAACAACAACTTGCATTTATATAGCACCTTTAACATAGTAAATCATCCCAAGGCACTTCACAGGAGCTTTATCAAACAAAATTTGATATCGAGCCACATGAGGAGATATTAAGATAGAAAAGAGGTAGGTCTTAAGGAGCGTGTGAAAGAGAGGTAGAAAGGTGAAGAGGTTAGCGAGGGAATTCCAGAGCTTAGGGCCAAGGCAGCTGAAGGCACGGCAACCAATGGTGAAGTGATGAAAATCGGGGATGCACATGAGGCCAGAATTGGGGGAGCACAGAGCTCTTGGAGGGTTGTAGGGCTGGAGGAGGTTACAGAGATAGGGAGAGGCGAGGCTATGGAGGGATTTGAAAACAAGGATGAGAATTTTAAGATCGAGACTTTGCCAGACTGGGAGCCAATGTAGGTCAGCGACCACAGGGGTGATGGGTGAACGGGACTTGGTGCAAGTTAGGATACGGGCAGCAGAATTTTGGATGAGCTCAAGTTTATGGAGGGTGCAAGGTGGGAGGCCGGCTGACCCAGATAACAGCGAAAAAATGAGCATGCGAGAGTATGTGTACATTTATGCTCGCCAAGAATGAAAGTCTGTGGAATGTATCCCCTTGTATGGTTAAGCAAGCTTCCCCACCCTATTTGGATCAGGCATGGCACAGGTCAGATAGTAGAATGTTTCCCCTACACTCTTTCAACCATGTTCCTAAACTCCAAGCTTGGAAGTGTATAATTTCCATTTCCCAAACTATCTACCCATATGGCATTACAAAATAATAGTGCCATTTACAGCACATTCACGGATAGTGTTGTTCTGTAGGCTTATGTCCACTGAGAACCAGAGTAGCTCAGTTCAATTCAGAGCCCGAGAATTGGAAGAACAGTGCTGTAAATGCACTGCTCTAAAAAGTACATTCAAAACTCATGGAAACCATCTGAAGTCATTCCTCTGACTTGATCTCATCAATGCTCGAGCTCCATGCCTCACGGTAGCAAAGATTTACTGGGGCTAAGGAAAAACAGTTCCTTGTAACAAGACTGTAGTAAGAGTTATTTTTGGAGTTGCGATGCTTGCGTGGTGGATGATATTTTCCGAGTTCTTGTTAAGAATGTTGTCAGATTAAAAGCTCTACCAGCCCAATGACTGCTTAGCACTATTACACATTTTAATTCTTGCTTTGCCTAAACTCTATACCCCGATGATTTCCCTCGAACATGGATATTGACCCCAAATTAATTTCTTTAAATACATGTGCATTTAAAAAAGTCAACAGACAGAAACACCATAGAGCAAGATTAAGACTTTGCTTTACAGATAGATATATTGTTATCCCCCCCCAAAAAAGAATATTTTGCTGCCAAGGAACATTGCTTAGTTGGGAGGGCGCCCAGACAACTTGCTTCCACGCTTCGACCAATTCCAGTCATTAACTGACCAATTGGTGCTGTAGAAGACACAAGGACTAATTTGTTCTTTCACTGTCTCCTTGCAGATAGATTCAGAACTTTCCTCCATTAGATCAGAAACTCACTGCATTGTTAGAGCCAAACACCCATTCTAACTAAGTACCGCACCAAGTGATTCATTTAAGCACTAAAACATTTTGAGGACTTGTAATGCACAAGGTGTTGCCTGGCATCCAGACACTGTACGGTCTGATCAACTTGGCAGAGGTTCAACATTTGCTTAATGTGTGGATGACAGCAGTGTAGTATCATTTTGTCACTTAGAACCCAAAGCTTGCCAATAGTCAAGTGGTTAAATGGACCATTGAGGTGGTTCCTAGTCATAAGTTCGGGAAATCCCTAGACTCCACGCCTGGTCCGTACTAAGTGAGCTGATTTCAGCTGGGTGGTTACAATTTACCTTGGCACCCCATGACTAGGGAAGGCAAAAGAAAAATTAGCAAGGGTTTCTGCTCTTGCTCACTACCCAGTGAGTCCAGTTGGAAGTGTATGTGCACGGACATCATGCGAGGACAGAGTTGAGTTTGACTGCAATGATAAAAGGCCAGCAGTGTCTGTGAAATGATACCTCAGTAGGAGGAGACTAGGCAAGAAAAAAAGAGAATGTGGTGATCTTCTAAGAGAGAGAGAGAGAGAGAGAGAGAGAGAGAGAGATCTCCTCTTGGCTAATAATGGGTGTGATTCCCCTCGACAGAATATTTGGTGCATAACTCACATTTCTAATCTCCATGAATTTCCCCTTTGAGTAACTTACAATCCTACAACTTTCACTGCAACAACATGATTCAGTCTTTAGAAATTAAGCTTTCAACAAGAACCAGCCAGACACAGCAGCACTGTAGGTTACACCATTTTTATAGACATACGTCCCTTTAAGAAAATCAAACATATATTGTGGCTGGCTCAGACACTTATCTAAACAGCAGCTCTTTCTACTCCCTACATCTCAGTTTCACTAGTACAATGAGAAATCCAATACTTTCCACGGCTTGTCTGGAACAGCAACTTCTCCCCAATACAAACTGATCACAGTGAGGGTTGACCATTCAACTGTGCTATGTATTCTAAGGCACACAAATGTTTAACAGCTTAGTGAATACATCGTACAAGGTTCAGACCTAGTTGAAAACAGATGTCAGCTCTTCAAATTGATCTTTGGTCTTCAGCCTATGCATCACGTAAAGGGAGTTGATCCCACTGCTGTCCCTCTCCCCTCATCTACCTAAACCGTTAACAGACTCATGCTGAAGCAACTACCTTTGTGATTTGGAAGATTATTAAGTGATTAAAAAGATACTTTATAGATACTTTACCTGTACACTGTATGGGGCATATAAAATGATTTTTCAAAGTTGTCACTTTTATTTTTGTCTATTAGATTAAAGCCTCTATTTTACTAGATCATGAGGATTTTAATACTGTAGCTGCGTTAAAATAGGCTTGTCGTTAATTTTAATAAGAGTCCCTTTTTCATTCTACCAGCAATTCAGTGAACCTCAAACCAGCTACATTTCAAAAGCAGGAAACTCACAACATCATAATAGTTGCAAATTAATTTGACAGCACACAGAACAGAAAAGGTAGCCAGAAGATACTCACGTTTTATAATCATCTTACTGCGAGGACTCACACCGAATGTGAAAGCCTTGCAGAGGTACCAAGACTCTTGC
Source organism: Squalus acanthias (assembly GCA_030390025.1). Lineage (NCBI taxonomy): Eukaryota > Metazoa > Chordata > Chondrichthyes > Squaliformes > Squalidae > Squalus > Squalus acanthias. The sequence continues at coordinate 178,565,349 of CM059427.1, read as the reverse complement.
TCAACGAATTAAACAGAATTCTTTCCTGAAGTTAACATGTCACAAAAAACTAATGGTCATTTCCCTGTAGTTTAGGAAGTTACTGACGGTCTAAGATTCAAACTTAAATTCCTCAAGTGATTTTACTTCCTTCCACGAAAAGCAAAAGTTTTTTGTTCCCCCCACCCCCCTTAAAAGACATTACTTTACAGCACACTCCTCCGAACTCCCTGCACAGCTGGTGTATGTATGGCTTTAAGCTCCAGCATCGGCATGAACACTTACTGGACTCTTCCATTTGGGACTCAGGGGTAATGAGCTGTCAAAGTGAAGTGAGTAGTCTCAGAATTCTTGTACCGCTTAAAACAGCTCGTAAACCACATCCAGTTGCTACTGGAAGTATAGGAATCCCTTCCACTTGATTCAGGTAGACTGCATATAATTAAAAGAAACGCAAGAGTGTGCTTTCTTCCCCCAGTGTGACCCTATTCTACAGTGGAACACTCCACGAGTATGCAGAAATGAATTACTGCCTATAGAATGGAAGAGAATGGCCATTCCCAGCTGACCAGCACCTGCACCAAAGAGACTTTACCTCCAGGGTTAATGGATTGTTTTTGAGGCATAGATTAATGGTTGCACTTAATTGAATAATCTCCTTCAGTAAAACCAGAAGAATACATCATAGTAATGTGAATCTATACGTAAACCCGAGTTGTTTTTAAAAAGACTACATTTTAAAGAAAAGTAGCTTTAACAATATTTTAATCAGCTCCCACTGCCCAGAAATAGTCCCTATTCGACAAGATCCAGAAATGACTACAAATCACCAAAGTTTAGAAAAAAGCAAATTTATAAAAGCGAGAAGAAAAGAATGAAACTTGGGATGCAAAAAGTTCCAGGATTGAGATTTAATTGGTTAAAAACACAAAAAAAAATAGAACTTTGATGCGCATCTAAAATTATAGCTAGTGCCAATTTTTAATTTTTTTAAATATTTGTTTTTATGGGATGCAGATGTCGCTGGCAAGGCCAGTATTTATTGCCCATCCCTAATTGCCCTCGAGAAGGTGGTGGTGAGCCGCCTTCTTGAACCGCTGCAGTCCGTGTGGTGAAGGTACTCCCACAGTGCTGTTAGGGAAGGAGTTCCAGGATTTTGACCCAGCGACGATGAAGGATCAGCAATATACTTCTAAGTCACGATGATGTGTGACTTGGAGGGGAACTTGGAGGTGTTGGTGTTCCCATGTGTCTGCTGCCCTTGTCCTTCTAGGTGGAAGAGGTCGCGGGGTTGGGAGGTGTTGCCGAAGAAGCCTTGGCTAGTTGCTGCAGTGCATCTTGTAGATGGTACACACTGCAGCCATGGTACGCCGGTGGTGGAGGGAGTGAATGTTTAAGGTGGTAGATGGGGTGCCAATCAAGCGGGCTGTTTTGTCCTGGATGGTGTCGAGCTTCTTGAGTGTTGTTGGAGCTGCACTCATCCAGGCAAGTGGAGAGTATTCCATCACATTCCTGACTTCTGCCTTGTAGATGATAGAAAGGTTTACAATTGGAATTGAGAACTGATACCGGTCGGCTGGTAGCAATGACAGCTGCTTGTATCAGAGACATGAGGAGTTGGAAATGCAGGGTAAAACTGGTACCTTTGTCGTATTTGCTCTTGGATTGTACCCCAATAGAGCCATTGTGGAAAAAAGGTATTGGAAGCTACTTGTCTCATACAAAATTTTAAAAAAACATTCTATACTGTACACTAATTTCATTACATTTATCAGGTTTAAGGTAGACTACTATAAAATGCAATTGGTGGATGTCCATCAGCCCAAATCCAACCTAAAGAAATGTTTCTATAAAGTTTGAAATCTTTCATATTTAAATTCCCAAAAGTGGGAGGAACAGAGCAAAGAAACTCCAAAAATGTAACCTGATATAATAAAAGGTACTTCAGTAAATGTGCATTAATGTTCTTAATATTTGTGAATATTTCTAAGTATTGTTGCAATCCAGAGCTTTGATTAATACAACAACCTGCATTTACATAGTGCTTTAATGCATTAAAACGTCTCAAGGCCCTTCACAAGAGTGCAATCAAACAAAATTTGACACCGAGTCACATAAGGAGATATTAGGACAGATGACCAAAAGCTTGGTTAAAGAGAGATAGATTTTAAGGAGCGTCTTAAGGAGGACAGAGAGGCAGAGAGGTTTAGGGAGGGAATGCCACAGCTTAGGGCCTAGGCAGCTGAAGGCATGACTGCCAATTTGGAGCGATGAAAATCAGGGATGCGCAAGAGGCCAGAATTGGAGAAGTGCAGAGATCTCGGAAGGGTGTAGGGCTTCAGGAGCTTACAAAGGAAGGGGCAAAGCCAAGGAGGCTTTTGAAAACCAGGATGAGAATTTTAAAATTGAGGCATTGCCGGACCAGGAGCCAATGTAGGTCAATGAGCACAGGGGTGATGGGTGAATGGGACTTGGTGCGAGTTAGGATACCGGCAGCAGAACTTTGGATGAGCTGAAGTTTACGATGGGTGCAAGGTGGGAGGCTGACCTAGATAACAGTGAGAAAGTGAGCATACGAGAGTCTGTGTACATTTATGCTCGCCAAGAATGAAATGCTGTGGAATGTTGTTTTTAGAAAAAAAAATTCCTTCCTGGGATGTGGGCGTCGCTGGTGAGGCCAGCATTTATTGACCATCCTCATTGGCCCTGAGAAGGTGGTGGTGAGCCGCTTTCTTGAACTGCTGCAGTCCGTGTGGTGAAGGCGCTCCCACAGTATGGTTAGGGAGGGAGTTCCAGGATTTTGGCCCAGCGACAATAAAGGAACGGCAATATATTTCCAAGTCAGGATGGTGTGGGACTTGGAGGGGAACTTACAGGTGATGGTGTTTCCAAGCGCCTGCTGCCCTTGTCCTTCTAGGTGGAAAAGGTCACGGGTTTGGGAGGTGCTGCTGAAGAAGCCTTGGCGAGTTGCTGCAGTGCATCTTGTAGACGGTACACACTGCAGCCATGGTGCACCAGTGGTGGAGGGAGTGAATGTTTAAGGTGGTGGATGGGGTGCCAATCAAGCGGGCTGTTTTGTCCTGGATGGTGTCGAGCTTCGAGTGTTGTTGGAGCTGCACTCATCCAGGCAAGTGGAGAGTATTCCATCACACTCTTGACTTGCGCCTTGTAGATGGTGGAAAGGCTTTGGGAGGTCAGGAGGGGAGACACTCACCGCAGAATACCCAGCCTCTGACCTGCTTTTGTAGCCACAGTATTTATGTGCCTGATCCAGTTAAGTTTCTGGTCAATGGTGACCCCCAGGATGTTGATGGTGGGGGATTCTGCGATAGTAATGCCGTTATCAAGGGGCGGTGGTTAGACTCTCTCTTGTTGGAGATAGTCATTGTTTGGCACTTGTGTGGTGCAAATGTGACTTGCCACTTAATCAGCCCAAGCCTGAATGTTGTCCAGGTCTTGCTGCATGCAGGCACTGACTGCTTCATTATCTGAGGAGTTGTGAATGGAACTGAACACTGTGCAATCATCAGCGAACATCCACACTTCTGACTTTATGATGGAGGGAAGGTCATTGATGAAGCAGCTGAAGATGGTTGGGCCGAGGACACTGCCCTGAGGAACTCCTGCTGCAACGTCCTGGGGCTGTGATGATTGATCTCCAACCACCACAACCATCTTCCTTTGTGCTAGATATGACTCTAGCCAATGGAGAGTTTTCCCCCCGATTCCCATTGACTTCAATTTTACTAGGGCTCCTTAATGCCACACTCGGTCAAATGCTGCCTTGATGTCAAGGGCAGTCACTCTCACCCCACATCTGGAATTCAGCTATTTTGTCCATGTTTGGACCAAGGCTGCAATGAGGTCTGGAGCCGAGTGGTCCTGGCTTAATACAAACTGAGCATCGGTGAGCAGTTTATTGGTGAGCAAGTGCCGCTTGATAGCAGGTCGACGACACCTTCCATCACTTTGTTGATGGGGCGGTAATTGGTCGGATTGGATTTGTCTTGCTTTGTGGACAGGACATACCTGGGCAGTTTTCCACGTTGTCGGATAGAGGTCAGTGTTGTAGCTGTACTGGATCAGCTTGGCTAGAGGCGTGGCTCGCTCTGGAGCACCAGTCTTCAGCACAACAGCCGGGATGTTGTTGGGGCCCATATCCTTTGCTGTATCCAGTGCGCTCAGCATTCCTTGATATCACATGGAGTGAATCGAATTGGCTGGTGATTGGCTTCTGCAATGGTGGGGATGTCAGGAGGAGGCCAATATGGATCATTCACTCGGCACTTCTGGCTGAAGATGGTTGCAAACGCTTCAGCCTTGTCTTTTGCACTCACGTGCTGGGCTCCGCCATCATTGAGGATGGGGATATTCATGGAGCCTCTGCCTCCCGTTTGTTGTTTAATTATCCACCACCATTCACGACTGGATGTGGCAGGACTGTAGAGCTTTGAACTGATCTGTTGATTGTGGGATCGCTTAGCTCAGTCTATAGTATGCTGCTTCCGCTTTTTAGCATGCACGTAGTCCTGTGTTGCAGCTTCCCCAGGTTGGCACCTCATTTTTAGGTATGCCTGGTGCTGCTCCTGGCATGCTCTTCTCATTGAACCAGGGTTGGTCCCCTAGCTTGATGGTAATAGTAGAGTGAGGGATATGCCGGGCCATGAGGTTACAGATTGTGGTGGAATACAATTCTGCTGCTGCCCCACAGCGCCTCATGGATGCCCAGTTTTGAGCTGCTAAACCTGTTCTAAATCTATTCCATTTAGCACAGGGGTAGTGCCACACAACACAATGAAGGGTGTCCTCAGTGTGAAGACGGGTCTTCGTCTCCACAAGGACTGTGCGGTGGTCACTGCTACCAATGCTGTCATGGACAGATGCATCTGCAACAGGTAGATTGGTGAGGTTGAGGTCAAGTAGGTTTTTCCCCTCATGTCGGTTCTCTCACCACCTGCTGCAGGCCTAGTCTGGCAGCTATGTCCTTCAGGACTCGGCGAGCTCAGTAAGTAGTGGTGCTACCGAGCCACTCTTGGTGATGGACATTGAAGTCCCCCACCCAGAGTACATTCTGTGCACTTGCTACCCTCTGTGCTTCTTCCAAGTGATGTCCAGCATGGAGGAGTGCTGATTCATCAGCTGAGAGAGGGCAGTAGGTGGGAATCAGCAGCAAGTTTCTTTGCCCATGCTTGACCTGAAGCCATGAGACTTCATGGGGTCCGGAGTCAATGTTGAGGATGCCCAGGGCTGCTTCCTCCCAACTGTTTACCACTGTACCACCACCTCTGATGGGTCTGTCCAGGGATGTTGATGGAGGAGTTTGGGACATTGGCTGAAAGGTACGATTCTGTGAGTATGACTATGTCGGGCTGTTGCTTGACTAGTCTGTGGGACAACTCTCCCAACTTTGACACAAGTCCCAGATGTTAGTGAGGAGGACTTTGCTCGGCTGGGCTCGGTGTGACATTATCGTGTCCGAAGTCGGTGCCGTGGTCGATACTGGGTAGTCCATCTGGTTTTATTATTATTGTTTTCTGTAGCAGTTTGTTACAACTGAGTGGCTTGCTAGGCCATTTCAAAGGGCAGCTAAGAGTCAACCACATTGCGGTGGGTCTGGAGTCACCTATAGGTCAGACCAGGTAAGGACGGCAGATTTCCTTCCCCAAGAGGACATTAGCGAACCAGATGGGTTTTTACGACAATCCAATAGTTTCATGGTCACCATTACTGATACTAGCTTTTTTTTAAATTCCAGATTTATTTAATTAACTGAATTTAAATTCCCCAGCTGCTGTGGTGGGATTTGAACTCACGTCTCTGGATAATTAGTCCAGGCCTCTGGATTACAAGTACAAGTACAGTAACTTAACCACTATGCTACCGTTCCATTTTAAGCAAGCTTCCCCACCCTATTAGGTACAGGCATGACATAGGTCAGATAATTGAAATGTTTCCCCTACACTCCTCTGAACGGGACTTGGTCGAGCTAGGATACTGTAGCTTAATACACCCAAAAAACTCCAATAGGCAAGGAGAGTGGTTAAGTGTGAAGGGGACTGTAAGGAATGCAGAAGCAGGTTATTAGATTAACACAGAGATGTTGGGTGAAATTTATTGCTAGAAATGTGAGGTTATTAATTTTGGAAAGTTGAATAAAGAGAGAAATAGTAAGATGTTAAAAGGATCAGAAAAGCAGAGAGACTTACATTTTTTTTAAATTCATTTATGGGATGTGGACTTCACTAGCAAGGCCAGCATTTATTGCCCATTCCTAATTGCCCTTGAGAAGGTGGTGGTGAGCCGCCTTCTTGAACCGCTGCAGTCCGTGTGGTGAAGGTACTACCACAGTGCTGTTAGGTAGGGAGTTCCAGGATTTTGACCCAGCGACGATGAAGGATCGGTGATATACTTCTAAGTCAGGATGGTGTGTGACTTGGAGGGGAACTTGGAGGTGGTGGTGTTCCCATACGCCTGCTGCCCTTGTCCTTCTAGGTGGAAAAGGTGCTGCCGAAGCAGCCTTGGCGAGTTGCTGCAGTGCATCTTGTAGATGGTACACACTGCAGCCACGGTACGCCGGTGGTGGAGGGAGTGAATGTTTTAAGGTGGTGGATGGGGTGCCAATCAAGCGGGCTGCTTTGTCCTGGATGGTGTCGAGCTTCTTGAGTGTTGTTGGAGCTGCATTCATCCAGGCAAGTGGAGAGTATTCCATCACACTCAAAAAGATTTGTTCAGATGCACAAATCTTTAAAATGGAGGACAAGGTACTAAAAGTTTTTCAAAAAAGTACTAGATCCTAAATTTTATAAGTAGAACCAGAGTACAAAAGGAAAAAGAGGTAATACTCAACCAAATTATTAGTTAAGCCATAGTTATATTAATGTTTACGTATGGATGTCCTACTTTAGGGAGGATGCTAAGGCTATGGAAAGCGTACAACTTTAGATACGAGAAGCAACTAAATAAATTGGGATTCTATTCATTAGAACCGAGGTAAAAAAGGTATTCAAAATTCTGAAGGGTATGATCAGATAAATATGGAAAATTCATGTCCACTACCAAACTCACCAAGCAATGAGGGCATAAATTTAAGATCACCAAAATGAAGGAAAAGGTTAAAACATTTTTACGCGGAGGGTTGTTGAATTCCCCATTGGAAACAATGGTGGAAGTGAATCTATAATAGCTTTTAGAAGGGAAGTAGATAAATATTTGAAGAAAAGGGCAAGGGAAAGGCCATGGGAATAGAACTAAATGGATAGCTCTTTGTGAAATGGCACAGGTGTCATGGGCCAAATGACCTCTTTCTGTGCTGTAAAATTCTATGATGTTTGTGTCCTTTGAAACCTCTTGCTAAGCTTTCCTATCCATGTCTGACGGAGTCTCTAATATTCTTAAACATCAACTTTGTTACAAAAAATCTGGAAATAAAACAAAAATGTGCATCAGTAAGTTACCATAAAGCGGTCAGACTGTCATAAAAGCCCAACTGGTTCACTAATGTCCTTTCGGGAAGGAGATCTGTTATCCTTACCTGGTGTGGCCTATATGTGATTACAGTCCCACACCAATGTGGTTGACTCTTAACTGCCCTCTGAAGTGGCCTGGGGAACTACTCAGTTGTATTAAAACTGCTACCCAGTGGCTCAAGAAGGTGGCCCACCACCGCCTTCTCAGGGGCAACTAGAGATGGGCAATTGCCAGCCTTGCCAGTGATGCCCAAATCCAGAGAATGAATATATATATTTTTTAAATGAGTCAGAAATGATGCCTTACAGAGAATGCAAAATAATTTTGTCGACTCAATGAATTCAACACACGTAAAAGAGAGTAAAATTGCCGAACAAATTTAGAGTGTCACGTTAGTTGGGTGGAGGGGCATTCGAGAAAGTATATACTCAAAACTATCTTGGACAGTACAGTAGTCATCAGGGGAATTCTTAAGCATGAGGGAATCAAGAGCTCTACACTCTTGGAAAGGAAATGAATGGGACAAGTTGACACAGCATGCAAGAACGCCTGTGCTCTGCCATTGAGTCATAGGGTTAATAGTCACGATTCTTCATGTGCTGAGTTCCTCATGCTATTGGTGCTGCTGCGGGTGTTGCAAAGCAGAGGCCAGTTGCTTCCATTACAGAGACAGAGCAGAAAAACAAAGAGAGTGGACTAGCGTGGGGGTGGGGGCACAGACTATCTAAATATAAATTTAATAATGTAGAGCCAGTAGTGCATTGCCTTCAATATATGGTCAAGTAACACCATTAGAATGCTGTCTTATCCCAATCTTTCATTTTTATTTCAGTTCCTTCAGACAGAACCACTGCATTTGCATTGAAGGGTTAATTTTCAGATGTTTATTACACAATTAACAATGTTTGATGACCCGTAATCTAGCAGGGCAAGGCAGATGGAGAACAGGTGTTTTCCCAATGGAACAGTAATATTTGGGAGAGGGGAGGTGGGGTAGATTTTTAAGATAGGGTTCAATCAGGATTCATAACAATTCTGATTTTCATTCCCTTGAACCCAATAAAAAGGGCCATTTTCCATATGTGAGGTAATTATTCTGTGCAAACAGTAATGGTCAGAATAAACAAGCTTCCATTTTAAAAAAAAAGTAGCCTGTAAACTTAAAAAAATAAATAATTTGAAAGTAGCTGCCAGCCAGCAAATGCAATGTTTAGTGCCATGACACAGTAAAAGGGTTAACTAATAGTGAATGTCACAAGACAGCTTGCATGCAACTCAAATTCAACCATGGATAATTCAGTTTATACACTAAGCTACTTCTTTGTAACTGAACCTTCACACAAAAATGGGCTGCAGCTGCCCAGCTAAAGCACTCTGCATTGTCCATCATCAGCTCACTTTCCTAGCATTAATCTCTATGGATCCAGAAGGCAAACTGGACAGATGCATAGCTGGCTGACATCACGCTCCTCCATCCATCAGTAAATAGTCTAAGAGACACCTGCCGTCTCTGGGGGCTGATTTGACTATTGATTTTCCTCATTGTTATTAGGCAGGGATGTGCTGCACAGAACCACTTGTGGGTGTTCGGTTTGTAAATGTTTCAGTACATGTGACCTTTAAAGGATTTCTGTATTTCTCCACCTAGACATAAATCTAATCAGAGCGAAAGCTTCAGGAAGCAGCTGTTTGGGATGCAGCGCAGAGAAAGAATGGCTCCATGATTCACATCGAACATTTTAAGAGTTGAAATTAAATATAAAAAAAGAGAACATTATTTTTTGCCACGCTATTTTACGTAGTGACAGAATGCAAAGCCATTGCTACAATTTCCCCATGTAGTGAGTTATTGATCTGTCAAACACAGATATAACAGATCATTTCAAAAAAAGTCTGAGCCTAGAAACTGATTTGGCTAGCTTCAATTTTCTAGTAATTTTATAAATGGATTCTTGACAAATTGTAGCATTGGGGGAATTGTGCAGCACGCTGGGTAAACACTTACCTCACTGACATCAATAAGATGAAAGTCTCCTGTCTCTGCTAGCTGAAAGTCCAAAGTAAAATAAGCTTGAATAATCCAACTGAGTTCTTACTGTGCACATATCAACAGCACAAAAACACAATTCAGCATAATGATACTAAATTGCCACTCTCATTCAAAGAGGGAAGAAGGATGATGGAGGTGGGAAATGAAACATCGCACTAATGCAGTAGATGATGCCATTCTGTAGTTGGAGTTAAAGTATGTTGTTGGGGCAGGGTAGAGGATGCTTTATATCACACTTGACTGGTGTTATAGCTGTATTGGCAATGCTCAGTATGGACAAGTAGTTCCCAAAAAAAAAAATCGTATCACATTCTCCAGCTTGGACATCCCTCACCTTGATCAGCATAAATATCACCAAAGAAGTAATCAAAAAAGACTCAGGACAGTTTAGTTTATCCTGTGCCCTAATAGACCAAATCATGAGATAATATTTTTTCCAGAACTCAAGCAAATGGTTCTCAAATTTTGATTGGCCACTTGCTGTTTTTTTTAAAAATTTGTTTATGGGATCTGGGCGTCGCTGGCAATGCCAGCATTTATTGTCCATCCCTAGTTGCCCTTGAGAAGGTGGTGGTGAGCTACCTTCTTGAACTGCTGCAGTCCGTGTTGTGATGGTACTCCCACAGTGCTGTTAGGTAGGGAGTTCCAGGATTTTGACCCAGCGACGATGAAGGAACGGCGATATACTTCTAAGTCAGGATGGTGTGTGACTTGGAGGGGAACTTGGAGGTGTTGGTGTTCCCATGCGCCTGCTGCCCTTGTCCTTCTAGGTGGAAGAGGTCGCGGGTTTGGGAGGTGCTGCCAAAGAAGCCTTGGCAAGTTGCTGCAGTGCATCTTGTAGATGGTATACACTGCAGCCACGGTATGCCGGTGGTGGAGGGAGCGAATGTTTAAGGTGGTGGATGGGGTGCCAATCAAGCGGGCTGCTTTTTCCTGGATGGTGTCGAGCTTCTTGAGTGTTGAAGGAGCTGCACTCATCCAGGTAAGTGGAGGGTATTCCATCACACTCCTTACTTGTGCCTTGTAGATGGTGGAAAGGCTTTGGGGAGTCAGGAGGTGAGACACTCGCCACAGAACACCTAGCCTCTGACCTGCTCTTGTTGCCACAGTATTTATGTGGCTGGTCCAGTTAAGTTTCTGGTTAATGGTGACCCCCAGGATGTTGATAGTGGGGGATTCTGCGATGGTAATGTCATTGAATGTCAAGGGAAGGTGGTTAGACTCTCGCTTGTTGGAGATAGTCATTGCCTGGCACTTCTGTGGCGCGAATGTTACCTGCCACTTATCAGCCCAAGCCTGAACGTCATCCAGGTCTTGTTGCATGCGGGCATGGACTGCTTCATTATCTGTGGAGTTGTGAATGGCGCTGAACACTGTGCAGTCATCAGCGAACATCCCCATTTCTGCCCTTATGTTGGAGGGAAGGTCATTGATGAAGCAGCTGAAGATGGTTGGGCCTAGGACACTGCCCTGAGGAACTCCTGCAGCGATGTCCTGAGGCTGTTGACATCGAGAGTTTCTTGTTTGAGAAATAAGTGCATTACTTGCTTAACAGAATGCCATGGACACTAAGGAACATCAAGTTGAAACACGGAGATCCCTCTTCCCTTCCAAGCACACGTATGGAAGCCATGATTGTTACCATGCTAATGCTTTACCTGAGAAGACAACTATATGACAATGACAAAGTCCCTTTCTGATCAGGTCAAAGAATTAAGTCCAACAATGTGGAAAAATAAAATAACACAAAAATGAGAGTGTGGCAATTCATTGGAAACATATACAGTAATAACTGCAACAACAAGGATTTCAACCAAGAAAGGGAGCATTCAAAGGATGAAAAATTTTGCTCAGGTGCAGTTTCTAGCATTAAAGCAGCTTGCTGGGGTTTTCTATAGGGATCAATATAGTTTAAAAAAAAAAATCACAGCATCTCTGGTAAACTGCGATTTATTATTAAAAAAAGGGCAGATATAAAACTACATTTACAGAAAGAAAGGACAAAGAGAAAGGAGTGGCAGGAAAGATTAAAAAATAAGCATTTATATAGGGCCTTTCACATTCTCAGAACATCCCAAAGCACTTCAAACAGTAATTCAGCACCAGCGAAAGTGCAGGCACAGTTTGGCATTCACGGCAGCCAAAAAGTCGCACAAAATATAAAGATAATTGACCAGTTATTCTATTTTGGTGATACAAGCTGAGAGAAGAACGTGGGCCAAGATAGTGTTAGATGAAGTAGAATGGGAAGAGGCTCGTGTGGAGCTTAAATACCGGCATAAAACATAGAAATAGGCCTTTCAGCCCGTCGAACCTGTTCCGCCATTCAATTGGATCATGGCTGATCTGTATCTTAACTCCATTTACCAGCCTTGGGTGATTTCTGGGTTGTAAATTCTATGCAAGACACCTAGCAAACTCCCTGCTCTTCTTCAAATAGTGCCATGGGATCTTTTATGCCCACCTGAACAGATGGCACCTCCCAATAATCGAGCACTTCCTCAGTACTGCATTGAAATGCAAGTCTTAGAGTCAGAAGGTTGTGGGTTCAAGTCCCACTCCAAGACAGGACTGCGACCACCAACCCAAACAGATAATGGGTTAGTCAAAAATACCAACCAAGAGGCAGCTTAAATTTTTCCCGCAAGCAAGATATACCCTTTACTAATCGCAGAAACCTTCTGGCAAAGCAGAAGGATAAGAAAATAATTTTGTAAATCTTTGTGTTCATGAAGGCGAGGAATGTCACTTCTGGGCAAAAGAACATGGTATCTACTTTCGATATTCAGGGTCAGCATCAAGCAGTCCCAGATCAGGTACAGTGTGGGTTAGATGTAGACTAAAGTATATGTTCTGCCTGAATAATATCGATTAACCTCAGCTTTAGAAGAACACCCGTATTGTGACTGGCTCATATTCCTATTCGCACCAGACAGCATTAACAATGAACATTAAAATTTGTCCGTTTTATACTGTGGCCTCCTGGAGGTTAAATCAGCTGCACTAATTGCTCATCAAACGCTCATAGCTGGAAGAGAGAGGAAACTTTCCTTCAAATCACACGAGATGGATTCAAATTCCATTGCTAGAGGTGAAAGGACAATGTCCTGACCAAACTTGCAATCCAGCCAGATTTTGCTTGCATTTTTAATGAAAGGATTAAAGCAGTGTAGTCATTAATTGGGACAAGATGATGATATCATCTTAAACTGCGCACACATTTTATTCATTCACGGGATGTGGGTGTCACTGGCAAGGCCAGCATTTATTGCCCATTCCTACTTGCCCTTGAGGTGGTGGTGAGCTGCCTTCTTGAACCGCTGCAGTCCGTGTGGGGATGCTTCTTTGTAGCGGTTTGGTACAGCTCAGAGGGCAGTTAAGAGTCAACCACATTGCTGTGGGTCTGGAGTCACATATAGGCCAGACCAGGATAAGGATGGCAGATTTCCTTCCCTAAAGGACATTGGTGAACCAGATCTGGTAGCTTCATGGTCACCATTACTGATACTAGCTTTTTATTCCAGATTTATTTAATTCACTGAATTTTAATTCCACAGCTGCCAAGGTGGGATTTGAACTCATGTCTCTGGATCATGAGTCTAGGCCTCTATTACTAGACCAGTAACATAACCATTATGCTGCAATTTACATACCTAGCAAATTGTCGCCGTGTAAAAGTGCTACATTGTAAAGATAACCTTACAAAACAGTACCAGCAAAAATCAGGAGATAAAATGTATATTTTACATAGTACACATCATTAGATACCAGAAACAACCTATTGACTCTTTTAGGGGATAATGCAGGAGGCTTGTATTGATAGAATGGGAGGTATATACACAATCAAATGCCTTAATTCAAGTCTTTATGGTGATGCTGCCTGAAGCCAAAGATTAAGTTACAGAAACTGAAACAATCTAAGAAGTGCTGGATGATGACTCAATCCATAGGCACACAGTGCAGGTCGAATGATTCAAGAACTATTCCGAGCAATGATCATGTAGGGCTATTGGGCAGACAGGCTGAAGATGTAAAAAGAAAGACATACATTTATATAGCACCTTTCACAACCTCAGGATGTCCCAAAGCGTTTTACAGCCAATGAATTATGTTTAAAGTGTAGTCACTGTTGTAATGTAAGAAACACGACAGCCAATTTGTGCACAGCAAGCTCCCACAAACAACATGATAATGACCAGATAATGTGTTTTAGTGATGTTGATTGAGGGATAAATATTGGACAGGAAACCGGGGATAACTCCCCTGCTTGTCTTTGAAATAGTGCCACGGGATCTTTTTACATCCACCTGAGGGCAGACAGGGAGTCGGTTTAACGTCTCATCAAGATCCAGGAGACCTTGGGTAATGCCAGACTGAAAATAACAAATGGGGCAACGTTTCAACCTCAGAACTATGAAACAAAACCAATTACAAAAAATAAACAAGGTATTAAACGGTGCTGTGGCACGGAATGATAACATGCATTGTGACACAGGCAGATCAAATGGAGTCTAGGAATATCCCTATAGGGAGAGACAAAAAATAAATATGTTCAAGTGTGAGTCACCCTGTGAATGCGAGAGCCTATCTCACAGTCTGTAGCACTCTCTCGCCTCTGAATCAGAAGGTTGTGGGTTTCAGGTCCCACTCCAGGGACTCGAGCACAAAAATCTAGGCTGACAGTCCAGTGCAATACTGAGGGAATCCAGCACTGTCGCAGATGCAGTCTTTTGGATGAGATGTTAAGCCAAGGGTGGGCAATTATTTGGGCTGGAGGGCCTCTCAACAAGTTTTGGTGAACTGTTGAGGGCCGCACACATAAAATGAATTGTGGTAACAACAGCTACCATTAAAATTTGTTATGGCATTTATTGTATAAAGAATCCTTCATGTCGTTTCCACACTTAATAAACAACACTTATTAACATGCTAACGAACAGGATAAATGTTTACCCAAAACTTACCTTAGCCATTGATATTATTATGGCATAATTAAAACTGTAAAGCTGGTTACTCAACAAGATCAGCCATGATCTTAATTGAATGGCGGAGCAGGCTCAAGGGGCCATATGACCTACTCCTGCTCCCATTTCTTATGTTCTTATAAACACCGGCATAGAACAGTTGGGCCGAATGGCCTGTTTCTGTGCTGTACATTCTATGCAAGCAAAATGTATATACCCCACTTGCTTCTGTTGAAACTTGACTATAAGCAGATGGTGCTGAAACTCGTCATTCACAAGCACGAAAGACGTCAACATTAACTGGCCTTTCATACTAGCTGTGTAGTCAAGATGAAAGCTTGGATTAGACTACAGTCCATTAACCACAGTGATTCCCCAAATGTGCTCGATCCTGAGCATATTCCAGAATATGTTTAATTTATTGTTTGCACTTTACAAAATCCTAGTAGCGATTTCTTTTCTCATGCAAAATGTCACCCTCAGCTAATTAGTGATTAATTGGCAAAAAAGTGTTTGATTATTATATGGGTGAACCGTTAAACGTGAAATCATTAAAGTAATAATCATTCAACTGATTGAACATGAGCAGAGAATGTCACATTAGTAAATATATCAGTAGGAGGTTACGAAATTAGGAACTAGTCGTGCAATTAGTAAATTAATAAGCACAATTTAAATTGCTCACCAATTGCTTGATGAGCAGGGCGTGTGTTAAAGTAGTAAATAAAGAATAGTCTGTGATCAGTAAATTATTTGAACACTAGTCAAAATTAATGTTAAATAAATAACTCAGCAGGCTGTTAATAGCTGTGTAATTAGTACAGTAATGAGCACAATTAAATTGCTCACCGATTGCCCAACGAGCAGAGGATGTTAAGTTAGTGAATAATTCTGTTAACTAATTATCAGTTAGTATAAATAAGTTAAATAAATTTGAGATAATTAAAATGCTAATTAGTAAACACAAATCAGTTCTGCATTAATTAGTTAGATGGTAGTTAATAACTGGTCAACAGTTATCATCCATCAGTCATTGCGTCACTGGGGATTGGGCCATCCCTCTCCCCGCTGCTGCACTCACCGCTCTCCACCGGTTTAGGGGCCGTGCTGCTGTCCATAAAAGGCCCTCCCCCGGGGGGGCCATGGCCCAATCCACGACTCCTGGCCGCCTTCTGTCCACCTCAGCCCCCGGTCTCCACCTCCCGTCTCCAAGGTCCGTTGCTATATTGACTCTCCTGCTGCCTCGGAGACAATGACCTTCCTCCTGACATCACGTGGGGCGGGGTCAGGCACGGCGGACATTCTAAGATCGAAGCCAGGCCTCGACGGCCCGGATACAGCCGTATTTTGCCCGCCACTGCATTAAACTGAAGCCCTATCTGCCCTCTCAGGTGGACGTAAAAGATCCCATGGCACTATTTTGAAGAGGAGCAGGGGAGTTCTCCCTGGTGTCCTGGCCAATATTTATCCCTCAACTAATATCATTTAAAAAAAAACAGATTATCGGATTATCAGATTGCTGTTTGTTCGACCTTGCTGTGCGCAAATTATCTGCAGCATTTCCTATGTTACAATGAAAGGCATTGTATAAATGCAAGTCTGTTTTCTTTATGTTCGTACATGTCTGGGAGCACATTGCTTATACTGTTGGAATGATATGGAGATCCAAGTAGGAAGTTTAAAAAAAAACAACATGTGAGGGGTTTAAGCTAATGAACATCCTTAGGAATTAGGCACAATTCCTGAATTGTCCACTGATTTACATAGTATGCAAATAACATGGGATGTACTTCACGGAATATTAAATTGGCTGATGGCATCCAACTGTATACAGGAAACTTTCGTTTATCCTGCACCCAAATATCCGGAATTCTCACTTAACCGGCAAAAATCATCCTCCGAAAACTCCTCTCAAATAACCGGCAATGTTGCCGAGTCGCAGTCGAGTCTCCGCGAACGCCGAGTGCTCCGAAAACTCCTCTCAAATAACCGGCAATGTTGCTGATCCCGAGTCCGAGTCCGAGTCCGAGAACGCCGATTTAGTCAGTAGGGGTACTTTTCAAAAGTGCCACTACTCGGCCACCTGGTGCTGTCGGAAGTCCGAAACACTGCAGTAGCAGGATTTGATTCTCCCGCGCTGCCTGGAGTCTCTGTTAAAAATAGCCTCGGTAGATATAACTCTCCGTTATCCGGTACTTTCGATAAACCGGCACCACGCCGGTCCCGTCGATGCCGGATAAACGAAAGTTTCCTGTACCTAGGTTATTATTATAGGGAGATTGTTAATATTCAAAAGGGATATGGATGATTTAAATAGGCCAAGGGAAATCAAATGTGGAAAAGGCAAGATAATGGATAGTAGCACACAATGTCTAAAAAAATATAAAAATATATACACAATGGATGGATAGCCACTGAAAAGTGAAAGAAGAAAGAGTGAGTATACATTGATCGCCTCCAGGTAATGCAAGGCTGTTGTGAGCATGATTAACAAGTACTGGGATGCCTTTCAAGGGAATTAAATCTCAAGCCTTAAAAAGTTATTTTAAAACTCTAATTCTTTGGTAAAAATGTTGGAATATTCTGTGCAGTTTACTTAATTATATCTTTAAAAAGTGATTGAATTGGAGAAGGTTCAGAAATAAAGAGAAAGTAGGGTGATGCGACAACTGAAACTACAAAGTTGTGGAGGAGAGTCAGAGAAATTGAGTTTGTCAATGGAGACAAGATCGACAGGAAACATGATCTAGATCTTTAAAATGCTGAAAGGCATTGATAGTGTCGATGTAGGAAGGTTGTTTAACTAAAACTGTAAGTAAAACTTGACACGAATACAAAATTTGCAAGCCTCAAGCAAGACTAGAGATTAAACAAAATGTTTTCCCACAGATTATTAGGTTCGTAGAATAGATGTTCAGCAAAAGTAGTTATTACAATGTCAATTAACTCCTTTGAAAATGAGCTAGACAGACACCTGGTTATGAAAGAGACTGGAGGTTAGAAGGATACTAATGGAGATAGGTGATTAAATACTGTAAGGAAAGTTTTAGCTCCAGTCCTGTTGGGACCATAGATATGCCATCTATGGAATGCAACAACCCAGATTGAATAATGATTGATACTACGGAGCTTTTTAAAAAAAAAAACTCAATTGTGAAATTCTTCTTTGACCCTGAAGGCGGAATTCTCTCTCTTGGGACACTTCATGTCATCTCGAGTTATTCACATCTTTCAGAAGATTAAATAAGTTAAGTAGAGTCCGTCAGGAAGCATGTTTAACATGGGCTTGATGGACCAAATAGCCTTTTCTCATTCTGGGTTTTTTTTCTATTAATTTAATAAGCAAGCTAGTGATAAAAGATACATCTAGGATTAATGCTATTTTTTTCTTGTCAATCACAAATAGATATTAGACTCACTAGCCTAAATTTCCCTACCCAGCAGGAATCCCCATGATCCAGTAAACAGAAGCCAGACAGCAACCTGTAATTTGCCGGTGCTTGTACTCCTATC
Organism: Squalus acanthias; assembly: GCA_030390025.1. NCBI lineage: Eukaryota > Metazoa > Chordata > Chondrichthyes > Squaliformes > Squalidae > Squalus > Squalus acanthias. The sequence goes on along the minus strand of CM059427.1, from coordinate 178,547,376 downwards.
AAGGGCCAGATAGTTGGAGCGGAAGAGGTTTGGCACCAGAAGCTATCGCACGAGCATTTCCGAGAAGTGGGAGGCCGGCGGCGAGCAGGAGAAGAAAGTGCACAGACGCAAACCGCAAATACAAACTGCAAACTCTACTTTCCTATGTCTCAACATGGCAACAGGCCGTACAGTAAGTCCTAGCACTTTTAGCCGAACACTGTTGGCTAGTAAAGTCAAGGATAAGAAAAGGCCATTTGACCCATCAAAGTGCATCCCTTAAGGACCCTAACTCTCCCATTCTAACATCAGCTGCATCCGAATGCCCCAATGCGGTTGTTTCCATCTCTCGAACCTAGCAAATTATTCCAAACCTTTATCACTCTTTCAATGAAGAAATTAAACTCTTGCTGATAATTTCTGGAATAAAATGGTATTACCACACAAGATGCCATAGGCCTGTTTCAAGAGCAAGCCATTCAGAAAATAACATTTATTTGTACAAACAAAATCAATGAGGTTAAGCGACTACGAATGAAAAAATCACAGAACATAATATCAGAAAATGCCTCCATTTCGAAGGGTACATAGTGTTGTTCATAGTGATCATGCAATGCCCCCCCCACCACCCCCCCCCCACATTTTTTTTTCTTCTAAAGCATAATCTAAAACATCTTTTGGGGCATTAGAGGTATCATTCCACTATGAAAATGTTACATTTTGAGAAACTGGGCTTGACAGGGTAGATGCCAAGAGGCTGTTTCCCCTGGCTGGAGAGTCTAGAACTAGGGGGCATAGTCTCCGGATAAGACTGTTTAAGACTGAGATGAAGAGGAATTTCTTCACTGAGGGTTGTGAATCTTTGGAATTCTCTGCCCCAAAGTGCTGCGAATGCTCAGTCATTGAGTATATTCAAGACTGAGATTGATAGCTTTCTGGACTCTAAGGGAATATGGGGATCGGGCGGGAAAGTGGAGTTGAGGCCGAAGATCAGCCATGATCTTATTGAATGGTGGAGCAGGCTCAAGGGGCCGTATGGCTTACTCCTGCTCTTAGTTTATGTTCAAATCACAACCTCCAGATAACCAATGTATATACAGGTCTTTGAAACAACTTGAATGAGGCCCTCTAAAGGCCAGGCCTTATGTGGTCGCATAGACCTACTGGTCACACGAGAAAAAAAAATTAACTTCATTAGTCTAGACATCTGCCAGCATGTGAACATTTAAAAAAAAAATTAAAGCTGAACAAATTCCTTCCAGGAAGTATTCCAGTACTATTATTACACAAACTGTTGTCCCATTGAAACCACCACAACATACATTTCTTAATCTAGCCGTTAGGTCTTTGGATTGGTATTTCCTATGTCCCACCAAAATGACCTTTGCATTTTATTCTTCCCTCCCCCTTTATCGCAAGAGAATCTCCAGTGAACTTCCTTGGCAAAGATAAGATCTGGTGTATTTACACAGATTCAGTAGCATTCATAAACTCCTTAAAGCTGCCAGCCCCTAGTTACTCCAGAATTGCTTTCTTTTGAGATACAGTTAGGAGTCACGAGAGGAGACAAACACATCATCGTACTATTTGCTCTGCAGAAATTCATGTTCCCCCTCCCAAATGGTTAATTTCAGATACATAATCTGCTGTGTATCAGGAATCCATGTCAGATTCAACACATGTATGTGTTACATTGTACAGCTCAAAGTCTAAAGATCCACAAACCATTGAGGATTTTGTATAAACGTAGACCTCCCGGTGGTTGATGGTTGTCGGCCTGCATGTCTGAAAGCTTCCCATTACTTCATCAGAGGTGAAAAATGCAATTGGAAGAATGGGATTAACCAAGCATAAGCAATGTACCTATTCATGTAAATTTTAGCTTCCAGGTGCAGCAAAAAGGCCTGGCCCTGCTCTGCCCCTTTTTGGCACGACCATTCCAGCTTGCTGCTGCTTCAGGGATGAAACACTGCTGTGAATAGAAGTCTCACAATAGCTTTGCAAGATCAGGAATCCCAATCTCTCAAAAACTAATCAGAAGTCCCACACCCACAGCATTGGTTCATCCTTCAGGAGCAGTAGGAGGTCAGAGTAGAGAGTGGAAGGGGAGTGAAAGCTTAAACAGTGAGGGAAAGGGGAGGGGAGGGTGAAAGGTGCGAGCTAGCATGAAGTGAGAGGAGGAGGAAAATGCTTGTGTGGAAGGAGGGAGGGGACTTCCATGAACTGTTTAAATAGTTTAGCATGTCATCTTAATCACTCCGTTGAAATACTGCGGTGTAAAAATAAACCCTGGATTGAAGACGAGCTGGCAGCTTTCCATTATCCCATGTGTACAAACAGTATTGCTTCCTTCTTTTGTAATAAAGAGATCTATTTCACCTGGCGTTTTCGTTGTGTTTCAGATAACGTATTGTGACTTTTAAAAAAATAGGGATTCTTTAATTGGTGCTGCTGGCAATAGAGACACAAATACTTCACCTGGGCCATGAAGTTAGTCTAATATTGTGGCTTTTCTACATCTAGTTCCTAACAGTGCACAGCTAAAAAAGAAAGCTGCTAAACACATGTTTTGCATGTTTACCTCAAGTGAATCAGTGAGCATCAGTGTGCCCTTGTCACTGGCGAGTGCAAGTATCTTTTTCTGGTACTGCGCCAAACTTGACAGAAATGGTCTTGTTTTCGTGGAGATAAACGAGTGAGGAGTGACAACAATCAAAATGAAAACAGGGGCAGGACTTCTGGATCACTGACCAAGCACAAGAGTCTCCACTTTCTCCCACTTATCAGATCCTAAAATGTACAGAATGTTTACCCCAATTTATCAGCAGCTCTTCACAGGCGTCACACAACAAAGAAGTTCTAGCCCTTACACTGACAGCAGCACTTTAAAGTCTCATGAATTTCTTGGGGGTGTTGGTGATGAGAAACCCCATCATCAACAACTATTAAAAAGTCAGCTTAAAAGATAATAATTGGGAATGAATCACGTGGATTAGCTATGGAGGAAAAAAAGGGAAAAAAATACTTTCATGACATCGTTATTTTCTTTTTTTCCTCCCCCAACCACTATACAAATTCCCAGTTGAGATCACAATCTTAGAAAATCATCCTCCTTAGTACAGTGAACAAGAGGGAGCTTTCATACTGTCAAGTTTGTTTTGAGTTGGGACTGGATTTGAACACAAGTCTTAAAGGGTAGTGTGTTATCCCTCAGGACTTCCACTCTCACTTCTATTATTAAGAAGCCAACAAACAATTTATTCCCCTTCTTAATCACTATCCAGGAAATCCTGCCAGAAGTGTGCATGTGCATAAAAGGAAAGGATAGACTCAGGCTCCATTAAAATAACCTGTCAATACTCCCCTATGTAGGTTTATGCATGGAGAATGATCACATTGGTGAGGCAGTCATATTGACTTTTTATTTAACAGCAGGGTGGTGGAGGGGAAGTGATGGAAGAAGCAGGTGGATAAATGTTATTATCAGAAGTAAAGATACCATAAAGTATTCTGTAGGCAATAAGTAATAAAAGAACGATGGGGATACTGGCAAGTTAAACGCACAGGAGGTTATAATGAAATTGCAGAGATACTGAGCAGATACTTTGCATTAAGTTTTCACTGAGGAGGCTACCAAAGAGGAACTGACAACAGTAGAAGAAGTCAAGAGGGACATTCCAACAATTGAGATAGAAAGAAAGGAGATACTAGACAAACTAGCCAATCTTGAGGACAAGAGCCCAGGTCCAGATAGATTACACCTGCAGATACTCAAGAAACTTGGGAGAAGACAGTAGAGGCACTAATATACATATATAAAAACTCATTACAAAGAGAATAGTACCAGATGACTGGTGGACAGCAAATGTAATTCCTATCTTCAAAACAGGAGATAGAACTAACCCAGTGAACTGTAGACCAGTTAGCTTATCAGTGGTAGGAAATATGCTAGAATTTTTGCTGAAAGATCAGGTAACAAAACATCTAAAGAGACAGAATATAATAATAAAAATCGTCAATATGGATTTCTATAAAAGGAAGGTCATGTCTAACCAACCTTATTGAATCCTTTGAAGTAACAGAAAGTAGACATGGGCAATGCAGTGGATGGGGTATACATGGAATTTCAGAAGGGCTTAGATAAGGTACCACATAAGATACTCATGACAAAGATTTGGTGGAGTTGGGGGAGGAGACAGCAGAATGGATTGAAAATGGGTAGGAGCTAACGGAAGTTTCTCGGACCAGCAGAAAGTGGGAAGTGGTGTCCTGTAGAGATCCATGCTGGAACCACTGTTGTGGAGGACATTTTTGATCTGTGAATTAATTAAAAAATTAATTCTATTCCATTTCCTTTGCAAAGTATATTTACTGAGCTAAATGGAGTTATAAAGCAATTATACAAGTTATTCTTGAATGTTTTGTTACATCTCTGTATTCCAGGAGTGCGAAAAGTCATCTTACAGGATGTGTTACCATGGTACAGTAATACTACCTACTAAAGTAACTGTGCTTTAATGATTGTGAGCAGTATCACAGACAAGCCAACAACATTGTGCCCTTAACAGCAGAACTATTCCCTGTGTGCCCACAGTCTGCTTCATACAAGCTGATTTATTTGATCATATTTGACATATTTTCTAAATTGGTGGCCTGTAATCAAGCCTGTGTTTGGGTTCCCAGCTGTCAGTAATCTTCTGGTATGCACTCAGTTTATTGTGAAATATGCTGATGAATTTTGCAGCTGACAATCAATCATGTTAATGTTGCAGAACACTCAAACCTGCCATCAGATTTCGCACATATGTGACCCTATAAAATTCCCATTCGAAATTACTAATGAAAAACAAAAAAAATTGATGCAGCATTTCACATCCCGCATTAAAATGATAAATATCTGAGTTTTATCTCCCTGAATATGTACTTGCACCCTATTGGAAAATTGATGCTGCTCCTTTCAATCAATGGACAGTTTCACTCAGGGTTGAATCTTAGAATCATCATCATTTCAATTCATTCATCAAGTAGGACAGGTAATTCAAAATGAGAGCAACATCATTTAGGCATTAAAATAGAAGATGCAATCTTGGTGCTGTGTAGCACAATGAAGATTTGCATCTATAAAATTCTCCAAACACATAGGGCCCAATATTTACGGGGAAGCGGGGAAGGTACGAGGAAGCACGGGCAGGGACTGTGGAAAGGAGGGAGAAATTAAGGGAGAGGGCTGAGATATGGAGACAAACCATAGGTCACTGGATTCAGTGCAGTGACATGAGAAACAACAACAACAACAACAACAACAAGTATTTATATAGCGCCTTTAATGTAGTAAAACATCCCAAGGCGCTTCACAGGAGTATTTTAAGACAAAAAATTTGACACCGAGCCACATAAGGAGAAATTAGGGCAGGTGACCAAAAGCTTGGTTAAAGAGGTAGGTTTTAAGGAGCGTCTTAAAAGAGGAAAGAGAGGTAGAGAGGTGGAGAGGTTCAGGGAGGGAATTCCAGAGCTTAGGGCCTAGGCAACAGAAGGCACAGCCACCAATGGTTGAGCGATTATAATCAGGGATGTTCAAGAGGGCAGAATTAGAGGAGTGCAGATATCTCGGGGGGTTGTGGGGCTGGAGGAGATTACAGAGATAGGGAGGGGCGAGGCCATGGAGGGATTTGAAAACAAGGATGAGAATTTTGAAATCGAGGCGCTGCTTAACTGGGAGCCAATGTAGGTCAGCGAGCACAGGGGTGATGGGCGAACGGGACTTGGTGCGAGTTAGGACACGGGCAGCCGAGTTTTGGATGACCTCAAGTTTACGTAGGGTGGAATGTGGGAGGCCAGCCAGGAGTGCGTTGAAATAGTCAAGTCTCGAGATAACAAAGGCATGGATGAGGGTTTCAGCAGCGGATGAGCTGAGGCAAGGGCGGAGACGGGCGATGGTACGGAGGTGGAAGTAGGCGGTCTTAGTTATGCTGCGGATATGTGGTCGGAAGCTCATTTCAGGGTCAAATATGACACTAAGGTTGTGAACAGTGTGGTTCAGCCTCAGACAGATGTTAGGGAGAGGGATGGAGTCAATGGCTAGGGAACGGAGTTTGCGGCGGGGACCGAAAACAATGGCTTCAGTCTTCCTAATAACTAATTGGAGAAAATAACGCAAAAAAACAAGTGGCAAGTTTGCATTAGTTACAGTACGTCAACACTGCAAGCTGGGAAGACAACACAGAGTTTTAATGTACCTACTTAAGATGAAAGTGCTACAATAATTCGAGCTACATTTAGCAAAGACTTCTCACAGATCTTTGAAATAACCAGTGTATCTCTGGAATTTGGCAAATGTTTATTCAGTTAAAGTAGAAGGGAGAATTCAAGGAGAGAGAGTTTTTTCTGAAGGCTCTCCTCATGCAAATCTATCTTCTTACAAACCTAACTCAATGAAGCAGAGGTTTACAACACATAAGGAAGCCCTTCAACCCTTTATGTCCGTCAGCTCCTTGCTAGACCAATCAAAATCTAATCTCACTGACCTGCACTCTCCCATAACACTATCTGTCTCTCCTCCAAATCTACTCATCTCTTAAATGATGCAATGCTGTCTGCTTGGGCCATTCTGTGGCAAAGCATTCCATGCTCCAACAACTTGGTGTAAAGAAATGTCTCCTAATCTCTTTCTTCACTCAATGTCAGGCCTTGTAGTTAATAGAATGGTCAATGGAGGTTAAAAAAGACAGCAGAATTCCCAAGGATGATGGCTATATGAATACATTTAAAAAACGATTCTGGATTTATGTAGGCCTAAATGTGTCACAGGTAGTGCACAAAATATTTACTGAGAGAGAGAGAGGGAGAGTTACCCACATAGGGTAATCTAAGAGAATATCACATCAGTGGAAATATAGATAAGAATTGTTCCATTATAACCAACTTAGATCAAAAAGTAATGGCAAAGGTGTTTGCCATAAAGCACGAGTGCGGTCTCCATAAAAAAGACTTTGATTGACCAATCTGTGCCTATCAGCCTGCCTTGCTGATGGGACAGATGTCACTGGGGGTTGGGATTCTTTTAAATAACCTCAAGAGCCAATTTCTTAACATCTAGGGTGGCCCTATCTGGACAAGCAAGTGGGAAGCTTACTAGTTCTGCATGAGTCAGCTGTGCAATTTTAGTTGGATAAACTCCTCCATTATCCCTACATACATTTGAGAGTTCTGCAAGCCTTGGCTCTTGACAACTTGCACCTAATTTCTTTGGGCTTGGGTAAGTGGAGTGTGTCCATACAAGGAAAGCGTATGTACTTCACATCAGGCAAATGGAAACTCTAGTATATGACTTTCTAAGTTGCTTGGTTTAGAGATTCTTAAGCACAATGATGGGTTTCCATGTATGCCAGATGCTTGGCTGACCAAAAGGAAGTGTTAACCAGGTTCAGTTGCACACTGGCACTTAGCAACTACTCACCAAGAGCGTTGCTCCAACCATAGGGCCCCTAACATTAAATGTTGCATTAAATGGGACTTTAACAGCCATCATTCGAGTTTAATGTCCCTACACAGGTGGCTGCAGTGGTCCAGCTGCAACGTCTCTATCAAGTGCAAGTCTAAGCAGCTGCTTTGTTTCAGAATTGATGTGGTTCCAACAGGTGGCTATGCTTAATGAGAAAAACATGCTTAGCCGTACATTGTATTCAGGAGAGGATTTTTCTTTAAAATACGCAACAGAATAAATTCTGATAAATCACATCAGTTTGAACCATTGAGCATTTGAAACAAGATCAAGAACAGCAACAACGCATGCTCATCCCCAAACATGGTTTGTGTGGATTTAAAAGGTTCAAATGGCATCAAGCCTTACTTCCATCTCTTAAGATACATCAGCAGCAGCTTCCACATATAAATCAAAGTACAAGACAGAGACAATGTGTATGCATATTGTGTATGGAGGGAGGATGGGCAAAAGGCCAGGAGTCAGAGGAACAAAGTTTTCATGAAGAGTATAGGGCTGCAGGAGGTTGTGAAAGCCAGTCAAGGCCATGGAGAGATTCTAAGATGAGGACGAGAATTTTAAAATTAAGGTTTTGGGGATAGGGAGCCAACATAGTTCAACAAGGACTAGGATTATGGGTGAAAGATTGGACTCTAGGGGAATCAAGGGATATGGAGATCGGACGGGAAAGTGGAGTTGAGCTCGAAGATCAGCCATGATCTATTGAATGGCAGAGCAGGCTTGAAGGGTCGTATGACCTACTCCTGCTCCTAATTCCTATGTTTTTATGTAAAATGTGGCTGATATGATGACGCACTTGCTGTTAAATACGATTCCAACTTGTCGAAATCTCATGATACCACCAGGTCGCGACCCCCCAACCAATGTCTAGCAAACAAGGCATCAATCACTTGTTTAATGGAAGCATGGTCTGCAGAGTGACTGCTGTTATTGATATCTCCTGTGGCAGCCTGGAATGAACAGGATGCAAAAAGGAGTTCAGGGCTGCAATGATCTTGACCACAACAGGCCTGTTATCCTGTGTTAGCTTTGGCAGTTGGCTGCAGGTCTTATTGCAGGAGGTGGCACAACTCAGTCACAGCCTCGAGAGAAGTGAAGCCTCATTATGCACTGCTCCTTAGAGAACTGCAGGTATGCTTTCCTGGGTCCATAAACCCTGTTGGCAAGGCAAAGATTCCTGCGAGCAGGCCTCATTCTATTTGCTCTTCCTCTAGCTGCAGTGGTTTGCTCCCTTTTCCTTCTGCTGCTCCTGCCCCTCCTCCTCTTGCCAGAGTGGAATTCCCAAAAGGACCCTCCCCCCATGAAAAAAAGCCCCTTAAGAGTTCACAACATTCTAAAGCAGCTACAAGTACTTTGAAATTTTCTAAACAGCAAAAACCCTGATTAGCATACATTAAACGAGGCTCCTGCTTGTTGCCGGCAGCGACTGTAGCCAGCTAAATAGAGGCCCAGCCTAAAATCTAGTGGTAAGTCAGTGGTTCTGTTTCACACTGTTTAGCTCCCGACACTGCCCCTGTTTTTAACATTACGGAAATCACCTGCTGACTGTCCAAGCTCACAGAATAGCCACTCGGCCAAGATATCAGATGGCTGCTCCTGTCCAAAGATCCATAACTCTGCACAATTGTGCCTTGAAGAGATCCCGGGGGGGGGAGAAAGGGATGGGGTTGGGCAGGGAGAAATTGTCCCTTCAGTTTCCAGAGTCACGTTAAACCATTTCTGTCTGACTGCATGGCATAAATATTCACAAAAGGGTTTTCTACTCTGGGCGGTGTAAATGATCTTTTCCTAACCTGAACATTTGGAGGAATACCCGATTCAGACATACCGCAGAGTGACTGGGACGTGGAAAATATTTAGCTCATGAATAACCTGTAAACTTACTCAAGAGTTCACCAACACACATTCAGTATTCCTTACATGGGATGGCAGAGAGAAAAAGCCCATCTCTTTAAAAGAAAATGCATACTTTTCTCTGCTGGAAGAGCCAGCGTCATTACTTGAAGGATTGAAGAGGTTAGTGGCATGAACTACATTTTTGGCATTAACAAAGTCACATTTTCACATGGGCTTTCCCCTGACATTTGCATGAGAAATGCAGTGGTCATCTCAGATGAGTCAGCTCTACCACTTTGCTTAAATAATTTGAGGCTACCTTAAGGATGGTAATTACCATGCCAACAATGAACACTGGAATCCTGATGGTGGCTAGATTATCGTCAGACTGGAAAATAAACTAATAAGCAGTCTTCAAATGAAGAGGTTTTCCCTCAGGATGTAGTCACATGAATCAAGCATGATTCATCATCAGCCCCTAGACTTGGCAACAAATAAATTTGACTAAACAAGCCATATTTTATTACCTTTTAAGGACTGTGGTCACTCATTTAGACAAAAATGACCAAGAATCCTGAACTTTGCATTGCTTTGCTATGTTGGCAGAGTTACTAAGTTCCAATGCTCCATTTTAGTGAGATAACGACACAAGCTGGACCAAACCATGACCTCGTCTTGACCTACTCATATCAAAAAGAATGTCGAGATGTTAACTTTCAACATCTGTTTACAGAGAAATTACTTTTGCCTTTGTTTAGAAGATAATAAATACAAAGTTTGAAAGCAAGACTGCACTTCAAAGAACAGAACATATTGCAGGACCTCCCCCAGTCAAAAAAAAAACCTGATTTCAACGAGGGATTAGATTTGGCTTCATTTACATGATTCCCTAATGTGTCTGAACTCTGCAACTTTTCCCCTGATGGCATACTCTGTCACCCTTCTCTTCACATACTAAGCCGTTCCTCTATAATTCCAAGTGATCCATTTGAGAGCAATTATTGCGAGATTATGTAGCATTTGGAAAACGGAAGGCTTGTGGATGAGGAAGTAGAAGGAGCGCCAAGAGTGGGAGCAGCGGCGCAGAGAGCGCCGAGAGCGGGAGCAGCGACACAAAGAGCGCCGAGAGCGGGAGCAGCAACACCGAGAGCGGGAGCAGCGACACCGAGAGCGCCGAGAGTGGGAGCAGCGACACCGAGAGCGCCGAGAGTGGGAGCAGCGACACCAAGAGCGCCGAGAGCGGGAGCAGCGACACCGAGAGCGCCGAGAGTGGGAGCAGCGACACCAAGAGCGCCGAGAGCGGGAGCAGCGACACAAAGAGCGCCGAGAGCGGGAGCAGCAACACCGAGAGCGGGAGCAGCGACACCGAGAGCGCCGAGAGTGGGAGCAGCGACACCGAGAGCGCCGAGAGTGGGAGCAGCGACACCGAGAGCGCCGAGAGCGGGAGCAGCAACACCGAGAGCGGGAGCAGCGACACCGAGAGCGCCGAGAGCGGGAGCAGCGACACCGAGAGCGCCGAGAGCAGGAGCAGCGACACCGAGAGCGCCGAGAGCAGGAGCAGCGACACCGAGAGCGCCGAGAGTGGGAGCAGCGACACCGAGAGCGCCGAGAGTGGGAGCAGCGACACCAAGAGCGCCGAGAGCGGGAGCAGCAACACCGAGAGCGGGAGCAGCGACACCGAGAGCGCCGAGAGCGGGAGGAGCACAAAGAGCGCCGAGAGCGGGAGCAGAGACACAAAGAGCGCCGAGAGCGGGAGCAGAGACACAAAGAGCGCCGAGAGTGGGAGCAGCGACACCGAGAGCGCCGAGAGCAGGAGCAGCGACACCGAGAGCGGGAGCAGCGACACCAAGAGCGCCGAGAGCGGGAGCAGCGACACAAAGAGCGCCGAGAGCGGGAGGAGCACAAAGAGCGCCGAGAGCGGGAGCAGCGACACAGAGAGCGCCGAGAGCGGGAGCAGAGACACAAAGAGCGCCGAGAGCGGGAGCAGAGACACAAAGAGCGCCGAGAGCGGGAGCAGAGACACAAAGAGCGCCGAGAGTGGGAGCAGCGACACCGAGAGCGGGAGCAGCGACACCGAGAGCGCCGAGAGCGGGAGCAGCGACACCGAGAGCGCCGAGAGCAGGAGCAGCGACACCAAGAGCGCCGAGAGCGGCAGCAGCGACACAAAGAGCGCCGAGAGCGGGAGCAGCGACACCAAGAGCGCCGAGAGCGGGAGCAGCGACACAAAGAGCGCTGAGAGCGGGAGGAGCACAAAGAGCGCCGAGAGCGGGAGCAGAGACACAAAGAGCGCCGAGAGCGGGAGCAGCGACACAAAGAGCGCCGAGAGCGGGAGCAGAGACACAGAGAGCGCCGAGAGCGGGAGCAGCGACACAAAGAGCGCCGAGAGCGGGAGCAGCGACACAAAGAGCGCCGAGAGCGGGAGCAGCGACACAAAGAGCGCCGAGAGCGGGAGCAGCGACACAAAGAGCGCCGAGAGCGGGAGCAGCGACACAGAGAGCGCCGAGAGCGGGAGCAGCGACACAGAGAGCGCCGAGAGCGGGAGCAGCGACACATAGAGCGCCGAGAGCGGGAGCAGCGACACAAAGAGCGCCGAGAGCGGGAGCAGAGACACAAAGAGCGCCGAGAGCGGGAGCAGCGACACAAAGAGCGCCGAGAGCGGGAGCAGCGACACAAAGAGCGCCGAGAGCGGGAGCAACACTGGAAGGAGTGGACCTGGTGGGAGCACAGCGAGAGTGAGCAGTTAAAAGGAGCAGTCCCAAGTGGCAGCAACTCAACAGAGGCAGTTTTTGGAAAAAGTGACGTCAGAGTAAAAAAAGTGAAAAAAGTGACGTCGGCACAAGGGAAGGAGCTGATTGGTGAGTAGCTGGTGAGTGTATTATTTTTAAGTTTATAAGTTTATTTCTGCTAAGTTAGTTAATAGCCTATTAAATAGAGGGAAAGAGCTGATTGGTGAGTAGCTGGGAGTGTTTTTGTTAAGTTTTAAGCTTATTTCTACTGGGTTATTTCGTAGTCTATTAAATAGAGGCATGGCAGGGCACTCAGTCCCGTGGAGTGCACATCCTGTGCTATGTGGGAAGTCCTGGACGCTTCGCCTAGCCTGGACGACCACATGTACGGGAAATGGCGCCAGCTACAGCAAGTCAAACTCCGGGTATCGGAGCTTGAGCGGCGGCTGGAGTCACTGCGGTTCCTCTGGGAAGCGCAGCCAGAGTCAAGTCCACGGCACCACGGGTGGCTCAGCTGCACAGGGAGGGGAGGAAAAAGAGTGATTAGATTAGCAAAGGAGAGGAGCAAGGGACAATCTAGAGTGGAACTTCTAAACTGGAATAGGGCTAACTTGGGATGCAAAAGGATCTAGCCAGGGTAAAATGGAACCAAAGATTGACAGGAAAAACTGTAACAGAACAATGGGTGATCTTTAAGGAGGAGATGTTCCAAGTTATTGGTAAAGGATGGGATCAGTGCAGTGGTGAGAAGTGATATTGGCTCAGAAGATCAAGATGTAGAATCGGTTTGGGTGGAGATAAAAAATAATAAAGGGAAAAAGTCTCTGGTGGGCGTAGTCTACAGGCTTCCAAACAGTAGCAATACTGTTGGACAGAGTATAAATGAACAAATAATGGAGGCCTGTAAAAAAGATAAGGTAATAATCATGGGTGATATTAATCTCTATATTGATTGGACAAATCAAATTGGCCATGGTAGCCTTGAGGAGGAGTTCATAGAGTGCATCCGGGATGGATTCCTAGAACAGTATGTAATGGAACCAACCAGGGAGCAGGCTATCTTGGATCTGGTACTGTGTAATGAGACAGAATTAATACATGATCTCATAATAAAGGATCTTCTCGGAAAGAGTGATCATAGCATGGTTGAGTTTCAAATTCAGTTGGAGGGTGAGAAAGTTGTATCTCAAACCAGTGTCCTGATCTTAAACAAAGACAATTACAATGGCATGAGGGCAGAACTGGCTAAAGTGGACTGGAAAAATAAATTAAAGGGTAAGACAGTTGAAATGCAGTGGCGGACATTTAAGGAGATATTTCATAACTCTCAACAAAAATATATTCCAGTGAGAAAGAATGATTTTAAGAGAAGGGAGCACCATCCGTGGCTAACTAAGGAAGTAAAGGATGGTATCAAATTGAAAACGAAGGCATACAATGTTGCCAAGATTGGTGGGAGACCAGAGGATTGGGAAATTTAAAAAACCAGCAAAGGATGACTAAAAAAAGATAGAAGATGAATTATGAGAGTAAACTGGCAAGAAAAATTAAAACAGATAGCAAGAGCTTCTACAGGTATATAAAAAGGAAGAGGGTAGCTAAAGTAAATGTTGGTCCCTTAGAGGATGAGACTGGGGAATTAATAATGGGGAATGGGGAAATGGCAGAGATTCTGAACAAACATTTTGTATCTGTCTTCACGGTTGAAGAAACCAACAACATCCCAATAATGGATAATCAAGGGGCCACAGGGAGGGGGTAACTAAAGACAATCACTATCACTAAGGAAATAGTACTTGGTAAAATAATGGGACTAAAAGATAACAAGTCCCCTGGACCAGATGGCCTGCATCCCAGGGGCTTAAAAGAAGTGGCTGCAGAGATAGTGGATGCATTGGTTGCAATATACCAAAATTCCCTGGACTCTGGAGAGGTCCCAGTGGATTGAAAAACCGCAAATGTAACACCCCTATTTAAGAAAGGATGGAGCTAGAAAGCAGGAAACTATAGACCAGTTAGCCTAACATCTGTCATTGGGAAAATGCTGGAGTCCTTCATTAAGGAAGCAGTAGCAGGGCATTTGGAAAATCATAATATAGTCAAGCAGAGTCAACATGGTTTTATGAAAGGGAAATCATGATTATTTGCTGGAGTTCTTTGAGGAGGTAACGAGCAGGGTGGACAAAGGTGAACCAGTGGATGTGGTGTATTTGGATTTCCAGAAGACATTCGATAAGGTGCCACATAAAAGGTTACTGCATAAGATAAGAGCTCACGGAATTGGGGGTAATATATTAACAAAGATAGAGAATTGGCTAACTAACAGAAAGCAGAGAGTCAGGATAAATGGGTCATTTTCCGGTTGGCAAACGATAACTAGTGGGGTGCCACAGGGATCGGTGCTGGGGCCTCAACTATTTACAATCTACATTAATGACTTGGATGAAGGGACCGAGTGTAATGTAGCCAAGTTTGCGGATGATACAAAGATGGGTGGGAAAGCAAGTTGTGCAAAGGACTCAAAAGAACCCGCAAAGGGATATAGACAGGCTAAGTGAGTGGGCAAACATTTGGCAGATGGAGTATAATGTGGAAAAGTGCGAGGTTATACACTTTGGCAGGAAAAATAAAAAAGCAAATTATTATTTAAATGGAGAGAGATTACAAAATGCTACAGTTCAGAGGGACCTGGGGGTCCTTGTGCATGAAACACAAAAAGTTAGCATGCAGGTACAGCAAGTAATCAAAAAGGCAAATGTAATGTTGGCCTTTATTTCAAGGGGGTTGGAGTATAAAAACAAGGAAGTCCTGCTACAACTGTACAGGGTATTGGTGAGACCACACCTTGAGTACTGCGTACAGCTTTGGTCTCCTTATTTAAGGAAGGATATACTTGCATTGGAGGCAGTTCAGAGACGATTCACTAGGTTAATTCCAGAGATGAGGGGGGTTGACTTATGAGGAAAGGTTGAGCAGGCTGGGCCTATACTCATTGGAATTTAGTAGAATGAGAGGTGATCTTATTGAAACATATAAGATACTGAGGGGGCACGACAAGGTAAATGCAGAGAGGATGTTTCCCCTCGTGGGGAAATCTAGAACGTGGGGGCACAGTTTCAGAATAAAGGGTCGCCCTTTTAGAATTGAGATGAGGAGGAATTTCTTCTCTGAGGGTCGTAAATCTGTGGAATTCTCTGCCCCAGAGAACTGCGGAGGCTGGGTCATTAAATACATTTAAGGTGGAGATAGACAGATTTTTGCAAGATAAGGGAGTGAAGGGTTATGGGGACCGGGCAGGGAAGTGGCTTTGAGCCCAAGATCAGCCATGATCTTATTGAATGGCGGAGCAGGCTTGAGGGGCCCAGTGGCCTATTCCTGCTCCTATTTCTTATGTTCTTATGTACAGGCTAGGTACATTCCAACAAGAAGAAAGGGTAAGGGAACCAAAGCAAGGGCTCCTTGGATGACGAGGGAGATAGAGAAGATGATGAAACAAAAAAAGAGGGTGTATGATGTATGTCAGGTGAATTGTTCAAGGGAGAACCAGACCAAATACAATAAGTTGAGAGGGGATGTGAAGATGAAAATAAGATTGGCAAAGAGAGAATATGAGAGTAGAATGGCGGTTAACATAAAAGGGAACCCAAAAATATTCTACTGGCATGTAAACAGTAAGCAGATAGTAAGAGGCGGGGTGGGGCCTATTCGAGACAAAGAAGGTGATATATACTTAGAGGCACAGGGCAAGGCTAGAATACTCAACGAGTACTTTGTATAGGTGTTTACTAAGGAGGTGGATGCTGACAAAATATCGGTAGAAGTGGAAAAGTTAGAAGCAATGGAAGGAGTGAACATTGATAGACAGGATGTACTAGAAAGGCTGGGTATGCTTAGAGTGGACAAGTTGCCTGGTCCAGATGGCTTGCATCCCAGGTTGCTAAGGGAATTGGGGGAGGAGATAGCGAAAGGGCTTGCCATAATTTTCCAATCTTCCCTAGATGCGGGGGAGGTGCCTGAGGATTCGAAAGTGACAATTGTTACACCATTGTTCAAGAAAGGCTGTAAGGACAATCCTAGTAACTACAGGCCGGTCAGTTTAACATCAGTGGTGGGTAAAGTTTTAGAAACAATAATCATTGAAAAAATTAACGGGCACTTGGAGAGGTTTAAGCTAATTAAAAGGAGAGCCAACACGGATTTGTAAAAGGCAGATCATGTTTGACTAATCTAATTGAATTTTTTGATGAAGTAACAGAGGATTGATGAAGGGAATGCAATGGCTGTTGTCTACATGGATTTTCGGAAGGCGTTTGGCAAAGTACCACATAGAAGGCTGGTTAACAAAATTGAGGCTCATGGAATAGGTGGGTCAGTGGCAGCTTGGATAAGGAATTAGCTTAAAGGACAGAAAACAGCAAGTTGTGGTAAATGGCTGTTTTTCAGACTGGAGGATGGTAGACAGTGGTGATCCCGAAGGGCCAGTGCTGGGATAATTAATGATATATATATATATATATATTTATATTTATATTAGGAATACAGAGTAGAATTTCTAAATTTTCTGATGACACCAAATTGGGGGTGTGGCAAACAGTGATGATGATACCAATTGACTGCAACAGGACATAGAAAGGCTAGAAGAATGGGCAGACAAGTGGCAGATGGAATTTAATAGAGAGAAATGTGAGGTGCTGCATTTTGGCAGAAGGAACGGGGAGAGGCAATATACACTTAATGGCACAGTTTTAAAGAGTGTGCAGGGACAGAGGGACCTGGAGTTAATGTGCATAGGTCCCTGAAGGTGGCGGGACATATTGAGAGACTGGTTAACATAGCATATGGGAGTTTGGGCTTCATAAATAGAGGTATTGAGTACAAAAATAGAGAAGTTGTGCTGAACCTTTATAAAGCGCTGGTTAGGTCACAACTGGAGTATTGCATCCAGTTCTGGTCACCACACTTTAAGAAGGATGTGAAGGCACTTGAGAGGGTGCAGAGGAGATTTACCAGAATGGTTCTGGGGATGGGGGATCTTAGCTACAAGGACAGGTTGGAGAAGCTGGATTTGTTTTCATTAGAGCAAAGGAGGTTGAGGGGTGATTTGATAGAAGTGTACAAGATTATGATGGGTTTGGATAGGCTAGACGGGGAAAAGCTGTTCCCACTAGTTGATGGTACAAGGACTAGGGGACACAGATCTAAGGCTTTGGGCAAGAGATACAGGAGGGATGTGAGGAAAAACTTTTTTACGCAGCGAGTGGTGATGACCTGGAATTTGCTGCCGACGGAAGTGGTGGAGGCGGAGACACTCAATGTTTTCAAGGGGAGATGGGATAGGCACTTGAGGGAAATAAACTTGCAGGACTACGGGGATAGAGCGGGGGAATGGGACTGACTGGATTGCTCTACAGAGAGCCGGCACGGACTCGATGGGCCGAATGGCCTCCTTCTGTACCGTTGTGACTCTATGGGGGCGACTTTCCCCATTGGATTCCAAACCCACCTCCACTGTCAGGTGGGAAAAATTTGCGATTTTCCCCTGATTGGCCAGTTGATTTCAGAGGTGTGGGTTCCCCGGGCCAATTAGTGTTTTGGGACTGAAACTCGCCTCTGCTGACGTCACTTATCCAGCTTCATTTAAGGGCTGCTTGCTGCCTTGGCTCATTCCACTGGCTTTTGGTCGATGGTGCACCACCTCCAAACATTTTTCTCCTTGAAGAATGGCCAGCTCCAAGGCAAGGGCCTCCCCGAGGTTCTCGGATGAGGCACTGCGTATCCTGGTTGAGGGGGCGAGAGCTAGCAGGGAGGTGCTCGTCCCCTCATCTGGGAGGAAGAGGCCTACCAAAGAAACCAAGGCTGTGTGGGTCCAGCTGGCAAGGGATATAACCTCCAGATCTGTGTGCAGATTGGGTGATTGTTTCTGTTTTTTGATGAAATGCCATCCCTGTGTGAATGTTTTAAAATTAGGTGATGGCAAACTGTTGGCGTGATGGCATCTGTTATTTCAGCTTAGGCAGCTCCACATTGCGGGCTCCGCGACACTTGTGTGGTCAGAGTGAAAGGAGGCCAGAGAGTCATGTCCATTGTCTATCATGTGTTAAGAAGGAGCCAAGCACATGTGCCACAATGGGCAACCTATGCAAATCTGGCCAGGATTCGTGCATCCCTTGCATCATGGCCACCAATGTGCTCGCGTGCTGCTGGCAGATACCTCCGTTGGGGAAGCGCTCAGTCCAAGCGGGGAGAGGGTTTTCCAAGGAGGTCCCACAGTTGAGAGGTAGAAGCGATTTTCCCAACTGTCCCGCCTCCAAACCCACCTCCTCAGGGTTAAATAACAGGGCCTTCCCCAAATCTGTAGCTATAAGGGAATATAATGAGCCTGCTCCGCCCCCCATTCTAGGCAACTTCCTCCCGCTCCGCTCTCCCTCTTACCCCGACCACTCACTCCTTATCCTTTTCTCCCCTAGCTGACCATTCCTTCCCATCCTTTGTCCTATTACAATCCCTCCCACCATCTCTGGCCCCAAACACTAGGTCTTCTGCTCCTCGTTCTTTTGCTATTCTCTCTACTGTCTGCCCCTCCAAATGCCCAAGCCCTTACCAGCTCCCTCCTCCTGTCCCGAACAGCCTGAGCACTCTGCACTCTTTCCCTCTCCCTTTTACTGTGGCCCAGCCCTGAATACATGCCTCCCCAACCTGCAGCAACTCTTCATCAGAAAATACTAACCGTCATATATCCCTCCCCCTAGATACAAGCCATGACCCATGGCACTGATTTCATCTCCCGCCCCCCAAAAATACCTGGTACACACTTGCCCATTCCCTCTTACTGTCTCCTGCCCCAAAATGCCCACAGCACCAGTGCATTCCTACCCCTAGCCCTACTACCAAGTTTAAAAAAAAAGATTGAGTTAAGAAAATAATGGCCAGGAACTTGTGGTCCAGATGACAGCGAACTGGCAACACTCGCTGTCATTCCACCTTTGAACAGTCAACATGGATTTGTAAAAGTTAGGTCCCTCGTGACTAAGTTAACTGAATATTTTGAGGAGATCAAGAGTATTTGATAAGGTGCTACACAAGAGATTTGATACGAAAATGAAGGTAAAAGCCAGTAAACTGAATGCAGCCATATGGATAGAGCTAGCTAGGGGACAGAAAGCAAAGAATTGGGGGTAAATTTGGATTGGCAGGATTTGGGTGGTAGTGGCATGATCCGGGAATCTGTGCTGGGATCCCTTTTATACAAATGACTTGGATATAGGCCCAAGAGGAATGATAGAGGTTTGCTGATGATACCAAAGTAGGAGGCATAACAGGGAAGGAGGACATGGACAGGTTAGCAGAGCAGACAGATTTGTTTCAATGTTGAGAATTGTGAAGTAGCACATTTTGGGAAAAAGAACATTGAGCACGCACACGCCTCTCTTACAACAACAACTTTTATTTATATAGCACCTTTAATGTTGTAAAATGTCCCAAGGCGCTTCACAGGAGTGTTACAAGACAAAAAATTGGCACTGAGCCACATAAGAAATTAGAGCAGATGACCAAAAGCTTGGTCGAAGAGGTAGGTTTTAAGAAGCGTCTTAAAAGAGGAAAGAGAGGTTTAGGGAGGGAATTCCAGAGCTTAGGGCCTAGGTAGCTGAAGGCACAGCCGCCGATGGTTGAGCGATTATAATCAGGGAAGCTCAAGAAGCCAGAATTAGAGGAGCGCAGATATCTCGGGGGGTTGTGGGGCTGAAGGAGATTACAGAGATAGGGAGGGACGAGGCCATGGAGGGATTTGAAAACAAGGATGAGAATTTTGAAATCAAGGCGTTGCTTAACCGGGACCCAATGTAGGTCAGCGAGCACAGGGGTGATGGGTGAACAGGACTTGATGCAAGTTAGGACATGGGCAATGGAATTCAATTCAAAATTGTATTTGATTTTTCTTCCAATTAATCCACAAGGAAAAAATACTTTTGAAATGGGTTAAATAAAAAAAACTCTGTCCATCATAAAGTGTGATGAGTCACCCTTGTTAACCCAGTTACCGATGTGAGATTGCCAAGGAAATGTGCTGAAAAAACCTGCTATACAGTGTGCAGTCCAACTCCTGCAGTTTTCATTGGGGCAATTACAGCCATTGCACAATAACAGTCACTGCATCTGAAAGTATGTGAAGCAATTGGATATATTTACGAGATGCATGATAAGGCACTATATAACAGCAAAATGTTTCTTTTACGAATAGTCCAAAAATATGTTGCATTAATGCATGTGAACCCAGATATTTGATTCTAATTTACTTAAGCCTTGTGACTGCAGAAAACATTGTCTGCTGACTGTCTCAGTGCTATTTAACCATGTTTAGCACTTTTATCTCAACCTGGTAGTGGGAAGAGCCAATGTCCTGAACAAGTCATATCAAGTCTAGCCTCCATTAGCAAATGACCAATCCCTCCTACAGATCATTCTTTGTACATCTGTGTTTGCCTGTTAAAGTTTATATTGTAGTATTGGTAAGTTTGTCAAGGATGCCGTGTAAATAGCTTTAAGTTTCGCTAACTTAAATTTGCCATTTGAACTGGTTAGGCAGTTCCAGTTTTATCAAACTCTGGACAGCAAAGCCACAACTTTTCTCAGCCCCTTTATTTGTAACGGTGCGCTGTGATATTGGTGAACTCTCCAAGTTCAAGGTCACTGTAGTCCCGGAGCAATTTGCTTCCATCCATTCCTTGAATAGCCTTGCTATCTCTTGGCTAATACACATGGACAGAAATAGCTCAACTGTTGACGGAATACCACTGTTGGCGTGTGATGGCCAGGTCATGGAGAAGGGAAGAATGTTCAAGGCAAGCTGTCCTAGCAAGGAGTAATTTGGAAAAGGTGGCACGATAACTGCTCTTTTCATGATTCCGTTGGAATCAGATTGTGAAGCAGCTTCAGTTTGTTGCTGTTTTTAAACTCAGTCTCTAGAAAAGGATTTCAAGCACCTACAGTTTTCTTTTTGGCGCACATTCAGAATATCAATCAATCTATAGCTGTAGCACTACTTAAATTCACCCTTTAAAGCAAGAGACATCCCTCATGTTAAGCTGTAGATTTGAAACAACACTTCTTAGAGTGCCATTACACCATCACTTTTGTGTCACTGCCAAGTGTTTACTGGCACTAACCACAAGATACAATTTGTTTTGCCCAATGTGAAATCTGCAGCATTAAAATCAGAACTGCTGGAGTGTGAAATATGCATCTCATCGCTAATGGCTTCGAAGCAAGGTTTACTGTGCACCTGTTCAAGGACAGGTTTCAGCTGGGGTAGAAGAGAAAATCAGTCAGTTTCTCTTTCACTCATCTAATTTTAGTTAAAAACAAACAGGGAAATCCTATCTAACACATGCCACATGACAATCTGTCAATACGCATTCTGCTCTGTGACATTTGAGAACTGATAATGCCACCATTCCAGCTACTAGTTCAGGCAAGCTCCAAGTCCTTATTATTCTGGAAGAACTGTCAACTACGTAATATTTTCTTTTGAGGTATTTAACTTTTGGTTATTACTATACAGACTTTGGACATTTATTATTGTTTCAGACTCCAAATATATTTAATACACAGAACCCTCCTCTCTAGATGAAAGGAGGAGTGGATAGCAGGAACAGTGAAGGGCAGTGAGGGGCTTTGCAGTGGAAAATGAGCCTCGGTGTTGCATCTTATGCAATGTGTACTGTACATACACAGGGGTTAGCAATTCACCGACGCACACTTGGTATTGGTACAGGTCATGCATGCTTGTATTTATACAATACACCCATTGTAAAAACCCGACAGTGCTTATGTTATTGTTTATATATGTGTAGCAGTGTCAAGTTTGTACAAAGTGCACTGAACATACAGATTAATGCAGTTTAGTTCACACCTACATATTAGGTTTTGTATCCGTGAAGGAGTCAAATTGATTTATATTCAAAGTTTCCTGTGGGCAATTAAAATCAGCAGAAATTGACATTGCAATTACTTCTGTGGTGTTTGCACAAGAATACGTCAACTTCCCACCAGGCAAATTGTTCTGGAACATATAAAAGCTGCCAACAGGCACGTAACAACCAAATCTCTCCTTCATCACCATTGTGAATTGCCTTCTTCAGACTTGTAGAAAATAATTAATGAGTGCCCATTAGGGTGAAACTTCACAAATTATACTGTGCTGCTTCCGTCTTTAGTTCCCATTTCTGGCGCTCTTGAGAGAGGCACTAACACCATACAGTCTATCATGACTCCATCAATGGTATGTTCCGGCATGTAACAGATCTATTGACAAGCTAGCATTAGCATTGAAATGAGCTTCCTGTTGGAAGTTCAGAGCTCAAGTCAAGCTCCTCTTTTACTTCAGTGCTTGGTTGAAAGTCGCCGTCACTGATATTTCTGCCGTAGAATGATGGGAACTAACACAAAGCTAGCTCTCCATTGCTGTTAAAACAGTACCAGTTCTGGAATGCAGGTTTATTTAGACATGCCCCCCAATAGGATCAAAGCAACAGTATTACTGAACTGCGAGACTATTACTTCACGGACTCAATGTCATCCAGTTTTGGTTTAAACAGAGTTTAACTCAGCACCCCCTCCATAAAAAAGGGGTTAGTTCCCACAGGCCATTAAATCACAGCACTCAAAGCATTACAACACGCAAAACTTGATTCCCCGCTCAAATTCCTGATCTCCGCAGTTATCATTCCTCGCACTTTTTTTGCATAATTCTGTGTGGCTATTTCTAGAGCAACATTGGCAGAGGATTTGGAGCAGGTCACTTAAGAGTTGTGAACAGAAATAAAATTAGCATCCATTGGGGACAGACGAGGGCACTACAGAAATCAGATTTATCCGAAAACACAGCGTCAGGTCCACATGTGCGCAGGCGACACCCAGCTCTACCTCACCATCAATGTTCCCTCGAAGCCGTGCGGCCGCACAGCTGTCCGTCGGTCACGCGCAGCTCGGGACCGGCTTTTCCAGTGTTAAATTTCGCAAATGCACGTAACGGCGAATGGGCAGCGCAGCCAAAAAAAAAAAGTGCGAGGAGGAACATTGCTCACCACCACCTCTCCCGATCCTTCCACTGTCTCTACATTGTTAGACTGCTCCAGTACTGGATGAGCAGAAATTTCCTCCAACTAAATATCGGGAAGACTGAAGCCTTGGGGCTGTAATTTGCGGCACCTAAGGGTGCGCATGAGGTGTATACATGCGCTAAAACCCGGAACTTGTGATCGGTCAGGAATCATCTTGACAGATCGCACGCATCCCCAGGAGAAGAGCCTCCGCGGGCGGAGAGTTGCACTATTTACCCAACTTCTGACTAGCAAATGCCCGTGAAATTCTTACGCCTGGTAAAAGCAGGCATAAGGCCTGCTTTTACCAGCATAAGAATTTTAAAACACTTATTTTTTTCTCATTCATTTAAACATTAAAACACATGTACAATAAGTTAAGTTTATTTTAGACCATTTAAAATATGCAAATTTATTTTTCAAAAAATAAATTGTTTTAAATGTTTAATTATATTGTACTTTAATTAATTTTAAATATGCAATTTTTAAAAATGTATTTGTTATGTTAACTATTTTTAATGTCATCCCCATTCATGTTTATGGAGGTTCCATACAAACAGAACCTCCATAAGTATGAATGGGAATCTCCATTCTTTGATTGGTTGGGCCGGCCCATGTGATCCCAGGGGAGCTTGCGAACCGCGTGCGCCTCTGGGATACGTGGGCCTCTACGCAGGCCTATGCGTAGAGGCCCAGGAGCGCAAGTGTCCGAACCTCTGGGACCATCAGGTAAGTGCGTAGATTTTTTGCTGGTCAGAGGCATCCGTCCGTGGGAAGCCTCCGACCGCAAATTCAGCCCCATTGCCTTCGGTCCCCGCCACAAACTCCAGTCCCTAGCATCAACTCCCTCCCTCTCCCTGGCAACTGTGAGGCTGAAACAGACTGTTCGCAACCTTGGTGTCATATTTGACCTTGAGTTGAGCTTCCAACCACATATCAGCGCCATCACTAAGACCGCCTACTTCCACCTGCGTGACATCCCCCGACTCTGCCCCTGCCTCAGCTCATCTGCTGCTGAAACCCTCATCCATGCCTTTGTTACCTCTAAACCTGACTATTCCAACGCACTCTTGGCCGGCCTCCCATCTTCCACCCTCCATGAACTTAAGCCCATCCAAAACTGTGCTGCCTGTATCCTAACTCACACCAAGTCCCGTTTACCTATCACCCGTGCTTGCTGACCTACATTGGCTCCCAGTTAAGCAATGTCTCGATTTAAAAATTCTCATCCTGGTTTTCAAATCCCTTGCTCCTCCCCATCTCTGTAACCTCCTTCTGGCTCTTGCGCATCCCCGATTTTAAATCGCTCCACCAGTGGCAGCTGTGCCATCAGCTGCCGAGTCCCTAAGCTCTAGAATTCCCTCCCTAAACCTTTCCGCCTCTCTACCTCCCTCACCTCCTTTAAGACGCTCTTTAAAACCTACATCTTCCCATATATCTCATGTGGCTCAAATTTTGTTTGACAATGCTCCTGTGAAGCGCCTTGGGATGTTTACTGTGTTAAAAAGGGACTATATAAATGTAAGTTGTTGTTTATTACAAACAAATAATATTTGAAGCTTTTGTGGGAGGGGCAGCAGAGAACAAATTCTGTATTCACCAAGTATATCAGTGATGGAGAAATGGAACACTTTCTCAACAACCATAGATCCACTCTGTGCTATGCTCGACCTAACATAAACCTCTCTCTACCATGCCTAAAACATGTACTAGTGCAAAATTGTCGTTTATGTATCTCACAACAACTATCTTCATATTTCTCTCTGCAAGGTTGCTAATTTACCACAAAAGTACAGCCAGTTTTGTTCCATTCATCCTTACCCACAAGGAACTGCTTTTAAACCTGAGGGAGTGGAGGAAAGGGGAAAACAGAGAGCGCAAGACAGAGATCGAGACAGACAGAGCAAGGGGGAGAGAGAGCGAGAGAGAGAGAGTCATAACATCCATCTGGGTTGGATTCAAACCCAACACTGAAAGAACAATAGTGCTGATTCAGGGAGACAGGCCTGAGCATCAATGGTGGAAGCAGAGAATTTAAAAAAATGTTTTCCTTAAGGCTGATCTAACAACAGGGTCAGGCCTCATTATAGCCTTAAAATGCATTTAAAGTATGTTCATAGAATCGATTCATGATTCTACTAATGTTAAAATCTCCCATCTTTTCCTGCTGTTCCACTTTTATTCACTGCTCACCAGGTTGAAACAGATGCTGGACATCTTCCATTCTTATAGCTGCAGAACTGGGACGGAGACTTCTGGAAGGGTAATTTTAGCTGCGGTTTGGAATTGCGACGTTGCTATTTCCACATTATTCCTTGTGCCATAATTTCCTTTTTCCTGGTGATTTCTGCAGTACAGGACGCCTTCTGCAAAAACCACAGCGTTGTTCCTACCCACCAGCTGCCAACCTCAACTCTAACCACACTGCTCAACATTGGCATTTCATTGGGTCTTGCCAATTGTCACCATGGATATGGAGGAGGCAGTGGGGAAAAAAAGGGAGGTGCTCTTGTACTTTTTTTTTAAAAATGACATAGAAGTTACAGCACAGAAACAGGCCATTCGGCCCAACTGGTCTATGCTGGTGTTTAATACCATACAAGCCTCCTCCCACCCTACTTCACCTAACCCCATCAGCATATGCTCTATTCCTTTCGCCCTCATGCACTTATCTAGTTTCCCCTTAAATGCGTCCATGCTATTTGCCACAACTACTCCATGTGGTAGCAAGTTCCACATTCTAACCACTCTCTGGGTAACCACAGATGCCTGGCAACCATTCAGATTTGACCCAAAAAAGATCATCTTCAGACACAGATATAACTACTTGGCCATGTCTGGGGAGATCACCCTTCACCACCGTGGCTTCATAAAGAAGCTTGTGACAGAATAATGCCATATACTGGAGTTTAACCTGCAGACAAGATCTTCGGTTGCTGTGAAAGTCACCACAGCATTAACATTTTACACCATCAGTTTTTCTTTTCAAGCCACCACTGGGTGATATTTGTAACAGGAGTCAGACTGCAGCCTATCAATGCACCAAGTTTGCAGAAGCTTTCTTTGGTAGCAGTAATTTTGTCACTTTCCCCATGTAAAGGAGGCAACAGCACGAGAGGGTACTGCACTTTTACTGAGCGACAGGCTTTCCTAAAGTGTAGTGCCTCATTGATGATATGCATGCAGTCAAAGCCCCTGACAACACCTCATGGCATACACGAATCAGAAAGGTGTTCACTCCATCAATGTACTGGTGGTGTCGGACCACAGAACAAGGCAGATTCCCTAGCAACAGCAACAATGCCATCTTGTGCCAGGAGCAGAAGGACTGGAAAGATGACCCAAGCCCTTTTTATTTTATTAGTTCCTGGGATGTGGGCGTCGCTGGCAAGGCCAGCATTTATTGTCCATCCCTAGTTGCCCTTGAGCAGGTGGTGGTGAGCCACCATCTTGAACCGCTGCAGTCCGTGTGGTGAAGGTTCTCCCACAGTGCTGTTAGATAGGGAGTTCCAGGATTTTGACCCAGCGACGATGAAGGATCGGCGATATACTTCCAACTCAGGATGGTGTGTGACTTGGAGGGGAACTTGGAGGTGGTGGTGTTCCCATGTGCCTGCTGCCCTTGTCCTTCTAGGTGGAAGAGGTCGCGGGTTTGGGAGGTGCTGCCAAAGAAGCCTTGGCGAGTTGCTGCAGTGCATCTTGTAGATGGTACACACTGCGCCGGTGGTGGAGGGAGTGAATGTTTAAGGTTGTGGATGGGGTGCCAATCAAGCGGGCTGCTTTGTCCAGGATGGTGTCGAGCTTCTTGAGTGTTGTTGGAGCTGCACTCATCCAGGCAAGTGGAGAGTATTCCATCATACTCCTTACTTGTGCCTTGTAGATGGTGGAAAGGTTTTGGGGAGTCAGGAGGTGTGACACTTGCCGCAGAATACTCAGCCTCTGACCTGCTCTTGTTGCCACAGTATTTATGTGGCTGGTCCAGTTAAGTTTCTGGTCAATGGTGACCCCCAGGAAGTTGATGGTGGGGGAATTCAGTGATGGTAATGCCGTTGAATGTCAAGGGGAGGTGGTTAGACTCTCGCTTGTTGGAGATAGTCATTGCCTGCCACTTGTGTGTCGCAAATGTTACCTGCCACTTATCAGCCCAAGCCTGAATGTCGTCCAGGTCTTGCTGCATGCGGGCATGGACTGCTTATTATCTGAGGAGTTGTGAATGGCACTGAACACTGCAGTCATCAGCGAACATCCCTTCCTCTTGTTGCTGCTTGTACACTACCACCTGCAGAATATTGTGTTTTTATTTCAGATTTCCAGCTTTTTTTTGGCCACATACACATACCTATGACACATAGGTCACCTCACTGCACATGTGGCTCAAGTTGAAAGTTTGTCCTCTAAACCTCCATTCTCCTTTGCTGCACCTCCTCCACTAGCACATCCAGACTTTCTTCAATGACGAGGACAGGTCTCCTTGTTGCCCCAGACAACTTCCTAGCCATAACAGTCAGATTCCATTCAAAATTATATGGCAGCACTTTACTCCTCATTCCCTGCAAATCTGTTGCCATAGTACTCCCTGTGGACATGGGAAAAGTGCAGAGTGCATGTTGAAATTGCTTAAATTAATCAATCTCACTGAATCAGGCAGGGTCAGAAATTTGCACTAGTTGACATATCATGGTCCAATGATGCTCTATGGGCAAATACAACAAATCACAAATATCTTGGACAAGAAACAAACACACATGACCAGCTGAAAACACTTTAGAAACTCAGAAAAGTATTCCCGCTCATAAGAAATTAATTTTAATTCCAAAAACAAAACACAAGCATTGGAAGATGTGCAGAGTGCTGGGCCCTGTGTTCTAAATCAGTGAACTATAAAGGAAGGAAAAAGACTTGCAGTTATAGAACACCAGATGTCCCAAAGCACTTTATAGCCAATTAAATACTTTTGAAGTGTAGTCACTGTTGAAATGTAGGAAATGACACAGCCAATTTGCACATAGCAAGCTCCCACAAACAGCAATGTGACAATGACCAGATATTTTTATTTTTTTTAAAGAAGTGATGTTGGTTAAGGGATAAATATTAGCCAGGACACCAGGGAGAACTTCCCTGCTTTTCTTCAAAATAGTGCAATGGGATCTTTTATGTCCACCTGAGAGAGCAGATGGGGCTCGGTTTAACGTCTCATCTGAAAGACGGCACCTCAGACAGTGCAGCACTCCCTCAGTTCTGGCACTGGTGTACCAGCCTAGATTTGTGGGTTCCAGTCTCGAGTGGGACTTGAACCCACAACCTTCTGACTTAGAGGTGAGAGTGCTACCAGCTGAGCCACAGCTGACTAAGAGGGACATAGTTAATTAAATCTGTTCTTATTGGAATAGAAGATTATGCAAGTTTTTAAGAATTAGGATACAGTTTCTATGTACTTAACTAAAAGAGCAAAAAGAACCTCTTCAAAGTTAGATTACTTAAATTATGGAACAGATATGGTGCAGCCTTGCTTGAAACTTTGGATGTTGAAAAAAAGTCATACTCTGATTCAACAGGAGGAGAGAAATATGGGCCCAAAAATTCAGCCCTTCCCGGGTGAGTACACAGTCCGTACTCACCCGTATTGCTTCCCGAAGTGCCGGTTTCCTGCATGCACTGCGCATGTGCGGGAAACCGGAACTTCCGGTATGGTGAAGGGGGCGGTTCCTAGGTGAACCGTGTGCACGCTAGAGGCTGCGCGCACGCAGCACACTTAGATTTTTTTTCAGGTTTCTACGCGAGGGTAAGTATTGAAGATACTACGCTAATAAAAAAGAGGCGTAAGACCCCTTTTGAACAAGGTAAGTGGTTAATTAAGTTTAATTTTAAATTATTTTCAACAGGTTTATCTTTTTTAGATACTTTAAAGAAAGGTAAGTTTATTTTTATAACTTTTAAAAAGTATTTTAATTTTTTCAAAAATTTAAATTTTTGTTTAAAGTGGTTAATTTATTTAACTATAGTTATTTTATAAATGTGTTGGTTTAAAAAAAAAAATTATTTTAAGTTTAGGTGTTGTTTTATGCCGATTTCAATTCACAGATTTGACAGGTCTCCTGTCAAATCTATGAATGAAAGATGGTCTGCTGCCATTGGCTCTCCATGGCCCACGTGATCCCAGGGGTCGCATCGCACTAACTGCGCCCCTGGAACACGCAAGCACTGCGCGCCGGCAGTTGGGAGAGGCCCAGGACCCGAAGTTCCCGTGGGCCCAAAACACAACGGCAGGCGCGGTAGGTAAGAGAGCGCGCGATCCTTACCCCCGCGGCAAGCCGGACACGCGAATTTCTGGGCCATTAACTCAGTATCAAGACAGGAGGGAGGGGCAACAATACCGAATGGTCTCTGTTTACCGATTTAAACAAGCTGAATTAGATAACCTTTCCATTCTTTAGAGGTTACAGCTCCTCTCCTAGTTATCTCAGAGTTTCTGTTGGGACCAGGGAACATTTGCCCCAATAATAGCAGAACCACAGGAGAAAAAAGGAGAAAATTAACAATTACACATAATCCTCTCCCCGTAAGCGTATATTGAGGGATTGAGCTGATAAGTGACAGATTTGGTCACTCAGACACCGCCCAAAGGAAGGCAATAATTGTAAAGCAATGTTTTACCAACTCATTAGCAAAAGAGCATACTGTTACACCTGGCCACTTGGGCTATAGCAAAGGAAGTACAGGGCTTTGGGGAGAGAGCAGGGCAGTACGATTGGTTTGGGATTGCTCGTGAAGAACTGGCATGAACCAATGAGACATAGGCCCATATTTTCCGATGCCTACGGGTGTGTACGAGCTGTGTGCACACCCGTAGGGACATCGGAAATGCCAGTTTCAGGCATGCGAAACGCATGTGCTGAAAACTGGCATTTCCAATCTGTCAAGAGTGCTCTTGACAGATCGGACGCCTGCCTGGGAGAAGGGCCTCTGCGGGGTGGGTGGGGGGAAGAGTTCCGCTTTCTGCAGAACCTCCACCCGCTGAAATCACTTAAAAAATCTTACGCCTGGTAAAAGCAGGCGTAAGGCTTGTTTTTACCTGAAGAGTTTAAAAAAGTTAAAAAGTATTTTTTTTTCACTCAATTATAATTTAAAAATATTTTTAAAAAAAAGTTTATGTATTAGCCCCGTAAAAAACTTTAATTATTTTTTTCAAAAAATTAAGTTTTTGTTTAAAATATTTAATTTAACGTAATTTTAACTCATTTTAAAAACGTGATGGTTTTTTAAAATTTATTTAATGTTTTAGTGTCTTTTTTCAGTGATCCCCATTCATACTTTTGACAGGTCTATCTGTTAAAAGTATGAAGGGGGATTCCCTTCTTTCATTGGCTGGCCTGGCCCACGTGATCCCAGGGACACTTGTGAACTGCATGCGCCCCTGGGATACGTGGGCCCTGCGCATTTCGACTGTGGAGAGGCCCAGGATCGGAAATGTCCGGATCTTGGGAGCCCTCAGGTAAGAGCGTAGATTTTTTTCCGATAGGAGGCATCCGCACGCAGGAAGCCTCCTATCGGAAATTACGGGCCAATGTCCCCTCCTGTGCTGGAAACATCACTGGTTTTATAGGATTATTCTAATAGGTGTCGGGCGAATTCCCCCTCAGTTGCTGTGTGTTGAGAGACATTGCAGAGGGAAGATTTCCTATATTTTCTATTTCTAGCAAAAATAAAATAATGTTCCAAAAGAACACGTGAAAGATATTGCTAGAAATAGTAATCACAGGAAATCCTCCAGCTATGTTTACAGTGCCACTAATATAGGAAATCTTCCCCCAAGGTGTTCAACTGTCAGTTACCTAGGCTAATAAAGTTTTGATGTATTTTAATAACTGATCCATCTACAGCTGATTACTACTTCAAAAGGAACATAAAAAGATTGGGTACAATGTCTCCATTAACTGAAATATGCAGTGTCTCCCTGATGGGAGTTACGAGCAGAATGGTTCCATTGTTGAAACATTCAGTTTGATTGAGAGAGATTGGTTGTGATAAATGGACTGATGCAGAGTCGGCTGTTAGTTGAACATTTCTAATAATCATTGCACCCTCTAGTGTCTATTAGTAAAACTGAGGCCTTAATAATGAGAACAGCTGTCCCACCCGACTCAGGCTGTTGAAACAATATGCCTCCAATTTGCATTTTACTTTTTATTTATTGAAGTACCAAGTGCCACATGCACCTTGAGGTAGATTCGAGTTTAGATATTTGGAGGTCGGGAACATTCTTACAAAGTGTATATGTTCTAGATCTTAGCTTGCAATTCTAATTACCGATAAATATTAATGAAAGGATTATTTGCAATAGGTAGTAACCTATTCCCTGCTCACCCCCACTTCCGAATGCTATTTGAACACACAGCCAGTGTCCTGTCTTGCTGAGGTTAGCCATATTAGGAAAGAGTAGAGCTTGAACTATTTTTTAAATAAAAGGCATCAACATGTTAAAAAGCTATAAAAATATTTGGCGAAAGTGTTTTTTTTTGTTTCTCTCTCTTCTCTCTCCCCCCCCCCCCCCGTGAAAGCATCCTTGAGGTAAAGGAATACTATGAAAAAGTGTCTTGCAAACATTGTAGAAAAAACAAACAATCAGAAGTGGATGAGCATTTCTGCCATTCTACCCTCACGCACTCTATTCTGCCCAGCTCCAATAATGCCAACAATTATTTGGCAGTCATTGTTCCCTCCCTACTGCTCCATACAATTAACCCCCTCTCCCCAATCCACCCCTTTGTAAGACTGAACTGCTTCAACTGCAGACATCTCTTATGGCACAACTAATGCCATTCCTTTATTGATCCACTAGGAGGCACTAGATGACCCAGCTGGGGTAAAACTCATCTTTCAGGGAAAGCCTAAGCATGAATAATGCAATGGTGTTTGAATTGGAATAAACATATTTTTTTAAAAAAGGTAATGAAGTATGGCCAGTTTTGTTTCCTACACTGCTCAGAGAATTGTCTCATTAGTTAGCATTAGGTGCCTCAATGAAAACCACACCTCTGCTAAAGATGACTACATCTCATAGGGAAAAATGTAGATCAGCAGCAATAACCTACCTCAGCTACAAAATAACAAGCTTCATTAGGATGTATAGAATGTAAAAGTTCAAGCAAGCCGAGGAAATTTTCCTGCTGCTGGGCTTGTAACAAGACGACTAACTTATTCCATTAGTGCAGACTTTACATTGGAAAATCCAGTCTCACTTTATCTCAATGTTTCTATAGATCAAGAGCCTGCTTATACCCTTGTCCCCAACCCGGATTTTGACGATGAAGGAATTTATGTAATTCTTCAAAGAATCTGTTTCATCATAAGCTGACTGCAAGAGGGAAGTAGCAGATTAGTCCAGATCTTGTGTCTTACCATTCTGTGACCCTCCCAAGACCATCTAGCTGGGGAAGGGGTTTGTGAACTTTCAAAAAAGATAGGTGATGCTTCTACATGCTGCAAATAGGAAGCGACCAACAAGCTTCAACAAGACCTTTTATGCCCATTGTAAGGGATGTCAATTCTGGGAAACTGAATTATACAATACATAGCAGGTTATATATAGCAAAGGAGAAATGGAGATTAAAATTCCATCTACTATGCACCAATGTGTTTTAGCCCAGCTTCAGAAGAGCACTCCCCACTGCAGAGAATTTTTAAACACGCCCAAGGATTTTTATAATCAAACATGTAACTCTAATTTAGAAATCCTAACAAATCTGTAATTCAAGTTCTGTCCTCTAGGTATGCTGGTGCTCCAGTTTTGAAAATAATTCAATCATAATCACATTTCTAAGCTTAAGAATTTCCCCCAAAAAACAGTTTATTCAAGCCAGTCCTTGTACTGAATGTTTAATGCTGTGTGACTACTTCAAAGGCTCATCATCTTTATAATGAGGCACGAAAAGACTCATTACTGCTCCTGACAATCAGTGTATAAAGGATGTGCTCGTGTGGTGATTCCATAACAGTGCTAAAACCCCGTCAAGATATATTAAAATAAAGTCAGTAAATAAAAAATAATCCAATTCTACCTTCTTCAATTAGAGATGACTGAACAGTCCATAATTCAGAAAGAAATGATCAGTACAAATAATTAATTTTTTGGGATATTAAGAGAACCAAGGGATAAGGGGACTAGTTCGGGAAGGTGGAGTTGAGGTAGAAGATCAGCCATGATCTTATTGAATGGCACAGCAGGCTCGAAGGGCCGAATGGCCTACTCCTGCTACTATTTCTTATGTTAACAGTTTTAAATAACTTCAGTGGTAGTAATATCTCCAGCAATTCATAAATAAATATTGGCCTTTTATAAAAAAAATTAAAGAAACTGAAAAATTATGTAATTTTCAAACATTTTGGAAATAGAAAGCTAAGTTAACCATACATGAAAGGAATCAGTGGAGGCTTGAATTTGGCTGCATTCAATCGGACTCTAGCATTCTACCTCACCCCAGACTGGTCAATGTGGAGCAGCAACAGTGATTTAATAAAGTGACGGTGTCATCAGCACCAGGACAGTGGATGGTACATAAAGAGGAACTTTAAGCTTGTGTCATTGAAATATTCAAACTCTGTTACTATGATACGAAACCAAGAGTGAACCGAGGTGTCCTCAACTGTGTTGTATACAAGACGCAGAAGGGTATATTTTCCTGTATGTGTAAAACTACAAATTCTCTTAATAAACCATCATTGGTTTATAATGAGACTTCAGCAGAAAGAATTTTTCTTCAACTTTAAGCATGGATTAAAAAAAAAAATCCCCAGCAACATTTAAGCACAGCTTTGGTGCCTTCTGTTGCCTAGGCCCTAAGCTTTGGAATGCCCGGCCTAAACCTGTCCGCCTCGCTACCTCTCTTTCCTCCTTTAAGACGCTCCTTAAAACCTACCTCTTTGACCAAGCTTTTGGTCACCTGCCCTAATTTATCCTTATGTGGATCAGTGTCAAATGTTTTGTCTTAAAATACTCCTGTGCAGTACCTTGGGACATTTTACTACATTAAAGGCGCTATATAAATACATGTTGTTGTTGATGTTGTTGTTATTTGTGTAAATTGTGTGCTCACATTCCGGGTCCGAGGAGAGAAGGGTTGAAGCAACAACAACAACAACAAAAATGGGCCCTTTGCTTTTTACTGGTAAAAGTTGATTTTGTTTCTCATATAAATAAAGCTTTCATCCCAACAGCTGAAGCATCTGCCCTCCAGCACTCCTGGGAAGCTACACCACCATGTAATAATTACCACATTGCGTTGGTGGTAGATGAAGCAAACTAGCCATCAAACACCACTAAAGGCATGAGACATGTTTCATATTTAAATTAAATTTCATTTATGAAAAGAAAAGCAAGTGTGGGCTCAAAAAACCATTCAAGTAAACCAAGTGGATATCAAAAAATCTGGCAAATGTCTCTTGAAGAATATTTCTCCAGACCCACAGCAATGTGGTCGACTCTTAACTGCCCTCTGAAATGGCCTAGCAAGCCACTCAGTTGCACCAAACCAATAAGAATAAAACTGGACGGACCACCCGGCATCGACCTAGGCACCGGATTCGGATACGATAAAGGCATACCCAGCCCAGTCGACCCTGTAAAGTTCACCTCACATCTGGGGACTTGTGCCAAAATTAGGAGCACCGTCCCACAGACTAGTCAAGCAACAGCCTGGCAGAGTCATACTCACTGAATCACACTCTTCAGCCAACGTCCCAGACGCCTCCATCACCATCTCTGGGTATGTCCTGTCCCACCGGCAGGACAGACCCACCAGAGGTGGCAGCACAGTGGTATACAGTCAGGAGGGTGTGGCCCTGAGAGTCCTCAACATGACTCCGGACCCCATGAAGTCTCCTGGCATCAGGTCAAACATGGGCAAGGAAACCTCCTGCTGATTACCACCTACCACCCTCCATCAGCTGATGAATCAGTACTCCTCCATGTTGAACACTTCTTGGAAGAAGCACTGAAGGTAGAAAGGGCACAGAAAGTACTCTGGGTGGGGGACTTTAATGTCCAATGGCTTGATAGCACCAATACTGACTGAGCTGGCCAAAACCTGAAGGACATAGCTGCTAGACTGGGCCTGCGGCAGGTGGTGAGAGAACCAACACGAGGGGAAAAACCTTACTTGACCTTGTCCTCACTAATCTACCTGCTGCAGATGCATCTGTCTATGACAATATTGGTAGGAGTGACCATCGCACTGTCCTTGTGGAGATGAAGTCCCATCTTCATACCGAGGACACCCTCCAAAGTGTTGTGTGGCACTATCACCTTACTAAATGGGATAGATTCAGAACATATCTAGCAGCTCAAAACTTGGCATTCTGTGGGCCATCAGCAGCAGCAGAACTGTATTCCACCACAATCTGTAACCTCATGGCCCGGCATATTCCTCACTCTACCATTACCATCAAGCCAGGGGACCAACCCTGGTTCAATAAGGAATGTATAAGAGCATGCCAGGAGCAGCACCAGGCATACCTAAAAATGTGGTGCCAACCTGGTGAAGCTACAACAGAGGACTACATGCATGCTAAACAGCAGAAGCAGCATGCTATAGATAGAACTAAGCATCCCTACAACCAACTGATCAGATCAAAGCTCTGCAGTTCTGCCACAACCAGCCACGAATGGTGGTGGACAATTAAACAACTAATGGGAGGAGGAGGCTCCATGAATATCCCATCCTCAGCACGTGAGTTCAAAAGACAAGGCTGAAGCATTTGCAACCATCTTCAGCCAGAAGTGCCGACTGGATGATCCATCTCTGCCTCCTCCGGAGGTCCCCACCATCACAGAAGCCAGTCTTCGGCCAATTAGATACACTCCACGTGATATCAAGAAACAGCTGAGTGCACTATTTACAGCAAAGACTATGGGCCCAGACAACATCCCGGCACTGCAGCAACTCACCAAGGCTTCTTCGATAGCACCTCCCAAACCAGTGAACTCTACCACCTAGAAGGACAAGGGCAGCAGGTGCATGGGAACACCACCACATCCAAATTCCCCTCCAAGTCACACACTATCCTGACTTGGAAATATATCGCTGTTTCTTCATCATTGCTGGTTCAAAATCCCGGAACTCCCTACCTAACAGCACTGTGGGAGTACTTTCACGGACTGCAGCAGTTCAAGAAGGCAGCTCACCCCTACCTTCTCAAGGGCAATTAGGGATGGGCAATAAATGCTGGCTTTGCCAGCGATGCCCACATCCGATGAATGAATAGAAAGAAAAAATTAAGAGTGAAATTTCATAAACCGAGAAACTGAAGGGGAGGCAGAGGACTCGTGAACAGTAATCAACAAATGACATTCTTCCGTTTAAGATATTGGGGGTGAAACTTTAGATTCATTCAAAATCCAGTTGAGTGGCATGATGGAAGTTTAACCCTCCTGGATGTATGAGCTAAGATGGACTGAGTAGCTTCCCGTCTGCATTTATATTGTGAATATGAGTTGCTGGTTAATGATCACAAAAAGGGAGCAAGGTGGAAATCTATGAAGCAAGACAAGAGTGATCTGCGACACCAAAAAAGGTAATTGTTATAAGAGAAAGATAAAGCAAAGTTTTACCATCTTACAAAACAGTCACCAAGGATTTTTTTTTGAAAAGCAGGCAACGTCTTCAGAATGTTTGTAATTTTCTTTGGGCTGGAGAAATGCCGTGTCAGCATGATAATCACATTGAAGTGCAAGTGATGAGATGATGCATTTTGGCACCATTTAATTAATTGCAATGTGTGTTTGTAAAGAACTGTTTGCCAAAACACTTTTAACCAGTCAATAATTCCTTAAAATATTAACCAAATAGATTTTGGGTGAACGTGTAGATGCCAATAATTAGGGCAAGTGATTTGGCATGACACAGCATCCCGGAACAAATCCCAGCAATTTACGCACTGCATGATTTGCTGTTCAAGTACTATAGTTTTGCATAAAGTCCCAGAGGCAATGAAAATGGTGGTTAAGTAAATCCAAGTGATAGTAAATCATTTGCCACATCAATCATTTGCCACATCAATAACACAGAAAAGTCATTGTCCATTTTTATCTGGAGCCCATAAATTTAGTGAGCAATTTCATTTTCAAAAAAACTCAATCGAGTCTAAATTCATCTATCCATAAATCATATGTTCACATTTACAGACATTTCATCCACTACCCAAAACTTTTTTTTTTTTAAATTCATTTATGGGATGTGCGTGTTGCTGGCAAGGCCATCATTTATTGCCCATCCCTAATTGCCCTTGAGAAGGTGGTGGTGAGCCGCCTTCTTGAACCTGCTGTAGTCCATGTGGTGAAGATCTCCCACAGTGTGGTTAGGTAGAGAGTTCCAGGATTTTGACCCAGCGTCGGTGAAGGATCGACGATATACTTCTAAGTCAGGATGGTGTGTGACTTGAAGGGGAACTTGGAGGTGGTGCTGTTTCCACTACGACAGCAGAGTGTGTGGAAGGAGATGCTAGCATCCTGTTTTGCAAGGAAGGAAGGAGGAAGAGGCGATTGGGACACAACTGGCAATGTAGAATGCCTCCTAACCAATAGAAACAAAGCCTACAGGACTGACCGGATCTTCCACAGGACTACTATTTAGTACAGACATCTAGATCTCATGTTAGCTAATCTCTTAATCCACATCAGACAGCAGGAAACAAGGATTTAGGCACTCGAAATGAAAATGATAGTATCCAGATTGGCTTCAATATGATATAAGGCCATTATATCCATGCATCATAGCCTGTTCTGAAGAATAACTGGAGGAGGTTAGGTTGCTTGTCAAGCTGCTGGCTAGACTAGGTTGATATGCATCACCTTCCTCTATGCAGCTCTTAGATATTACTCAATGGGCCAGAATTTGCAGTGGGTATGAGAGTACGCTGTCATACCGCCTTTGAAATGACCCGCAAGTTCAGGATTTCCACATGCGCTAAATCCCGAACTTGCTTTCTGTCAACGTACACATTGACAGATCATCCACACTGCCAAAGAAAAAACAATTGCTGGCGTAGATTTGGGCTATTTGCCCACCAACTGCCCAGCAATTGCGTACGAAAATTTTATGGTTAAGGGGACACCTCAGGCGTGTTTTAACCATTTTCATCTCGGAAATCGGATAGTTTAATTGCATCACGAGTTCTTCTTGTTTCTGCGAAGATTGGAGTTTCAATGATGTCGATAATTATCAGCAAAACTTTTACTAGTAGAACAAAGATGTAGTGAAGTTGGTGGAATGATCGAATTAGGAATTAAATCCTGTAAAGTAATTGCAATTAAATGTGATTATGGAATTCCCTTCTGAAATAATGTAAAATCTAATTTGGTTTCCTGATTGGAGGACCAGGCCCACGTGATCCCAGGTACGCTTCCGCATAGGCTGCGCCCCTGGGATCCATAGGCCATTACGCTGCCCTCCAGTACGCAGCATCAGAGAGCAAGTTTGCGAAGGAGGGCCCCCCCATCAGTTAGGTGCGTCTTCTTTTCGCAGATCCACGGCGTACTCCAGAGCTATGCCGCGGAACACAATCTTTGAGCCAATATCTCAATCTGAAAGCGCATTACAGTCAATTAAGTACTTTTTGAAGCGTCATCACTGTTGTAACCTAGGAAATGTAGCAGCCAATTTGCACATAGCAAGGTCCCGCAAACAGCATTGAAATAAATGATCAGATAATCTGTTGGGGATTTTGGTTGCGGGACTAATGTCGACCAGGACAGCAGGAGACCTCCCCTGCTCTTCTTCACATAATGCCGTGGGATCTTTTACGCTCACCCGAGAGGGAAGCTGTGGCCTCAGTTGAATACCTCATCCAAAGGATGGCACCTCAGACAGCACAGCCCTTCCCTCTGTACTACACTGGAGTGCCAGCCTAGAGTATGTTGCTCAAGTCTCTGGAGTGGTGCTTGAATCCACGACACCGCTGAAGCCTTCCATAATGGGATTGCTTTTATCAGCTATGGAGAACCATTACTGGGAAGGTGTGAAAAATGAGTGGGATGGTGTTTTGTTGGGATCTGTTTGTGAAGGCCAATGTGCAACGAGTCTGCTTGGTCAAAGGAAAAGATGCTTTAAGATGAACAGATTTTCTTCGGGTTTTTAGCTTCCTGCTTCACCGTGTCTCTGTATACATAAAGGAGCCAAAACCAGTCCCAGGGAGGGTCATCTCCCACCAGAGACTTTTTACCCAAAAGGCAAAATACAAGCGCGACAAAATATATTTTCTATTGTAAGGGCTCAGTCAGGACACACCACTTGAATGTTTCAAATCAATGACAATTGAGTTTTTGGAACTGACTATTTTATTGCATGTTTAAGAGGTGTATATCTAGTCTTCTAATTGGAATTTCTCAACTCTGCTGTCACATTAAGCTGTGTGCGTGGAAATGTTTAGCAGAAGAGACACTGGCATGTAACAAGCAGGTTCTGACCTTGACCCTTTCTTGGATAATGCACAATCTATTTTGCTTTCTACTCAAAGAGAACAATACTAGTTTGGAGAGATAATTGAAACAAATGAGTAAGGGCTCAGGCGATTCCTCAGGCAGAGCTTTGAGTACCCAAACTCCTTTGCCAGGTTAGACCCAAGTCATACAGAGAAGAGTTGCTGTTTGGGACAGATCATTTCAGGCCTCAAAAGTAGAGCAGCACAGGAGCAGTGGAAGGAGGTGACAGGAGCAGTTGAGCGTCAGTGAGAATGCCCATGCATGAGAACTCAGTCAGAAAAAAATAATGACTTCAGGTCAAACAAGGCAAGAGGAGCCAGCCACGACTTCCAAACATTCATTATAGTACATTATAGAACATTCCTCCTATAGTACTAATCATAACTGCCACTTAACGACCTCCACTGTGCTAAAGTGCTTGAATTGTTAACCAATGCCCTGGAAGCAGCACAGCACCCTTTACACCCTAGCCTTCCCTGGACAGTGTGCCTTTACTGAACCTTACCTACAATGTACAAAAAAAGTCACATAACATCCAATTGCTTGGTGCGTGCAATCAGACCACACCCATTATGGCTGCATGGTGACAGTTGGGTTTTTACTGCAGCCCATGGTAAACAAAGTTAATTATCACTTTTTGCATTCTTTTTTGAAGACAACCCCTAACAATAGAGAAAGCAGTGCCACATGTGGCAGACCCTAAACCTTCGTCATCTCACCCCTTACAAAGAAGCAGCTCTCCAAATCCTGGGATTAGAGGCCATAGAGGGGGTTGATGTACCATAGAGGTAGGAACAAAGCTGGCAGCTGCAGGTTGGTGATGAATTTTCATTTCTCTTCTTACTCATCATGCTGTGCCCCGCATTACTTGTTACCATATCGCAAAACCCCTCATATCACTCCTTTGGCTGAAGGCATGTGAACTTTATTCATTTGGCAACCCATTCTAGCCAGTCTTCCTCCTATAGAGGTGCTTGGTGAAACAGAACCAGAACCAATGGATCCATCCCAATCAGGACTTCAGAGTTTGCATTGTCACTCTCTCTCTCTCTCTCTCTCTGAATATTAAGGGAATCAAGGGATATGGGGATAGTGCAGGAAAGTGGAGATGAGGTAGACGATCAGCCATGATCTTATTGAATGGCGGAGCAGGCTCAAAGGGCCAAATGGCCTACTCCTGCTCCTATTTCTTATCTTCTCTCGAGCACCAGCCCAGAGATTTCCATCACGGGGGATTTAAAGACTGATGCAAAAGAGAGCTCAATGGGAGTCAGCAGCTGGTGGTGAAAGAGGTGGAAGACAATGCTGACTGGACAGTTAGGATATGTCACACCCTAGCTGAAGAGCCTGGGTATCCAGATCTTATGGACCAGAGATTTTAAAAAAAAGCTTGCAGAGCACCAAGTCCATGTGAAGGCACTGGGAACCTGGTCAGACACTGTGCTGCAAATGATGGCGAGGGTGGAGGAGTCCAATACTCATGTGTACTACTTTTGCTGAATAGGTTTACAACACTACAGTCCACTCTGGACAGCTCCAGGGACATCTGCAGAAACAGTTCCCAACAAAGGGTAGTCTGTGCTTCCTTTATGGATGATCAGACTGCTGCCATAAAAACCTTGGTTGCAAGATCGGATATAGCCATTTTTCAGGCCACCAAATGAGGCTGGGGATGGGTTCTAGTCAGCTATCTCATGGGGCTTCACTAATCTCATTGGTACCATTAAGTCAGTTTT
This sequence comes from Squalus acanthias, assembly GCA_030390025.1. Taxonomy (NCBI): domain Eukaryota; kingdom Metazoa; phylum Chordata; class Chondrichthyes; order Squaliformes; family Squalidae; genus Squalus; species Squalus acanthias. The sequence continues at coordinate 178,506,025 of CM059427.1, read as the reverse complement.
CCAATAGAGCAGTGGCCTTGTGCATGTACTAGTGGCATTGCAGGAATGGGTACGCACGATGCTGCATTGACAAGCCGAAAGCATATTCGGATCGTGGCACCATCCTCCTTCAATGCCTGCACATATGGCCGAAAGTACGCAAGGCCAATCTGCCCATGCAGCCAGACAACTGTAGCCTGCAGCAGGCCCATCTCATGACTTGAGTACTGAGACAAGAGCTACCTCAGTCCCAATTGGCTCCCGCAGAAACTCTGCAGCAAACTGCCTCACGTACTCCTGTCACTCAGGTAGCATCTGGGAGAAATACAAGGATAGGTTTAAGAACCCATCACCCACTGGCACCTAGGGAAAGCAAAGCATTAGACATACACACAGTATGGATTTTCATTAAAATTATGGTTGCACTAAAGTTATTTTAGGTGCAGAAATATGGAAGTGCCTTGATCAGGTGGCATGAAAGAGAGCCGAGAAAGTTGATTCACACAGAGAGGCATCTGTAGAGGATGGCATATTTAAAGTGGGAAGAGGCAAGATGTACACCAGTTTGTTCATGTAGTGGCAAGATGTGGTAGTTAAGTGGTCTCCCATATTAGAGTGGCAGGAATGTTTCTTGCAACCAGCAACAAGTTGTCCTCTAAAAGGTTCTTTTAGTTGCTGCTGCTCCCCTTGCATCCACAGCTCTTGGCTATTGTTACAGATGTCCCCAATGGCATAGAAAGCAAGGACAGTTATGACTTTAAAAGCTCCTGACAGAGCAGTGTGTTTGGTGGAGATGGACTACAAGTCTGCTTGCAGTATGTGACATCACCATGACAGCTTCATTTACAAAGCAAAGCCTCCATAATCACTACTCCATGATCATTTGAGGCAAGGTGCTTCTGCCTGCATACGCTGGCGAGTGGGTGCCATGCATTTCTGCTACAACCGCAATAGCCTGGCCTCCCTGTGTTGCTACTGTTCCTCTTCCAAGGAGCAAAAATAGAATGGGAAATCCATTGTGTCTTGTCTGAAGATGGGGGGGGAAATGGCACCATTTCAGGACATGGTTAAGAGGCAGATGACAATGTGGTTTGCAGCAGCAAAACCTTGCCACTAAACAGCACATATATTTGATTTTACCATTTTCTTGGCGAGCGAGATGAGATGAGATTCTTATTACTCATCCAGAGACATTGAGGAAACACAAGATTAAATTTCCAGGAATGAATCCCATCTCTCACATCTAAAGTACAGCAGCTGGGTGTAAGAATTATCTGAAGGAGTTTAATAGAGTTGTTGAAACCCCTCAAAATCCAAAACTGTATTACAAAATGTTTATGGATGCCAGCCCTCGTCACCACAAGCAGACAGGCCGAGGACCAGCATAGACTAGTTTGTGATGGCCTGTGAGAGTCCTCATTTCCTGATGAGAATCAGATGTTTCATTAGTCAATTCTTCTGATGAATGCTTCGTTTCAAAATAAACACAAGCAGAGTATGACTGAATCAACATGACACTACAAAAGAAAAGCCACATGTTTTATCGGGCAAAAGGGCTGGTACTTAATTTAAGTTTACAATAGATTTGTTCTCCAAAAGGGTTTAGCTGCTTTGATGATTTGTCTTTTGATCAATTGCTATTCTGCTGCCAATGCACAAGATGTTTTACTTCCTCCGACCCACCCAAATGGAACTTTTAAAAGGGAACTGAACACCACAAGATGTGGTTCCTTCCATTACATTGCTCACTCTTCTAATTACCTTTATTGTTTCTCAGCTGTTCCTTAGGTCTCTGACCAGGGAACTCTGCACTCATTTATTTAGCTTCCCTGGGAAGTCAGATCCCATTTGTCATCAATAGGTGCAAAGAAATACATAGAAGTTACAGCAGGGATAACAGACCATTCTTTCCAACCAGTCCGTGTCAGCGTTTACCCTCCACACGAGCTAATAGATCTAATCACATTTCCCCACCCTGTTGCCATATCGCGTCAACCCCTTTTCCTTCATCCACCTGTCCAATCTAATCTTGAAAGCTGACAGTTTCTACCTCAACCACTAACCCTGGAAGTGAATTCTACAGACTCAACTCTCTGAAGAAGGTTCTCCTGCTCTCTGTTGTAATCTCTTGCAGAGCCTGCGTGGATTTGTAAAGGTAGGTCATGCCTGGCGAACCCGATTGAAATTTTTGAAGAGGTGACTAAAGTAGTGGACAGGGGAATGTCTATGGATGTTATTTATATGGACTTCTAGAAGGCATTCAATAAAGTCTCTCATAAGGGACTGTTCGATAAAGTTGATGCTCATGGAATTGAAGGCAAATTATTGACCTGGTTAGGAAATTGGCTGAGCGGCAGGAGACAGAGAGTAGAGAGTAGGTACTGTGATGACACAAAGATAAGCAGCATTGTAAGCACTGTAGACGGAAGCATAAAATTACAAAGAGATATTAATAGATTAAGTGAATGGGCAGAACTGTAGCAAATGGATTTCAAAGTATAACTTTGGACCTAAAGGATAGATCAGTGTACTTTCTAAATGGTGAAAAGCTAGAAATAGTGGAGGTCCAAAGAATAAGGGGTCCATGTACATAGATCGTCATGGACAGGTACAGAAAATAATTAAAAAGGCTAATGGAATGCTGGGCTTTATATTTAGAGGATTAGAGTATCGGGGGTGGGGTAGAAGTTATGCTACAGCTATACAGAGCCCTGGTTAGACCACACCTGGAGTACTGTGTTCAGTTCTGGGCAACACACCTTAGGAAGGATATATTGGCTTTGGAGGGAGTGCAGCATATATTTACCAGACTCGAGCATTAAATTACAGAGGAGATATTACACAAACTAGGGTTGGATTCCCTGGAATTTAGAAGGTTAAGGGGAACTTATAGTTCCTCTCGATCAACCCTATTTCCACTGGTTGGGGAGTCAAGGACTAGCGGACATAGCCTAAAAATTAGAGCCAGGCCTTTCAGTAGTGGAGTTAGGAAACACTTCTACACACAAAGGGTGGTAGAAGTTTGGAACTCTCTTCCGCAAACGGCATTAATGCTAGATCAATTGTTAATTTTAAATCTGAGATTGATAGAGTTTTGTTAACCAAAGGTATTAAGGGATATGTGGAAAAGGCAGGTATATGGAATTAAGTCACAGATCAGCCATGATCTCATTAAATGGCAGAACAGGCTCGAGGCGCTAAATGGGCTGTTCCTGTTCCTATGTAATCATATATCTGTGGCCCCTCACGCTTGACTTCTCAACTACTGGACACAGTCTACTTCTATCTACTGTAAAGTTTCGCAATTATCGCGATTCAAAATAAGATAGAAGCAGATTCGTTTGATCAGTTTTATTAAACGAAATGCTGTCATGATATAAAGGACACAGAAGCCTGTAAAATGGCCGCCGCGCATCGTGGCAGAAGCTTCCAGAAATACAGTGGGCAGACAAGATGGCGTCGAATAAACATTCGATATAAAATTGGATCATACTCGATAAACATTGATAAAGACAGGATGCAACCTGTTTGCATTTGGAACAATAGCAAAGATATAAGTGCTGGAATCGTTTTCCATGCACAAGTAAGGACCATTGTACTGGGCAATCGAAGGCCCATCCAGACACATCAATACACAAATACCCCCACGGCTCTACAATGAGAGAGACATTGACGGGTGATTAAGCAAGTATTCGGGGGCCCCCAAAACCAGTCAGGGAGACGATTCGTACACATCCTGGCTGGGTCAACAATGGGGAAAACATTAACGGGTAGTTGGCCAGTTTCAGGTGCTACCGAAACCCGTTAAAGACAAGACTCGCCCCATGCTGGGAGTTTTGAGCGCCAATATTACACAAAGGACAAACATTAAGATTTGAGCGGGAGATAAGGGAACACAGCACTATAACTATAATGAACAAATGTCCATCGCTCTCTTGATTCAACTCTTATTCTCTTGACTCGGGCTGGACTCTTATGCGCTGGATTCGGTCTCTTATCTGACTGCTCGACCGCTGGCTGAAGCTCTTCTGTAGGGCTGGACTCTGTTGACTCTGGACTTTTAGCCACACTGGACGGTTATTCGAATGTTGGGTGGAGCTCAAACGGAACGAGCCGCCCCGACGAGGGCAAGTGACCGGGTGCACCATCCCGAGAGTCAGTAAACGGTGTCTGGACCCGAAGGCCCGAAAAGACAAGACGAAATGACAAGAAAAGAAGAAGAATCCACGTGCCGCCACGGTCAGTAAACCCCGACCGCGCCCGAAAATACAAGAAAGACTCTTCATTGAAATCTACCGACAACCGGTGTCGGGAACAGGAAGACTTTTCTTTGAGTTCTACAACCGTGTCCGAGTTCTGTCGAGTTCTTCATGACAACAGGGAGTCGGGCCTGCTTGTCGCAGCAGCAAAGAAAAACAAGTGGGGTACAGAGACCCTTCCAAACACGTGACAGTCAGGCGCTGCAGCGAAACGAGCCGAGTGCCTCACTTTAAAATTCTCCGAAGTAACACGAGTGGTGAGCATGTTTCCCGATCCTACAAATCTAGACGTAGTGTAGGTATTGATAAGGGAGGGTGGTTTTATTAAGGATAAAGTATAATGTGTTCCCCTTTTTACGATGTGCCGTGCGTTCTTCATTACCATAGACCAAGCTTTATGAATGTATGTATACTTGTACTCTCGTTAATTTGCGCCTATGACATGTACTTCATGATTTTGGACGCTATGCAATAAAGATTTCCATTTCGTACTATTCAACCGGGTCTATCTGAGTTTTCTCTGCATTACTGCTTCTGCACCTAAGTCCAGTGTTAGAACCGTAAGGGTGAGTGGGTCGAACCACTCACAGGTGCTTATTGCAATAAGGCTGGCCGGAGACCAGAGCAAGCAATAGTATTAGGCAACGAAGGCCTAACCTCGCACCAGCACCGTCTGAGACACAGGCACGAAACCCTTACACTATCATTTCTCATCCTTTCATAATTTTTAAATTCTTCCATTATATAGCCCTGTAATCTGCATTGTTCTAACAAAAGCGACAATTTTAAGTCTTTCTAACATTTGTATTTCCTCACAACAGGCAACATACTAGTGAATCTGTGTTGTATCATCTCTAAAGCCTCAATATACTTCCTACAGTGCAGAGCCTAATACTTCACAGTACTCAGAGGTCCTGTGGTTTTATACAGGCTCATCATCTTGGCTTTTATATGCTCCTGCTCCCTCAACCCTATTCCCACTAAACTACTGACCCGAACAACCTCCCTTCCTGGCTCCCATGTTAGTGGATATTGTTCTCTCCTCTGGTACTGTCCCCCTTGCCTCAAACCTCCTCCCCCCCACCCCAGTCCTTGCAAACTACCGCCCCATCTCCAACCTCCCCTTCCTCTCCAAAGTCCTTGAACGTGTTGTCGCCTCCCAAATCCGTGCCCATCTTTCCCTGAACTCCTTGTTTGAATCCCTCCAATCAGGTTTCTGCCCCGCCACCGTTTCGAAACAGCTCTGAATCAAAGTGACAAATTACATCCTATGTAGCTGTGACAAAGGTAAACTATCCCTCCTCTACCTGTCTGCAGCCTTTGTGACGTGGTTGACCACATCATCTCCACCATTGTCCAGCTGGGTGGGACTGCACTTGCCTGGTTCCATTCTTACCTATCCAGTCGCAGCCAGAGAATCACCTGCAATGGCTTCTGTTCCCACTCCCACACCGTTACCTCTGGTGTCCCCCCCAATGAACTATCCTTGGCCCCCTCCTACTTCTCATTTACATGCTGGCCCTCGGCAACATCATCCGAAAACACGTCAGTTTCCACATGTATGCTGATGACACCCAGCTCTACCTCACCATCACCTCCCCCGACCCCTCCACTGTCTCCAAATTGTCTAACTGTTTGTCCGACATCCAGTATTGGATGACCAGAAATTTCCTCCAACTAAATATTGGGAAGAGCGAAGTCATTGTCTTCGATCCCCGCCACAAACTCCATTCCCTAGCCACCAACTCTCTCTCTCTCTTCCTGGCAACTGTCTGAGGCTGAACCAGACTGTTTCTTCTTCTTAGGCAGTCCCTCGGAACCGAGGATGACTTGCTTCCACATTAAAAATGAGTTCGCAGGTGACTGATGAGTCCAATGCGGGTCCTACAGTCTCTGTCACAGGTGGGGCAGACGGTGGGGTGCTTGGGTTGACGTGCGCTCCTTGCGCTGCCTGCGCTTGGCTTCCGCTTGCTCCCGGCGAAGAGACTCGAGGTGTTCGGCGCCTTCCCGGATGCTTCTCCTCCACTTTGTGCGGTCTTGGGCCAGGGATTCCCAGGTGTCGGTGGGGATGTTGCACTTTTTCCAAGGAGGCTTTGAGGGTGTCCTTGAAGCATTTCCTCTGCCCACCTGGGGCTCTCTTGCCGTGCTGGAGCTCCTCCCAGAGTCGCAATGCGGATTCCGCCCACTAAGGGGCACAATGGACATGATCTTCACCGCACGTCAATTACAAGAGAAATGCAGGGAACAGCACCAACCGCTGTACATGGCCGCCTTTGATCTCACAAAGGCCTTTGACACTGTCAACCGTGAGGGATTATGGAGTGTGCTCCGCAAATTCGGCTGCCCTCAAAAGTTTGTCACCACCTCCGCCAGCTTCACGATGACATGCAAGCCGTGATCCTGACTTGCAACCTTGGTGTCGTATTTGACCCCGAGGTGAGATTCCGACCACATCCACGCCATCACGAAGACCGCCTATTTCCACCTCTAACATCGCCCGTTTCTGCCCTTGTCGCAGCTCACCTGCTGCTGAAACACTCATCCATGCCTTTGTTACCTCTTGACTATTCCAACGCACTCCTGGCCAGCCTCCCACTTTCTACCTTCCGTTAACTTGAGGTCATCCAAAACTCTGCTGCCTGTATCCTAACTCGCACCAAACCCCATTCACCCATCACCCCTGTGCTCACTGACCTGCATTGGCTCCTGGTTAAGCAACACCTCAATTTTAAAATTCTCATCCAGGTTTTCAAATCCCTCCATGGCCTTACCCCTCTCTATCTCTAATCTCCTCCAGCCCTACAATCCTCGGAGATATCTGCATTCCTCCAATTCTGGTCTCTTCAGCATCCCCGATTCGCTCCACCATTGGTGGCTGTGCCTTCAGGAGTCAAGGCCCCAAGCTCTGGAATTCCCTCCCTAAACCTCTCCGCCCTCCTTCAAGATGCTCCTTAAAACCTACCTCTAGGACTTCATCTGCCCTAATATCTCCTTAAGTGGCTCGGTGTCAAATTTTGTTTGATGATACTCCCATGAAGCACTTTGGGCATTTTACTATGTTAAAAGGTGCTATATAAATACAAGTAATTGTTGTTATACTTAGAAATAAACCCTAGAACTCTAGCCATTACTTTTATGGTCTTTTCAAGCTGCAGCACTTGTCACCCCACCCAAGTCCGTCTGTTCTTCCAGAGGACAAAGTCCATTTCCATTCAGAATATAAATACTAGTTATTTTTTTCTTTAAAATCAAAATGAATCACCTCACAGCTACTTGACATAGAGTTCCCTCTGCTACTTTTTAGTCCATTGCCCCATCGTATCATTATCCCTATGCAGTTTCCCTTTGTCTTCTAAGGAATGAACAAACATTCTATTTTGGTATTATCTGCAAACTCCCAATCTAGGCCTATATCCAAATCATTGATGTACACAATGGACAGAAATGGCCCCAGAATTGAACCCTGAGGGACTCCACTACCCACTTCCAACCAATCTGAAAAATTACCTTCAACTCCTACTTGGTTTTCTTCTTTTTGACCAATTTTTTAATCCAGTTTGTTATCCTCCCCCTTAATCTTCTGTAGGTAAAACTTTGTGGGCAATTTAGGACTAGTAGCTTGTGAAAAGCCACCCCTGCCTACAACATCTTTTCTATGACTTCAGCGAGAGGAGTTGAAGCAACAGGAACATTGGGTGCTGTGAAACTGCCAGACTCTCCCAATGTGCTGGGGCAGAAAGAGCTACTGTTAAGGATCCATCTCAAATCGGTTTGACTGGTGGCTACAAACCAAAAATTACGGAAGTATCAAGACTGTGGCGTCATTGAGCAATATCATCACCCAGAACATGGCTGCGGACTTTGAAAACCATCTCCCATAACCATTTAACACGATGACAGCACCTCATTTAAATTTCACAAAGGGCACATGAAAAAGAGCACAGTATGCTCACCACATCATGCATGCCGGTGCAACACAAAAACACCAAGATTAAAACAAGACTCATTTATTATACTTGCATCAGGCATTACATGATGCAGTGCAGAACCCTCCTCACCCAACAAATCAGAATTAACCAAAGACACATTTACAAAAAATCAGGATTAACAGAGGAGCCACGCCCCCCAAACAGAAATTAAGAACTTTTAACAGAGTTCTTTCAAATTTATTGCACTCTTAAGGCTGAGGATTTTGTGGATTGTATAATTTAAATAGGCCATACAGCCAGATTCCAGCATCTGCAGTGTTGAGACTATCTTTCTAAATATTCTGCTCAGTTATCCATCTTTCTGAATGCTGTGAGCTGCGCTTCCAGCTCTATGCAACATGATCGCACACCCAGGGTAAATCTCACAGTTAATGAGGTGGAAGCCAAGATACTTTCTACAGTATGCGCGCCTCCAACAACTTGAGGTAAATAATGGAGCATCTTCTTACGCACTTACTGATACTTTACTTTTTCCCAAGATCGTCATTCTTAGTTTTTAAAGAAATCCCACCTCAATTTCTTTACTGAAGTCACCAACTCATGCTGGAATACAATTGCACGAGCATCAGCTGTGCTTGGTACTGGCACCCAAGTAGGCCATTCTTCACACGTTTGCCTAGAATGTGAGGAATTGGTAGGCTATTCAAACACATAGGACGACACGGCTGAGCGCAGTCTTGTCCTCATTCAAATATCTACACATACAAACTTTTCAGCAGGGGCGAATGACCAGGAAGGAGAAATGTGGTTGATTTTAGTCCAGGGTACGGAGGCCAATAAGAGCATTTGAACTGGTACCCTGGTTAAGATCAGGGTGTGAATCCACTTCTGATCAGGAGGTCAACCACAAGGTATGTGAATATTAAAATATTTGTGAAAACAACAATATTGCCTTTGGGCTGTATTACATTAGGCGAAGGGTATTAGATAACCTTATTGTGGAGTATATTTACTACTAAAGGATTCATTTTGCCGGCATGGACTGGATGGGCCAAATGGCCTGTTTCTGTGCTGTATATTCAATAAGATTTTTAGCAAAATTACATGGAATTGACCAAGAGTCACAAAATATTGAATTTAGTCAAGATAGAAGTGCAAACAGAAACAAGTTTGTTCAGGGGAAATTTGTTCTCCGAGCCCTTTTAATAAATTAAACATTTATCATTAACTTCAACTACACTTTGTTTAAACAAAGATTTTGAAAAATTCAAAAAGACAAAGATAAACAGCAGAGTTTCTGGGAAAGGTTGCTAGTCTGGGAGTGAGAGGGAGATGATGAATTAACACACGCACACAGTCGAAATGACAATTACTAAAGCACTCCTGTTAACAAATGTATTTTTAATATTAATTCTGCTTTCTCACGCAGTCAGATTCACTTATTCCTCCAGAATGTTTTTCAGGGCTGCTTTTTTGATTGAACAATAAACATTTTGGAAAGACCAGTAGATTTAACATTTATTAAAACTAGAATGAACATAACTTCAGACTGGCTACTAGTGAGCTTCAAATTATTCTGGACAAAGCCAGGGATTGTGAAGGGTTAGGCATTGATTGCATAGTGTTTTGCTTGAATAAGAGAGGTTTAAAAAAAAATCATTCAAGAACTGATCTTAGAACAGCTAGATAGCACACTGTCCTTTTGTTTCTGGTATTAAATAGAATTCAGAATGGTGGTACGAAAGTCTCTTTTCTGATAGCCTGAAGTGAAAACAGTTTGAGCTCCTCAATCCTTAGACTGCAGCAGATATAGGAAAATGACCATCTCCCTGGACTAACTGGTTATGCAAGTTGTCAGCATTAGTGTTGGAGATAAAGCTCCTCAAATATCCAGAATAGCTTTATGACAGCAATATTAATCCTAGACTACAAAAATAAAAACCACTTCGAAAATACATTTTAAACCATTTAATTGTGATCAGCCTATTGTTCATTTCCATTTAATTTCTCTCATCTTTTTATTTTCATAACCTTAAATTTTACTTCCCCGCACCCACCCTGCCCTTCCTTAATCTCATCTATTTTCTACACCTTATTTCTCAACTTTAAAATATTGTCTCTTTCTGGGCCCCATCATCCAGCTTAGATGTGTGCGGTAACTTTAAAGAAAATGGTTGCTGCTAAAAAAAATATATATATTTTTAAAAGCCAGTCCAAATCAAAAGCCAGAAGAGTGAAGACCAACAATGGTCACACAATAGGCATAATAGTTGAGGTTTTCTGCTTCAGAATTCCAAACTTGTGATTTTCCAGTCATTAAAATGAATAGGAGAAAATCTGCAGGCTGGGACCGCAGGAATGGAACCAGTTCAATTTTTAATGCATTTTAACTTATCAAAAAAGAAAGATATAAATTGTAATAATATAGCACCCTTCACAACCTCAGGACGTTCCAAAGTGCTTTACAGCCAATGATTTGAAGTGTAGTCACTATTGTAATGTAGGAAATGCAGCAGCCAATTTGTGCTCCACAAGGTTCCACAAACAGCAATGTGATAATGACCAGATAGTATGTTTTAGTGCTTAAATGAGGGATAAATATTAGCCAGGACACCAGGGGAGAACTCACCTGCTCTTCTTCAACTGGGAACTTTTACGTCCACCTGAGGGAACAGATGGGGCCTTGGTTTAACGCCTCATCTGAAAGACAACATCTCAGGCAGTGCAGCACTCCCTCAATACTGCACTGGAGTGTCACCCTAGATTCTGTGCTCAAGTCTCTGAATAAGTACATTCATCGGTCCACAGAAGAAAAATGCACCTGGACAGATAACCTTGTTCGTAGTTTGCCAAGATTTAACCTAGTTCCTCATGAATAGAAGTTCACAGCACAAAACTGACCAGGAGTTAGCATTCATTAGCACTAGATTAGCAATCTCATTCAGAGACTGTGAGCAGGCCTTTCATGGGAAATAGAAACATTACACAATAGCGTGTGCTTTTCTAAGATTGCTACATCTTATTTTGGAGTTGCGACACCAACACTGAAAAACTGAGGAATCTTTCCATTGATCCACTTCACTTTGATGAGTGTGGTATCATAGAATCATACAGCACAGGAGGAGTCCATTTGGCCCATCGTGCCTGTGCCAGCTATTTGAAAGAGCTATCCAATTAGTCCCACTCCCCTGCTCTTTCCCCATAGCCTTGCAATTTTCTTCCCTTCAAGTATTTATCCAATTCCCTTTTGAAGTTACTACTGAATCTGCTTCCACCACGCTTTCAGGCAGTGCATTCCAGATCACAACTCACTGCGTAAAAATAATTCTCATCTCCCCTCTGGTTCTTTTGGCAATTACCTTAAATCTGTGTGCTCTGGTTATAGATCCTCCTGCCAGTGGAAACAGTTTCTCCCCAGTTACTCTCAAAACCCCTCTGAATTGAACACCTATTAAATCTCCCTTTAGCCTTCTCTGCTCCAAGGAGAACAATCTCAGCTTCTCTAGTCTCTCCACGTAACCCTGAATTTATTATATTCACAAACAAAAACTATTGATTTTTCCCCCCTCCCATGAACCTCTCCCAATCAAAAGAGTTAGTGGAGACCCATCTCCAGGCTTCTGCCTATGCTGCTTTTGACAAGAAAAATACAATAGACTGACACAATTAACTCACCTTCTGATTCTCCTTGCCTCTCATTTCTGAATAAAACATGTTTGCCTCCAATCACCACCACTCCAAGATGAGTCTAGTCAGAATTAGAAACTATAAAAAGAATAAATGGAATAGTATGGGGTGGGGTAGGAGGGAATAATCTGTGACCTTTTATGCTTGGACATGCTGGGATTCCAATGTGCTTTATTCCTCTGGCTCTTTGATTGTTGTTAATAATGACTGCAAGGATTTGCTGATGTTAGAGAAATGAGCATCAACCCTTCCCACCACCCCGCCGCCCCACCACCTCCACCAAAACTGCTCTCCTATTTGAAAGATGTAGACCTGATCACACAGATTAAGGAAGGTACAGCACAAGGAAACAGCCTTTAGAAGGACTTATTATATTAACCAGACAATAATTGCTAACATTCTTGCTTTAAGATAACTACGTTAATCATCCTGGCACAAGAGTGTAAACAACCAGCAAATATCTGGTGCTATTAAACAGTCGCACGCGGCTTTCCATCCAGAAACCAAATTCTGAAGTGAGATCATAAATTGCGGAGACATTTCTGTAGATCCAAAATGCAGCTGAAATGTATCATAAGAGGGTGGGACCCATGGTGGATTAAAATGTCAGAGGGCACTTGGTGCTGGAAAGGAACTTGCAGCAGAACATAGCATTTGATATGACCTTCCCAGAGCATAGTCAACAACACATGAAGGCACTCAGCCATAGTTCCATTAACTGCTTGTCTACAAGAGCATTGTCAGCTGGTACACAGGAAGTAGGTTCCATTATGCACAAGAGTTCATAGGCAGAAGCCACTTTGATCCTCCGAAAAGAAAGGAATGAGAGACTGTCCAACTTGTGCGGACTACAGGAGTTAATCTGCTCTTTTGCTTGTTTCAAGTTTGATAGAAATCTAAGCTTTACAGAACTGGACTGTTGCCAACAGTTTCACAAAAAATACTTTTGTCACATTCATATCCAAATGGAAAAGATCACTAAATCTAAAAAAATACTGCAAGTTAGTTACCAATAATTAATCCTTTTATCAATGATTCCTCTGGGAGAGTTCACATTTTATTTAGGTCATTAACTTCAACTTGCTTTTGTTTGTTGGAATCAATAGGAGCGTGTGGAGAGCAAAATGTATTTTTATGTAGCTTCTAAAATACCGAGGCATTTTCCACTCCTTTAAAGGGGCAGTATTGGGACACTCCCCAACACCCCCTTTAAGAAGAGTGGCGCTCTAAATTATTCACAGCAAACTTTTTACACTGAGAAATAATGGATCTCTTATTAAAAATTGCTACCTTCATTGCCAGATGGCAGAGAGTGCTCCAACACGCCATCCCAGAAAATAGCAGGACATAACTTACACTTGCAATCCTTCATAACAGTTTCAGATTTTTGGCTGTGCTTCGAGAGGGCCAATGTAGAGAAGGCAGATACTTCCTTAGAGGTGGAGGAAAAAAAAAATCATTGGGACCTTCCCCCCCCCCACAAGACCTGGTCTGTCCATCATGTAGGTCAAGTCGTGGTGGATGGTAATGGGGAACCAGAACCAAGAATGAAAATAAGTCAAAAAGTTAGAAAAATACAGGTTCAAAAATTTTAAATCACAAATGTCACCTTTTAAGTTTCATCCCCCTTTCTTCAGCAGACAACGCCACTGAAGACATAGACTGAAACTCAAGAGTGCATTCACACTTACAACTGTAGGATTAGTGCACTTATGCAGCAGTTACAGTGCAAACACAATCCAAATCCAGTGTCAGGGCTTGATCCGACACTGGAACAAACCGGAGGGAGTCTCATGTTGATTCCCTTCCAGGTCAGTTCAGGTCTTGATGCCCGATTCACATGCCCAAGTTTAGTGTCAGTGTGAAGTGGTTTTGGCTTTCCATTGACACCAAACTTGTGGAATGCACAAAATTTCATTCTCTTCATATTGGTTCCAATCTAGACTTGCCAAATTGCTAAATCGAGCCCTGCCATTCCAAGATAGACTATGTCCAACAGAATGTTGCACTACATGTCAAATTTAAATCGAATGTAACCAACCACACTGAGTGTCGTGTTTAAGGAAATGTAAAATACTGAAAGAAAGAAAGAAATCGTGTTAATGTAGTGCCTTTCACAACCTCAGGAAAGCCCAAAGCCCTTCACAGCCAATGACGTGCATTTGTAAGTGTAGTCACTGTTGTAATGTAGGAAACACTGTAGCCAATTTGCACACTGCCGCAAACAGTAATGCGAAATTAGCAGATAATCTGTTTGCAATGTTGATTGAGTGATAAATATTGGCCAGGACACTAGGGAAAAATAGTGGCAGGAGATATTTATTGTCCACCCGAGACAGACGGGACCTCGGTTTAACGTCTCATCTGAAAAACAGCACCTCCGACAAGTGATATTGTATTATGTGAGGGATAACTGAGTAGCAAAAAATTCTGCAACCGTGTTTACCTACAGCATCACTATCTGAAGAGAGTTCTCTTGATGACAGTCAAAGGTTGCCATGTGAAATGAGGTTTGAATACAGTCCTCATAGACCAGTCCATAGTTTAACACAATCTTAAATTTGTCATTGCATACTATGAATACAAGAACACAAGAAATAGGATCAGGTGTAGGCCATACGGCCCCTCGAGCCTGCTCCACCATTCAATATCATAGTTGAACTTTTACATCAACTTTTCCCTCCTTCTCCCCATATCCCTTGATTCCCTTCGTGCCCAAGAATCTATCGATCTCAGTCTTGAATATACTCAATGATTGAGCATCCATATCCCTCTGGGGTAGAGAATTCCACATTCACAATGAAGTCAGGGACAATAGTATAGGAAATATAAACCTCGCTGGGTGTAATAGAAGGAGATGATCTTGTGAGATTAGAATTGAAAGTGATTTTCTAGACAATTTGGATAGAGAACCCGTACTCCAATTGTTTGGCCCTCAGTGTTTAATTGTGGTGTTATTGACAAGAAAAATATGGCACTCCTTAGCAGTCTCTAACCGTGAAGTGATATTTTTGTGAAAATGCTTGTGACTATAAACACAGTAGTTTCATATTTTACAAGTTGCTTATATAGCCAGATATAACAGGAATTGTTATTCCACGATTTACCATTCCTGGCAACCTTTGCTTTTGCCTCGAGTTGCAGGTTTTACATGATTTTGTCAGTATGTGGCGCAAGATTTTCAGGGACAATCCCGCCAGAAAAATGTAAAAAAAATCAACGGTCAAAATACCAAGCTCTGCGTTGATTGGACTTATTTTAAACTTTGAGTGAACAAATCCTGTCCAATTCCATCTAAGGAAGATTCAAATACAAAAGTCTGATGACTAAGTGACTTAGCAACAATTTATTATGATTGGTATATCAAATAAATTCCACAGCAATTTTCCCTAGTAATAGATCACAACATCATGCAAACCCAAGACACGTGGGGAAAAATAAAAACCACACAGGCCAAAGAGCTTCTCGTTTCTTTTTGGTTTTATTTGAGTCATGTTCGTCAAGTAGAAAAAAAAAAAAATTACAGACATGCTTCTAGACTAGATTTCCCTTACTCAGGTCAATCAGCCAACAGTTTAGAGAGTGGATAAACAAGACAACCAAAGATTATCAATCATGCTGGGATATCCATCTACAAATAAAACCACCTGGGGCAGACAGTGGGTATCCAAGATAAATTAACATGGGACCGCACATTGGGCATTAAATTATCCCAGAGCTCAGTATTCGTTTAATTTGTCTGATGAAGGATGTTTTGGTTGTAATGAAACCATTATTCCTCCCAGTCTTTCAAATTTGAATCTAAAACCAGTGTGTTTATCTCTTCTCAAGACCTGCTCTAAAAGGTCACTCCTCTCCCTCCTCCATTATACAGCTGTTTTCACAAGCTTTGCAAACTGACGCAAAGATTCCATTTTAATCCTCAGCCAATCCTGTACTGGAATACGTTTTCCAGCTCAGTAATTGAGAAATTAACATATCTCACTGATCAAAGACTGGAGCAGAATTCTCAACCATCTTCTACTCATACAGAAGCAACTCTCCTCTTTAAGCTAACTGTAATCTCAAAACCTTGCATTTTCCTTAACATCTGTTAGCTCTATGAAAGGTATCAAGTGCTTAGAGTATGGCACGGGATCTTAGTCTCCTTGAGAAATATGAGCCAGCGGTCATTAGTACATAGGCAACATGCTTAGACCCAAAAGCTAATAAAGTATGAATCCAATAAGACATACTGTACTATGGACTTAAGTAAATAAAATCTTCACAAGGATTTATAAGTTGTCCTATTAGATGCGTTAAGATATAATGACAAGAGTAGAGTGCTGCCAATTCGTCTTCATCTGCAATATTGAGAATCTTTAAAATTGTGCCTGTGCTTTTTAAGGTTTTATCAGTAGCAAAAGTCAGCAACCATTTATTTTCATCCAGGATGTAGGGACAGAAGAGTTTTTAGGAATGGGAAAAGACCATTAAGCCCAACAAGCTTTCATGTGCTCTTTTCATAGATCCATGTCTCGACCTTCTCAATGTCCCTTCTCCCTCCAAAAATGAATCTGAATGTCTCTTACTCATTTATACTTTTGATTCAATGACCGTCCTTGATGTAATATCAAGTGCATCCCTTAAATAAAAAATTTCCTTTAATAAATTGGGTCCATTCTGCTAAACTTAAAGGGTGCTCATTGAGGGTTTCTCAGAGCCTAAATAAATGTTTATTTTATGATCTTTCATAGGGCACCTGGCAAATAGGAACAATGAAGTTGGCAAATTTCAGCGTTCTGAGCTGGGTGCATTGTTGCTTCTACTATGCATCAACTTTTCAACTACATGCCTCAACAGAAATCGATAGCAATGGGATGGGAACCATTTCTATCCTCTCATCCTGATCATCAGATTTGGAGGAAGAGCAGCCACGTCAGCACCACAACCAGCCCCAGCACCAGGAGCGCCAACCTCCTCCTCACCCACCTGATGCTGCACTGGACATCAGCCCCTGACAAAATTGCTGGCCGGGAGGCCAGTGATGGCATCATCATGGCCAGATTTTCTTCACTTGATGCTGTAAACCTTGGCTGCCACATGATGCGCCAGGTTGACACCATCCCACACCAGCACCGTGAAGCATTCCTTTAATGTCCAAGCCATTCCATGCACACACATCACTATAGCAGGGGTGGGGTTGGGGAGTTATGACTGAACAATCACCGGAACTCAGTAAGACACTTCTCAATGTGCGCTCAGATCTGTCCAATAAGGGGCACTTTTGGAAAAAGTTATTACACTGCATGACAACACATTACCAGAAACTTCACATGGACATTGGCTAAACCTCTCAAGTGCCCACCCTTGTGTGTGGTTAGTTGGTATGCTTGCAGTAGGATGAGGGTGATTGTGAGGGG
The DNA here is from genome assembly GCA_030390025.1 of Squalus acanthias. Classification (NCBI taxonomy): domain Eukaryota; kingdom Metazoa; phylum Chordata; class Chondrichthyes; order Squaliformes; family Squalidae; genus Squalus; species Squalus acanthias. Next base: position 178,488,769 of record CM059427.1, on the reverse strand, counting down.
TTGCTAGTGAGATGGGGAAGTGATAAAGTAGATTGAGAGGGTTGGGTGGAGGTTCAAGGTAAGTTGGGGTCCTGTTGAGGTCTCTTCCACCCTTGGAACGGAAGATAACCTCCCTGCGTGCTGTGACTCCCTCCATAAGCATATGGAGGGAGTCATTGGAGAGCCTGAGTGCAAGTGTTCACCTTTGTGCAGTGATTGTCAGTGTTTGCAGCACCTCAATGCTGTCAAACACTGACAGATCAACTGTCAAAATTAAATTGTGCATGGTCTCTTTAAGGAAACCGGCAGATGACGCGTCATCAAATGGCCTCATCAGACCCGCTTCCTGTAACATAGAAACATAGAAGATAGGAGCAGGAGTAGGCCATTTGGCCCCTCAAGCCTGCTCCGCCATTCGATGAGATCATGGCTGATCATCCAAACTCAGTACCCTATACCTGCCTTCTCCCCATATCCCTTGATACCTTTAGCTTTAAGAAATATATCTAACTCATTCTTGAATATCTTTAATGACTTGGCCTCAACTACCTTCTGTGGTAGAGAATTCCACAGGTTCACCACTTTCTGGGTGAAGAAATTCCTCCTCATTTCTGTCCTAAATGGCTTACCCCTTATCCTTAGATTATGACCCCTGGTTCTGGACTCTCCAACCATCGGGAACATTTTTCCTGCATCTAGTTTGTCCAGACCTGTCAGAATTTTATATGTGTCGATGAGATCCCCGCTCATTCTTCTATACTCCAGTGAGTATAAGCCCAATCGACACAATCTCTCCTCATATGGAATTCCTGCCATCCCAGGTATCAGCCTTGTGAATCTTCGCTGAACTCCTTCCATGGCAAGAACATCCTTCCTCAGATAAGGCGACCAAAACTGCACACAGTACTCAAGGTGTGGTCTCACCAAGGCCCTGTACAACTGCAGCAGGACATCCTTGTTCCTGTACTCAAACCCTTTCGCTATGAAGACCAACATACCATTTGCCTTCTTCACCGCCTGCTGCACCTGCATGCTTACCTTCAGCGACTGGTGCACAAGGACACCCAGGTCTTGTTGCACTTCCCCTTCTCCCAATCTATTGCCATTCAGATAATAGTCTGCATTTCTGTTTTTGACACCAAAGTGGATAACCTCGCATTTATCCATGTTATATTGCATCTGCCACACTTCTGCCCACTCACCCAACCTGTCCAAATCATCCTGGAGTTTCTCAGTATCCTCCTCGCAGCACACATGCCCACCCAGCTTTGTGTCATCTGCAAACTTGGAGATATTACATTTAGTTCCCTTATCCAGTTCATTAATGTATATTGTGAATAGCTGGAGTCCAAGGACTGAACCCTGCGGTATCCCACTAGTCACTGCCTGCCACTCGGAAAAAGACCCATTAATTCCTACTCTCTGCTTTCTGTCCGCCAACCAGTTCTCTATCCAAGTCAATACCTTGCCCCCAATCCCATGTGCCTTAACTTTACATGCTAATCTCTTATGCGGGACCTTATCGAAAGCCTTTTGAATGTCCAAATACACCACATCTACTGGTTCTCCCTTATCTATTTTCCCAGTTACATCCTCAAAAAATTCCAGCAGATTAGTCAAGCACGATTTACCTTTTGTAAATCCATGTTGACTTTGTCCGATCCTGTCACTGTTTTTCAAGTGCTCAGCTATTACATCCTTTATAATGGACTCCAGCATTTTCCCCACTACCGATGTAAATTGGCCGGTAAGCCCACAGGGTGGGGTTAACAAGGCCAATCAAGGGAAAATCACGTCTGCAGAACGGAGGCAGCTGGGGGCAGGACCGGAACCCGGAAACCAGCGAATCCGCCCCCGTCACACCTCCAGAATTAAATTCGCAGCCCACGTGTCTGCCAATTACACCATGCATTTTATGTGGATGATTTTGGTGTTGCATGTTAATTTGATGGGGCATACTCGGTGGCCAACTGGAGGATTCGGCGTGGGGCCCAGTCAGTTTTAGTCCTGGGTCCTCTTTATAGTGTGGTCGATGAACTGCCTGCACAGAACGTGCTTCCCAATAGGCAACTCGCCGATCTGTAGGTGGGAAAAAAAAAATCAGGCAGTGAGCCGCTTGTGAAGGGGTTGCAGCAGCACCTTAAGAGGAGTGGCATTAACATCAGGTGAAAAGCAGCACTTTAGAGCAGCAGGAAATAGGTTTGCAGGACCTACAGCAACAACTACATTAAATTTGAATGCCTTCAAGTGCACAACCTACAAGCATTTGCCATAAAAATGTTTGCCCTCCTTTCATTGAACTGGCAGGTCAAGCAGAGTGATGGAGAGGGAAACAGTACGACCAGCAGCTTTTCTAAGGAATGTCTAACCTAATCCTGTCTTCACCTGGTGCCTGCTCAATCTCAGCAGGGTTTGCTAGCGAACGTTCAGAATCAAGAACTCTAGCTAATTTTTGCCCCCTCCTTAAAAAGAAAAAAGACTTGCATTTGTATAGTGTCTTTCCAGACTTGGAAATATATCGAAAGCTTGTAATTTTAAATAAATCTGTTGGACTATAACCTGGTGTTGTGCGACTTCTCATTTTTGTCCACCCCAGTCCAACGCCGGCATCTCCGCATCATGGAAATATATCGCCATTCCTTCATCGTCGCTGGGTCAAAATCCTGGAACTCCCTACCTAACAGTACTGTGGGAGTACCTTCACCACACGGACTGCAACGGTTCAAGAAGGCGGCTCACCACCACTTTCTCTTGGGCAATTAGGGATGGGCAATAATTGCTGGCCTTGCCAGCGACACCCACACCCAGTGAATTAATAAAAACAAAATGACCTCAGGACATCCCAAATTGCTTCAGAGCCAATGAAGTACTTTTTTTTTGAAGTGTAGTCATTGTTGTAATGTAGGACTTAGCCTACATTATAACTTAGCCTGGGGTACTAAATCCAATTGTAGGTACCCTATTAAATTTACATTTCAGAAATTGTTTAAGATCTTAACTGAAAAAAGGCATTAGACTTTGCATGGACAATCCTTCAAGTTTGTTAATAAATAATATGAAAAGTAAAAACAAGCATGTATGGGACTGGATGTCATGAAGTCCATAAACAAATAGTGTAATTTACCACACATGGACTTTTGCTCATTTTAAAAGTCCTCTGGGTAAACGATTGAGATTATAAAAAAAATACAATTAATCAAAATGTTGAGTTTTTGCTGCATCTGCTAAATCAGCTGCAGTGTGACTAACAACACACAAGACGTCTTACAAGACACTCCACCAGACGACATCAGGCAGTGTCCCTTCAGTAACAATGACTGGATAAAGAGGACCTTTACTACACCACGCAGGGAACTCCCATGGAGGAAGGGGAGTGTACATGCATGATTTAAATTCTGAAATTCTACCCAATAAATGGGAAATTCTATTAAGAGTTCACCTCGGCCTATTCAATGGATTGAAACCAGAATTAAGGGTAGCAATGTACTGCCCCCTTAAAATATCTATAAAAATGTTGTAATTTTGAGAATTAATTCACCTTCCTATACAGAAGGAAGCCTGTAATAATTTGAAGTCAAATAATAACAGCTTTGAATGCTGGGATATATTTGAAAACATTTTATATATTTGCCCTCTTGAAGCTTTTCCCTCTGTAAATAGGCTTCAGATTTTAACTTGTCTAGTCCATTGTGGATTACACACTTCCAAAAGCCTTGCAAATGGATGAACTTTTGACCTGCGAGAATTGAGGTTTGTTTTAATTTTTCCCTTTCTCCCTCCCCTCGTGAGTTATTTTTGTTGAAATGGATAATTTAACTGACAGCATCTGGCAAACTTGCTTAAAAAAAAAAATGAAACAAATCAAAAATAAATCAACAAATTAAAATTGCAGACCGTCACTTTACAATAGCTAAGTGGTAAGGTAAACATCAGAAAAAGTTAGTGTATATTAGAAACTCCAAATCAAGCCAGATTTCAAACTGCCTCATATCTAATTAGTGATTGTAATTAGAGTCATGTTTAAAATGTTTTCATTAAAAAGCTTGGTTCAAATAACACGCGAGAGACCTTCAATGGAACTTGTAATCTCTTTAAAGTACTGATTGGCAAGGTGCCACTTTTTAAATATTCCAGATTTATTATATTCTTCACTAAATAAGATATTTATTTTCTCTCCAGCCTCCTGAATTTTCACACTGCACTGATCATGTCAGAGGACAGGAAGGAACTCCCAAGTCATGTCTATGCTACTCTTGTGAGCCTGGGTATTATAAGGGGAGAGACTAGCCTGGGGTCAGGGGCAGATGGGAGACGGATTGTCTTGGCCTCCATCTGTGTCTTCCTACAGTGGCATAGTTGAAATTAGGAGCACTTGATGTGGAGAAGCTGCAGATGCAAACCTACCTCCTTCCATGCAATGGCACTCAGTGTTGGGACTGCTAATCTTCTCTGTATCGTTCCAGTTTTAATATACGTGCTGCATTTCGGAGCCATCAATCCTGACTAAGATTGGATGGAAATTTCAGACCACAATCTTAAGCAGATTTTTAAAATGGAACCACAGATGTAATTTATAAATCAAATTTACCTGATCAGATTTTTCTGTTTTTTCAACTTGTGTTATTATTTAACTTAGCCTAGTATTAAAATGTTGGTACCAACACTTTTGACTTAGTTTGAACAATGTTTTGTTAGGGATAAAAATGTTACTAAATTGTTATTGATGTTGGACGAGCAGTCTGACAATTTAGAGACAGTGGAGGGGTCGAGAGAGGTGGCGGGGAGGTGGAGCTGGGTGTCATCAGCGTACATGTGGAACCTGACATTGTGTTTTCGGATGATGTTGCCGAGGGGCAGCATGTAGATGTGAAATAGGAGGGGGCCAAAAACACTACAAAGATGAACAAGAGAATTGCCTGTACCTTACAAAGTGTCAACCTGCAATAGTCCTGAAGACAGGCAGTTTAAGTCATTAACTTGAACTCCTATTCATTATAATTGAATTTCTCCAGAAATCCTTTCCACATGGTGGAAGTCATGACGACACATATTGTGACCATCATGTGAAATTCAGCAACTTCTGAATATTTACCTCAATTACATTTTAAAACAAGTTACTAGAACATGTTCCAGATCTCAAGGGGGAGCAGGGGAAGGTTCAAAGTGTACTGATAGCTTCTTCAGGCACCCCTCCACTAGGTACGCTAGCATTGTTATGGGTGGCAACTCCAACGGTACCCTCCTCCTGACGAAATGCTTAGAACATGGCCTTTTCATAACCAACACCTTGTTCCATCAGAGAGACAAGTACGAGGCTTCATGGCAACACCTTCGCTCCAAGCACTGGCATCTGCTGGACTACGTCATCGTCCGAGCGAGGGACCGCAAGGACGTCCGCATCACCCATGCTATGACAGGAGTTGCCGACTGCTGGACAGACCACCGCCTAATCCGCTCTGTCATCTCCATCAACGTAGCCCCAAAACAGCGGCGGCAACAGAAGCAAGGCTGCAGGAAAATCAATGCTGGAGCACTCAAAGACCCTGCTAAGAAAGTCCTATTCAGCCTGCGCCTCACAACCAACCTGACGACTCCCAGTGATTCAGAGACACAGAGTGTCCACAGCGCCTTGTCTGCACTCAAGGCCTCCATAATCAGCACCTGTGAAGAGACACTCGGTCTCTACAGACGCCTGAAGGCTGAGGTCCAACAAAAAACTCGCGACCTAAAGAACAGATGGTAGGTGGAGAAAGCGCAGGAGATCCAGCAGCTAGCTGACAACCAACGTGCGTGGATTCTTTAGCGCAGTCAAGACCACCTATGGCCCAAGCACCCAAGGTCCTACCCCACTGTGGGCCAAGAACAGAGAGGTACTCATCAAGGACAGAGGGGCAGTCAGTGCCCGCTGGAAGGAGCACTTCGAAGATCTCCTTAACCGAGACTCTGTCTTCGACGCGAGTGTCCTCAACTTCATCCCGCAGCATGCTACCCGGCACCACCTCAGCACAACCCCAGCCCATCATGAGGTTGACAAGGCCATCCGACAACAGAAGAACAAGGTCTCAGGAGCAGATGGAATCCGCGGTGAACCGCTAAAACATGGCGGAGAAGCACTATTGGCACGAATACATGAACTCATTTCTCTTATTTGGAAGGAGAGCATGCCAGGGGATCTCAGAGATGCCGTACTCGTGACCATCTTCAAGAAAAGTGATGAGTCCGATTGCGGTAATTACAGAGGAGTCTCCCTGCTGTCTGCCACAGGGAAAGTCAGCGCAAGAATCCTCCTCAATTGCCTTCTCCCAGTGGCTGAAGAGCTCCTCCCAGACTCACAATGTGGATTTCGCCCACTAAGGGGCACAATGGACATGATCTTCACCGCGCGTCAACTACAAGAGAAATGCAGGGAACAACACCAACCACTGTACATGGCCTTCTTTGACCTCACAAAGGCCTTCGACACCGTCAACCATGAGGGATTATGGAGTGTCCTCCTCAAATTCAGCTGCCCTCAAAAGTTTGTCACTATCCTCCGCCTGCTTCACGATGACATGCAAGCCGTGATCCTGACCAACGGATCCACCACAGACCCAATTCATGTACGGACCGGGGTCAAGCAAGGCTGTGTCATCGCACTAATGCTCTTCTCAAATCTTCCTGGCTGCAATGCTCCATTTCACCCTCAGTAAGCTCCCCGCTGGAGTGGAGCTAATCTACAGAACAAATGGGGAACTGTTCAAACTCCGTCGCCTCCAGTCCAGATCCAAGGTTGTCCCATCCTCTGTCATCGAATTACAGTATGCAGATGACGCTTGCGTCTGCGCACACTCCGAGGTCGAACTCCAAACCATCATCAACACCTTCACTGAAGTGCACGAGAGCACGGGCCTTACACTAAACATCCGTAAGACAAAGGTCCTCTACCAACCTGCCCCCGCCACACAGTACTGCTCCCCGATTATCAAAATCCATGACGAGGCCTTGGACAACGTGGACCACTTTCCATACCTCGGGAGCCTACTGTCAACAAGGGCAGACGTCAATGACGAAGTCCAACACTGCCTTCAGTGTGCCAGTGCAGCCTTTGGTCGCCTGAGGAAGAGAGTGTTTGAAGACCAGGACCTCAAACCGAGCACCAAGCTCATGGTCTACAGCGCAGTAGTGATTCCCGCCCTCCTGTATGCTTCAGAGACATGGACCATGTACAGCAGGCACCTCAAAGCACTGGAGAGGTACTGCCAACGCTGCCTCTGCAAGATCCTGCAAATCCACCGTCAGTGTTCTCGCTCAGGCCAACATCCCCAGCATCGAAGCTTTGACCACGCTCGATCAGCTCCAATGGACGGGCCACATCGTCCGCATGCCCGATACGAGACACACAAAGCAATAGCTCTACTCAGAGCTCTGACACGGCAAGAGAGCCCTAGGTGGGCAGAGGAAATGTTTCCAGGACACTCCCAAAGCCTCCTTGAAAAAGTGCAACATCCCCACTGACATCTGGGAATCCCTGGCCCAAGACCGCACAAAGTGGAGGAGAAGCATTCGGGAAGATGCCGAACACCTCGAGTCTCTTCGCCGGGAGTAAGCAGAAGCCAAGCGCAAACAGCGGAAGGAGCGCACGTCAACCCAAGAACCCCACCCACCCGCCCCTTCAACCACAGTCTGCCCCACCTGTGACAGAGACTGTAGGACCCGCATTGGACTCATCAGTCACCTGAGAACTCATTTTTAGTGTGGAAGCAAGTCATCCTCGGTTCCAAGGGACTGCCTAAGAAGAAAGGTAGGGGAAATCAGATGGAAGGCCCAATTAGGCCTCTCCCTCTTCATTTCCATGCCATTACATTGCCTGTTGTAGGCTCAGGTGCTCTGCCCAATGGAGAAAGCCTCAAAAATACCAGGGTAGCAAAGGGTCAGAGACCTTGGGCTGGATTTTACTTACCGAGATGAGTTGGGGGTGGGACTGCTGCCTTCCGAGTTCTAGTCCCACCCCCAGCGACGTCTGATGAACAGACGCTATTTTGCCCTGATTGGCCTTGTTAAGCCCGCCCTGCAGGCTTGCTGGCCAATTAAGGGAAAGCCGGTGTCAGATGATGTCAGTTGATGACACTTCATCTGCCGGTTTTCTTAAAAGGCATATGCACCACACTTGTTTGACAGATGATTTGACACTGTTTGACAGCATTGAGGTGCTGTCAATCACTGTCCAAAGGTGAGCCCTTGCCCCCAGGCTCTCCAATTACTCTCTCCTTAGGATAAAACAGATGGCAGCTGCAGCCGAGATTGCAGAAGCCATCTATCACTTCCCCCGATGAGATGAACCTAAACAAACACTTCACAGCTTGTCACCTGCAGAAACATTTAAACACATTCAAAATTACTTTCACAACATTTTCTCACCTCTGATACACACCAGTGCCCCATTGAATCCTTTAAACCACTTCTGCAGCTCATATATGAACAAAAATTACAGTAGACCCACATCACGCCTCACTTACGCTGGCGGGGTTTCCTGATGTCAGGAACTCCACAGCAGCAGTCGAAAAATTGGAAAAAGCCTCTTAACTGCCCGTTAACTACCTGTTAAGTGGCTGTAATCCTCTTCCTGTCTCTAGGAGTCGGGACCCTGCGCAAATCGGGGACCAGATTCCTGGGAAGATTGGTTGGAGGCGGGTTGGGAGCGGGTTTGGGACCTGCTCCCATTTTGGGTGATTTTCCCAGCAGTCCCGCCTCCTCAGGGCTGGTAAAATCCAGCCCCGTGAATCATGAATCTCCACCCCTTCTTTCTGTCTGGGAACTTAGAGTTCCGCATAGGAAAGGAAATGTGTATTTAATAAAATTGGCTAGATATTCCACCCATTCAAGTGATGGGTGGAATATTTAACCCAATATATAACATGCATGAAGGGTAATAAATTCTGTGGACCTTAGCGATTATGTCAACATTCTTCTCATCAACTAGTAACCAGATAGACTGTTCTGGCCTTCAATATCAGCTATGGCATCTGTGGCCAAAAATACAACAGCTTGCACGACATGGTATGTGGCAATATCAGGCTAGACTTCATTTCTATTAAAAAAAAAATTTCTGTTTTAAAACGAAAATGGGTGTAAAAGATTACAGTGAAAACAATCTCACTGGAGGGGCACAGATTTAAAAAAAAGAAATCAATTTATGATCCCTCTTGTGATTCCATATCCCTAGATGGGGTTATTTTCCAATGTTCACTCCCACACTTGATATTTTTCTAATTATCAGGACTTGGGAATAGGGGAAGTGAGTGGCACTGTGTATTAAACGGTTATCATAGTACCTTTGGGTCCCAACTAGACTAATCAGGCAGAAGCTGTCTTATTTTCGGAGAGCAAAGGATCCAAGAGAATTACATTTTGGCAGAGTCAACAAAATTCCTTACACACGTTTATGCAGTAGATCAATGCCCATATCTGGTACTATATCGTCAGTCCCATTCAGAAAAGCCACAAGGATGACCGGGTGGGCCACTGAAATGTTAACATTTGTGCAGTATGGGCTGTAAAAAGGTTGCAACGAGCTGATGCAGATTACATGGAGCTAAACATTACTTTTAGTAGGACATGTATTGTTGTTCATTGGAGCACTTCTGCATCTAATATTTTAACCGTTAGCTTGGGCTCTAATCTAGGGAGAATTTCTTTCATCTTGCATAAGTCACCTAGTTTTAGAGTCAATAGAATATTGAGTGAATCAGGTAAATCATGATAGATGAGCAAAATTAACTTAAGCTCAACATCTAGTCTCTTTCCCATAGGTTTTTTGGAGGGTTTAAAATGTATTTGCACATTCCGTACAAATGACTGCGATAAACCATTGCTGCAGGCGTTTTATAAATGACTTAATCTGTACTGCAAGGCTGCACCTTACAGTGTTTACAATGTGGCGATGATTTTGTTTAGAAAGTTGAAAATTGCCATTTTGAGGGGCGCGATGCAAATTAAATTGCACCCTTTTTTGCACTGTATGCCAGCTATTTGGTTTATGTTGTCCAAGCTTTGAGCTCGTGTCTTTTTTGGTCATATTTGTCCTCGTCTTTTGCACATTTAGGTCATCATAGTATTAGCATCAGAAATCTCACTGGCGAATATTCACATCGCATTGCACTATTGGGCCATAGCTGTGACCATAACACTGCTGAAATGAACCATAAGTAACTGTAACCAGTACAACAACGCATGCATTTACTAGCTGTTCTTAAAAAAAAACTCATGCTGCCTACTACCATTCGCTGACAATCCCATTGGCTCTATTCAATCAACAGCACAACAAGAGGCAGCATAAAGACCATGCCATGCGGAACTCCATCACCACCTATAAACAGCTAGCATTACTTGGAGCTACTTACGTATACTGCTACAGAAATGGAGCTCACACTGTGTAACTGAGAATGCAAGACAATGAAAAAGAAAGATATCCGCTTCCCACCGTGGGTGGTTCCTGATTAACTTCAACAATATTTATGAAGAACACTAAATGCTTGTCCCCTGTGTCACTTTTAGTCCGGAGAGATTTTTTTTCTTGAGGAAATGGATTTTTCTGCTATCTTCAAAACTGCATCCTCCTACTGGTATGCAGGGGTGGTAAATTCCCATTGGCCCAGAGTAAGGCCTGGTCTCTCTCATTTTTCAAATACTTTAACCATCGCGCCTAGAGTTCATTTGGAAAAAAGCATTACAGCAAATGGCTCTGATTGCATTTAATATCATTGCACCATCTGTAGTTTCCTTCTTAACTCAGTAAACCCATCCTCAGATTGTACAATTTTTATCTTTAAAGATTGCCACCATCCGGTTTTGTACTCAAGAATTTACTTTTTTTTTGAGTCATATGTCTGGAAATTTCTAAAATGAAAACTACACACTTAAAGTCTGATTTTTGAAATAGTCCATTTTTTCCGACTTCTATGTCCCATTTGCTTTGTCCAACCATTAGTGGCTGTGCCTGTAATCACCTAAATGCCATTGTCACTCAACCCCACTGCCACTCCATCTCCTTTAAGATCCTCAAAGTTTAATTCTGACCAAGCCTTTGGTCCCCCCTCCTAAATTACTTAATTTAGATCAGCACCTGTTTTTTTCCTAACAACTCTGAAGTGCCTTGGGACATTTTCTACATTAAAAAGGCACTATACAAATCTAAGTTATTGTTGTGTCTTGTAATGCCAAAGAATTAATTGCTAAGGTTTTCAATAATTTATTTTGAGCAAAACAAACACCAGAACTCATTCCATGATCCTAACCCTTTCCCGACCCCTATTCTGCCCTCCTTCAATTTTGGACTTGGCACAAGGTGGTAACTGTGCATACTCAGCACGTATCTATGTAAAAAAACATCTCTTATTTATAGACCCAGGTACACGGTCATGCACAAAAATTATCCCACAATTCATGGAACTAAATAACTGCTGAGTACCACAACAAGATAAATTCTGCAGTCAGTAACTCATCTTCCAAATACCCTTTTCAAATCATAAATTCAATATGAAATGTATTAGAAGAAATGCAATTTTAAAACTATACAAGATTTATTTTGGTGGAAGATTACAAACACAGAGGGTACTTTAATACCTTCCAAGTGTTCATGTGAGCAGCTTTCACCTCTCTTACAGGGGAGAGGAGAGTGAAATGAGTAAAGGTAAGGTGTTTGGTTTCCTTGTCCTTACAAAGGGTAGACTGAATTAAAGAACAATGCACTGATCATACCACTGCTGCATACTCAGAACCATGAGAACGACAGTGAGGAAGTGGATATCTGATTCTCCCCAAGGAGGCCTCTTTAGGCATTGGCAGGCAAACAACATGTGCATATTACTTATACATTTATTAAACAACGTCCCACTGATGGCTGGCAATGTACAGTTGGGGAGTGCTGCCTTGCTTCAATATGTACACGGTTGCCCTCTGAAGCAATTTCCATTTGACAGATGAGAAATTTGATCTTAAAAAGGGACATGATTGTTTCCTTAAGGAGATTTCCAGGTATGCCGTGTCCTTTGAACTGCCTGAATTGAGAACTATGCTCCCTCACCACCATGTTGGGCACAGCAGTACACCAAATGCTACAGCTGCTGCACTATGAACTTTTAGTATAGTTTGTTTTTATTTTCATCTTTGTGTGTGGCAGGAAACAGACCTTAAAAGATTTGATCTATAATGACTTACAAGGCAACCTCATTACTACATACTCATGGAAATCAAGAAAAGCAATGTTTCTTATCGGCACTGTTGGGGGAAGGGGAGCGGAATGTCGTTCTAACATTTGGTTTGTAATAAGAGAGTTTGTTACAAACCAGGCATCTTTTTCACATTGCAGGGAATAGCATACAATCTGTAAATGTTGATTATATCCATGATATGATCTTGTCTAACCGGGCCAGTGTTCTATGCAAATAGGAAATGATAGCTCATTGCACAGTTGACTAATGGAATTAAGTGTGCAGTTTGTATTACATATTAAATACTTGGAGCACTGTCACAATGGAGAATGGCTTGGTTTTTCCATCTTTTTCCTGTTTCATTGATCTTTTCAAATTTATTGTTGCCTTTCATTTTGGATTTCTGTCTTAAGTCCTGTCTTGATATTTCACCATTTTCTTTGATTTTCTTAAAAATTGTGCACTTCTCTCGTGTTTTGACATTTATTCTGTTACTGCACTTTTTGGACTATTCATTAGTTCTCTTTTACTGTCTCCATAAGGCTCTGGCTCTCTCTCTCTGTCTGGCCAAGTGCATGCATGTCTCTCTCATACTTCGAGTCTCTATTTCTATGCGTGTATATCTCTCTCAGTTGTTGTCTGTCCAACTCCTTCTCAGTGTGCACGCCACTGGCTCATTGCGTCCCAGTGAGGACCTCCCAAGTACGTGAGCGAGTACACGCACACTTTCTTTATACAGCTGCATGGATATTTGTGGAGACAGTATGCAAGGAGTATAGGGCAAGGAGGAAATAAAATATTTCAGTAAGAAACAACCCAGAAAAAAGGAGAGATGAGATATGTAAAAAGTAGATTGGGCATTGCTGGGAACAATAGGTTTTCCCCAGAGCTTACAAGCCAACAATGCGGTTTATTTTTCCAACTACACTGGTGTCAAGAAAAATTGAGAAACAAATTCCTTTACTGCAATTACATCCTGGGAGGCATCGTGTTCAAGCCCAATGGATACCCAAATACATACACTTCCAGAAGGGTCACGACAAAAAGTAATCAAAAAGGCTAATTGAATGTCGGCCTTTATCGCACGGGTCATTGGAATTCAAGTGTGAGGAAGTGATGCTTCAGTTGTGCAGAGACCTGGTCAGACCCCATCTGGAGTACAGCATCCCAAACCTCAGGAAAGATATATTGGCCTTGGAAGGGGTACAGCGCAGATTCACCAGCTGATACCAGGGCTTAAAGGGTAAGTTGAGGCCAAGTTGCACTGCATTCCCTTAAGTTTAGAATCTTGAGGGGTGATCTAATCTAAGTATTTAAAATGATTAAGGGATTCAATAGAGTAGAGAATGAGAAACTATTTCCTTTGGTGGGGGAATATAGAACAAGAGGGCATAATCTTAAAATTAGAGCTGGGTTATTTTGGAATGAAATCAGAAAATGGTTGTGGAATTATCTCCCCCAAAAAGCTGTGGATGCTGGGTCACTTGAAATTTTCAAGACCGAGGTAGACGGATGTGTCAGGTAAGGGTATCAAGGGATAGGGACAAAAAAATAGGTGGTTAATGGAGTTGAGATCAGCCATGATCTAATTGAGTGAGGGAACAGGCTCGAGGGGCCGAATGATCTATTCTGGCTCTTGATGGGATATCTAGCAATAGATGGAAAGAAAGCATTAAATTCCGTCTCTCTCTCTTTTCAGGTGCAGTTGGATCTGCTGTGCATTTCCAGCATTTTCTGTTTTTATTTCAGAATTCCAGCATTTGCAGTTCTCCTTTTATCTCTGATTTGGTTCTAGGCTTGGTATGTACTACTGCTGATTCCTCTGTGATGTTGCCTTTTCACAGTTACTTGATCTTTTTAATATTTAAATTGTAACACGTTCTAAAAATTCTCAACAAAAAAAATTTCTCTCATCTTTTATTGCTTCTTTATGTTCTCATTATTTCTCTTTGGCTTCTGTCTTTCATTTCTGCATTCAAGCCCCAGGTTCTATAGGCCTCGGGCCAGCATGTCTCATCAACAAAGATGCTCTGCATCTGGCTACTGTGATTATGATAACAACAGCTGGCGATGCTCTCACGGCTGCTATAGTGCTGGCTTTTAATGCACCTCAGACTTTGCTAGCTTACACCCCTCCCTCCCGCACCCCCTCCTCTGCTGATCCACACTATTTACAACTTTTTCCACCGGCCTGCCCACCCTTCCCCCCAATTCGCAAACGTACCGCATAGCAGACTCATGATTAAGGTCAGAGTATGTGGAGTCAATGGACAAGTAGCAGAGATGAGCTTCCAACCACATATCCACGCCATCACTAAGACCGCCTATTTCCACCACCGTAACATCCATCCCCCCCCCCCTGACTCCACCCCTGCCTCAGCTCATCTGCTGCTGAAACCCTCACCCATGCCTTTGTTACCTCTAGACTTGACTATTCCAACGCACTCCTGGCCGGCCTGCCACGTTCTACCCTATGTAAACTCGGGGGCCATCCAAAACGCTGCTGCCTGTATCCTAATTCGCACCAAGTCCCGTTCACCTATCACCCCTGTGCTCGTTGACCTACATTGGCTTCCGGCTCTCGGTCCGGCAACGCCTCGATTTTAAAATTCTCATCCTTGTTTTCAAATCCCTCCGTGGCCTCGCCCCTCCCATCTCTGTAACCTCCTCCAGCCCCACAACCCTCAAAGATCGCTACATTTCTCCAATTTTGGCCTCTTGAGCATCTAGGGCAACACGGTGGCATAGTGGTTAGCACTGGTGCCTCACAGCGCCAGGGACCCGGGTTCGAATCCTGACCTCGGGTGACTGTCTGTGTGGAGTTTGCACATTCTCCCCGTGTCTGCGTGGGTTTCCTCCGGGTGCTCCGGTTTCCTCCCACAGTCCAAAAATGTGCAGGTTAGGTTGATTTGGCTATGATAAATTGACCCTTAGTGTTAGGGGGGGATTAAATATGTGGGGTTATGGGGATAGGATGGGATATGTTAGGGGGAATTAAATACGTGGGGTTACGGGGGTAGGGTGGGATATGTGTACTGTGGGGATTAAAGCAGGGACAGGGTACTGGATTTGGATGATCAGCCATGATCGTATTGAATGGTGGAGCAGGCTCGACGGGCCGAATGGCCTACTCCTGCTCCTAGATTCTATGTTTCTATGTTTATCCCCGATTTTAAAGCGCTCCACCATTTGTGGCGTACCTTCAGCTGCCTAGGCCCTAAGCTCTGGAATTCCCTGCCTAAACCTCTCCGCCTCTCTACATCTCTTCCTCCTTTAAGACGCTTCTTAAAATCTACCTCTTTGACCAAGCTTTTGGTCATCTACCCTAATATCTCGGTGTCAAATTTTGTTTGATAACACTCCTGTGAAGCACCTTGAGATATTATACTGCATTAAAGGTGCTATATAAATACAAGTTGTTGTGGATAGCAAGCTGGCTACAAAACAGAAAACAGTAGGGGTAAAAAGTAGTTACTTAGACTAGCAAAAGGTGGGAAGTGGTCTTTCATAAGGATCGGTGCTGGGACCAGTGTTGTTCACCATTTACACAAATGATTTGGACTCAAGAATCAGAAGTACAATTTAAAAATTTGAGGACACCACCAAATTGGGGAGGGGGGGGGGGGTGTTATAGATAATACTGAGGAGGGCTGTGGCAAAAGAGGAGAAGACATTAATACATTTGCAGAATGGATGTGCAATTGGAAAATTAATTTCAATATAGATAAACGTGAAGTGGTGTATTTTAGTAGGAAGAATAAGGAGGCCACATACTCCTTGGAAAATAAGGGTCTAAATGGGCTAGAGGAGCAAAGGGATCCAGATATACAAATCACAAGTGATGACGCCGGTTAATAAAGCCACAAAAAGGGCAAACAAAGCACTAGGGTTTATTTCTAGAGGAATAGACTTGAAAAGCAGAGAAGTTATGCTAAACTTGTATAGAACCTTGGTTAGACCACACTTGGGAGTACTGTGCACAGTTGTGGTCTCCATATTTTATAAAGGATATAGAGGCAATAGAGAAGATCCAAAAAAGATTTACAAGGATAATACCAGAATTGAGAGGTTATAACCATCAGCAAAGATTGAACAGGCTGGGACGCCTTTCTCTAGAAAAGAGAAGACTGAGGGGTGACCTGATAGAGATCTTTAAGATTATGAAAGGGTTTGATAGGGTAGACATAGAGAAAATGTTTCCACTAGGGGCCATGAAGAAGAATTCAGGAGAAACTTCTTTACCCAAAGATTTGGTTAGAATGTGGAACTCGCTACCACAGGAATAGTGGAGGTGAATAGCATAGATACATTTAAGGGGAAGCTAGATAAACACACAAGGGAGAAATGAATAGAAGGTTATGTGGATAGGGTTAGAAGAAGAGGGGTGGGAGGAGGCTCGTGTGGAGCACAAACACTGCCAAAGACTAGTTGGGCCGAATGGCCTGTTTCTGTGCTGTACATTCTATGTAATTCTATGCTAACTTCAGCTAATTAGGATTCTGCAGCCCACTTCCATTCCTGCACACCTTTGCCACTGGCTTGTTGTAGCCCAGTGAATCAATGTCCAAGATTTTTGTCCTGTATTCAAATTGCTCTATGGACTCATCTCACTTTATTTGGGGAAACCTTCAGCCTTACCTCAGAGTCTATATCCGCTGCTTTCGGACTCCAGATTATTGACTGTTCCTCACCATCAACATGGAGGCTGGTGGCTCCTAGTATAGTTATAATATTTCTATAAATCACCCAAAAATTCAACAGAGTCACTAGGAAAGACAGGACATTGTCTGACAGCACACATTCAAGGCACCTATTTGCCTAAAACTGGGTAACATTATTCTCCATTGATTTAGAGGGGGGTTCAATGATTTATAGACAAACATATACAGAGAGGACACATATGATTACCAAGAGAGGGCCCACATCGTGGTGGTCATCAGTCCCGCACTGAGGTACTTCTACTTTTGGGGAACAGAATTTTCTCTTTTTACAATGTACCAAATAAATACTGCAATTTTTTTTTTTAAAAACCTAATACAATATTCACTTAGCAGAAAATGAATTCTTTCCAACATAGAACAAGATAAATGATACAAGCTTTAATATTGGTGCCTAGTCTGGCAGATCTACTGCACAGAATTACATCATGTGCTATACTGAAATCGAACTCAACCCAAACCAAGTAGGATGACTCATACATATATATATATTCTAAACATTAGATCATTGCATCACCTCAAATTTTCAGAGCACACATACTCCATGTATTCAATTGTAAAAAAAAATTTCTAGAATGGGGTGGGGAGGAGAGGAGAGAGGAGGCAATATGGTCAACATTTTTACAGTTTGTAAAATCAAAGACCTGCTGATTTTCAACAGATATGTCAATATTTTCTTGATAGTTACTTCTGCCTGTGTCCTGGGGGGAAAGTTCAACAAATGACCCCTAATTTCAGCTGTCAGTGTAACTAGCCCTCTGCTGACCTTGCTGTCAGCCCATGGAAAATGAATACAATTGCTTTTACATTCTAGGTACTTGCCACAAGTTAACCCTTACAGGGCAAAGAACTGGGAACTGGGGAGCGACTGATGAGAAATTCAAGAGTATTTCCAGGTTTGATTGGCAAGTACAAGACGTGCTAAAATTGGAATTTGACATCTTCTTGGAAGTGGGAGGCAAAAGGTGTAAAATGAAAACAAAATTACAACAGAGCTTCTAAAATTGATTTCAGGCCACAGAGCTGCATCGCACTCTGCAGTTTCAACTTTAAAATTCATATTCACATGCAAGAACACAGGGACACAGCCCATACTTACACCACCAAACAACCGAGAGTTACCCCAATTATGGGCACATCCTTGAAGAACTCAACTCCTAGGCCACCAAGTGCTGCTACTAACCATTACCTACAACTCCAAAAACACAAAAAAACCACTGCAGTAGGCATTGAAATAAATGTCATCTGTCCCCAATGCACAACTTTCATTTAACTCAATCACCTGTTCAAGCTTCAGCAAGCAAAAATAATCAAGAACAGAGTCATAGCAGAGCTCCAGCTAAATGAACCAAACTCCTTCTCATTTACTCGACGTCTATAGAATTTCAATGGACGACACCACTTCCTGTTCACTTCTCTTGTGTATAATTCCTGATCTAAATAAAACTTGTTCCCACCAATCCCATTTTTAAATACTGTGTGTTAAAATGAGTGAACGCACTGTTAGATTTGACCTGAAGATTGTAAAACACCAGAAATCTTATCACTTTGCGCCGATAGTTTGTTCTTATTCAGAGTTGATCTTTAATTTGTTGAATGAATGATTCAGTGGGCTGTGGTACAATGATCAGCCAATTGGATCATTTTTAAATTGCATTTTAAAGGCATCTTGTTCCAAGCAGTATCCTGATTGAAGCATAACATTTCTTGGCAAACCAGTTACTTGTTGCCAAGAGTTAACTGTGTTGGGTGTCAGCTGCAAAATCCTTTAGATTGGTCAATTAAATTAAATTAAGACCATTTGCCACCTAATTAAGGATGCCCATAACTTTATTTTTTAAAGATAATGGAGCTCCCATTTATATCCCCACTATCAAAATTGTCCACAAATTGTAAATGAAGATTGCCAAGAGAATTTTTTTCTTACCATCCTTGCACCTTACATGGGAGCAAAGCCTAGAATGTTATTATTGAGGGAATTGTGGTGAGAGGGAGATGGGAGGGAATAATAAGTGGGTTTCCTCACATTCTTAATCAACAAGCTGCAAAGCACAACAAATCAAATAGATTTACCTGCTTATGTGACTCATTTTGAAAAGTCCCGATTTCTGAGCTGCAACTGTTGTATTATATAGCATGATCATAAACTAGTGAAATGAACAATGATTTGAAGTGCAATAGAAATGATTGATCAGTGGACTGTTTCAAAGCTTCATTATTCCTACTTCTTTGTATTTTATATTCTAGTTCAAATTGAATTTCTCATGAACAACATTTGTATAGCACCTTCAATGTAGACAAATGTCCCAAGACACATAGGCGTAATCAAAATAAAATAAACTTACCTTGTTGTTGGAGACCCTCACCAATGGTTCTCATCAGTTTCTGTCCGAAGGATAATATAACATTGTACGGTGACGATAGGCTGAGTTTCTGGCCTTCAGAAGCATCTTTGAAAGTTATCATGTTAGCAGAAAAGGCAGTGGATGTTTTATCTGGCACACTGTGAGTGTTTTGTAATGGTGAAATTGGTTACTTTTAAGGGAAAGTTTATAAATCCGTTGGAAATATGCAACAAATTAGTCAGCATCTGCAAAGAGAAATGACAGGTTATGGCATTTCGGGCTTGTAACCATTCATCAGTTCTGACAGAGGCTTACTCACTCAAAATGTCATAACCCGTCTTTTCTCTTTATGGATGCTGACTGACTTGTTGCATATTTCCAGCATTTTCTGGTTTTATTTCAGATTTCCAGCAATTGCATTTTTTAAAATTTATCAATTTGTTACTGAATGTTCCACCTAAGGTTCCCTAAAATCATTGTTGCAGGCATCATGTTGTTTCTACAACTACTGTCCCATTACCAGGTTGCAGCAGCTCCCCAGCAATCTGGTAATGTGTCAGCCGTGGCTCAGTTGGCAGCACTCTCGCCTCTGAGTCAGAAGGTTGTGGGTTCAAGTTCCACTCCAGAGACTGAGCACATAAATCTAGGCTGACACTCCAGTGGAGTGCTGCACTGTCGGAGGTGCCATCTTTCGGATGAGACGTTAAACCGAGGCCCCGTTTGCTCTCTCAGGTGGACGTAAAAGATCCCATGGCACTATTTCGAAGAAGAGTTAGGGGAGTTATCCCCGGCATCCTTGGCCAATATTTATCCCTCAACCAACATATCAAAAACAGATTATCTGGTCATTATCACATTGCTGCTTGTGGGACCTTGCTGTGCGCAAGTTGGCTGCCGCGTTTCCCACATTACAACAGTGACTACACTTCAGAAAGTACTTCACTGGCTGTAAAGCGCTTTGAGACGCCTGATGGGCGTGAAAGGCGCTATATAAATGCAAGTCTTTCTTTCTTTCAACCCTCCAATGACCGATTTTGCCTTTCAAAGTAGAGTTGAAACTGCTAAACCATTCATTTCCCAGTTCATGTGGGTGTAGCCTAATGCACCAATCATAAACATGTACAAACAGGTGGCGGCCAGAGCGGACTGTTACTGTACACATAACAAATCATTCAGAGTTATTATGGACCCAATTGAGTAATTAGAGAAGCAGAGGGGCTTGATGAGGATGAAGGGACAGAGAACGGAAGCAGAGCAGCAACAGCACTTGGAATGCAAGCAAGGATTGCTCGCTGAAACAAGGCGATTTATAGGGGCCCAGCCTTCATAAACCATTTTTATTTGTTTGCCAAACGCTCAACACAATGACAGATTCTGATGCAAACTGTCTGTTCTCATTGCAAAAATACTGAATTGTTTGCCTGTGGCTTTAACACAATGATGCACTCCGGTCTGGCTTATCTCTCTCCCAGCCATGAAGTGCCTTTTTAATGCTGGGTGTGCTGAACAGTCAGGCAAGGCTGTGGACAAGGAATAACCTGGCAACTTCGGGGAACTAGTAAAGTTATGCAGCATTTGGAAGGAATCAGAGAACTGGCCCACCGAGTACTTATGGGTTGTTTAGAAGCTGAATTTTGTTTATATCTTTTTAATCCAAAGCTTACCCATGTTTTATTATTCTTAATTAGCAATGAAGTGACATCAAGCAAAGAATATTACAATATAGCTTAATATGCATTTTCACAATTGAGCTGCATGATTCTTGCAGTGCTTTAGAATATGAATTTCCTTTTAATATTTAAAACAGAGGATGTTAAAAACGACTTCATTAGGATCGTGAATATGTCATCACTCTCCCCTCCACCCCAAGACCAAAAATACCAAAACAAATAATGAACAGAGGATGTTGTTTCTCACCCCCTCTCCTGCCCTGGCTATGTTTAACTTTGGGAGATTCCCAACCATCTGGAAATGGTTGGATTTGACCTTTTCCTGCATTAGGGGAGCCAACACACTGAAGCTTGAAAATGAACAGGAATCTTTTCCATGGTTGCGCTCTGCAACTGCACATCTCAGGAAAGTTGGGGACTGAATTTTCTGCTGTTGAAATACCCAGCACCACCTCCACCACCCGCCCCCCCCACCCCCCCAACTCCTGCCCCCACTTCACCTGAAGACACTGGAAATGGACAATAGGTCCATCAGTGGATGTGAAGAAAGGAAGACATTGGCGTAGAGCCTTTGTTAAAACTGACTGAGTTCTCAAGAAATCCTGGGGGAGTGAATTTCCGCAGACAATATCCTACTCATCTGGCGTAACTCCGGTGGAAGAGTCGCGGACACCCTGGAAAGTCGGCACAAATGGTCTTTACGCCGTTTTCCCGGAGTTTCCGCGGCTTTTCCGGCAAAGTTACGGAAGACAAGTGGGAGAATCCTTGCGGAAATGCACACCCCCCCCCCCACACCCCCGATATTAACCTATCTTTTTTTCTTTATTGGTGCTCACGGGCCTGCTATGTATTCCCCAAAATATTTTAAAAACATTTTAGATTTCCAGGATTTGTTGCTTTTTCCCCGTCTTATCAGTGCTGGAAAAGCAAGCTGAGATCACCGGCTAAACAAACGAGCAAGCTACATATTTGTACTGTTTTCGCTGGCAATCAATTTCTAAACACAGCAGCTGTAGAAAAACTGTGGGAAATAAAAGAGAGGCAGGAATGATACTAAAATTTGCTGGCAGTTCAGGACGTTATACATTTCTTTACCATGCACTTCAAATTTCGAATATACTACGCAATCTCAAATTGCAATGGAGTTAAGACCAGGTGTAGCCTTCAGGTGACGTGGGGTTACAGGGCAGGGAATCGTTAGCCAGTGAGCACACATGTAATTCAATCCCCCTTTTAAAGTCATGCATACTGTCCTTAGTTTTATTTAATACTATGATTTAATATTATTCATAATACCAAAACTTATAGCAATTTGGGAAGCTGTGAAGTAGAGCTGGTTTGAGCATAGGGGTTTCTTGCAGTGCAGGCTGAGGGTCTGGGAGAGATAAACAGAGGTGCTGCAGCATCACCACTGGTAGGAATTACAGTGTGACAAGTTTGCATTATAAATGTGGACATAGGAATTTATAATAGGAAAAAGTTGACATAAAACCGACAAAAATGTGACAATAGGAAGTAGACAGGAAGCGTGCACGTTATATTTTTAACATATTATAGATGTTTAGAAACTATGCAGTATTTTCTCTGTGTCAGTCAATGCAATAAATGCTGAAATCTCTGCTGGCTCACCATGTACTGTATCACTTCTGGCTGAATCATGTGATACATAGAGAGCAGCCAATTGTCATTGTCTGTTATGACATCCCCATCAGCAAGAAAAACATTAAACTGAAGAAAGGAAAAATAAAAAGCTCTTTTTGAATATATTATATGGAAGACCGACACTGGAGTGCGTTCCAAGGCAGTACAGTCCCCACCGCTTATAGATTGGTCTTAGCACGATTAGCCCACTATAAGCGTTGAGCGGTGTATCTTCTTTGAGAGACACCGAAAGAGAACGGGAACAGGAAATGTCCGAGGCCGTTATTGAAAAGACTATTTCTCCACAGGAGGTGCTGCCCTTCACAGAAGGTGAGATTCTCTCCACAATCAACGTGCACTTCCCTGTGTTTGACCATGTCCGTCCCTCTGTTCATCTCCAATATCAGGGAAACGCTCCCTCCTACATCTCCCAGTGGACGAGTGAAATTTACAACACCAATGACCACCAAATCTAACTTAATAAAACCCGCTGAGACCCGCAAAAAAAACCACATGGAGTGATCCACAGCGGGATGTAAATGCAAATACAGCATGATAACGAGGTGCAAAAAGCTTATTAAATTGCCCAAAAAAGCCAGCGCGCTTAATGTGTTATAACGGAGCCTTTGTAATTGGCTTCAGTGGAAATGGCAAATGGTTAGCGCCATTTTCTCGATATTGGCAGTTGCCTGTGATGAGCAGGGACGGTGTAAGTGACGAGGACTGCCATAGATCCCCAGATTGAGCTGAGGTTGATGAACAAGTCAAGCTTTGCTCTTCTAGTTTATGATGCCATATTGACCTGTTGTTGTTTCATAGCCTTCAAGCACACTGTATTATCCAATATGAAACAGTCAGCTCCAATTTAAACAGTCACCGGTCACAGTTACTTTATTCGCAGATGTGCTGCTCTTACTCAAATCCACACTGTGGTGAGCCGGATGGTTCATGTTTATGTGTTTTATGTCATAAAATGCAGAGATTTATTATTTTTCACTGACCTCAAAGGTGACCTAAGTTGGGCTCGCTTGAGTTATGAGTATGGTTTAAAGCAACAACTATATTTTCGAGTCCAAGCCAAGCACGTTACTAGTGTGTACATTTTGCTGTAATATCTTTAACGTAACTGCAATGCAGCCTCACAGCGGAGGTGCCATTTAGGTGCCAGATTGTTTTTTTTTAAAGACAGGGTACTGAAACTTTTGCATTTCACAAAGGACTTACGCTAGGGGGAAAATTTTTCAAGCACATAATCAAAGATTTAATAAGCATACATGTTGATGAGTTTTGTGCACTGTGTATGCTGCAGGCAAAATGAACATGACTGACAATATGGCAGTCAATTAGTGGAGGTTCTGGAGATGGTTGTTCTTATGTATTCCAGGAATGGAGCTAACTAAAAACAACAGAAAAAGGTGAGGACATGGCTCCTGTTTGCTCATCAGCTCTATCCTCACTCACTTACATTGAATCCTCTTCCCCCAATGGCTTGAATTTAAAATCCTCGTACTTATCTATAAATCCCTGCATGGTCTCACCCCACCATACCTCGGCAAGCTTATTTAGCCTTAAGTATCGTCAGGCCTCCACCGGTGCTCTGACTCTGACCTCCAGTGCATTCCCCCATCTCCCTCAACTCTACTCTAGGAAATTGGCTGAGCGGCAGGAGACAGGCAGTAGGGTTAATGGGTAGGTACTCAAATTGGCAGGAGGTGACTAGTGGTGTCCCGCAGGGATCTGTGTTGGGGCCTCAACTATTCACAGTATTTATTAATGACTTAGATGATGGCATAGAAAGTCATATATCCAAATTTGCCGATGACGCAAAGATAGGCGGAATTGTAGGCAGTGTAAATGGAAGCATAAAATTACAATGGGATATCGACAGATTAAGTGAATGGGCAAAATTGTGGCAAATGGATTTCAATGTAGGCAAATGTGAGGGTATCCACTTTGGACCTAAAAAGGATAGAACAGGGTACTTTCTAAATGGTGAAAGGCTAAAAACAGTGGAGATCCAAAGAGACTTGGGGGTCCAGGTACATAGATCATTAAAATGTCATGAACAGGTACAGAGAATAATCAAAAAGGCTAATGGGATGCTGGCCTTTATATGTAGAGGACTAGAATACAAGGGGGTAGAAGTTATCCTGCAGCTGTACAAAGCCCTGGTTAGACCACACCTGGAGTACTGTGTGCAGTTCTGGGCACCACACCTTAGGAAGGATACATTGGCCTTGGAGGGAGTGCAGCATAGGTTTACCAGAATGATACCCGGACTTCAAGGATTAAGTTACGAGGAGAGATTACACAAATTATGGTTGTATTCCCTTGAATTTAGAAGGTTAAGGGGTGATATGATCGAAGTTTTCAAGATATTAAGGGGAACATATAGGGTAGATAGAGAGAAACTATTTTCATTGGTTGGGGATTCTTGGACTAGGGGGCATAGTCTAAAAATTAGAGCCAGACCTTTCAGGAGTGAAATTAGGAAACACTTCTACACACAAAGGGTGGTAGAATTTTGGAACTCTCTTCCGCAAACGGCAATTGATGCTAGATCAATTGTTAATTTTAAATCTAAGATTGATAGCTTTCTGTTAACCAAAAGTATTAAGAGATCTGGACCATAGGCGGGTATATGGAGTTAGGTCGCAGATCAGCCATGATCTCATTGAATGGCGGAACAGGCTTGAGGGGCTGAATGGCCTACTCCTGTTCCTATGTTCCTACTCTCAGTGGCAGAGCCTTCAGGTGCCTCCACCCTAATCATGAGCACTCCCTCCTCAGATTCCTCTGCCTTTTTATCTCCTGCCCCGCCTTTAAAAGCCTTCTCAAAATACATGACTTTGACCAAACCCTCAGTCACCTTTCCGAACCCGCCTGCAAAGGCTTAGTGTCTGCACCTTTTCTTCTTTGTGAAGCACCGTGGGATGTTTTACTACTTCAAAGGCATTATATAAATATAGATTGTCTCCATCTCTCTGTGAAGGATGAAACTCCTGGTCTCCATTTGGCATCTTCCCACAACAGCATGACGAAGATTGATAACTGACTGAGGGGATTTACGCATCCTGAGTTTGTGTCCTGTCAACCTGTGGCATAGCTCCAATGTGCTGTGTAACTGCACCACACTAGTAAGTAATTACATTTGTACAAACTATATGACTGACATAAAATGTTGTTGTAATTAACTTTAAAAAAAATCCTAGAACAAATAATACTGTTAATCTTTCTACATAATGTCCTGTATCACATAGACATACTTTCAAACCGCCAAATCAGAAAACCTGTGAGAATACGTAAAGATATGCAGCATTGCCAGGAATTGAAGGCAGCGGTCTAATTTCAAAGATTCAGAGAATGACCGTACATCCCTCAAGCACTGTTTCCACAGTTTATGACATTATTTGAATACCATAATTAGATTACAGCCTGTAACTCACTCCTACGTGCACATTATTATACATAGAAACCATCTGAATCTCTCAATTAGACTCCAGCATGCAGCTCACTTCTGGGCAACTGTCATTTTTTATATAAACAGTCTTGGTTAGACTACAGCCATAATTGACTCCCAGATATCGATTATACATTCTATAATTCCCATTATGGATTTGAACACATAATCTAAGCTTACAGTTCAGTGCTTCACTAAGGGAGTGCTGCATTGTTGGAGGTGCCACCTTTTGGCTGAGGCATTAAACCAAGGCCTCTCTGCCTGCTCTTTTCGACGTAAAAGAGCTATGACACTATTTGAAGAAGAGTAAAGGTTTTCTTGGTGTCCTGGCCAACATTCCTCCCTCAACCAACACCACCAAAAACAGATTATCTAATGATTTCATTCATTTGCTAATTGTGGGATCTTTCCGTGTGCAAATTGGCTGCCATGTTTACCTACGTAAAAACATTAGATGAAGTAAGGTGGGAGGAGGCTCGTGTGGAGCATAAACACTGACACAGACCAGTTGGGCCGAATGGCCTGTTTCTGTGCTGTAAATTCTATGTAAGACTTTAAAAGTAATCCATTGGCTGTAGAAGCACTTTGGCGTTTGCTGAGGACATGTTAAGGTGCTACTTAAAAGCAAGTTCTCAAGTTCTTTTTTTACATATAAATCACCTCTACCTGTTAATTAGGATGAATATTAGGTGACTTCCAGCTGTCCATTACTTCCCCTTACCCATTTTCTCCTTTCCCCTCTTCTCCCGAAGGCATTGACTCTTTATTGCAGTAAATTTTCACTGGCACTGTTTGCTATCTGGTACCTTTCTGAAGTCGCCTTTATTAATGAGTGAGCCCTGACAGTAAGGGTCAGCAATCTATTTGGCCATGGGGTGGGGGGGAGGGAGGAGGTATCAGAACCAAGTCTGATCCTGTCCTCAATCAATGTCCAAACATATACTTCCATCAGGCATTGCTGCAGAGCAAACCAGAGCTGAATACTCTCACCCTATTCCAGAGGCATTGAGGCAAATTATAATGGCCCTACTCCTACCTGATTGAGATCAACTAACTCAGCACAGATTGTGAATTAAATCTGGGACATTCCTGTTCTTTACTCACTGGATAAATTCACTGAACCATTCTTACTATAATAAAATGCCATAGGAATGGATGATGCTTTTACTGAATTACATATATTGTGAAATAAGTACCGTATTCATTTTAATTCTGTCCACATTCAGATAACAATACTAATGGTTAAAAACTTGTGGTTTGACAAACCATTTTCACAGACGGGAGGCAGAAATGCAGCGCTCCAGAACAATTGAAAGCTTAGTTTATGTGCAACAGAAAGGGATAAAAAAAGAAACTGCAAAATATCAGTCACAGGTACAGGCAACATTTTTGTTTGTGGGAGGAGGCAGAGAAGGAGAAGGAGGAGGTGTGAAGTGTGTGTGTGTGGGGGGGGTGAAATTGGTGTCCAGAATTAGTAATCAATTTTGAACATTCAAGATTCAACTTGCATAGGTGTAGGCGAACAAACTTTCATGTGCAGGTGAACAAACTAACAAGTTTCTCCTCTATCTCCTCCTTGCCCTCCTTCTCGTGGTCATCAGGATCAACTGACGTCACGCTCAAACATACAGATGCAGAAATCTTACTTGAAGGTTGACTGAGCATCATAAAGTCTTCAAAATGTGACTCACATACGTCCCAGTGACTATCCCTCGGCATTTAAAAACACAAACTGTATGGAAGATTTATTTGCAGGTTATATTCTCAGTGAAGCTCCTGCTAACAACCCATCAAAAGATACCAATGGCATAGTAATGCGGAGAAGTAGTCACTCTTGAGCTAGCACGTTCTCTGAATCTGCTCAGTTATTAAGATATCAGTGTTAGGAAGTGAGCTGAGCCTTGGAAGTATTGCAGCTTAGTCATATGATCAGTATTACTGTTATGTACTGAACAGCATGCTTCCAGAGGAATATATCACTAGAAACAGAATGAGAAGACGCACTGACCTGAAAGTCTTTTCTCCCTTGTATTTTTCCAGATTATATCCCACGCTTTGTTGGTAGAATCCTTAATGTGTTCGCTGAGGGAGCGTCTTAATGGAGATTTGGTATGATGAGCCATTCCCTGCTTGTCACTCTGCTGAATTCCACACACACACACACACACAGAAAACGTTTCTATTCCATTAAAGATCTAGATGATACAGAGAGAGAGAGAGAGAGAGAAACTCCACTCAAGACACCAGATGCAGGATCTGCAGCCTGCAAAAAAGAGCCAGTTTGGAACAAACAGACTGGGTCAAACCATTTCCTGATGTGGAGAGAAGTTGTTAGTAATCTGCTGACACCCTTCTCCAGAAACCTCCCCTCCAGTGCTTTGGGGTCAGGCCAGACTGGAAAGGAAACAGCAGTCCATTGGGGTGCCCCCTCCCCTCCTCTCACAACTAAACACAGTCTTGCAACGCAGCTGCCACTTACTATGCACTTGCATGAGAGTCAGACTTTGAAAAATAAAAGTTACAAAAGACAAACATTTAGACAAGCAGGGTTTTTAATAAGTCTTAAAACTGTTTCAATCAGTTTTTCACAAAGCATCCCATTGACATGGGACAGGAGTTCTGCTTTTTACACAGCTGACCCATTTCAGTATATTGTTTTAATATGAAGATGAGTTCATAGTTACCATAATTTCTGGAGTAGAAGTAGTATGATTTTGATAATCTGACATTTGAGGAGAAAAAAAGCATATTTTAGAACATTCACAATCAAATAATGTGTTGCTTTTCAGCTTCAAAATTCTTTTAAAAAAGATTATTTGACACTTCACTTCAAAAGTTGTAGACATCATGTTTATTTCTGGAAACATTGTAAAATCTGGTGTATAAGCTACACAGCCTTAAAAGAAACAAAGACTTGCATTTATATAGCGCCTTTCACAACCTCAGGATGTCCCAAAGTGCTTTACAGCCAATGAAGTACTTTGAAGTGTAGTCACTGCTGTAATATAGGAAACGCGGTGGCCAATTTGCGCACAGCAAGCTCCCACAAACAGCAATGAGATAATGACCAGATATCTTGCATTCGTGATGTTGGTTGATGGATAAATATTGGCCAGGATATCAGGAGAACTCCTCTGCTTGTCTTCAAAATAGTGACATAGGATCTTTTATGTCCACCTGAGAGGGCAGATGGAGCCTCGGTTTAACATCTCATCTGAAAGACGGCACTTCCAACAGTACAGCACTCCCTCAGTACTGCACTGGACTATCAGACCAGATTTTGTGCTCAAGACTCTGGAGTGGGGCTTGAATCCATGACCTTCTGACTCATGATCTTATGTCTTCTAAATAAGGAGTGTGACCTGTAGGGGTTTTACAAAGCTGGCAACTATACAAGAACGGGTTCCCGAGATAACTCCCATCCTGCTCTGGGTCAGGGCTAAAGCAGAACTCAATGCCACATTATTGCCTTCACAAGCTGTAAAAAAAAAGCCTTCCCAGAATGCATTGGAAGAAAGGCTATGGACCCCTGAACAACAGTATAAAGCTAGCATTAAAGGGAAGCCATTGTACAAGCAGAAAAGAACTGGATTCCCTCCTCATAACCAAAATAGTGTGACTACTCTGCTTCACACATGCACAGTACTATGAAAAGGGTGACAAGCCAAATAGATTCCTGGTCCATGCATTGACATGCCAATGGACAAGTAGGACTATCCTGTCAATATACACACACAGCGTGCTGTTGCAATCTGTGACTCAAAGTCAGCAAATCATAAATTCATGAGATTTTGTAAGAAGCCACACAAATCCAAATCCACGGCATCAACAGAAACTTGCAAGAGTGTCTTGCTAGCCTACCATTCCCCCTGCTAACTGAAAAGGAATAAAAGCAAACGAGGTGTCCCTGTTTCCCTGGAGAAAGTATCCCATGCAATGTGACTCATACAGTGTGATAATACCCTGGCCCAGATAAGCGCTTCAGAGAATTGTACAAAATGCTAGCTGCTGGAAGTACTCATTCCCTGGGTGTCTCGTGTCTACGACTCGTCCCTGAAAGTGTCGGGCTGTCTGCAATCAGTCTCTGGCTGTATAATACTGGCATTGATGCCCAACCTCTAGGTCTCATAACATTGACAAATGTGTATTAACTGTCATTTACCAGAATTTAGTATATTTCATCTATATTTTGATGTCTTATGCCATCTAATTTACTCTCATTATTTCTCTTTAATATAGGCTTCATCTGGTTCTATTAGTGTCATGGCACAGAGTGAGTGAATCAGGCAGGTTCTCTCTGTGCTTTCATTCTAACCAGCCTCATCCAGCCCAGCTGGGGTCAGAAGCGATCAATGGAAGGGCAGCAAACTTCATTTGAGGATTAATGTGTTGCATGATGCTAGCTGACAGGCATGATTCCAATGGAGGAAGTTACCCATCTTGACTTGCCATTGTGAAGAGGGCATTAATTGAGGCTCAGATTGTCGTGTATAGGAACAGAAGGAATGAATAGAGTGGAATCTAATAAGGAAAGCCACTCAACCTGTTGCTGCACACTTCTTAATGTCCAGTTGCAGTTGGCATTCATACAGGGCTGGAAGCAGGTTATCCTTTTACTCAGGGAATAGCGGTGGCTCACCGGGGTATGATCACATCCAAAGAATGAGAGAAAACAAAAATAGAAAATTGAAAAAGAAATTAAATAAACAGCACAAATTATTCACTGACACAAATACCACAAGATAGAGCAGTTCGCTTGATCGGTGCCCTAGCCACTGTACTCAATATCCACAGACCCAATTCATGTACGGACCGGGGTCAAGCAAGGCTGTGTCATCGCACCAACTCTCTTCTCGATCTTCCTTGCTGCAATGCTCCATCTCACCCTCAGTAAGCTCCCTGCTGGAGTGGAGCTAATCTACAGAACAAACGGGAAACTGTTCAACCTCCGTTGCCTCCAGTCCAGATCCAAGGTCATCCCATCCTCTGTCATCGAATTACAGTATGCAGATGACGCTTACGTCGGCGCACACTCTGAGGCCGAACTCCAAACCATTGTCAACACCTTCACCGAAGCGTACGAGAGCATGGGCCTTACACTAAACATCCGTAAGACAAAGGTCCTCTACCAACCTGCCTCTGCCACACCGTACTGCTCCCCGATTATCAAAATCCACGTCGAGGCCTTGGACAACGTGGACCACTTTCCATACCTCGGGAGCCTACTGTCAACAAGGGCAGACTTTGATGACGAAGTCCAACACCGACTTCAGTGTGCCAGTGCAGCCTTCGGTCGCCTGAGGAAGAGAGTATTTGAAGACCAGGACCTCAAACTGAGCACCAAGCTCATGGTCTACAGAGCAGCAGTGATACCCGCCCTGCTGTATGCCTCAGAGACATGGACCATGTACAGCAGGCACCTCAAAGCACTGGAGAGGTACCACCAATGCTGCCTCCGCAAGATCCTGCAAATCCATTGGCAGGATAGGCGCACCAACGTCAGTGTTCTCGCTCAGGCTAACATCCCCAGCATCGAAGCTTTGACCACGCTCGATCAGCTCCGATGGACGAGCCACATCGTCCGCATGCCTGATACAAGACTCCCAAAACAAGCGCTCTACTCGGAGCTCCGACACGGCGAGAGCGCCCCAGGTGGGCAGAGGAAACGCTTCAAGGACACCCTCAAAGCCTCCTTGAAAAAGTGCAACATCCCCACCGACACCTGGGAATCCTTGGCCCAGGACCGCACAAAGTGGAGGAGAAGCATCCGGGAAGGTGCCGAACACCTCGAGTCTCTTCGCCGGGAGCAAGCGGAAGCCAAGCGCAAACAGCGGAAGGAGCGCACGTCAACCCAAGCACCTCACCCACCTGCCCCTTCAACCACCGTCTGCCCCACCTGTGGCAGAGACTGTAGCTCCCGCATTGGACTCATCAGTCACCTGAGAACTCATTTTTAGTGTGGAAGCAAGTCATCCTCGGTTCCGAGGGACTGCCTAAGAAGAGAAGACTCAATATCCACCCCCTCCATGGCCAGCGCACTGTGGCTGCAGTATGTATGATCTACAGGATGCACTGCAGCGACTCACCATGTTTATGCAGACAGGACCTCACTCCCCTGCGATCTCTACCACTAAGAAGGACAAAAGCAGCAATGTTGTGGGAACACCATCACTTCCAAATTTTTCTCCAAGTTACTCACCGTGCTGATTTGGACATATATCGCCAGCGTTCCTTTATCATTCCCGGGTGGATATTCTGGAATTCCCTACCTGTGTGGGAGCACCATATCCAAAAGGACTACAGTGTTGCTAAGAAAAAGCAAACCACCAACTTCTTAGGCCAACTAGGGATGGGCGATAAATGTAGCCTTGCCAGTGTTGCCACATCCTGAGAATGAGTAAAACAAGAGAGAATGGTATCAACTGAACCAAGCTGACACTCTGGGTAATGGGAATTCAGATACCTGTAATTGGACAAATAACACAGAAAGTAAGTGATCTCTACTCATGTTAATTTTACTCCTTCATACTGCTGCTTTTTCTGCTCCTATCACTGTCAATAGGCCCTGCCAGGGGTTTGGCCCTCCACTGGGGTTATCCCCAGGCCCTTTATATGACCTGGGACAGGAAATTCAGGCAATCCTGGGCTGGACAGGCGCAGCACACTTCAGGTTGAACACCAGGGATGGGATGAGGTGGGAAGCAAAATCTGCTTCTTCTGACTCTTCTATCTGACTATATTCTGAGCGACACCAGTGGAGGCTCCTTAGCATTGGCAAATAAGGAGATAATTTGGAATAAGCCTCAGACTTGTCCAGAATCATGAAGTAAACCACAGAGGTAAAGCAATCAAGGGACCTGTCCACATCCTGAATGTCTTCATGCTGAAGGCCCACTGTAGTATTGCTTAGTTCACCTCTGCTCATCTCATGCCTTGTTAACTCACTCTTCTGATCATTGACCTGACTGGAGAAATTAATTGTCCATTCATAACTAAACACAAGTTGGCTGTTTTAACAGGAAAGTCGTATCATTCTTTCTCTGGATTCAGTCAAGACCAATCAGAATGCAATCCAACATACAAGAAATGATAAAGAAAGAAAAGAAAGACTTACGTATACATAGCACCTTCCTTTTGGAGTGTAGTCACTGTTGTAATGTGGGAAACGCGGCAGCCAATTTGCGCACAGCAAGGTCCCACAAACAGCAATGTGACAATGACCAGATAATCTGTTTTTGTTATGTTGGTTGAGGGATAAATATTGGCCAGGATGCCGGGGATAACTCCCCTACTCTTCTTCGAAATAGTGCCATGGCATCTTTTACGACCACCTGAGAGAGCAGACAGGGCCTCGGTTTAACGTCTCATCCAAAAGACGATAGAGAGGAAAAGACTCACTTATCAATCTTGCCTGTTGCACACAGTTGTGATGCCTTATGTCCACAATGCAGACACGCCCCACCAATGTACCCGCTGATTTTCTTTGAGTGCGCGGCCCCTTTAAGGGCCTGTGTGGCCCATTCACAGTTTCGCGCATGCGCAAAACTTAACATTGAAAAGGCCAGGTCCCGGGCTGCGCAGGACCGGCAGAGAGCTGCACACCTGTGCAGCTTATAGGGAATGTTGCTCCCCACCCACCTGGATCCATGTAATCTCCTGGGAAAGGTGAAAAACCAGATAAAAACCAAGGTCAACTCGGGGGAAAAAACTGGAAAATTCCTTTCTGACACCCCCATGGCGATCAAAACTAGTCTAGGAGATCACATTACAAAAGCAAATACTGCGGATGATGGAAATCTGAAATAAAAACAGAAAATGCTGAAAATACTCAACAGCTCAGGCAGCAGCTGTGGAGCGAGAAACAGAGTTAACGCTTCAGATCGATGACCTTTCGTCAGAATTCTGACAAAAGGTCATCGACCTGAAACGTTAACTTTGTTTCTCTCTCCACAGATGCTTCCTGAGCTGTTGAGTATTTTCAGCATTTTCTGTTTTTATTTCAGGAGATCACATTGTCGCTGATTCACGTTACAGGATACCTTGTACAAAGACATCTTCACCACAGCCAGCTACAGGTCCAGCGCTCACTTGAAAGGAATGCAGTGAATCAGTGTTCACCACACAAGCTGGCAACCTGTTCCACAGGTCCACCATTTCTTTTTAGATTTTTTTCTTAGCATTTTAATGTCAAAACATTTTTTTCCTCAAAGTAATTCCCAGACCTTATTTATTGCTATTTATGCTTTAAACATCTGAAAGAATGGACTTGTATTTATATAGTGCTTTACCACACACACTGAGAAGCATCTTAAAGCACTTCACATACAATGAACTACTTTGAAATGTCGTACCTATTATTACGTAAGTAAATGTGTAGCCATTTTGTGCACTGCAAGATCTCACAAACAACAATGAGATAAATGAACACTGAGGGGCTGACATTCTGTAGGGATTCCCCAGTTACACATAGAAATGCACACGGGTTCTGCCAGTCTCCCATCAAAGTTACAATGGAAGACCGATGTGGAATTTCAGCCTCTTAATCTGTATTTTTGGTGAGGTTGATTGAAGGAGGAATGTTGGCCAGGAGAACTCCCTGTTCATCTTCAAATAGTGCCACAGGACCTGACAAGTATTGGATTCTTTGGGGGAGAAATTCGGCATGTTAATGCCCCCAGTTAGCCCCGGGCGGGGGCGCTAACGGGACGCTCAGACAGTAGCGCCGTGGCGGGGTGAATCCCGCGCCGCACAGCAAATTCTCTGGCCCTGTAGCACTGGCAATAACGGTTAATATCTCGGCACCTTTCGCCATGCAGATCGTGACGTCAGCGAGCGTGCAACGCTTGCTGGGCGCCCGATCTGCAAACTTCAGTAGCGCCTTATCGCCTCGCGCCGACAGCGCCAGGGAGCGGAGGCGTGAACCAGCCGGCTGGCGGCTGGCAAGGCGCTACTTAAAGGGATGCGCCCCAGCTGTCAAGGAACTTCCGTTCCAAAGGTCAGTTATGAGTGGCAGAGAGCGCAGGATGTATCTGCAGCCAAATAAAGGCTGCTTAGTCCCCGGAGTGTTGCAGGCCGTCAAAGGACTTTGCATTTCATCGCACAGCATATCGCCATTCTGCACTCCCTGAATCATTGGGGGCTGGTGTGCAGACTCCAGTGACCCTCCCCTTTAATGACTGGAAGGCGCCTTCGCCAATGCTCACTCCCGATTACACAACACCTGATATTCATTATCGCTTGGAGCCTAACACCACTTACCCACGCCATTAGCGCCTGATTTAGCGCTCCCCTGCATTCTTTGAGCGCTGAGACTGAATTTAGCGGGTAGTGAGATTGATTAGCACCTGGCGCTAAACTTCCAACTTCTCCAAAGTTGACGCCCCAATTGGGGCGATACTGAATTTCTAGCCCTTTATATTTAAATTATGTACAGTGGGTGCTGGTCTTGCTCACAAACACAATGAAGAATGTAGATTCCAATGAATCACAAAGAAATATAATTTTGTCTTAACAAGGGGCATATTAGTCGGCAGCAATTAAGTATATATGTGCAGTCAGCACAGGGGATTTTTATTCACATTCAGGCAGTTCAGTGCTCAGAGAGATAGCCCACATACTTAATAGTCACTTTGTTAAAGACCAAATCTATTTTTTTAACAGCACTAAAACAGGATGTTCCTTCGCGCCGGCTGCCCTAAGGTAGTAGAAAATCACCTTCAGTGACTTCAGAAGTTGTTCCTAGTTCATAACTAAACTTTTCCACTATTTTTCCTAAATATTTTCCTGTGCCATTTCCTGTATAAACCCATAACTAAAACTCTACAAAACAGGGACACACTTTTGTTGCTTTTATACTTTGCGCGGTAGTGAAAAAATACAATCTGGGATTCTTTATCAGCCCATTAAGTGGCACATACAACATGTAACACCATTTTACAGTCGGGGCACACAAGTCAGCCATTTTGGAATCTGACCCCTAATAACAGGGCCTGAGATCCAGTTGATTTTGTGGCTCATTTCCCTTCCTATGCCCATCTAAAACACATTGTTCATGTAACATACAGGGCTCCTTGAAGATATGGCACAGTGCCGATTAGTATTGCGAACACAATAAAGTAGTTTGGAAAAGAAAGGCCTGCCTGTTTTCTCTCAATGTGACAAGTGAATGTCTCACCAACAGATTGCAGTAAGACACACAAAAAAAATATCTGAACACATGCCTGCTTTTCTTCTTTATAGACAGATTTACAGACAGTGAGAATGTAAAGTGTTTTACCTTCGTTCACAGCCTGGCAGAGGTTTGGCTCAACTAACTCATAGATTTTCTTTTTAGAAATAAAACAATCAAATTGAATAAAACAATTAAAGTTGTACGGTTAGATAACTATTTGGGACAAAATCATAAAGAAACCCTAATTACTGTACATTATTCACCATAATCTAGCCACAGGTAGGAACTTAAATAAAGTGCATGAAATATCTAAATTCTTTTTGTTGCAATTTAAAAAAAAATTCTCCTTTTTTCCCTCCTGATGTCTGATCTTGTCATGCATTATCACCATGCCAGAGGATTAGCTGACAAAACAAGTCTCTATCAATGTTACTTTTCAGGCAGCCATGAAGGGATTTCAACAGCAACATTGAGTGACTTAATCACAAATTCACCCTTGTAGATTCAACCAACACCTAAAACATATAAAAACAGATAACGCTGGAAATACTCAGCAGGTCGGGCAGCATCTGTGGAGAGAGAAAAACAGATGATCTGGTTATTATCTCCTTGCTGTTTGTGGGAGCTTGCTGTGTTCAAATTGACTGCTGCGTTTCCTACATTACAACAGTGGTTACACTTCAAAAGTATTTCACTGTCTGTAAAGTGCTTCGGGATGTCCTGAGGTCATGAAAGGCGCTATATAAATGCAAGTTCTTTCTTTTGCTCCCTTTGTGGAAACAAAGATCTCCACTCTATGTCTTACTGAGCAGGTATTGTAGATTCTCCATTTGGGGAACAGTAGATACAAATCAACCAGTCTGTGGCACCCCACGTTGGAACTTCATTGTGCTATTCACATACAAGAACTACCATCTAACTTTGTTAAAATGAATCAGGAGAAATATTTGGATCTATGCTGTCTGCTGTAACTCTCTCCAAAGACTCAATGGAAAAATAAAATGCTTGTATTTGTCTGAAGAAGGGAGACACTCCTTCCATGTCATTGCAAGTTGGCCTTAAATAAAAACAGAAAATGCTGAAAATACTCAGCAGGTCAGGCAGCATCTGTGGAGAGAGAAACAGAGTTCAATGTTTCAGGTCGATGACCTTTCGTCAGAACTCACAGATACCACAATCCCATTCACTGCCTCAGCCCTGTTAATTTCATTCCTATGTTTCTTAGTGCGATAGATCCAAATATTTCTTCAAATTCATTTTAACAAAGTTAGAATGCTCTGACGATAGGTCATCGGCCTGAAACATTGAACTCTGTTTCTCTCTCCACAGATGCTGCCTGACCTGCTGAGTATTTCCAGCATTTTCTATTTTTATTTCAGATTTCCAGCATCCGCAGTATTTTGCTTTTGTGGTAGTTGGCCTTGTTAGTCATTTTAATGGCATTAACCTTTTTTGACATTTTGCCACAGTGTGTCATTTTTGTGTGTGATTTTTTTCAACCGTTTGGCCATCTTTCCTCAACTGATTCCACCTATACTGAGGCTTGGCAGATCTTTTGGTTCTGGGAAAAAATGGGAAGCCCTTCTCTTCACTACTTACTTGATGATAAATTTAGCTTCAGTACAGTACTGCTTGGGTTTCCTGCTTTTCTTAAGTAAGGTTGCCGTGTGGTGCAGCTTCATGCCAAACATTGGGCTGCCTTTGTTCTGCTACAGTATTACACTACATTTTGTGTAATGCTGCACAGTAGCAATTGCGGCTGCAATGCTTTGACTGCTTAAGTCAATTACTGGAAATAATTACCGGAAATAATAACCATGCAAAAGCAGAATAAGAGTGTAGCAATAATGTTCTTGATATATTTTCAAGCTTCCTCTCACTGACCAACTAATGAGAGCACTGTGGGTAGTAACGCCATTTGTGCTATCAGTGGAATTAGCAATGGGACAATGAGCGGTAAAGTAGTTTAGAAGCATCTTTGCACACATTATCGCTCACTAACAATGACAGAGTGAGAAGTTGAGTCCCCACCTCCAAAATATCCAAAATAGAATAAATGAAATTGGCCCATAAATATTTGCAAATCACTTCTCTGCATGGCTTGGTTGATAAATCTGCTGCCCAGTAAAGCATTGAGCCATTCAACAACAGAAACAACAATTTGCATTTATATTGTGCTTTTGATCTAGTAAGCAGCACAAGGCATTTCACAAAGGAGAATAGGACACGAAGCAGTAGTGGAAAGGTTAAGAGCGATGACTGATAACATTGGCCGAAAAGGATTTGAGAGGCTTTTAAAGGTGAGGAGGAAGGTAGCAAGCGGAAGGCGGGTGAGGGAATGTTGCAGGGAGTCGAGCTGAGATGGCTTAAGGCTTTGTCACCAATGGTTGAGCTGAGTGAGGGAGCATGCACAAGAGTCAGGGAACTGAAGGTCTTGGGCTGGGGTGTAAATGTAAAAGAGGTTGCAAAGGTGGAGGGATTTGTAAATGAGGGCAAAGATTTTGGGGCCGATTTTTGTTCCTGTTTTTGGCGGGAACGGGAAGGAACGCATGGAAAATTGGAGCATAGTACCTACTGCCCCATTCCTGCTGACATCCGGCCACTTCCATCTTGGTGGGGTCCTTGAAATGAGTGGCCCAGGTGGGCCCCTCATTAGCCCTTGCAAATTGGGGTCCGATGACATCAATAAGACCCTGATGCAATGGTGCACCCATTGATACTTGCGATGAGTGGTCTAACGAACAGCCATTAAAGGGATCATTACAGACTGATCAAAAACAGGTAAGTTCAAATTGCTGGACACCAATGGTGGCCAGTGTGAGGATTTTCCAGTTGCATGGTGGCAGGCTGGCACCAAGGATGCCCTCATAGTGCCTGCCAGTCCTATGCTAATTAGGTGCCCTCTTGCCGACCCCACCAAGCCCGGTGGGGTCAGTGCTTGAGGGCACTGGCAGATATGATTTTGGCATAGCTGCAGCCCATGGATTTTTGGGGCCTCACTCTCTGGGTTCACAATTAAAGAGTGACACTTGAGTGAGCTAATGGATAGTAACAAATGTCTGTGGAACCGTACTCCAGCACGAATCAGTGCCTTCAAGCAAGAAGAGGAGAAAACTGGTGAAAAATAAAATCAGAAAGAACTTTAGAAAAAAGCAGCGAGCTGTTTTAGAACATTTGTTTGATTGTGGAATGAATTTACAGCTTTTGGAGTTTATAACCATGAACCAGTTTAGTCGTTAATCTGTAACTCTGTTACTTTTCTTTAAAATGGCGGATCCTCTTCCCCTCCACCCAAAAAAGATTGTGCAAATGACCATTTAGGGAAATGCTGAGGTTCTGCAGAAACTTCTTCACCATGGGCCAAAATCTGTGCTGGAGGCTGTCAGATTGACAATTTAATTCAGATTTGAATTTTTTTTTTTGTTATTGAAGGAATGTGTGGTTATGAAATCTGGGTGTTGGGGCGAGGGAGTCGACTTATTTTGTTCTGAAGCCATCCTTCCAGACAAGCCCTCACTATTTTATTTTTTGTTTTATTACTTTCATGACCTCATCACACTGCTGGTGGATTGCTCTTGCATGACCTGACAGGATTAATAAATTGCTGTGTAGTGCTATAGCTCATACAGTGTGAAGCATATCTTGGCATGTGAACAAAAGTGGTGAAAGGTGATATATGTTGTCAAAGTAAAGATTCAGGTATAGAATATAGAAGCATGGCTTCCCTTTTGAAGCCTCATATGGCCACTTGTGTGCCAGGATATAGTTAATCTGTGAATATCATTTGTAAAGATTCTTTAAATGACCAGATACCGAGAAGGCATTTTCTTTTATGGAGAACAAGCTATGCTGGTTTTTCTCCATAAAAGACTGGTGCTAGCATGCAAAACTAAATTTTAGTGGGATACACAAGGCTAAAAATAAGTCTGTGAGAGATAATAGTTGCTCCACAGTACCCAACATATTTTCCTGGTTGGCGTTTAGCACAGTGCAAAGTGCAAACTTCTAGGTTAGTCAATGGAGGAGCTTGTTTGCTACACACCTTTAAGTTATGTCATCAAAGCAACTCCAGGGAAACCTAAACGGAAGACCCCAAGGGAGGGAAATGGAATGAAAAAAAATCAACGCTCACATTTACAAGTTAGGGGATGTTTATACGATTTTGTTCACATTATATAGATGAAGCAATATATTACACTGATATCCCTGCTTCTTATGCTGTCCTTCTACTTCAATGAAGTTTAGTGCTAGTTCCACTGATGAAAAGTTACAATGGGAATTCATGATGTTTGGGGATGCGTAATACAAATGTTTGAGGAAACATTTAGACAATCTAAAATAAAGGAGGAGGTCAGATTTGGACTCAGGCCATCATTTGGACATCCCAGGATGGTTAAGATATTGTAGCTAATTAATAGTTAAGGGAATATTTCAAGATAAGACCTTGCAATAGCCTTATCTTTAAGTATTTTTGCGTGTGATATTCCCTACCAGTAATTTAAAAATGCTTCACCATGCAGTGCCTGGCCAAACAAGCTCCACTGTTGTGTCCTCCCTGAGGGCGGCTATCATTTTGATGTGTAGCTTCATCTCTCAGAACCTCCTCACTTATCTACATAAACTGGGAATTCCTGGGAGTCCAGCTATATTTGAAGGCCGAGCCTTGAAAACAGTACAGAATTGGTAACCTAAATACATGGTAAGATTGAAGGAAATCTAAACTTACAAACAATTTATTTGGAAAAAGAAAACCTTCCAAAAATTAAAATCACTGGAAGGGAGAGGGTTTGTATAGGTTCCTGAGCATCACACCATTGCAGAGCCTAATCTCAGATTAGGAAATTGCAAGAGAGAACTCCTCCAAAGGCTTAATGCATTTATCCGTTGGGTTGTTGAGTCATACAGACCAGAAAGGTCTTATGTTTAATATCTTGTCTGTGGTGAGTTAGTTGATCTCAGCTGGGGCACTCGTAGAGTCATATTTGGCCTCAGTGTCCCTACATTGGGTGGGGAGGAAATTGGGCAGGGTTCCTGCTCTCAATCATTATCCAGCAGCCCCTACTGAAAGTGGCCTTGAGAAAGAAACATATGCAATCCTAGGTTTAATAAGTAAGGACATAGAATACAAAACCAGAGAGATAATACTAAACTAAAATAAATGATTAATTAGCCCACAGTTAGAAATTTGTGCCCAGTTTGGGCACCCTACATTGTGAAGTTAGTCAAGGACATTGTAAGGGTACAGAAGCGAGAGACTTTAGATATGAGGAGAGACTGGAGAAACTGGGGCACTTTTTACTAAGAGAGAAGGTTGAAAGGTGATTTAGAATCATAGAATCATAGAATAGGACAGCACGGAAGGAGGCCATTCGGCCCATCGAGTTTGCGCCGGCTCTTTCGAAGAGCAATCCAGTTAGTCCCACTCCCTCACTCTTTCCCCATATCCCTGCAATTTCTTCTCCTTCAGGTATTTATCCAATTCAATTTTGAAAGCTATTATTGAATTTGTATCCACCATCCTATTGGGCAGTGCATTCCAAATTCTAACCACTTGTGTAAGAAAGCTTTTCCTCATTTGATAGAGGTATTCAAAAGTCTGAGGGATTTTGATAATGTAATTGTTTCTACTGGTTGATAAGTCGGTAACTAGAGATCATGGGGGAAAAATTCAGTCGCGCCCCGTTTGGGACGCAAATATCGTCCGGGCGCAAAGATTAGCGCCTGGCGCTAATTATCGGCACTGACTGGAAACTTCACTTTTAACGCCCCGGGAGGTGATTGGAGCGCTAAATCAGGCGCTGCACACCTGTCTTAAGGCGCAAAGGCCGAGGAGTGAGGCGCTAACTCAGAGCGCTGGCGAAGCTCATGTAATGTCAGTCAGCAATGGAACACACACACAATGGCACGGGCCAGTTCTTAAAGGGGATGGTTGATCTTGCTTTCCATCCACATCCTGCTCATTGCAGCCTTGAATCTCGGCCTGGAGAGACCTGCACATCAAATCTGCTGGAAAGAACAATGGAGAGTACCAGGCAAAGAGCTCAGAGTGCGGCCCCCACAGTCTCTTCTAAATCGATACAAGGAATGGCAAATCAAAATGAACCTGCAAAGTGCTGCTCAGTACCCAAAACTCCTTCACACAACGTTGAATCTCTCCAGAAGTCTCTCTCACTCTCTCTCAGAATGCGTAGTTCAAAAATGGCACCAACAATAAAAGGCAGGAAGCGGTCACCTTTAAATAGCACTCCCCCTTTCCCTTCATGACAGAAGAACGCTCCTATCAACCTGTCGTTGCTAGCGTCAGGCGGTAAGGCAGGGGGCGCCACTCAATATCCGCTCCGGGGCGATACCGGGGCGTTGCACACTCGTCTGACGTCACGATCTGCCGGCGTAGGAGATCGTGGCGGTAGTGTTTAGCGCCGCCGCAAAATGTCTAGTTAATTTTGCGAGCGGCGCAAACTTCGCCGCGCCCGGGTGCTAGCTGCTTTGCGCCCCATTAGCGCCCTCTTAAGGCGCTAACGGGAGGCGCAACCAACTGAATTTTTCCCCTCATAAATTTAAGATCACCAAAAGAACAGCAAGGGAGGTTAGAATTTTTTTTTTATATAGAGGTTTGTTAGATCATGTAATGTCCTGCCAAAAATAGTGGTGGAAGCTGATCCATAATTGTTTTTAAAAGGGAAGTAGATAAATATCTGAAAAAGAAAATTTAGAAGGGTATGGGCAAAGGCTAGAGGAATGGGAATAAGTGAATCACTCTTCATGAGAACCTATGCAGCTGCTATGGGCGGAATAATCTCCTTCTGTGCTGTAAAATTCTATTGTTCTGTGTGTGAATGTCAGGTGAGCACAGAATGGGGCTCAGGTGTGTGACACTCACTTTAAAGACTCATGTATGAATAATGACCACTTGTGCCATGGACTTGTAGCTGGGAGGGATCAGGGATGGAGACTGATATGTTAACTATTCTCCGTTCAAGATTAAAGTCAATAAAATTTTCCTTGTATATCTTATTGGGTTAAATACTATGTATGGATAACAGGAATCCCTAAAGGCCAAATTATTTGCCTGTGAATCTCCTCAAAACCTAATTTCTAAGTATAAAAAGAAGAAAAATAAATAATTCCAACAATATCTAATTGACTGTGACATCATTAATCATTATCATTAATTAATCAGGTGAAAGAATCTTTTTTTGACAAACATTGAAGTCTCCAGTATCAAAAGCAGATGCTTTAGATGAGGTGAGGTTTGCTGAGAAACATCACACTGAGCATTGAAATGGCAATCTGCAGCATCTGGCTTTCATTACTGATTTTATGGGAAGTGATTTAGTCTCTAAATCAACTGGGGAGAAGGAGCATTATGAAGACTGTGCAGCTAAAGCCATGGATACGCAGGACTGATCGATGTTCACTGCTGATGCTGTACAACATCTTAAGGTCACTTCTATGGAAGCAGAGCTTCAAAGTCGTTTCCAAATTTGAATTGATTCCTAATTCATCAGAGAGTAGAAAGAGCCAGGCAGTAAAATGAAATTGGTCTGAACAGGTCCTGATCATTCAGGTATATAACTGGGGATGAGATTGATGGCTGAATGTTTTCTACATTTCTAAGTTCTCATGATGGCTCAATCTAATCAAATCTTTTCTGGATTTCTATGACTCAGGTTAATTTGGATTTTACGTGGCATTTCCACTAGTTATCAGGAGATCTTAGTGACAGGTGTTGGGAAAGCTAATTTGATGAGCTGAATGGCCTTTTCTGGTTCCATGCTTTCTTGTTTTCTTTTGCTCCTAATCCCTCAATTAAAGTCCAGCCAATGACTCATTGCCAGGGACTCATGATTTGCTATCAGACAGTCTGAACCCCTCAATTAGATTACAGCCTGTAACTCGCTGCCACATTTCCAGTATTACCTTCCAACACGAGATCAAAAATGATCTTCCAATTCTAATTCACTTGCAAATGAATAATTTAAATTAAGCAACTTTGAATTATATTTATACTAACGATTCTATTTATATTTATATTAATGATTTAGACTTTGGAATCAAAAACACAATTTCTAAATTTGCAGATGACACCAAATTGGGGGGGGGGGATAGTCAATACTGAGGAGGACTGCAACAAATTACAAGAAGACATTAATAAACTTGCAGAATGGGTATATAATTGGAAAAAGAATTTCAACGCAGATAAATATGAGGTATTGCATTTTGGTAAGAAAAATAAGGTCACATATTACTTGGAAAATAAGAATCTAAATCGGGTAGAAGGGCAAAGGGATCTCAGAGTACAAATACACAAATCACTAAAAGTTGCGATGCAGGTTAATAAGGCCATAAAAAAAAGCAAACCAAGCACTAGGGTTTATTTTTAGAGCGATAGAATTGAAAAGTAGAGCAGTTATGCTAAACTTGTATCGAACCTTGGTTAGACCACACTTGGAGTACTGTGTACAATTCTGGGCGCCATATTATTAAAAGGATATAGA
The DNA here is from genome assembly GCA_030390025.1 of Squalus acanthias. Lineage (NCBI taxonomy): Eukaryota > Metazoa > Chordata > Chondrichthyes > Squaliformes > Squalidae > Squalus > Squalus acanthias. Next base: position 178,444,099 of record CM059427.1, on the reverse strand, counting down.
GACACTGGAGAAGGTGCAAAAAAGATTTACAAGGATGATTCCAGAAATGCGAGGTTATACATATCAGGAAAGGATGAACAGGCTGGGTCTCCTTTCTCTTGAAAAGAGGTGGCTGAGGGGTGACCTAATAGAGGTCTTTAAAATTATGAAAGGTTTTGAGAGAGTAGATACAGAGAGAGTGTTTCCACTTATGGGCAAGAGTAAAACTAGAGGCCATCAATATAATATAGTCACCAAGAAATCAAATAGGGAATTCAGAAGAAACTTCTTTACCCAGAGAGTGGTGAGAATGTGGAACTTGTTACCACAGAGAGTGGTTGAAGCGAATAGTATAGATGCATTAAAGGGGAGGCTAGATAAGCACATGAGGGAGAAGGTAATAGAGGGTTATGCTGATAGAGTTAGATGAAGAAAGACGGGAGGAGGCTCAAGTAGAACATAAACGCCGGCATGGACTGGTTGGGCCGAATGGCCTGTTTCTGTGCTGTATATCCTATGTAATCCTATGTAGACTATATTTAAGCTATTATTGAGTTCACACAGAAGAGTTTTATCATTACAACAGTGACAACATTTCAAAAGTTGGTTGTGAAGTGCTTTGAGATGCCCTGAGATCATGAAAGGCATTATATAAAAGCAAGTTCTTTCTTTTTTCACACATATGACTGGCACTTAAATGACCAGTAGTTACATGATTAGTGCTTACATAATGAGTACTTATCCACAGTTACTTTTTCTTTTAATTATATTTGTGATTAAAACATTAAACATACTGAACTCTACCTGCAAGAAAACATATGCACTGCATCAAATATCTTTTATTGAAACAACGTCTAAAAATATCTGCCACGATGATTATAGAAATAACCATTTCAATTAATTCTTATAGTTCCTATTGCAGACCATTGACTTGATGGAAAGACCTTGGTCTGGCTCTACTCCAAAACCAGTCTTCCAGCTGTAGTCAGCTGTTTCAATAAAACTCCTGGAACAAGGACCAGTGCTTATCCTTGTCTTTACGTATTAACTAGTTACTTACTGGATTCTGTTTTTCTGTCATCTGTGATGTAATAATGAAGTAGTACATACCTTCATAACACACAAAGGAATATTGCATATCACAGTTAGCTAGTTATTTGGGAACTTCGCTCAATTACCTTTGAAGGTTAGGAGAAATGGTTAAATTTTTCTCTCAAGTGATTAAGCAAGTTGGATAAAGCCTGTGACAGAACAAATTGTACATGATTTGTGGAGGAACAGGCTGGTGGATCAAAGGGCCTTTTCTTTCTTCATGTTTTCCATTTGTTCTTATTACTGCTTAAACCAGGGTAAAAAAAAGTGTGTTTGGCTCTGTAGACACCAGAGAAAGGAACACTAGCTACGTTAACTGCCTTAACTTTACTCACATGTATGTAACCAGAATATGATGCACTTGCAATGTTAAGTCAGTCATATAAATAAGTAAACACATTTATTTTCCAGGTTGTAACAGTCTTTTCACTGGGGAAAACAGCTTGTCGTATTCAGCCAAATGGGGCAGATTTTTTGTTTACACATACAATGGGCGGGCGTAGCACTCCCGCTTGTTATAACTGCTGTGAGGCCTGAACCACTTTTAGGCCCAGGCCTCATTTGCAAGAAGCCAGCAAGCTGTGCATGCAAAACTGGACTCCGAGGCTAGCTCGCCGGCTGGGGAGGGTGGGAAATTTCTCTGGCTCCCACATGGAGCTGGGCAGTAGTCAGGGGCTGGCCAAATATAAAAGATAAAGATGTCTTGAGGCCATTTTCTGAGCGGACTCCAATGGTCCCTTTAAGGATCACTGGTTAGGCCGCTCAACATCAGTACAAATGGGTGGAGTGTGCTCTGCCCATTTGTACCTCAAAATTGCAATTAGGGTCCATTGTGTACAATAGGAACCCGATTTGCATATTAAAAGTGGCCTTCCACCTGAAAGGAGAAGGCGCCCTTCTCAGGGCCCAACCCAAGATGTAAGCGGCTGAAGCACCAGTGTAGACGGGGCGGCAAGTGACCCAACACCACTCTCAGGCTGCTGCAGCCCCATTTACACCAGGTGGAGGCAGTTAAAAGAGGCCCGTATATATTTTAATGTTGGGCCATGCTGCCTGTTCCAGGAGATTCTTTATTCAGGCAGTATGGTGCGTGAAAGGTAACATTACAGTCAGACAACTTGGTAGAGCATGTGTTGGGACACACTGTAATCTGGACAGTGAGGTAGGGTACGTGTTGGGACACACTGTAATCTGGACAGTGAGGTAGGATACGTGTTGGGACACACTGTAATCTGGACAATGAGGTAGGATACGTGTTGGGACACACTGTAATCTGGACAATGAGGTAGGATACGTGTTGGGACACACTGTAATCTGGACAGTGAGGTAGGATACGTGTTGGGACACACTGTAATCTGGACAGTGAGGTAGGATACGTGTTGGGACACACTGTAATCTGGACAGTGAGGTAGGATACGTGTTGGGACACACTGTAATCTGGACAATGAGGTAGGATACGTGTTGGGACACACTGTAATCTGGACAGTGAGGTATGATACGTGTTGGAACACACTGTAATCTGGACAGTGGGGTAGGATACGTGTTGGGACACACTGTAATCTGGACAGTGAGGTATGATACATGTTGGGACACACTGTAATCTGGACAGTGAGGTATGATACGTGTTGGGACACACTGTAATCTGGACAGTGGGGTATGATACGTGTTGGGACAGACTGTAATCTGGACAGTGAGGTATGATACGTGTTGGGACACACTGTAATCTGGACAGTGAGGTAGGATACGTGTTGGGACACACTGTAATCTGGACAGTGAGGTATGATACATGTTGGGATGCACTGTAATCTGGACAGTGAGGTAGGATACATGTTGGGACACACTGTAATCTGGACAGTGGGGTAGGGTACGTGTTGGGACACACTGTAATCTGGACAGTGGGGTTGGATACGTGTTGGGACACACTGTAATCTGGACAGTGAGGTTGGATACGTGTTGTGACACACTGTAATCTGGACAGTGGGGTAGGATACGTGTTGGGACACACTGAAATCTGGACAGTGAGGTATGATACGTGTTGGGACACACTGTAATCTGGACAGTGAGGTAGGGTACGTGTTGGGACACACTGTAATCTGGACAATGAGGTAGGATACGTGTTGGGACACACTGTAATCTGGACAATGAGGTAGGATACGTGTTGGGACACACTGTAATCTGGACAGTGGGGTAGGATACGTGTTGGGACACACTGTAATCTGGACAGTGAGGTAGGATACGTGTTGGGACACACTGTAATCTGGACAGTGAGGTAGGATACGTGTTGGGACACACTGTAATCTGGACAATGAGGTAGGATACGTGTTGGGACACACTGTAATCTGGACAGTGAGGTATGATACGTGTTGCGACACACTGTAATCTGGACAGTGGGGTAGGATACGTGTTGGGACACACTGTAATCTGGACAGTGAGGTATGATACATGTTGGGACACACTGTAATCTGGACAGTGAGGTATGATACGTGTTGGGACACACTGTAATCTGGACAGTGGGGTATGATACGTGTTGGGACAGACTGTAATCTGGACAGTGAGGTATGATACGTGTTGGGACACACTGTAATCTGGACAGTGAGGTAGGATACGTGTTGGGACACACTGTAATCTGGACAGTGAGGTAGGATACATGTTGGGACACACTGTAATCTGGACAGTGAGGTAGGATACATGTTGGGACACACTGTAATCTGGACAGTGGGGTAGGGTACGTGTTGGGACACACTGTAATCTGGACAGTGGGGTTGGATACGTGTTGGGACACACTGTAATCTGGACAGTGAGGTAGGATACGTGTTGGGACACACTGTAATCTGGACAGTGGGGTAGGATACGTGTTGGGACACACTGTAATCTGGACAGTGAGGTAGGGTACGTGTTGGGACACACTGTAATCTGGACAGTGAGGTATGATACGTGTTGGGACACAGTGTAATCTGGACAGTGGGGTTGGATACGTGTTGGGACACACTGTAATCTGGACAGTGAGGTATGATACGTGTTGGGACACAGTGTAATCTGGACAGTGAGGTAGAATACGTGTTGGGACACACTGTAATCTAGACAGTGAGGTAGGATACGTGTTGGGACACACTGTAATCTGGACAGTGGGGTAGGATACGTGTTGGGACACACTGTAATCTGGACAGTGAGGTAGGATACGTGTTGGGACACACTGTAATCTGGACAGTGAGGTAGGATACGTGTTGGGACACACTGTAATCTGGACAGTGAGGTTGGATACGTGTTGGGACACACTGTAATCTGGACAGTGAGGTTGGATAAGTGTTGGGACACACTGTAATCTAGACAGTGGGGTAGGATATGTGTTGGGACACACTGTAATCTGGACAGTGAGGTAGGATACGTGTTGGGACACAGTGTAATCTAGACAGTGGGGTAGGATACGTGTTGGGACACACTGTAATCTAGACAGTGGGGTATGATACGTGTTGGGACACACTGTAATCTGGACAGTGGGGTAGGATACGTGTTGGGACACACTGTAATCTAGACAGTGGGGTAGGATACGTGTTGGGACACACTGTAATCTAGATAGTGGGGTATGATACGTGTTGGGACACACTGTAATCTAGACAGTGGGGTAGGATACGTGTTGGGACACACTGTAATCTGGACAGTGAAGTTGGATACGTGTTGGGACACACTGTAATCTAGACAGTGAGGTTGGATACGTGTTGGGACACACTGTAATCTGGACAGTGAGGTATGATATGTGTTGGGACACACTGTAATCTGGACAGTGGGGTAGGATATGTGTTGGGACACACTGTAATCTGGACAGTGAGGTAGGATACGTGTTGGGACAGACTGTAATCTGGACAGTGAGGTAGGATACGTGTTGGGACACACTGTAATCCAGACAGTCAGGTAGGATACGTGTTGGGACACACTGTAATCTGGACAGTGAGGTATGATACGTGTTGGGACACACTGTAATCTGGACAGTGGGATAGGATACGTGTTGGGACACACTGTAATCTGGACAGTGGGGTAGGATACGTGTTGGGACACACTGTAATCTGGACAGTGGGGTAGGATACGTGTTGGGACACACTGTAATCTGGACAGTGAGGTAGGGTACGTGTTGGGACACACTGTAATCTGGACAGTGGGGTAGGATACGTGTTGGGACACACTGTAATCTGTACAGTGAGGTAGGATACATGTTGGGACACACTGTAATCTGGACAGTGAGGTAGGATACATGTTGGGACACACTGTAATCTGGACAGTGAGGTAGGATACATGTTGGGACACACTGTAATCTGGACAGTGAGGTAGGGTACGTGTTGGGACACACTGTAATCTGGACAGTGGGGTAGGATACGTGTTGGGACACACTGTAATCTGTACAGTGAGGTTGGATACGTGTTGGGACACACTGTAATCTGGACAGTGAGGTATGATACGTGTTGGGACACACTGTAATCTGGACAGTGAGGTTGGATACGTGTTGGGACACACTGTAATCTAGACAGTGGGGTAGGATACGTGTTGGGACACACTGTAATCTGGACAGTGAGGTATGATACGTGTTGGGACACACTGTAATCTGGACAGTGGGGTAGGATACGTGTTGGGACACAATGTAATCTGGACAGTGGGGTAGGATACGTGTTGGGACACAATGTAATCTGGACAGTGGGGTAGGATACGTGTTGGGACACACTGTAATCTGGACAGTGAGGTAGGGTACGTGTTGGGACACAATGTAAGATGGACAGTGGGGTAGGATACGTGTTGGGACACACTGTAATCTGTACAGTGAGGTAGGATACATGTTGGGACACACTGTAATCTGTACAGTGAGGTAGGATACATGTTGGGACACACTGTAATCAGGACAGTGAGGTAGGGTACGTGTTGGGACACACTGTAATCTAGACAGTGGGGTAGGATACGTGTTGGGACACACTGTAATCTGGACAGTGAGGTTGGATACGTGTTGGGACACACTGTAATCTGGACAGTGAGGTAGGATACGTGTTGGGACACACTGTAATCTGGACAGTGAGGTAGGATACGTGTTGGGACACACTGTAATCTGGACAGTGAGGTTGGATACGTGTTGGGACACACTGTAATCTGGACAGTGAGGTTGGATACGTGTTGGGACACACTGTAATCTGGACAGTGGGGTAGGATACGTGTTGGGACACACTGTAATCTGGACAGTGAGGTAGGATACGTGTTGGGACACAGTGTAATCTGGACAGTGGGGTAGGATACGTGTTGGGACACACTGTAATCTGGACAGTGGCGTATGATACGTGTTGGGACACACTGTAATCTGGACAGTGGGGTAGGATACGTGTTGGGACACACTGTAATCTAGACAGTGGGGTAGGATACGTGTTGGGACACACTGTAATCTGGACAGTGAGGTTGGATACGTGTTGGGACACACTGTAATCTAGACAGTGGGGTAGGATACGTGTTGGGACACATTGTAATCTGGACAGTGAGGTTGGATACGTGTTGGGACACACTGTAATCTGGACAGTGAGGTAGGGTACGTGTTGGGACACACTGTAATCTAGACAGTGGGGTAGGATACGTGTTGGGACACACTGTAATCTGGACAGTGAGGTTGGATATGTGTTGGGACACACTGTAATCTGGACAGTGAGGTATGATACGTGTTGGGACACACTGTAATCTGGACAGTGGGATTGGATATGTGTTGGGACACACTGTAATCTGGACAGTGAGGTGGTATACGTGTTGGGACACACTGTAATCTAGACAGTGAGGTTGGATACGTGTTGGGACACACTGTAATCTGGACAGTGAGGTATGATACGTGTTGGGACACACTGTAATCTGGACAGTGGGGTTGGATATGTGTTGGGACACACTGTAATCTGGACAGTGAGGTAGGATACGTGTTGGGACAGACTGTAATCTGGACAGTGAGGTAGGATACGTGTTGGGACACACTGTAATCTGGACAGTGAGGTAGGATACGTGTTGGGACACACTGTAATCTGGACAGTGAGGTATGATACGTGTTGGGACACACTGTAATCTGGACAGTGGGGTAGGATACGTGTTGGGACACACTGTAATCTGGACAGTGAGGTATGATACGTGTTGGGACACACTGTAATCTGGACAGTGGGGTAGGATACGTGTTGGGACACAGTGTAATCTGGACAGTGGGGTAGGGTACGTGTTGGGACACACTGTAATCTGGACAGTGAGGTAGGATACGTGTTGGGACACACTGTAATCTGGACAGTGAGGTAGGATACGTGTTGGGACACTCTGTAATCTGGACAGTGGGTTAGGTGTTCAGAGATACTACAGGAGAAAGCAACTTGATCTTTGTGTAGGATTTATTTGCTCCCTGTTAAAAACATTTTGCTAACACAGGATCTGAAAAAGGAAAGCCAAAGCTCCAGAAATCTATGTTTGGATGAAACTCAGATCTTGCGTAATCTGCTCAGAGCTTCACAAAACCCAGCAAATCCCAAGTCACACTCTTTGTGGGAGGGGCCAACAGCATTGGACAGAAATACATCTATGGGGTCTTAAACAGAACTTGGGCAATTAATATCTCTGGAGCACATAGCAGTGCTGATAGGGGGCAGGAATCACAAGAATGTCCTGACAAACCAGAATTAAAATAATAATAAAAGCATTGTTCATTTTTAAAAGAATGTTTGAATAATAATCACTAGCTGGCAAGATAGAATTACATGGAAAGCAGCATTCTGTGCTGCAGTTACCCCTTGTCACCTAATGTAGAGGGAGAGAGAAATGGTTAATATTATCCTTGGTTGAAAGTTAAGAAACTTTTCCTCTACTTCACTTTATTCCTCAGGGTGCCACAGAACTTCAGTAACAGTTGGCGCAGACAGGCTGTACTTGGCATAATAATGCAAGTGTTGACTGACAAACGCCTATGGTCTGCATTGCCGCTCATCAGTGCCCAGATATTGCCTCACTAAGCTGACCATGCCAGCTGGTATTTCTTAAAGATATTGAAACATATCCTATTCCTTCATAAATTTGGCAATTACAGATTTATGACTACTACTCTTTGTCTTGCTGAGTGCAGTTTCATTTAACATTAGACACAACAATCCAGGTTCAGGTAATGAAAATGATTTATTGGAAACATAGAACTTCTGCAAAAATCTACAGGCCACAGTTTCAGCTTGCAAATGACTTTCCAAATTCCCCAACTTGAGTTAACCCTGGAGATATAAACGTTCCTCAACAACATTCACATTTAATGGGGGTCATAATTTCGTATAAGACTGCCTGATATAATGTGTATTGTTCATTGCTTCATTGTTAATGAAGAAATATATAAATCAACCGTCATTGCAACACATCCAAAGTAACGTAAAAGATAAGAACCACAGTGCAGCACTTTCATGGGAGCTGGCTAAGGGCCAGTTTTGTGTATTGTTTATGTTTACAGTGTATTATTACTGTTACAAATCTTCATGTAGGTTTTATTTATATAGCAAATGGACTGACAAGATAATCACAGCATTAAACCTATTCAGTAGCAACCTGTTTTCCATAATGTGTATTGTTTATTGTCCTTCACCAATGATACGCATGGACAATGAAATAACACACACTGCTTATGATTCTTTGGCAAGTTGGGAAATCATTAAAAAAATTGTCATTATAACAAACACCTCATTATTAGCACCTGATAGACCACAACCTCTGGCATAACCCCACCCTGTTAATGGCTCGCTCCCTTAATGTAAGCAATATATCATGGATTGAGCTTATGGTTGAAGCCGTAGTAGTTGCAATTGATAACTCCACAAATGAGGCTGCCTGGATAACTCATATATGAAAGCCATACATGAGCATGGTCAGTCTCACAAGTGGAGATTTTGATCATGTCTCACCAGCCACCACAGTTGTATTACATGCATACAACTGCTTTTAAATGGAAGAAATGAATATGATTTAATATTTTGATAATTTTATAGTACAAGAAAGTCCAAGGACATTCTTTTGTGATGTCAAATATCATGGAAAAATAACTATGGAAATAAACAGCGGAATTGTCTGGTGTGGTTATTCATCATACTTGGGTATTAATGATTAGATGATTACCTGTGCTCACTGTCCAAACAATAACACATAATAGTGACTTTCAAATACAATCTAACACTGGCAGTAAGTTTGGTCATTTAATAGATATTAGATAGAATTGTGCAAATTAAACAGCTTGTTAATTGGAAACAGACCACCAGACCTCTGTTAATATTCTGACCTAACTGCCGTTAAAGCGAAATGGATTTTACCAAATCCTCCGAGGCAGAAGCTATAGTTCAGGAAGTATGAGCCTCATATTTAATAAAATTAAATGGAAAGGAATGGCTTGAAAATCTAATTTCCAACAAGTGGATGTCAAAATACTATGGTTAAAATTATCCCCCAAGTTTGCAAGTTAATCCTCTCAGAAGGAAAACGAGGATAAAGGAAGCTCGTAGCAGAGGTTGTGAAGCAAGGACAAAGGTTGGTTTGCACTTGTGAACAAAAAATTCTGTGCAGAATGAAGAGTGGTCCTGCTGTGAGGATAATTCAGCCACTAAGACCTCATATTCTGCTAAGTACTTTTTTTACCTTGCATTTATATAGTGCCTTATCGTGTCCTCAGGACATCCCAAAGCACTTTACAACCAATGGATCACTTTTGAGGTGCAGTCACTATTGTTATGTCGGCAAATACAGCAGTTAGTTTGCACAATGAAGTCCCAAACAGCAAATGAAAGACCAGATAATATGGGCTAAAAATTCATCTACTTACTGTCACTCCGTAGCGCTATGAAATGGTGATAAAATGGCTCTTTCGCCAGCTGGTGGCAGTTCCCACGACGGCCGCCATATTCCTCTCCCCCTTTGCGCTGCTGGTAACTGGCAAAAAAATGGGGGGAAAAAATGGCGGCGTGGTGATGTAACGCCGAATTAACGTCACCAACGCAAACTTCGAGCCTAGCGCTGAATTAAGGGTTTGGACTGGTTTTTTTGATTTTATTGAAGTGGTGGCTTGCTGCAATAGATGTAAAAAGTTTTTTAAGTGTGTTGGGAGTGTTGCTGGATGCTTGGTAAATGAAAGCCTTTGAGAAGACAGAACATGTTGCGAATACTCAGCAGGTGACGCCACATCTGTGGAGAGAAAAACAGAGTTCACTTCTCAGGTGAACATGTTGCCTGACCAACTGAGTATTTGCAGCATTTTATGCTGTCATTTCACATTTACAGCATCGCTTGCAGAGGGAAGAGGAAGACGCAGAAGAGGAAGATGCAGAAGAGGAAGATGCAGAAGAGGAAGATGCAGAAGGGGAGGAAGCCGACGAGGAGGAATCAGACGGAAGGATGCATCCCAGACAGCCCCTTTGTGGCCCGGATATCCGGGATGGAATCATCCGCCTGTGGTCCCGCTGGCTGGGCAGGCTGCCTCTTCTTGTTGACCTACTGGCTGGGCAGGCTGCATTTCTTGGGTGTGTGAAATGAGGAAGGCACAAGGGTGAAGTTGTGCTGACGGGAGGATGGGAAAGCAAGAGGTGTATGCCAGAAAGAGGATAACGTACGAGGATACCCGCATCTTGTATCCTTTCAGCCCCGCCGCTGGCCAAGAGCTCAGCCATGCCCCTGCCAAGAATGGTCTGCACCGTCTCCTCCAAGGGAGTGAGATGAGGCTAGGAATGGGAGATATGCATCGTCATTGGTGCAGATTGTTGGTAGGTGAGTGATTGGGGGTTGTGCATTGAGCAGTGTGTGAGGCTAGTGATGCAGTTGGTAGGAGACGGCTTTTGAAGATGCATTCACTGACCTTGACCAGTGGTTTGAGGCCATGAAGCTTCTTTGGGCACTGGAGCCAGGTGGTGGGGGTGACACTGCTGGCAGTGACGGCCTTGGTGATGTACTCCCACATCGTTCTTTCTGGAGGGTCTTCTGGCCCCTGTGGGTAGAGGGCAGCTCTTGCAGTGTTGACCCCCTGCACAAAGCTGGAGTGTTGCGTGTGAGACCCTAGGTGCCCCTTCCCTGGCTTGCTGAGCCATTTGTGTTAGTGCTAAGGCAGTTTTACCATTTGTTGAGGTTAGGAAGGTAATTCAGCTTTAACAGCTGAATATTCACATTTGGAACTTCTTTTAAATATTGAATATTTCTTAAAAGGCAGAAAGGGCTGAAAAATGTATTGATTCACTGCATTTTATTTTGTATTGCTTCAGTGTGCATGGCCCCTTTAATTCTCAGACCTCTTCATTGCCCACAATTCCCTGCGAGCTCTACAGCTTTGCTCCCAGAGGCTGTGGGAAGCTGCAATGCCGGACCTGGACAGAAACTTCGTCCCAGATCCCTCCAGCAATGTCACCATACGGCGTTGCATGGAAGGTGAGCGCTGTGCCGCCCCCCACCCCCCCCCAGACCAATTCCACTCGGTTAGCGTTGTGGCAATTTCCAGCGGCCGTTAACTGCAGTTGTCAGTAACACTGGCAACTTTGCTGGCGAACACAAATTTTTCCCTCTATGTTTTTTGGTGGCATTGGTTGAGCAAAAGAAGCTGGCCAGAACTCTGTGCTCTTCTTCTGATAATACCATGGCATCTTTTATAGCTATATGAGCTCGCAGACAGGGCCCCAAGTTTAACACGTCACCAATTGACAGCACCTCTGACAATGTAGCACTCCCTTGGTAATGCACTGAAGTATTGGCCTAGATTATGTCCGCAGTGGGGCTTAAACCCACAATTTATGACTTAAAGGCAAGTGTTACTAACTGAACCAAGCTGACATTATATAATTTTGCATGCCACTTATTGAATATAAACATAATTACATGTATTACAGGCTAATGTAATATGAGGGAAATTAACAATATTTGTGCATTCATTGTCTACTTTTAACTAAGTTCCATAAAATTAGCGAACAAACAAATAATTTAATTCACTTTATCGGTCTTTAAAAATAAATCTTCCTCAGATCATGGGCTCAAATCAAATGTTCATGAATCACACTTTCAGAGACGATTCATCCTCATCATGGCCTAGCAAGCCACTCAGTTGTAACAAACTGCTACGAAAAGCAATAATAAGAATAAAACCGGATGGACTACCCGGCATTGACCTTGGCACCGGCTACGGACATGGCAACAGCACACCCAGCCCAGTCGACCCTGCAAAGTCCTCCTCACTAACATCTGGGGACTTGTGCCAAAATTGGGAGAGCTGTCCCACAGACTAGTCAAGCAACAGCCTGACATAGTCATACTCAAAGAACTATACCTTTCAGCCAAAGTCCCAGACTCCTCCATCACCATCCCTGGGTATGTCCTGTCCCACCGGCAGAACAGACCCACCAGAGGTGGCGGCACAGTGGTATACAGTCGGGAGGGAGTGGCCCTGGGAGTCCTCAACATTGACTCCGGTACCCATGAAGTCTCAGGCTTCAGATCAAGCATGGGCAAGGAAACCTCCTGCTGATTACCATCTACCGCCCTCCCTCAGCTGATGAATCAGTACTCTTCCATGTTGAACACCACTTGGAAGAAGCATTGAGGGTAGCAAGGGCACAGAATGTACTCAGGGTGGGGGACTTCAATGTCCATCACCAAGAGTGGCTCGGTAGCACCACTACTGACAGAGCTGGCCCAGTCCTGAAGGACATAGCTGCCAGACTGGGCCTGCGGTAGGTGGCGAGAGAACCAACACGAGGGAAAATATACTTGACCTCATCCTCACCAATCTACCTGTCGTAGATGCATCTGTCCATGACAGCATTGGTAGCAGTGACCACCGCACAGTCCTTGTGGAGACGAAGTCCCGTTTTCATACTGAGGACACCCTCCATCGTGTTGTGTGGCACTACCACCGTGCTAAATGGGATAGATTCAGAACAGATCTAGCAACTCAAAACTGGGCATCTATGAGGCGCTGTGGGCCATCAGGAACAGCAGAATTGTATTCCACCACAATCTGTAACCTCATGGCCCGGCATATCCATCACTCTACCATTACCATCAAGCCAGGGGACCAACCCGGGTTCAACAGCAACAACAACAACAACTTGTATTTATATAGCGCCTTTAACGTAGTAAAACATCCCAAGGCGCTGCACAGGAATAATTTTAAGACAACAAATTTGACACCGATCCACATAAGGATAAATTAGGGCAGGTTGGTCAAAGAGGTAGGTTTTAAGGAGCGTCTTAAAGGAGGAAAGAGAGGTAGAGAGGCAGAGAGGTTTAGGGAGGGAATTCCAGAGCTTGGGCCCGAGGCAACAGAAGGCACGACCGCCAAAGGTTGAGCGATTATAATCAGGGATGCTCAAGAGGGCAGAATTAGAGGAGCGCAGATATCTCGGGGGGTTGTGGGGCTGAAGGAAAGTACAGAGATAGGGAGGGGCGAGACCATGGAGAGATTTCAAAACAAGGATGAGAATTTTGAAATCGAGGCGCTGCTTAACCGGGAGCCAATTTAGGTCAACGAGCACAGGGGAGATGGGTGAACGGGACTTGGTGCGAGTGAGGACACGGGCAGCCAGGTTTTGGATGACCTCAAGTTTATGTAGGGTGGAATGTGGGAGGCCAGCCAGGAGTGCATTGGAATAGTCAAGTCTAGAGGTAACAAAGGCATGGATGAGGGTTTCAGCAGCGGATGAGCTGAGGCAAGGGCGGAGACGGGCGATGTTATGGAGGTGGAAGTAGGCGATCCTTGTTATGCAGCGGATATGTGGTCGGAAGCTCATTTCAGGGTCAAATATGACACCAAGGTTGCGAACAGTGTGGTTCAGCCTCAGACAGTTGTTAGGGAGAGGGATGGAGTCAATGGCTAGGGAACGGAGTTTGTGGCGTGGACCGAAAACAATGGCTTCGGTCATCCCAATATTTAATTGGAGAAAATGTTTGCTCGTCGGACAAGCAGGCTGACAATTTAGAGACCGTGGAGGGGTCGAGAGAAGAGGCAGTGAGGTAGAGCTGGGTGTTGTCAGCGTACATGTGGAAACTGACGCTGTGTTTTCAGATTATGTCACCAAGGGGCAACATGTAGATGAGAAATAGGAGGGGGCCAAGGATAGATTCTTGGGGGACACCAGACGTAATGGTGCGGGAGCGGGAAGAGAAGCCATTGCAGGTGATTCTCTGGTTACGATTAGATAGATAAGAATGGAACAAGGCGAGTGCAGTCTCACCCAGCTGGACGACGGTGGAGAGGCGTTGGAGAAGGATGGAGTGGTCAACCGTGTCAAAGGCTGCAGACAAGTCAAGAAGGACGAGGAGGTTCAATGAAGAGTGTAGAAGAGCATGCCAGGAGCAGCACCAGGTGTACCTAAAAATGAGGTGCCAACCTGGGGAAGCTGCAACACAGGACTACTTGCATGCTAAACAGCGGAAGCAGCATGCTATAGACAGAGCTAAGCGATCCCACAACCAATGAATGAGATCAAAGCTCAGCAGTCCTGCTGCATCCAGTCGTGAATGGTGGTGGACAATTAAACAACTAACGGGAGGAGGAGGATCCATGAATATCCCCATCCCCAATGATGGCAGAGCCCAGCACACGAGTGCAAAAGACAAGGCTGAAGCATTTGCAACCATCTTCAGCCAGAAATGCCGAGTGGATGATCCATATCAGCCTCCTCCCGAGGTCCCCAGCATCACAGAAGCCAGTCTTCAGCCAATTCGATTCACTCCACGTAATATCAAGAAACGGCTGAGCACACTGGATATAACAAAGGCTATGGGCCCCGACAACATCCCACTTTAGTGCCGAAGACTTGTGTTCCAGAACTAGCCGCACCTCTAGCCAAGCTGTTCCAGTACAGCTACAACACTGGCATCTACCTGACAATGTTGAAAACTGCCCAGGTTTGTCCTGTCCACAAAAAGCAGGGCAAGTCCAATCCGGCCAATTACCGCCCCATCAGTCTACTCTCAATCATTAGCAAAGTGATGGAAGGTGTCGTCGACAGTGCTATCAAGCGACACTTACTCACCAACAACCTTCTCACTGATGCTCAGTTTGGGTTCCGCCAGGACCTCTCAGCTCCAGAACACATTACAGTTTTAGTCCAAACATGGACAAAAGAGCTGAATTCCAGAGGTGAGGTGAGAGTGACTGCCCTTGACATTGTAATGTATTATCACATGGTTTCTCACATGGTTTAGTATGAGCATGCTCAGTTTACTCTGACCTAACAAACAAGCACATGGACTAGCAACTCATTGGGCGGAATTTTGCCGGCGCTCAGGGGGCGGGTTTGGAGGCGGGACATCCGGCAAAATTGCAAAGATTGACAGCGGGTCGGAAACAGGTTGTTAACAGGCAGTTAAGAGGCTTTTTGCAATTTTGACAGGTCTACTGCGGGCTTCCCAACGTCTGGACACCATGCCAGGTAAGTGTGGCGTGCTGTGGGTTTACTTTAATGTTTGTGCATTGATGACAGCTGCAGAAGTGGTGTGAAGGATCCAATGGTACACTGGTGAGTTTCAGAGGTAAGAAAATGTTGGGAAATTCATTTTTAATGCATTTAGACTTTTCTGTAGGTGACAAGTTTTGAATTGTTTGTGTAGTCCCACCTCATTGGAAGAACCTCTCTTACCAGTGACAGATCGCTTCTGTAACCTCACCTGCAGCTGCCATCTGTTCTAGCCTAAGGAGGGAGTCACTGGAGAGCCTGGGTGCAAGGGCTCACCTTTGTATAGTGATTATCAGTGTTTGCAGCACCTCAATGCTGTGAAACACTGAAAAAGTCAGCTGTCAAAAAAAATTGTGAATGGCCCCTTTAAGAAAACCAGCAGAGGATGCGTCATCAACTGACGTCATCTGACAACAGCAGGGCGGGATTAACAAGGCCAATTTACACAAAATCGCGTCTGTGCGTCGGACGTCATTGGGGGCGGGATTGGAACCCGGAAGGCAGCTGCCCCGCCCCCAAGCCGCATCGAGAGGAAAAATTGCGGCCATTGCATCTCTGTCCTTCATTTGTTCTACCCACACATATTACATTTTGACAATGAGGATGGGATCCCAAAGCCATTTGTAGGGATCATGGACGGGCACAGTGTTCAACCTTCGAGTGGACAAGTTTAAGGTGAATTTGTGACACCTAAAATTAATTTTTGCGATGTTTGCAATCACTATCACTACTGAAAAATACTCGGTAAAATAATAGGACTAAAGATGGATTCTGGAGAGGTCCCAGTGGATTGAAAAACCGCAAATGTAACCCCCTATTCAAGAAAGGAGGGAGACAGAAAGCAGGAAACTATAGCCCAGTTAGCCTAACATCTGTCATTGGGAAAATGCTGGAGTCCATTATTAAGGAAGTAGTAGCAGGACATTTAGAAAATCATAATATCATAATACAGTCAAGCAGAGTCAGCATGGTTTTATGAAAGGGAAATCATGTTTGACAAATTTGCTGGAGTTCTTTGAGGATGTAACAAGCAGGGTGGAAAAAGGGGAACCAGTAGATGTAGTATATTTGGATCTCCAAAAGGCATTCGATAAGATGCCACATAAAAAGTTACTGCACAAGATAAAAGCTCACGGGGTTGGGGGTAACATGGATAGAGGATTGGCTAACTAACAGAAAACAGAGAGTCGGGATAAATGGGTCATTTTCCGGTTGGCAAACTGTAACTAATGGGGTTCCACAGGGATCAGTGCTGGGGCCTCAACTATTTACAATCTATATTAATGACTTGGATGAAGGGACTGAGTGTAATGTAGCTAAATTTGCTGATGATACAAAGATAGGTGGGAAAGCAAGTTGTGAAGAGGACACAAAGAATCTACAAAGGGATATAGGCTAAGTGAGTGGGCAAAAATTTGGCAGATGGAGTATAATGTGGGAAAATGTGAGGTTATGCACTTTGGTAGGAAAAACAAAAAAGCACATTATTATTTAAATGGGGAGAGATTACAAAATGCTGCAGTACAGAGGGATCTGGGGGTCCTTGTACATGAAACACAAAAAGTTAGCATACAGGTACAGCAAGTAATTAGGAAGGCAAATGGAATGTTGGCCTTTATTTCAAGGGGGATGGAGTATAAAAGTAGGGAACTCCTGCTACTACTGTACAGGGCGTTGGTGAGACCACACCTGGAGTACTGCGTACAGTTTTGGTCTCCTTATTTAAGGAGGGATATACTTGCATTGGAGACAGTTCAGAGAAGGTTCACTAGGTTGATTCCTGAGATGGAAGGGTTGTCTTATGAGGGAAAGGTTGAGCAGGTTGGGCCTATACTCATTGGAGTTTAGAAGAATGAGAGGTGATCTTATTGAAACATATAGATGCAGAGAGGATGTTTCCCCTCGTGGGAGAATCCAGAACTATGGGGCATAGTTGCAGAATAAGGGGTCGCCCATTTAAAATGGAGATGAGGAGGAATTTCTTCTCTCAGAGGGTCGTGAATCTTTGGAATTCTCTACCCCAGAGAGCTGTGGAGGCGGAGTCATTGAATATATTTAAGGTGGACATAGACAGATTTTTGAACGATAAGAGAGTCAAGGGTTATGGGGAGCGGGCAGGGAAGTGGAGTTGAGGCCAAGATCAGATCAGCCATGATCTTATTGAATGGCGGAGCAGGCTTGAGGTGCCAAATGGCCTACTCCTGCTCCTATTTCTTATTTTCTTATGATCTTATGTTTACCATTAATGCTCATGCAGAATCATCTGTGCTTCGCCTTCGTGTGTATGTATACACAGCAACAGTGACGTTGATTCTCAGATGTACACAGGTAGCGTGCTGAGTCACTGTTCGACAGGTTCGGGACAATCATGGCCGCACCTACAGTTCTTACATTGAGCAGATGGAGATTTTTTAAGGCCAATAACATTATTGAGACTGAAGGTGCAGATGAGAATGTTCAAGCTCAAAATAAAGTAATTCGTGAACAGAAGAAAGCAATTTTTCTAACGGAGATCGGGTCAGATGTCTATGGAACTTTGACAAACCTACTCGCGCCAGGGAAAGCGAAGGATGCGTCGTTTGAAGACTTGTCGAGAAATCGAGGACCATTTCGACCCAAAGTTGTTAGAAATAGCAGAGAGCTATAAGGTTGGTACCAGAAACCAAAAACAAAGTGAAACCATCAGTGAGTACATTGTAGCTCTTAAGAACCTGTCTTTGCATTGTAACTTCGGCACATTTTTGGATCGTGCATTGCGAGATAAGTTTGTGTGTGGACTGATGGGTGAGCGCACACAGTCCAAGTTACTGAATACTCCAAACCTAACATTTGACATAGCATGCAAAATTGCCCTATCTGTAGAGATGATGTCTAAGAATGCTTGGGAGCTCCGTCCAACTCAAGTGACTAGTGCAGCTGAGACCTACAGTCACAAAGCCACTACCCGAAAGCTATGCGTCCGAGTCAAAAGCATGTCAGTGAGAGAAGTTCAGTGAACTGTTATCGCTGCAATGGAAATCACTCACCACAGTCCTGTCAATACAGAAATGCGAAGTGTTTTCACTGCCAGAAGCAAGGCCATATTTCAATGGCTTGCAGAGCTAGATCTACAGCAGGAAGTAAGAACCATTCTAGTGGCAATGCAAAGCAGTAACAAAAGGGAGGAATTCACAATATTGAAGTGAACACACCTGATGTTGAAGAACTAGGCATCTACAGTATCTATGTCACTAGCAGCAATGCTAGCAGTCGTGAGAAAGACTTCCGTACAAAACATTTGATCAATGAGCAATATATTGATATGTATATCGACACAGCGGCGGACTGCTCTATCATGTGTAAGGATACATATGAAATGAAGTTTAATCAAGTACCACTTACAAAGAGTACCGTAGAGTTAAAAACCTACTCCAGAGAAATCCTAGAGACATGTGGACAAATGGAATGTACAGTTCAACACAATGGCCAGTCAGTAAAACTACCTATTATTGTAGCGAGCTACAACAACAGGCCAACTCTCATGGGCAAAGACTGGTTGAGAAAGTTAAAACTAGACTGGAAAAATGTCTTCAGTGTAAATGCTTCAAAGAAGTGACTCGACACAATGCTGAACAAATATGAAAGCATGTTCGCAGACAGTTATGAGGGCATCACTCGGTATGACGGGCATATCCGCATCAAGTCCAACGCGAAGCCTGTCTATTGGAAGGCAAGGCCGATCCCCTATGCGTTAAAAAGTCAGGTGGAGGACGAGCTAGCAAAGCTCAGAGAGAACGGAGTGCTAGTAAAAACTGACAAAAGTGAATGGGCTACCCCGATCGTGGTAGTGCCCAAAGCAGACAAAACTGTACGCTTGCGCGGTGACTACAAAGTTACTATCAACCAAGCAGTTGACGATGAGCAGTACCAGTTACCTACATCGCAAGATTTGTATGCAGAACTCTCTGGGTCAAAGGTTTTCTCCAAGCTTGACCTGTCGTATGCTTACGCTCAGCTGAATGTTGACAAAGAAAGTCAACAGTATCTCACCATCAACACACACCAGGGACTGTACTCATACACCAAGATGCCGTATGATGTAAAGTCCTCCCCCAAAATCTTCCAGGCTACGATGGATAAGATTTTGCAAGGAGTTCCAAATTGCTAGTGCAATCAAGATGATGTGCTGATCGCAACAACCAGCGAGGAAGAAAATCTAGAAGTGTTAGATTTAGGCCGCAATTTTGCCGGCGCTCAGAGGACAGGTTTGGAGGCGGGTCAGAGGGTAAAATCGCAAATATTGATGGCGGGGTCCGATCCCGCCGTCAACCCGCCTCCGTGCAACTTTCCCAAATGCGGGCTCCCAGACTCCCGATCGGTCCTGCCATCAAGCGGCGGGAGAGGCCCTTAAGGCAATTAACAGCTTGTTAACTGCCTGGATAAGCCTATTTTCACAGCGGTTTTCGATTTTTCCACATTTTCTGCGTGTTGCACGCTGTTCCCAAACCACGCCAGCTGATTGTGCCGGGTTCACCAAGTGGCTGCCTTCTTGACAGCTGCAGCATAAAAACAGAGCTCGAACATGGCTCACTTACAGATGACAGAACTTTGTTTTTTCAGGTCTTGGAAATCTTTTTGCAGGTCTACTGATCTTGTAAGTGGTGAAGCTGAGATCCATCTCCACTGTGACCTCCTGGGAAAACCCTCTCCCCACATTGACTGAGCAATTCCTCAACTGAGATATCTACCAGCAGCATGGGAACCATTTATACCCTGTCATCCTGGTCCTCAGATTCAGAGGAAGAGCAGCCGCAGCAGCAGCAGAACCAGGCACACCAGCAGCAGCAACAACAGGAGCGCCAACCTTCTCCTCAGCCACCTGATGCTGCACAGGGCAGAGGGCATCAGCGCAGGGCTGCACCTTGTCGCAGGAGATACCCCCAAACACAGGGTTTACAGGCCGAGGATGACCTTCCTCAACATGACTGAGCAGCAGTGCCAAGGAGGCTGAGACTTTTGCGAGAGGTAGTCGCTGACATCTGCGCAATGCTGCACCAACACCTGAAGCCCAGAGGAGCGGGTGGACACCCCTTACCAGTGGCTGTCAAAGTCACCACCACACTCAATTTTTTGCTTCAGGGTCCTTCCAGGGCTCATCAGCAGACATCAGCAGCATCTCCCAGTCAGCTGCACACACTTGCATCACACAGGTTACCGATGTCCTCTTTGCAAAGGCGCACAATTACATCCACTTCTCCACGGATCAAGCAAGTGTAACCGCGCGTGCGGTTGGCTTTGCAAATATGGCAGGCTTGCCAGGGGTGCAGGGCGTCATAGACTGCACACATTTAGCCATTAGGGCACCCCATCACAACCCAACTGTTTTTGTCAACCGCAAGAACTTCTACTCCTTTAACGTCCAGCTGGTGTGTAACCACAGGAAGAACATTATGCATGTTTGCGCCAAGTTCCCTGGCAGTTGCCATGACTCGTTCATCCTGCAGCAGTCTACTGTGCCTCCACTCTTCAATCCGCAAAGACAACTTTCTGGATGGCTACTTGGAGACAAAGGCTATTCCCTGAAGACGTGGCTGATGACGCCGTTGAGGAGACCATCGAACGAAGCTGAGGAGCGCTACAATACCAGCCACCTTTCGACCAGATCCGTCATCGAGCAAACCATCGGCTTGCTCAAAATGCGATTCAGATGCCTTGACAGATCAGGTGGAGCCCTACAGTGCTCAGCAGCCAGGGTCTCCAGAATCATTGTGGTCTGCTGTGCACTGCACAACATCGCACAGCATCGTGGCTTACCGCTGCCTGAGGAACAACTGGCTCAGCGCAGAGCCTCCTCAGATGAGGAGGAGGAGGAGGAAGACATTGCAGAGACGGATGAGCCAGCTCCAGCAGCACGCGAGCACATTGATGCCTGTGATGCAAGGGATGCACTAATCTTTGCCAGATTCGCTTAGGTAGAAGAATCAAACACATGTGGCTGGCACCTTCTTATCACACCGTACACAATGTACAAGAACCTGTGGGTTCCTATCACTCTCACCACCATCATTACAAATGCAAGTCGCCCTGAGCCCTCAATGTGCAACTTCCATTTCCCAGATCACATAGGCCGGAACTTCAACTGTTTGCCATCACTTCTGTTTAATACATGCACAAAAGGATGACAATGCCAAATATTAAAGAAAACAAAAGACAACAGAACAGAACACCCAAGTGACTACCCTTGTGAATAATTGTGCTTCATCTTCCTCTTACGCATGCTTCTACGTGGTGCTTCCCCTGTGGATTCAGCAGATGTGAAGGCACCTTGCTCACTTTCATGCTGCTCCTGCTTTGACACCTTTGGTGGGCGTCCTCTGGGTTTGCGAGCCTGTGAGGGCTCGGCAACAGTCTGCTCCTCCTGCGGCTGTGCAGGGGCTGAGACGCCCATCTCAGTTGGGTGAGGACTCTGGTGGGGCTCTGACCGAGGTTTATGTAGTGGCATGGAAGTGTGAGTGCTTGGAGAGGAGCCAACACTTCCTTGTTGCCTGCCACCAACATCCCTCTCATGGGTCAGCCCCACTTCAGTGCCAGCAAGTGGCTGGACAGCACCTTGCTGCACATCAGGGGGCCATGAGGACCCATATCTGCACTGGCAGTCCTTCTCAAAAGGACTTCCATGAAGCTCTGGTTTCTCTGCTCAATAGCTGCCCATCGCTCCTTCAGAGATGTCAGTCTATTCTGAACATTAACCATGTTTTCCTGACCCTGGCGACTTATTTCCTCCATGACCGTAGCCATCCTTTCCTCTACCGTAGCCATCCTTTCCTCTACCGGTAGCCATCCTTTCACGGAGGTAGCCATCCTTTCCACAGAGGTTGCCATCCTTTCTCTGGTGGTGCGTTCATGCGCTATTGCCTCCACAAAGGCACTGCTCATGTTAGATATGGACTCCTCCATCGTCTCCACACTCGCAGTAACCCTGGAGACAAAACCTGCCAGAGACTCCTGCACTTGTTCCTGGAGTTCCAGCACCGCTCTCTTTCTGGATGGCCCCAGGGTCCACATGCAGCTGAGCAGAGCTGGGAGCGCCCTGTGGCCTCTGACAAGGACTCTCCACACTGTCCCTGTCTCCACCATCTGCTGATGCTCACTTGTGAGCTGTGATACACCAGGTGACAACACTACTCTATGTCGCGAAGGTCCCACCGAGTGTGCGTATCTGCGCTGGTGCTGGGTGCGCTTAATTCTGCTGACGCTGCGCCCTCAGAGGTTGCAGGTTCCTCTGAGGAGTCTTCAGGCTCAGGCTCTTCCTCCTGGACAGTGGGGAGGGGGGCTGTCGATGGTCCTGTGGGGAGTAAAGGCATGAGTTAGACATGTGATATTAACGTAGCATGCACATCGAATTGTGCAGATGATCATAAGTCAATCTGTTTGAGCATCAGATGCCATATCAGTCACTCATGCAAATGAGAGAGATGCAAATGTATTCTGTCACCTGCTTGCTCTGCTGCGCCCATCTGACCGTCCCCCACTTCCAGATTCTCATCACCGCCGATGATTTCGAGTGCCGCCTTCTCAGTATTGGTCAGATTGGAAATGGAAGGTGGCCCTCCTCCTGTCATAGCCCTTTCCCTCTTATTGTGGGCTCTCTTTTCCTGCAATGAGGGACACAAGTGGAGTTTGAGTGAGAATGATGGAGTGAGTGTAGAGAATCCATAGCATAGATGCTTAGAAGGAGACAAAGATGGAGTGAGGTGCCAATACCAAGGGCCCTCCCTGTGCGGTTAGTTGTTGGCATTGCATAACAGTGATAGCGAGTGTGAGGGCAGCATAGTTGAATAGTGAAGTGATTGTGTACATAGAGAGAGAGAGGGATGGTTAAGGGTGCAAGGGATGTAAGGGTAAAGTGGGATGTGCAGGAGTAGGTTGACAATGCAGAGTGCTGGTGATGAGAGGAGATGGGGAGCAGATTGAGGGTAAGTGTGATGTTATACTCACTTTTCCTGAGCGTACCAGGTCATTGAACCTTTTCCTGCTCTGCACCCAGGATCGAGTGCCCAACCATCTGGAGCTGACCTCCTGAGCAACTTGCAGCCAGGCTGCTTTGCTTTGCTGTGGAGGCTTCCTCCGTCCAGAGGATGGGAAGAGTACCTCCCTGCGCCCTCTGACTCCCTCCACAAGAGGATGGAGGGAGTCATCATCAAAACGGGGTGAGGCCTTGGCCCTTGAAGCAGTCATAGCAGCAGTTGGTAGCACGAAATCCAGCATCAAATAATGAGAGAATGAAACAAGGCTGCGACGGACCCTTAAATGCAGCTGGCTGACAGATGTCAGCAGAGGCGCGCAGCATACCCAAAACCACTAATTGACCAGGGTAGCGCGCACGCAGGGACTCAATAGCCTATTTAGGGCAAAATTTCCATTTTTGACCAGCTGAAAGCGGCGGCGGGACCGGAACCCGCCGACCACCTGACCCACACCCAACCCGCCACCAATGAGAAAATCGCGGCCTAAGTGTTTCAAAGGTTGAATTCCCACAATGTCAAATTGAAAAGGAGCAAATGTGCTTTTGTGCAGCCCGAGGTTGTGTACCTTGGTCTGAAAATTAATGCAAATGGCTTGCAAACAGTGAAGGAAAAGGTTGATGCTGTCATCAATGCTCCAAAGCCACAGAATGTGTCTGTGTTGAGATCTTTCCTTGGAATGGTCCAGTACTACGCATGTTTCTTACCTGAGTTAGCGACTATCTTAGCTCCATTACATGAGCTCCTCAAGAAGGATGTCCAGTGGAAGTGGACAAAAGCGCAACAGGAAACTTATGACGCTTGTAAGAGAAGTCTCTCTAGCGATCCCCTACTTGTGCACTACGACACAGAGCGTGAGCTTAAGTTAGCGTGTGATGCTTCCAGCTATGGTGTGGGAGCTTTCATAAGCCACATAATGGATGACGACCAAGAGAAACCAATCGCGTTCGCATCGTGAATCCTCACAAAGAGCGAAAGAAACTACGCGCAAATTGAAAAGGAAGCAATTCCAACAGTTTCTGATCGGCAGAAAGTTTACCCTGATAACCAATCACAAACCGCTCTTAGCAATATTGGGGCCCAAATCTGCCATCCCTGCAATGGCTGCATCAAGAATGCAACACTGGGCAGTGTTGTTGTCACAATATGACTACACGATTGCATATAGCACTTCAAAGCAAAACGTAATCGTAGATGCTTTGTCCAGGTTGCCACATGAGGACTCGTGTGTTGGGAGTGATGTTGCTATTTTCACGCTACGTGCAGTTGACAAAGACTTTCCTGTGAATGCAACTGAGATTGCAGATGAGACTCAAAAGGACTCAGTACTGAAAAGAGTGTATAAAAACACCTTGAATGGATGGACTACTCAGTGTATGGACACAGAATTGAAACCATTCCATAACCGTCGTACTGGATTGTCTTGTGAGCAAGGTTGTATCAAGTAGGGAAACAGAGTGGTGGTACCTACTTCTTTGAGAGATAGAATTCTGGCCGAACTTCATACTGAACATCCAGGAATCGTCAGTATGAACTCAATTGCAAGAAGCCTTGTTTACTGACCTGGATTGGACAGTGATCTTGAATCACTTGTCAGCAAATGCAATGTTTGCCAAAATTGCTGAAACAAACCACCCAAAACTCCACTACAATCCTGGTCATGGCCAAGTAGGCCTTTTCAGAGAGTGCATGTAGACTTCTGTGAGAAACCAAATGATAATTTCCTGGTACTTGTAGATAGTCATTCAAAGCGGATTGAAGTGAAACACATGGGTTCAAATACTACAACTGAACATACCATAGATGAGTTGAGGTCTCTCTTTGCATGTCATGGCTTACCTGAAGAGGGAGACAGAAAGCAGGCAACTATCGACCAGTTAGCCTAACATCTGTCATTGGGAAAATGCTGGAGTCCATCATTAAGGAAGTGATAGCAGGACATTTAGAAAATCATAATATAGTCAAGCAGAGTCAGCATGGTTTTATGAAAGGGAAATCATGTTTGACAAAATTGCTGGAGTTCTTTGAGGAGGTAACGAGCAGGGTGGATAAAGGGGAACCAGTAGATGTCGTGTATTTGGATTTCCAGAAGGCATTCGATAAGGTGTCACATAAAAGGTTACTACACAAGATAAGAGCTCACGGAGTTGGGGGTAATATATTAGCATGGATAGAAGATTGGCTAACTAACAGAAAACAAAGAGTCGGGATAAATGGGTCATTTTCAGGTTGGCAAACTGTAACTAGTGGGGTGCCGCAGGGATCAGTGCTGGGGCCTCAACTATTTACAATCTATATTAATGACTTGGATGAAGGGACTGAGTGTAATTTAGCCAAATTTGCTGATGATACAAAGATAGGTGGGAAAGGAAATTGTGTGGAGGACACAAAGAATCTCCAAAAGGATATAGATAGGCTAAGTAGTGGGCAAAAATCTGGCAGATGGAGTTTAATGTGGGAAAATGCGAGGTTATCCACTTTGGTAGGAAAAATAAAAAAGCAAATTATTATTTAAATGGGGAGAGATTACAAAATGCTGAGGTAGAGAGGGATTTGCGTGTCCTTGTACATGAATCACAAAAAGTTAGCATGCAGGTACGGCAAGTAATTAGGAAGGCAAATGGAGTGTTGGCCTTTATTGCAAAGGGAATGGAGTATAAAAGTAGGGAAGTCCTGTTACAACTGTACAGGGCGTTGGTGAGACCACACCTGGAGTACTGCGTACAGTTTTGGTCTCCTTATTTAAGGAAGGATATACTTGAATTGGAGACAGTTCAGAAAAGGTTCACAAGGTTGATTCTGGAGATGAAGGGGTTATTTTATGAAGAAAGGTTGAGCAGGTTGGAGTTGGAGTTTAGAAAAATGAGAGGGGATCTTATTGAAACATATAGGGGGAAAAATTAGGTCGCGCCCCATTTGGGGCGCAAATATCGTCTGGACGCAAATATTAGCGCCTGGCGCTAATTATCGCCACTGACTGGAAACTTCACCTTTACCGCCCCGGGAGGTGAGTGGAGCGCTAAAGCAGGCGCTGCACACCTGTCTTAAGGCGCAAGGGCCGAGCAGTGAGGCGCTAACTCAGCGCGCGAGCGCAGCGCAGCTGCTGCCAGTTAGCGAGGGAACACAGACACACTGGCGCCGGCCACTTCTTAAAGCGGGGGGTGCCAACTTGCTCCCCAGCCACACCCTGCTCATTGCAGCCTTGAATCACGGCCTGGAGAGACCTGTGAATCCATTTTGCTGCCAAGGATGGAGAGGGTGAGAGAACGAGCTCATCGCTTCACCAAGCGGGCCTTGGATGCTCTGGTTGGCGCGGTGGAGCGCAGAAGATGTATACTCTTCCCTGAGAGTGGCAGGAGGCCTTTGCCACGCGAGTTCAGAAGAGTGTGGAGGGAGGTGGCTCAGAGCGTCTCCTCCAGGAGCATGGTGCCCAGGACCCATACTCAATGCCGCAAAAAGTTCAACGACCTCACTCGGGTCGTCAGGGTGAGTGGCTTTTTCTCAATACCTCTCCATCCCTCCATCTCAACCTCACTCTATGGCCAGAGGGTCTTAAAACCCCAATGCACAACACTCATCCAACACCTATGGCCCTTTCATGAAACACACACACACATTCCACACTTTGCATACAGTAAGGGCTATTCACCTATGGGAGGCACATCAGGCAAGACCATGGCTGCATACAGTAAGGGCTATTCACCTATGGGAGGAACATCAGGCAAGACCATGGCTGTATATTTACTCAGATGCTGTCCTTTTTCTTACAGGCCAAGCTGGCGCATAATCGGAGACAGCAGCAACGGACAGGTGGAGGGCGGCCTCAGCTGCAACCCCTCAGCGATCTTGAGGAGCGCGTCCACAGGATTGTGGCAAGCCGGGTGATCGGTCCTGTCGCCACTGGAGACGCCGACCCCGTTCTGGACAGCAATGGTAAGGTCATCACCTTTTTGTCCTCTGTCCTTCCACTTGTCCCTCACAACACCAGCCTTTGACACTTTCAATCCAACTTGCTAACTCGCTGCACTTATTCCTCCCTTATTACCACCCTGTCCTCACGCTAAAGCCACTCTTGTACCCCCCTGCTTTCAGATGGTGATTCACCAGCTGAGGAGATGGGCCCTGAAGCTGCCAGTGGGAGTGAAGCTGCAACCGAGGAGGAAGAGGAAGCCGGAGCATCAGTGCCACCCTCTCCCGAGGAAGCCCATGCCCACACTGGGAACACGCCTTCCCTGGAGGGGAGCAGGGGGGAAGTGTCTGATGAGGGTGAAGCTCCAGGACCCAGCGGGCTGCAGCAACGCCATGGCGGGGGGATAGGGAAGAACGGTGGCCTTCTCCCCAGAGAGAGAGTATGCCAGAGACTCCTACTGCAATGGACGCAGAGGAGGAGCGGCTGATCGCAGAAATGAACACCCAGGCGGTGGGCATGCACACTGAACTCATGGGTGCAGTGGGAAGGGTGCCCGAATGCATTGAGTCACTGGCAAGGAGTGTGGAGCACTTCGCTGTAGCACAGGCGGATGCCACACTAACGCTTAGTGCTGCAATTCAGTCACTGGCTGCCGTGATCCCATCTCTGACTGCTCTCATGCAGACTCAGATTGAGGCCACGCGAGCACAGACTGCTGCCAACCTCGATGGTTCGTTCACATGTCCCCGGGGCTGTCACCGCGCCGCAGCAGGCCAGCAATCTGTTCTCCAGCAGATTGCTCCGGATGCTGAAGTGCTGCCCCGTGGGAGTGCCAGTGTGTCGGGCGAGCAGGGAGTTGCTGTCCTCTCTCACGATGACAGCATTCCTGCTGCCAACACTGTCACTTCTCCACTGCACTTGCCACCGCCTGTAGGACAGACTGCTGCCGCTCATGCAGAGTTGGTGCAGTCTGCAGCCGGGCCCTCCAGGCCCAGAACTGGTCGAGGCCGTCCTTCAGGGGCATCTGCAGTGTCAGGGTCTGACGAGCAGCAGCCTTCCACCAGCCTTGCTGCAGCCACTGAGGTCCCATTACGGAGGAGCAGTAGGGTTAGAAGGGGGGAAGTGCGCAAGGGAAGGAGATCACCCTCGAAGGGCAAAAAGTAGGAGGTGTGACAAAATGCTGGTCATTTTTTTATTAAAGGTCGAGGTTCATGGTCCAACTTTTGTTTAGTGTTTTGGACATTATCTCCAGGTTGTGAGAACCAGTTATGTTATTGACTGTTTTTTTGTGTTTATTTCTATGAGTTTGTCATGAGGAATTGACACACACAGAGTTTGTAAAATAAATAAGTTTCTGTATTCAAAATATACATGGTTGGTGGTTGGAATTATTGGTGCCTTGGCCGGCTTAGGGGTAGCGTGCTGGGTTCATTGATGTTGTTAGCAATGGCAGAAGCCATTTCCACAGCAGGGGCCCTAGAAGCGGCTTGCTATCAGCCGTTGACGGACGGCCCTTGCAGTTTCACCATTGTGGGCCGCCCTCCCGCCTTGGTGCTGCTGCTGACCATCCTCCTCGTCCTCTTCCTCCTCTTCCTCCTCCTCTGGTGGTGCTCCAAGGCCTGGTGGCATTGGCTGGGTCCTGAGGATTGCCATGTTATGCAACATGCAGCACACAACTACGAAGTTGGATACTCGCTCAGGCGAGTACTGCAGGGCTCCTCCAGAATGGTCGAGACAGCGGAACCGTTGCTTCAGCACGCCGATTGTGCGCTCAATTATGTTCCTGGTAGCTTGATGGCTCTCATTGTACCGCAGCTCAGCAGGGGTGTTGGGCGTACGGAGCGGTGTCATCAGCCAGGTGCTCAATGCATACCCCTTGTCCCCGAGAAGCCAACCAACTGGCTGATGCGGTGCCTCGAAAAGTTCTGCCACAGTAGTCTGGCGCAGGTAAAAGCATCGTGGCAGCTGCCAGGATAGTGGGCATTGACAGCGAGTATCAGCTGTCTGTGGTCACAGACCAACTGAACATTCAAGGAATGGAACCCCTTTCTGTTCCGGAATTCCTCGGCATTCTCATGCGGAGCACACAAAGCCACATGCGTGCATTTAATGGCGCCCTGCACCATGGGGAAGCCCGCTACCCTCGCAAAGCCCAGAGCGCGGTCACGCTGCTTGTCTGGGGTCATGGGGAAAGAGATGAACTCTCGTCTCCTTTTAAAGAGTGCATTTGTGACCTGCCGGATGCAGCAATGCACCGCGAACTGGGAGATATTGGCGAGGTCCCCAGCAGCAGCTTGAAATGAGCCAGTAGCGTAGAAGTTGAGAGCCACTGTGACCTTCACTGCCACCGACAGAGACGTCCTGGACCTCAGTTGAGGCTGCAGATCTGGCTGCAGCAGGTGGCAGAGCTCAGTGACCACCTCCTTGCTGAATCGCAGCCTTCGCAAACACAGCTCCTCAGACATATGAAGGTAGGAGAGCTGTTCACGATATACCCTGGGAGGGTAAGCTCTCCTGTACATACGCCTGTTGGCCCTGCTGCGTCTATCCATCATTGCCACTCTCTCTCTGCGTCTCTGTGTCCTCCGATTCAGCTGGAGCAGGACGACGCCCCCAATCAGTGCAGCCCCCATAGTCTCTTTGCAAGCAAAGTAATGAAGGACAGCAACTAAAGTACTAGCGAAGTTAGGATCAGTAGGCAAAACTACCTCACAAAGCGTTGAGTCAATGCAGAAGTCTCTCTTTCTCTCTCTCCGAATCTCTCTCTCTCTCTCAGAACGAGTGGTGCAAAAATGTCCACCACAGAAAAAGACAGGAAGAGGCCCCCTTTAAATAGCGCCCCCCCCCAGCCCCACAGCGATTGATAGCGTTCCAGTCTTCCGGTCGTTGGATGCGCCAGGCGGTAAGGCAGGGGGCGCCACTCAATTTCCGCTCTGGGGCGCCACAAGGGCGTTGCACCATGGAATGACGTCACAATCTGCGCGCGCAGGTGGTCGCAGCGGTAAGGTTTAGCGCCGCCGCACAATCTCTAGTTAAGTTCCCGAGCGGCGCAAACATCGCTGCGCCCGGGCGTTAGCGGCTTTGCGCCCCATTAGCGCCCTCTTAAGGCGCTAACGGGAGGCGCAACCAACTGAATTTTTACCCCATAAGATTCTGAAGGGGCTTGACAGGGTAGATGCAGAGAGGATGTTTCCCCTCGTGGGGCAATCCAGAACTAGGGGGCAAAATTTCAGAATAAGGGGGCACTCATTCAAATCGGAAATGAGGAGGAATTTCTTCTCTCAGAGGGTTGTGAATCTTTGGAATTCTCTTCCCCAGAGAGCTGTGGAGGCTGGGTCATTGAATATATTTAAGGTGGAGATAGACAGATTTTTGAATGATAAGGGAGTCAAGGGTTATGGGGAGTGGGCAGGGAAGTCGAGTTGAGGCCAATATCAGATCAGCCATGATCTTATTGAATGGCGGAGCAGGCTCGAGGGGCCAAATGACCGACTCCTGCTCCTACGTCTTATGTTCTAATGTTCTTATAAGAACCTGTTACTGACAATGGCCCTCAGTTCCGTTCTGCTCTATTCCATGAGTTCATGAAATGGAACGGTATCAAACACATGCTCGTTCCACCATATCATCCAGCTTCAAATGGAGCAGCCGAAAGGTCAGTCAGAATAGTGAAAGAAGCTCTCAAAAAGCAAGGGTTGCAGGGTTGTTTGGTACTCAGCATGAAGCAACTTTTGGTAAATTTCTTGCTGAAGTACAGAACTACTCCGCACACTACAACTGGATATATCCCAGCAGAACTCTTGATGAAGAGCAGATTGAGAACACGATTGAGTCTTGTTCAACTGAATTTGGCCTCTAGAGTTGAACAGAAACAGTTGAGTCAGAAATTTTTTTTTTAATTCGTATATGGGATGTGGGCGTCGCTGGCAAGGCCAGCATTTATTGCCCATCCCTAATTGCCCTTGAGAAGGTGGTGGTGAGCCGCCTTCTTGAACTGCTGCAGTCAGTGTGGTGAAGGTACTCCCACAGTGCTGTTACGGAGGGAGTTCCTGGATTTTGACCCAGCGACGATGAAGGATTGGCGATATATTTCTAAGTTAGGATGGTGTGTGACTTGGAGGGGAACTCAGAGGTGGAGGTGTTCCCATGCGCCTGCTACCCTTGTCCTTCTAGGTGGTAGAGGTCATGGGTTTGGGAGGTGCTGCCGAAGAAGCATTGGTGAGTTGCTGCAGTGCATCTTGTAGATGGTACACACTGCAGCCATGGTGCGCCGGTGGTGGAGGGAGTGAATGTTTAAGGTGGTGCCAATCAAGCGGGCTGCTTTGTCCTGGATAGAGTCGAGCTTCTTGAATGTTGTTGGAGCTGCACTCATCCAGGCAAGTGGAGAGTATTCCATCACACTCCTGACTTGTGCCTTGTAGATGGTGGAAAGGCTTTGGGGAGTCAGGAGGTGAGACACTCACCGCAGAATACCTAGCATCTGACCTGCTCTTGTTGCCACAGTATTTATGTGGCTGGTCCAGTTAAGTTTCTGGTCAATGGTGACCCCCAGGATGTTGATGGCGGGGGATTCGGCGATGGTAATACCGTTGAATGTCAAGGGGCGGTGGTTAGACTCTTGCTTGTTGGAGATAGTCATTGCCTGGCACTTCTGTGGCAGAAATGTTACCTGCCACTTATCAGCCCAAGCCCTGAACGTCGTCCAGGTCTTGTTGCATGCTGGCATGGATTGCTTCATTATCTGAGGAGTTGTGAATGGCGCTGAACACTGTGCAGTCATCAGTGAACATCCCCATTTCTGACCTTATGTTGGAGGGAAGGTCATTGATGAAGCAGCTGAAGATGGTTGGGCCTAGGACACTGCCCTGAGGAACTCCTGCAGCGATGTCCTGGGGCTGTGATGATTGACCTTCAACCACCACAACCATCTTCCTTTGTGCTAGGCATGACTCCAGCCAATGGAGTGTTTTCCCCCCAATTCCCATTTACTTCAGTTTTACCAGGGCTCCTTGATGCCACACTCCGTCAAATGCTGCCTTGATGTCAAGGGCAGTCACTCTCACCTCACCTCTGGAATTCAGCTCCTTTGTCCATGTTTGGACCAAGGCTGTAATGAGGTTGGGAGTTATTATGACACCAATCAGAAAGAACGCAGTTTCAAACAAAACGAGTGTGTTTGTGTCCTAAGTCCCCCTGGCAAAATGAGTTCACACAAGTGGGATGTAGGAGCCATAGTAGAGGTTGGTATAACCAAGAGATATTTGGTTGAAATTGGGGACAAAATCCAAAGTGTTCATGTAGATCAAATGATCTCTGCTAGAGATGAACCAAGATGTGATCTTGAACCACTTGATCACAAACTCATACATGAGTTTGACTCAGTTCAGACTTCTACCAGGTTCAACCAAGTCTGAGATAGAAACAGGATCTTCTTTGAGTTTGGGACTAAAACAAAACAGCCCCAAAATTGGTTCAACACCAAAACCTGTTATTAAACTGGATTTGTAGTTCATTTAAAAGAAAAAAAATGCCAGGAATTTTTGTTATGTGGTACATGTAATGCTGGGAAAGGTGGGACCATAGTTTTGTTGTATTTGAGAGGGGAATATGTACACTTTTTTAAGGGGAAAGCTGTGTAATATATTATCACATAGTTTGTCACATGGTTTAGTATGAGCATGCTCAGTTCGCTCTGGCCGAATAAACAAGCACATAGACCAGCAGCTCATTGCATCTCTGTCCTTCATTTGTTCTACCCATATATATTACAGTCATCAAGGCAGCATTTGACTGTGTGTGGCATCAAGGAGCTCTAGTAAAATTGAAGTCAATGGGAATCAGGGGTAAAACTCTCCACTGGCTGGAGTCATACCAAGCACAAAGGAAGATGGTTGTGGTTGTTGGAGATCAATCATCTCAGCCCCAGGACATCGCTGCAGGAGTTCCTCAGGGCAGTGTCCAAGGCCCAACCATCTTCAGCTGCTTTATCAATGACCTTCCCTCCATCATAAGGTCAGAAGTGGGGATCTTCACTGATGATTGCACAGTGTTCAGCGCCATTCGCAACTCCACAGATAATGAAGCAGTCCATGCCTGCATGCTGCAAGACCTGGACGACATTCAGGCTTGGGCTGATAACTGGCAAGTAACATTCATGCCACACAAGTGCCAGGCAATGACTATCTCCAACAAACGAGAGTCTAACCACCTCCCCTTGACATTCAACGACATTACCATTGCCGAATCCCCCACCATCAACCTCCTGGGGGTAACTATTGATCAGAAACTTAACTGGACCAGCCACATAAAAACTGTGGCAACAAGAGCAGGTCAGAGGCTGGGTATTCTGCAGCGAGTGTCTCACCTCCTGATTCCCCAAAGCCTTTCCACCATCTACAAGGCACAAGTCAGGAGTGTGATGGAATACTCTCCACTTGCCTGGATGAGTGCAGCTGCAACAACACTCAAGAAGGTCGACACCAACCAGGACAAAGCAGCCCGCTTGATTGGCACCCCATCCACCACCTTAAACATTCACTCCCTGCACCACTGGCGCACCGTGGCTGCAGTGTGTACCATCTACAAGATGCACTGCAGCAACTCGCCAAGGCTTCTTCGGCAGCACCTCCCAAACTTGTGACTTCTACCACCTAGAAGGACAAGGGCAGCAGGCGCATGGGAACACCATCACCTGCAAGTTTCCCTCCAAGTTACACGCCATTCAGACTTGGAAATATATTGCCGTTCCTTCATCGTCGCTGGGTGAAAATCTGGAACTCCTTCCCTAACAGCACTGTGGGAGTACCTTCACCAGACGGACTGCAGCGGTTCGAGAAGGTGGCTCACCACCACCTTCTCCAGGGCAATTAGGGATGGGCAATAAATGCTGGCCTTGCCAGTGATGCCCACATCCCATGAATGAATAAAAAAAAATCATAACCCGCCGTTAATTCAAGGCAGAAGATACCATTGCCTTTTCTGAGGAGGAGGAGGAGTAAGCAAAGGAAGAAAACAGGGTGGATACCATTGAAACCATGGCAATTTATCCACTATCCAGAGGGTATTTGCTTGGAAAATGTCAACTTATCTGCAGTATTTTCCACATGGCTGCTTTGCAAAATAATGTCCTTCATCGGAAAAATATGAAGGGATACAGTATGCAAAGGCATCAGCATTTCTTTTCCCTGTGACAAATATTGTTAGGACTGGTGACAGGACCATGTAATTTTACAGAAAGTGACCTTGCATGCACAGAGGATAGCTTGTGGTTGGCACTGATGTATAATAAGTATATAATGGTCAGCCTGGCTCAGGTTAGTACTCTTACTTGAGTCAGAAGGTCCTCACTCAGAGTCCTCGGAGGGTTGAATGCTGGAGGAGGTTACAGAGATAGGGACGGGGGAGGCCATGGTGGGATTTGAACATGAGCATGAAAATTTTAAAATCGAGGCATTGGTGGAACTGGAGCTAATATAGGTCAGGGGGCACAAAGATGATGGGTGAATGGGACTTGGTGTGAGTTAGGATACAGGCAGCAGAGTTTTGGATGAGCTCAAGTTTATGTTGGATGGAAGATGGAAGGATGGCCAGGAGAGCATTGGAATAGTTGAGCTTGGAGGTAACAAAAGCATCGATGAGGGTTTCAGCAGCTGGTGGGCTGAGGCGGGGTGGAGATGGGTGATATTAGAGAGGTGGAAATAGGTGGTCTTGGAGATGGAAAGAATATGGGGTCGGAAGCTCAGCTCAGGGTGAAAGAGGACGCCAAGGTTGCAAACAGTCTGGTTCAGCCTGCGACAGTGGCCAGGGAGGGGGATGGAATCAGTGGTTAGGGAACGGAGTTTGTGGCAGAGGCCGAAGGCAATGGCTTCAGTCTTCTCAATGTTTAATTGGAGGAAATTTTGGCTCATCCAAGACTGGATGTTGTACAAGCAGCCTGACAGCACAGAGGCAGTAGAGGGGCCGAGAGAGGTGGTAGTGAGGTAGAGGTGGGTGTGTCAGCGAACATGTGGAACCTGACGTTGTGCCTTTGGATGATGTCGCCGAGGGGCAGCATGTCGATGAGAAATAGGAGGATAAATAGTGCAGTGTAGAGGAGTTTCAAAAAAGAAGGAAGAGTCTTTTTGTGATCACAGTAGAAAGAGAGTGGACACTTCTAGTCTAACAAAGACATTTTTCAATTGGCCCCAAGGCACATTTTCAATGTTCCCTATAACCACAACATGCTCAAAGCATTTCAGTGCTGCTGTGCAGTTCCCAGAGGTTCACTTAAGCTGCCTCATTAGGTTACAGCTCTTGGTGAACCACATTATACTGTGGTGTATGTCTCCCACGCCCCATAGTCATTATTCCTTTACTTGTGGTTGAGAGCTATTGTGAAAATTGTACAAGGTACAAGATAGTTAGCCAAAATGCACATTCCTTTCAACAGGGACGCAGAATGTACAGAGTAAATTAGAATATTTATTCAGTTGAAATAGCTTTAATATGGAGGCAATTACTGTGACTAGTAAGTGCTTACCTATGGATTGGTTCCAAGTACTTCGCTTTTTGGCCAAACTTTTTATTCCTAAATGTTTCAGCTTACTAAGTTCCTCCTTGGAGCCGTGATTTCATCTATTTCGATTGCTAAACAGTTTGAGATCCCACTGAGTGTTGGCAGAGACTCAAAACAGAGAGCCTGCAATAGGTGTATCAACAGGGTGATCAAACTGTGGTAAGAGGCAGACACTCTCAGCTGGCGTTAGAAAAAAGGCACCTTTTAATCTTTTGCATGCGGTGAAAAACAGGGGCAGTCCATCTCAAACACGGCCTACCTAACCATCTGCTAATAAACTCTACCTACACACCTCCACCAGTGCAGCACAGGCATTATTTCATTAGGGTTGACATTAATAAGGACGAGTAAATGCTATTTTTGCTTGAGTTAGTAACTCAGTTGTGGTTGCTGAAAATATAAGATTTGTGTTGTGGCACTGTGCTGGGAATGGAACTGTTACCCCTTTCATCCAGCTTGGAATCAAAAGGACTTGGTAGGATGTTTCAGGTTGAAATTTGCTACAAAGTCACTTTTGTTTGCTACAAAGTCAATGCTGCAGTTATTGAGTTTAGTTCCCCCCCCCCCCCCCCCCCAAACCCCTGCCAAAATTAGCATGAGATTGGCATCAGCTATTTATATCAGTCTGAAGCTGAATCATCATCACCCACTTTAAGGGCCGAATCAGTTCTGAGCTTTTATTTCAGATTCTGACTAGATTATTTGTGAATGAAATGGGTCTTTGCCAGTAGCGCGAAACGCTCGTAGTGAATCTGGGCCTAGAAAGTGGATTGCTGTGCATGTGTTTTACAGGCATAGAACGGACGCCCAAGGGTTCAATATAGCAGGTGGCGTGCATGCATTCAATCCACACTGGAAGTGCACCCCACCCCCCATGTTGGTTAGGGCCGCTCAGCAGATGTTGAGGGTGCGTGCCTGAAACTGGGGTTAGGCTTATTGTGTATTCAAATTGGGGGCCTAATGCCTGTATCAAGCCCCTTTGCCAAATTGGTCTGCGAATGACTGCAGCATGCGGGACCGCTGGAGGCTGCCACCCAAAGGGTAAGTTTAATGTTTTTTACTTACCTTCTTGCAGAGCCAGAAGAAATAGGAGCACTCCTCCCGGCTCCAGATTAAAATCGCGGATCGCTGTCGGCCACTGCTCGCTCTGCCTTCCGATTGCCTCCCCCTCCGGAGGACCTCGGCTGGCTGAAGTTTCTGCCCCCCTCATCCCACCCCTCCCACGCGATCGTGAGCTGCCTCGGGGCTGCAAGTTGCGCCCGCAGCGTGCCGGTACTATCCTAATGAGGCCGCTGGACCCGCCCCTGGTGTCATTAGGCGTGTGCAGCATGCACTACACCGGGATCATGTCCCGATTGGGCCTGATCCAATTTCTAGGCCCTGCAGTCTGTTTCACACCGAGCACCATAAAAATCGGGCTGCCGATCCACTATGAGCGTGTTTCACGTTACTGGCGAAGATTAATTTCACTCTCTGAAGCGCCACACCATTCATGCTCAAGCATCCAATAATCAGTGAAAGTTTGTAGCTTGAATGTAAACAAAGCTTACTCATTTTTCAAGTTGGTAAAAAAAATCTTGCCCAGGTTAATTTTTTAATAGCATTGTATGGAGACTGGATGACTTTTCAGATCTCCTTCATATCCAAACACTGACAACAGGGCAAATAATTCCACTCAAGTAGCCGAGGTATCATCCAGTAAGGCTGAGTTGAGAGACAACCAATGCTTGTGAGTGACTAGATTTGCTGCTATTGTAGAATTGAGGACCACCTGTGGCATGGCAGGGCTTTTGCCTGCAACCCTGACCCATAGGAACATAGAAGCAGGAGAAGGCCATTCAGTCCCTCGAGCCTGTTCCTCCATTCAATTAGATGATGGCTGATCTGTACCTCAACTCCATTTACTCACCTTTGATCCCTATCCCTTGGTGCCCTTACCTAATAAAAATCTTGAAAATTTCAATTGACCCAGTATCCATAGCCTTTTGTGGGAAAGAATTCCAGACTTCCACTACCTTTTGTGTAAAAAGTGCTTCCTGATTTCACTCCTGAATGGCCTAGCTCCAATTTTAAGATTGTGCCTTCTTATTCTGGATTCCTCCACCAGATTCTATGGAATCCTTTTATCATTTTAAACACCTTAATTAGATCACCCCTCAACCTTCTAAACTCAGGTTAACACGAGCCAAGTTTATGCAACCTGTCCTCATAATTTAACCCTTTAAGCATTGATATAATTTTGGTCAATCTGCACTGTATCTCCTTCAAAGCCAATAAATCTTTCCTTAGGTGCGGTGCCCAAAACTAAACACAGTGCTCCAGATGGGGTCTGACCAAAGCTCTGTACAACTGAAGCATGAATTCCTCCCCTTTGTATTCCAATCCCCTTGAGATAAAGGTCGACATTCCATTAGCCTTTCCGATTAATTTTTGTACCAGCGCACTGGCTTTAGTGATTTGTGTACCTGGACACCCATCCCTATTCTCCTCTGCAGTTCCCAGTCTCTCACCATTAAGAAAATATTCCGATTTGTCCCTCGTGGATCCACAGTGAATGACCTCACACTTTCCCACATTGGACTTCATCTGCCACAGTTTTGTCCACTCACTTAATATGTCTATGTCCCTTTGTAACTTTCTGCTCCCATCCACACAACTTACTGAGCCTCCTAACGTCGTGTCATCTGCAGACTTGGATAGACCACTCTATTCCTTCATTCAAGTTATTGATATATATGGTGAAAAGCTGAGGTCCCAGTATAGATTTCTGGGGAACACCACTTGTCGCATCCAGCCAGTCAGAGTACATTCCCTCTATCCCTACTCTCCGGCTACCACATAACTAATTACTAACATATGTCACAAGGTTACCTCCAATTTTCCAGCCTCTTGGCCATCTACAGGACTTTGGGATGCTCCCCAACCTCCATCGTATAATTGATTCCACAGACTGGAAGTTTTAAATAACTGCTCCACACCCCACTATCACCAAAGTAACACCAGAGACCAGGGGCCAACACACTTCCCTGGTAACCAGTGTTGCTGTGGTGCGAATTATGAGATATATGTAAGATAATGTATTCCCCTCATTTCAATATCATTACAATATGCCTCCCTGTATATGAGCAGACATGTATGCTATTTGTCAATTCTGGTGAAAAATCAAAACAATGTAAAAATGAGTAGAGATGAAACAAAATGCAGAAAAATTCATGGAGGAAAGGCAGAAGGTTCCAGCCAGTGTGTTTATTCCCCATCATTTTAAAATACAAAAGAAGATTTTTGCTGAATTTTGACCTCATTGACGTTAATGTTGGAGTTTGAAAATTTTCACTGCTCTTAATCAATGTTAGCATCAAATGTATCCAGCTAAGTTCCCTCTACTCTTCCCCATCAATTTGCCTTAAACCTCCGACTGCACAAAACCAATATTTTCTTTTCACTGCTGCTAATCTAATGGCCTTTTACTAATTTAGTGCAAGTTTGTGCTGCGTTGTGGCCAGCTTTGTGATGTAGCACTATATCCACTTGGACTATATCTACTTGCATCATATCCACTACCACTTTGATTGGATGCTTGAACTCATGCAGGATCCTTACATCCAGTTTAATGCAACCTGTTGCAGTCTTCCTTAGAATAGCTAATTTAATTAATAAGATCACTGATCAGAAAATTAGATCTGGAATTATTGACAGGTACTTTATTACCACAGAACTGAGGTTTCAGGCAGACTCAGCTTGTGCAACATCCATTTCCAAAAACTCAGTTTAAACGCTGCCATGTTGGCTATTTAAGAAATCTTGGGAACCAATGTACTGTGGTTTCCATGTTAGTTTTTAAATGATCTTTAATCATACAAATATTCATACAAAGTAGAGCATTTCTTGCAGCTCACACGATCGGTGATAAGATGATGTAATTCCAGTCTTTGCTACTTTGTAAACCAGGTAGAAAGTGACCTGCAGTTTTCTTTTGGATCTATTTAATTTAGTTGCCCTCCCCCACATTAACCGGACACAAGCTACACATACAAAGCCACCTGGAGGATCCCCTACAGTTACTGCATAGTCCCCTGGTTGAGGACCTCTGGCGTGTTTCCAGAGTTCATTCCTTAGAATGACAATTTTGAGTCACAGTCTCAGCAGAAGTCTAATGTTGATCAAATGATCATATGTTTTACATTACCATCTATGCAATTAATGTCAGGTTTGCAAATCGTTTTTCAATACTTCACCCTCCCTCAAGAATAAATACTTAAAAACATGTAAAAAAAAGTGTCATGCATC
This sequence comes from Squalus acanthias, assembly GCA_030390025.1. Taxonomy (NCBI): domain Eukaryota; kingdom Metazoa; phylum Chordata; class Chondrichthyes; order Squaliformes; family Squalidae; genus Squalus; species Squalus acanthias. The sequence goes on along the minus strand of CM059427.1, from coordinate 178,403,833 downwards.
ATAACACAATGACTCAGAACTATCTGGTGATCTTCGTGACCAAACTTGAAACAAAAGAGTGCAAATTCTAGAAGTAGTTTGATATTAACAGTGAGGCTCATTCAGATGTCAGACAGAATGTATTTTCTGTCTGGCTGGATTGACAAAAAAAAAGGAACCAAAACTTGTTCTTCTGCTTTTACAACCGGTCACCAAGATGAAGCGGCCTCTTTCCAAAAGTGCCCCATATGTGGCCATTTGAACATAAAAAATAGAAGCAGGACTAGGCCATACGGTCCCTTGAGCCTGCTCCACCATTCAATCAGATCATGGCTGATCGTCAACCTCAATTCCACTTTCCCGCCTGATCCCTTGATTCCCTTAGAGTTCAAAGATCTATCGATCTCAGCCTAGAATATACTCAACGACTGAGCATCCACAGCCCTCTGGGGTAGAGAATTCCATAAGATTCACCACCCTCTGAGTGAAATTTGGTTTGGGGACTTGCTATTGCTCTGTATTGGCAGTGCAGTCATAGTATTCACAGCTAACTATTTCCCTTCCTAAAAGGTTCCAACTACAACTACATATTCCCACTGAAAATTATTGGAACACTTCGAAAATTTCCAAGTCAGAAAGGAATGGCTTGCCAGGAGGAAAAAATAAGATTTTTCTTACCAGGTTGAAGCAATATATTTACTAATTCTTTTAACTCTAGCTATATGAAAGGAACAGTTTACATTAAAAGTTCTTCGCCTCCCAAAATAATGAGATTGAAAGTATGCTGTGTGATATTTTAAATGAGTGAATGCCTTCAATAAAACAGCATGCATAGGAATTTCATATGAATATGTTAATACATTTGTTATTTATATCGCTCAATGCCACTTCAACTCCAATGTTCCTCAACTCCAAGGGAATACAAATATCCACAGATAAACCTCCAAGAAGAATCTCTTATGGAGTTACTCTCTGTTCCAGAGAAGAATTGAGTGAAAGATTCAGGATTTTATCTATCCTGACAATCTTCATTATTCAACCTTGAACGGTTCTATTCCATAGACAACATTCCCAACAGACTGTAACCACGGTGTTCAATAGAAAGTTTGATGATTGATGTTTTGCAGTTATTAAAAAGTTTTTGGAACAGCTAACAACTTAAGTAAAAAGCAGGCCTCTGGGAAAATACATAATCAACAGCAGTCAGCACGATATGCAGCATATAACAAATTGTTGCATAACGCGAATCAACCAGAAGTAAACCTTGCACAGCCAAATCAAAGTACAGAAGCTCTTATCATTAACTTTGCACTTACCCCTCTGCCATCTCAAAGCCAGTCACATCCATTGCAATTGTCCTAAGAAGAGGGGACAGTACAAAAAGGGAGAAGCCAAGTAAAGGCACTCTGCAGTTAGTTCTTATGAAGTTACCTGCCTTAAACCTCTTAGAGAAGACCTCGGGTGCCTTTCACCAGGGAATGGCACATCTTAAGGCAAAGGGAAAAGAAGTTTTCTCATGAATTTATCCTAACAAAATTGCCATCTGAGCTGTCAGTTGAGTCTTCCAGTATAAACACAGAAATATTAATTTACAAATTTTGTAGATTATTTATTTTTTCTTCCTTTACTATCTGTAGGTATCATTGAGCTACACATCACATTCTATTTGATAGGCCAGCCTAATGAATTCCTCCTAGGCTCTTACTAATCTAGTTGTGAGGAGGTGTGAGAGCTTGGCCAAGACATTGCATTATCACTTTGAGGTTTACTTTCTTCTTCAATATGGGAAAATGCTTAGTCTTCACCTGCCACCTCCTCATTCTTCCCTTCCAGATAGCATGCTGAGATCTTATCATGGGGGAACAGTCATACAAAGCCAACAATTGAAATAAATGGCCTCTTGTTGAGGTATGGAAACAGTTCAAACTTCAGTGACTGGTTGAAGGGTTGTTTAGAATTGTTACTGAGCAGTCTTCATTAACCTCTTTCTCTGGTTTCTTTTGGAAGAACACAATGTGCTCGATGGATGACAGGGACAGTACGGACTAGTTGATGAAGCCTTAAGTAATGTGAAAGGCAGTCTTGAAAGACTATTTTGAACTTAGAGGCCAGAACATTATTCAACAGAAACAGTAAATATGATAATTTGAAGTGTTCTATATTAAACATATATGTATATTTGCAATTGGATGTTTGTAAATTTCATTCCAGTTTTCAGCTGTTTTTTATTTAACTGTTATTTTTTATGAGATCATGGGAGTTCTCATGGAAGCCAGAGGTACTATGATGCACTTGCTTCAAATAACACAGCAATGTACAGAACCAGAAAAGACCATTATGGTCTATCTGACCAGTCCAAAAGTTTCAAAAAGGACAATACTATACTTAATTTCCGATACCCTTCAATCACTTTTGGCCAAAAAAACTATCCTAACTCCCTCTTGAATCTTCCTTGGTAATCTGTTCCGCACATTCACCAACCTCTGTGGGAAGTGATTAAATATAAATTGCTATTTCATCTTCCCTTTTTTAAGCTTCTGTCTGTGCCCCTGGTCACACCGTTAGTGGTCTTGTCAAAAAATTATTCGGGTTTGGTTTATCTGTAGCCCTTAGAATTTTGAAAATTCCAATAAGGTTCTCCCTTAAACTCTCTTTTTCTTTGTAAACACTCCCATATTCCTTAGTCTTTTCTCGTACTTCTGGTGCCCAATCCCTGGTATCCGTTTAGTCGCACCCCTTTATACCCTCTCCAAACCAACGTGTCCCCATTGCAGTACAGTGATCAGAATTGCACACAGTACCCCAGATGGGGCAAATTAGTGCTCTGCACAAACTCACTGCTATTCCTGAAACTTATGTTCAATCCCTCTGCTATATAATACTAAAATCTTGCTTGCCCTCCTTACTGCTGTCAACACTGTGCTGATAATTTCAACAAGTCATCCACCAGTATCACCAGATTCCTCTCTTGTGTTGTGTTTTGTAGACTATTGCTATTCATCTTATTTTCCAAATGTTTATTTTCCTATCCCAGTCTCATAATCCTTGTATTTGTCTACATAAAATAGCATCTGCCACTTGTTAGCCCAATTCCCCAATCCAGATTCTTCTGTATCTGGTCTCCTTTTTCCCTGCTATTTTCAGTTGGCTCTCTAGTTTTATAGTATTCTGAAGTTGGACAGCTTCAATTCTGTCCTCAATCTTAAATCATTTATGCACCATGTAAACCATAATAGCCCTAGCACTGGCCCCTTAGGCACTCTAACAGCCTTCTTCTATTCTACTGCAACTGCCCTTTGCTTCGTTTGATTAAGCCGATTACTGATTGAAGAGACTAAGCCTATATTCCCTAGAATTTAGAAGAATGAGAGGTGTGCTCATTGAAACATGTAAAATTCTTACAGGGCTTGACAGGGGTAGATGCTGGGAGGATGTTTCCCCTGGCTGGGGAGTCTAGAACTAGGGGGTCACAGTCTCAGAATAAGGGGTTGGCCATTCAGGACTGAGATGAGGAGAAATTTCTTTACTCAGAGGGTTGTGAATCTTTGGCATTCTCTACCCCAGAGGGCTGTGGATGCTCAGTGGTTGAGCATATTCAAGACAGAGATCGATAGATTTTTGGATATTAAGGGAATCAAAGGATATGGGGATCGGGTGGGAACGTGGAGTTGAGCGTATTGAATGGTGGAGCAGGCTTGAAGGGTCGAATGGCTACTCCTGCTCCTCTTTCTTATGTTCTTATGATCTACACCAGAAATTTCCCCCTTTTCCATTCTGTACCTTCCAATCTTGTGGGTTAGTCTCCTGTGTGGCATTTTCAAGAGAGTTCCTCAAATTTAAATACATTTACTGTGTTCCCTTTACCCACTAGATAAGTCATATTCTAGAAGTCCAATATATTTGTCAAATATGACTTCCCTCCCAGAAAGCTATGCTGAATCTCTCTTATTAGTTCATATTTCTCTAAATGCTTCATTATTTGTCCCTCAAATATTTTAACCATGAAGCAGCATGTTATAGACAGAGCTAAGTGATCCCACAACCAACAGATCAGATTAATGCTCTGCAGTCGTATCACATCCAGTCATGAATGGTGGTGGACAATTAAACAACTAACAGGTGGAGGAGGCTCCATGAAAATCCCCATCCCCAATGATGGCGGAGCCCAGCATGTGAGTGCAAAAGACAAGGCTGCAGCGTTTGCAACCATCTTCAGTCAGACGTGCCGAATCGATGATCCATATCGACCTCCTCCTGAGGTCCCCACCATCACAGAAGCCAGTCTTCAGTCAATTCGATTCACTCCACGTGCTATCAAGAAACAGCACTGGATACAGCAAAGACTGTGGGCCCCGACAACATCCCGACTGCAGTGCTGAAGACTTGTGCTTCAGAACTAGTCAAGCTGTTCCAGTACAGCTACAACACTGATATCCACCCAACAAAGTGGAAAACTGCCCAGGTATGTCCTGTCCACAAAAAGCAGGACAAATCCAATCCAGCTAATGACCGCCCCATCAGCCTACACTCAATCATCAGCAAAGTGACGGCGCGTTCGATCACCAATAACCTGCTCACTGATGCTCAGTTTAGGTTCCACCAGGACCACTCGGCTCCAAACCTCATTATAGCCTTGGTCCAAACATGGACAAAAGAGCTGAATTCCAGAAGTGAGGTTAGAGTGACTGCCCTTGACATCAAGGCAGCATTTGACTGAGTGTGACAACAAGGAGCCCTAGTAAAATTGAAGTCAATGGGAATCAGGGGGAAAACTCTCCACTGGCTGGAGTCATACCTAGCATAAAGGAAGATGGTTGTGGTTGTTGGAGGTCAATCATTTCAGCCCCAGGACATCACTGAGGAGTTCCTCAGGGCAGTGTCCTAGGCCCAACCACCTTCAGCTGTTTCATCAATGATCTTCCTTCCATCATAAGGTCAGAAATGGGAATGTTAACCAATGATTGCACAGTGTTCAGTGCCATTCGCAACTCCTCAGATAATGAAGCAGTCATGCCCGCATGCAGCAAGACCTAGTCAACATTCATGTTTGGGCTGATAAGTGACAAGTAACATTTACGCACACAAGTGCCAGGCAACGACTATCTCCAACAAGCGAGAGTCTAACCATCCCCCCTTGACATTCAACGGCATTACCATCGTCGAATCTCCCAACATCAAAATCCTGGGGGTCATCATTGACCAGAAACTTAACTGGACCAGCCACATAAATACTGTGGCTACGAAAGCAGGTCAGAGGCTGGGTATTCTGTGGTGGCACCATCCTGGACAAAGCAGCCCGCTTGATTGGCACCCATCCACCACCTTAAACATTCACTCTCTCCACCACTGGCGCACCGTGGCTGCAGTGTGTACCATCTACAAGATGCACTGCAGCAACTCGTCAGCGCTCCTTCGACAGCACCTCCCAAACCCATGACTCTACCACCTAGAAGGACAAAGGCAGCAGACGCATGGGAGCAACACCACCTCTGAGTTCCCCTCCAAGTCACACACCATCCTGACTTGGAAATATATCGCCGTTCCTTCATCGTTCGCTGGGTCAAAATCCTGGAACTCCCTCCCTAACAGCACTGTGGGAGTACCTTCACCACATGGACTGCAGTGGTTCAAGAAGGCGGCTCACCACCACCTTCTCAAGAGCAATTAGGGATGGGCAATAAATGCTGGCCTTGCCAGTGATGCCCACATCCCATGAATGAATAATAATAAGGAACATGTTATGCTCACCAGGCTATCGTTTCCAAAATTATGGTTGTGCTCTTTTTATAAATTGATATTCTGTCCTTCTCCAATCCTGAACCAATTCCCTTTGCCTAAGAATCCCTAAAATTGCAAAGCAGAATGTGACTAATTTCATTAACCACTTCCTTAGATGTTATTTGGGTTAAGTGCCATGTCCTCTTTCTGCTCTCAGTTTGTCTGTACTTCCTTTTTTGTAATTTCTAATTTTATTTAAATGTATTTTGTTACGTCAAATCCAAAAATATTCATTTTCTTCAGATATTTTGTGATAACGTAAGTAAAAAAAATATTAGTGCTGTACTTTTCTGTTGTGGGAGCATATTGAGCTGGAAATGCAGGACTTTGCCATATTACAGTGTTTGCCTGTTGAGTCATAAGAATCGTGCTCCCTTCCCCCATGATTTCCTAATCTCAGCTAAGCCACCTGTTGGAGGTTTTTTATTTGCTACAGAAGGAGGAAAATGTCATCAGTGCACACAGCCAGATTCAGAATTCTTGAGGCCCTCGACACTAAGAACATTTGGGCACGTCTGCACTCCCTTAGAGGCATCTGGAGCAGATGAGAAGAGTGAAAACTAATCCCCTCACTGAGTGAGTTCCTCCACGTGCAAGTCTTCATCTCCTGGGAGCCCAGAGTATGTGGGCACCACTGATCTTGAGTCTTAAGGAGATTGAGAATAACTATGATCCTATTGGAACACGGATAAAATAGTTCCCTGGATCAGCATGATGCTGACAAATATATTGATAAAATTCCATTCGTGGCAGAGACTTGCTGATACATTTTCTACCTTCGTGTAGACTAAGAAGCCATGGAATTCCAGGATTTGTTGATTCTGCAAGAATTGTCAGTAAATCTCATGTGCAAGGAGAGCAGTTTTCTGATTAACATTTTTAGTGAACTAGAGGGTGAAGAAAATCATGATTATTGATTTCATGTAAACAGCCTGAGAATCAGCAGTTGCCTGAAAAAGTCCTCTATTTAAGAACGGCCCCAGTAAGCACATCCCTTTTAAGAAGTACATCTGCAGAGCTGATTACTTTAAAGATTATGAATTTGTGAACTGCATCACATATTTGACTACCACAACCATGTCCATGTTCTCCTACACATGCCTAAGATTAACCCATGTATAAAACACTATACTGTGTGAGATATAGGCAGGATAATAGGTGGCTGGTAGTAAGCTTTGAGTCTGTAATTCAATCGAGTGGTTCTGAAGACGTCAATAAAACTCTGAGTTCAGCACTCTTGACATTGAATGACTGCCTTTGTTTATTATCTCTTATTGTTATGCAGTAGACACATCCAGTGTGGTCAAATAGACAAAATGGCAAGGCATAGTAAAAGGGGGCCTGAAGGTAAATACCATCTGATCGCAATCAGGGCACAAACTTGCACTCATTTCAAATTTTGCTTTTAAAAAAATCGGTCCCTTATTTTAAACAAATTTTGCAACAAAAGCTTTTCAATGCAAATGTCCCACATCAGCATGTTGCATCAGAAGTCAATGTTTATGGTACAGAGGTTAGAGGAATAAGGGAAATAAAGATAAAAAGACAATCAAGTGGAACAACCATTAGTTTATTTGGACCAGTAGAAAATAAAGACTGAAATTTACCTCTAAAATTAGGAACCATTTGCTTCTGTTTAAAAAGAGCCGTAACTTTTCCCTGGATATGATGATATATCTAGCTGTGGAGTACATGTTTCTATTTTCTGGTGGTGTTATTGGACTCATCACTCTGGGACGGAGGTGTTGATGTGAATGTGTTTCTCTTTTCCCCACGTATGCTGCTCCAGGAGATTTGAACATTGAGCAGTGGGATCTGGATGGAGTTACTGGATTCAGCTTCGTGATGACTCAAACTTTGAGATTCAAAGCCAAAGCCCTGAAGAAAATAATTCTCCACCATTAACACATTCAAACTCAAACTCGGCGAATTGTGGAAAATGATGAAAGCTTTCCCTTTTTTTGATTCATCATTTTTCTTGTTTTCAATTTTGAGCTCATCAAAATGTCAGATGACAGTTCTATAGATCAGGATATTTCTGCACTTTTTGCTTCCAGGCTGGATATAACATGGGGTTGATGCATGGTAAAACCCACTCTACATTGCCTCAACAATGGGGTGCAATTCCTCTCTACTTTAGAGCCAATGCACACATAAAGCATGCGCTAATGTGTAATTTTGTGTCACCATTAATGGAGCACTTGATCATTTTTGCCGACTCTCTGAAAACTCCTCTGGAAATAAGCCGTTTAATGGATATTAGCACACAAACCCTGCTTGAATGGTTTTTTGCCTTGTTAAGCCCCAATTAAAAATTAATGTGAAAATGTATTCATCCTTGCCTTCCAGTCCAAATTACATTACTTATTTCCATCATAAAGATGACATTAAGGCAGTGGAGAGTCAGCACAGGATAAAGCAGGAGACTGTGTAATAAGTATGTCAGCTGTTTTAGTCCACATCGCAGCATGAGTGCGTCAGTCTCACTTGCTGAATACATTGGAGGAGGAGCAGCAGCAACAGAGGAAGACCTCAGAGGTCCGAAGATGTAAGCCTCTTTATTCACAGGCCTATTAAATAGTATAGAGCAGCATTTATAATGAACTGGAACACAATTATGAGAATTGAACAGTGCAATTGTCGAGTGTCACAGGCAAGAGGGTGGAGGTAAACAATACCCGCACAAAGTAGAACACCAAATAATAGTTTATCCAAATCAAACAAATGGCATTTAGAATGAGACAGCTAAAGCCCAGCTATTTCAATGATACCATCTGATTGTTTTTAAAAAGATATCTATTTAATTTTCTCTCAGAAGTAAGAAAAAAAATAGGGGAAGGCTAATGATGGGAAAGACTGAATAGCATTGACCTGAAACTGACAGCGTTCGCCGTCATTCTGCCTTTGAAACTGACCGCAACTTCGGGATTTGGCGCTTGCGGATATCCCGAAGTTGCGGTCAGTCATTGTCAGCTCTGAAACAGGCTGCCCCGTTCCCCCCTCCTCCCGCCACAGAGCCGGCAATCTGTGTAATCAGCCAAATCAGGGAAACTGATGACAACTTCGGCTCCTCCGCAGTAATACCGCTGTTAAATTCCCCACTAAAAGTTAGACCCAAAGGGATTAGGTGTAACTGGGGTTTTAACAGCGTATTGACTGTTAAACAATGGTTAAGGGCCTGGAAAAATAATTTTAATTTTGTGCAGTGTGAAATTTGTCCATCTTCATAAAAATGTAAATTTTTAAGAAACTTTTGAAAACATTTTTATAAATTTTTCTTTAAAGTTTGTACATCTCTATTTCAGGTTTGCCTTTTCCCCATGTGAGAGCCCCAATCTTTATTTCGCTCTCTCTAACAGTTTTAAAAAGTTCGAATTTTAAGAGCTTACTCACTTCCTTAGTCGCTGTCTGTGAGAATTCTGCGTTTTGAATGGCTGCTTAGACAGCTTGTTGACGTCACAGCAGCTCGCACACGGGGATCCTCACTACAGTTCTTTGATTTGAATGGAAGGTCGGAAAACCCGAAGTTCTCGACACAGGGATCACGAGATCCTTGTGCGAAGTGAACTTCGGGGCCAGCAGCGAATGTCTTCGCTTCGCTGCTGGCCGCAAATTCAGGGACTTAATTGTTAAACAGTAGGAAGGATTAAAGGGGCACAGAACAGAAAGAAACAAATCCCTTTAAGTTGCTTTAAGTACCATAAATAGCCATCAGTGGAGGGTATATGACTAAATATTTTGAAGACATTTTCTCAGTCGTGTTCTCAGTTTGGTGCTTCTAAGCTCACTATCTCCTCCTAGTAAACCAATGTTACAGACCTGGAATGATAATGCTTGACAGAGCAACAGAACTGCTGGTTTAGTTCTCAGATTTTCTAAGCTAGTGCTCTGTGCTGTGCAGATGCCAGAGCTGGTTGTGACCTCATATATCATTATAACTACTCAACTGCAGAATTAATAGGATTCAGAAATAAACTTCAGTCTGTTTACAGGTCAGTATACTCTAACATTTTACTCCCCAATGCACACTGACCTCATGCCACTGTAGGAATTCTTTATGACTTTCACACCTCCCATGTTGGGTGTTAGAGTGGGGTTCATAGACCTGAATCCGCCTTAACAGAAACACACAGATATCTCTCACAGAGATCTTTTATTTAACCACTAACACACAGATTAAATAAGAAATACAGGCCCGCTGGGCCAAATAGCCTCCTTCTGTGCTGTTAGGTTCTGGAGTCTTCAAGTGCCCACCGATGATCACCCGAAGTCTGTTGAAATCTTTAGACATCTTCTTTCCATTAGACCAGGACACGTTTGTCCTCACTGACTGCAGTAAAGAGGATAGGCATTGTTAAGTTCTTATATTCTTTGAGTCTACACTTCCCTTGTGATTTTCACATGCACATTTCAATAATTGGTTCCCTCAAGTGTGGCTATTCCCCTGGTTGTTCATGGTTGGGTCAAAGTTTAGTGGGGTTACTTCATCATGCATGTTACTTGTTGAAGTTTAATGAGGGTCTTATCTCAAGACAGTACCGGTCGGTTCTGTTGGTCCCATAGCTATGGGAATGGTAGCGTAGTGGTAATGTCACTGGACTAGTAATCCAGTAGGCCTGGACTAATGATCCAATCCAAGACGTGATTTCAAATCCCACCACGGCAGCTGGGGAATTTAAATTCAGTTATTAAGTAAGTCTGGATAAAAAGCTAGTATCAGTAATGGTAACCATGAAACTATCGGATTGTCGTAAAAACCCATCTAGTTCACTAATGTCCTTTAGAGAAGGAAATCTGCTGTCCTTACCTGGCCTGGCCTATAGGTGACTCCAGACCCACAGCAATGTGGTCGACTCTAAACTGCCCTCTGAAATAGCCTAGCAAGTCACTCAGTTGTAACAAACTGCTACGAAACACAATAATAATCACACTGAGGACACCCTCCATTGTGTTGTGTGGCACTACCACTGTGCTAAATGGGATATATTCAGAACAGATCTAGCAGCTCAAAACTGGGTATCCATGAGGCGCTGTGGGCCAACAGCAGCAGAATTGTATTCCACCACAATCTGTAACCTCATGGTCCAGCATATCCCTCACTCTACCATTACCATCAAGCCAGGTTCAATAAGGAGTGTAGAAGAACATGCCAGGAGCAGAACCAGGAGTACCTAAAAATGAGGTGCCAAACTGGGGAAGCTGCAACACAGGACTACATGCATGCTAAAAAGCGGAAGCAGCATGCTATAGACAGGCCTAAGCAATCCCGCAATCAACGGATCAGATCAAAGCTCTGCAGTCCTGCCATAACCAGTTGTGAATGGTGGTGGACCATTAAACAACTAATGGGAGGAGGGGGGGCTCCATGAATATCCCCATATCCCCATCCTCAATGATGGTGGAGCCCAGCATGTGAATGCAAAAGACAAGGCTGAAGCGTTTGCAACCATCTTCAGCCAGAAGTGCTGAGTGGTTGATCTATAGTGGCCACCATCACAGAAGCCAAACTTCAGCCAATTCGATTCACTCCACGTGATATAATGAAACGGCTGAGCGCACTGGATACAGCAAAGGCTATGGATCCCGGCTATCGTGCTGAAGACTTGTGCACCAGAACTAGCCAAGCTGTTTCAGTACAACTACAACACTGGCATGTATCTGACAATGTGGAAAACTGCCCAGGTATGTCCTGTCCACAAAAAAGCAGGACAAATCCAACCCGGCCAATTACCACCCTCTCAATCATCAGCAAAGTGATGGAAGGTGTCATCGACAGTGCTATCAAGCAGCACCTGCTCACTGATGCCCAGTTTGGGTTCCGGCACGACCACTTGGCTCCAGACCTCATTACAGCAAACATGAACAAAACAGCCGAATTCCAGAGGTGAGGTGAGAATGACTGCCCTTGACATCAAGGCAGCATTTGACCCAGTGTGGCATCGAGGAGCCCTGGTAAAACTGAAGTCAATGGGAATTGGGGGGAAAACGCTCCACTGGCTGGAGTCATACCTAGCACAAAAGGTGGTGGTTGAAGGTCAATCATCACAGCTGCAGGAGTTCCTCAGGGCAGTGTCCTAGGCCCAACCATCTTCAGCTGCTTCATCAATGACCTTCCCGTCAGGAATGGGGATGTTCGCTGATGACTGCACAGTGTTCAGCACCATTCACAACTCCTTAGATAATGAAGCAGTCAGTGCCCGCATTCAGCAAGACTTGGACGACATTCAGGCTTGGGCTGATAAGTGGCAGGTAACATTCGCGCCACAGAAGTGCCAGGCAATGACTATCTCCAACAAGCAAGAGTCTAACCACCTCCCCTTGACATTCAACAGCATTACCATCGCCGAATCCCCCACCATCAACATCCTGGGGGGTCACCATTGACCAAAATCGTAACTGGACCAGCCACATAAATACTGTGGCAACAAGAGCAGGTGTCTCACCTCCTGACTCCCCAAAGCCTTTCCACCATCTACAAGGCACAAGTAAGGAGTGTGATGGAATACTCTCCACTTGCCTGGATGAGTGCAGCTCCAACAACACTCAAGAAGCTCGACACCATCCAGGACAAAGCAGCCCGCTTGATTGGCACCCCATCCACCACCTTAAACTTTCACTACCGGCATACTGTGGCTGCAGTGTGTACCATCTACAAGATGCACTGCAGCAACTCGCCAAGGCTTCTTCGGCAGCACCTCCTAAACCCGCGACCTCCTCCACCTAGAAGGACAAGGGCAATAGGCGCATGGGAACACCACCCCCTCCAAGTCACACACCATCCTGACTTAGAAGTATATCGTCGCTGTGTCAAAATCCTGGAACTCCATCCCTAACAGCACTGTGGGAGTACCTTCACCACATGGACTGCAGCGTTTAAAGAAGGCGGCTCACCACCACCTTCTCAAGGGCAACTAGGGATGGGCAATAAATGCTGGCCTTGCCAGCGACACCCACATCCCACAAACAAAGAAAAAAACCTGCAAGATTTATCCTTGGTTACAAGCTGCTTTTGACTGACATAATAATTGTCTGTTCACTGTTCCTCCAGTTTAACGTGGTTTAGCCATGTTAAAGTTCTTCTTGTTGTTAGGGACGTTGAAAACATATTGCTCCTTTATCACAAAGCAACAAATGTTGAGGTGTCCAGTGCTTACCTCCTTGACTCTGAGCTTTATTGTGGTCATTTCTTTTTTATATTTTTAGATAGTTTAGTATAACAATTTATAAAACTGCACGACAGTACACGGCTCCAGTTCTGGGTGCGAATGTAATTACAGATCGAAATATTTAGTGAGATTTTATTTATTTTCAGTGAGGGCCATTCTGAGTGCTGCTGCCCAGTGGAAATGGGGGGAGGACATACCACCCCGAAAATGTGGCCATGTCTGTCGCAATCTTCCCCCGGACCTGCCACTGGGCAGCACAAGTGCCCCCCTGAGTCAGGCGGTAGACCCTTTTAATATGCAAATCAGGGTCCTACAATATACAGAGGACCTTGTTTTCTATTTGAGGACAGCACACTTCGCCCAGTTTCAGCTGCTGGTGTAGTAGAAGGGCAGTCCAAAGATCTAGTTTTACTCTATTTTTGTGGGGCCGGACAGAACAGGGGTACTCTGCTGGGCTCCACAAAACCACTGGGCCTCCCCCTCACGAGATTAGACCTCCCTCCCCACCCACCTCCAGGTCCTACCTTTTTCCAGCTGAGAGGTCGGCCGGGTAACCCGATTTTATGGTGGCCCAAAGCCGGCAGACTGCCCCGGGACACTCACTTTCCACCCTCAAATTTGACCAGCCCTCCCGCCAGAACTATCGGGCGGCCAAAGGGTCGCGTCCACTGGGTAGCCACCCAAAGTCCGCTCCTGGCGAAAGTATACTCCAATGTGACTGTGTCATCAGCCCAGGAACAGCGAAACTGACAAAAGCCTGGGTTTTAAAAGATCTGAAGATTATAGGAGGCAGAAAATAATCAGAGATAAAGAGTTCCACAGTTTTGACATCCGGGAAGGAATAAGATTAGGCGATGGCTGCTGTAATCTTGAATTTCACGTAGTTTGGCCAAAGATAAGAATAAACCTGAGGAGATGAGACTGTATGATAATCATGTCTGTAACTTTTATCTGTTTCTGACTAAGTAAACAATGTGACATCTAGGTGTCTACCAAAATCAACCAAACTAACACATTCATTTTTAAACAGTTTACCCTAAGTGCATTCTTTTGTCTAAACTATTTCGGACAGATGAAGGTGTATCACGGAAGATAAGCTTTCATGTTGTGAGTAGTACTGACTTCATGTTGCACTATAGAGACATTCTATAAAGATTGCAGATCAGATGGAGTCTATGTCTATCCAACTTAACACAGAAAGGCTAAGGGTTCAAACTTTTCCCTTAAAGGATCTGTATGCTTTACTTTTGGACTAATCAAGACATTTAAGACTTTGGTAAGACTACAGGAATGAGAAAAAGTATTCGTCCTAAGCAAATGAGACATTTATTCAGTCTCTTATTTGCCCAGGGTACACTTGGAAATTTATCAGTCTGTCCTCTCTGACCTAATATGACTTCTCTTCGTACTGATAATCCTAGTTCTCTAGTATGTTATCACCCTAAACTCTCCACTTAAAGGTGGGGGGGAGGAGGGGTGCGGGGGTAGGGGGTGGGGGGGGCGGTGGTGGGCATTGATATAGGTTGATACTGGAGTGCCAGAGAAAATAATTTATCTCCACTCTAATCAGGAAAATTTCATTTTGTATTTTGTGATATATTTGTATAAATCAGGATCCATAACATGCAATGTTCCAGTGATAAATCTCAACACGTGAGAGGAAAGATTCTGCCAGTAATGGACATAATGTTCTAAATGATTTGCATAGTGTACAGCCGCAGAATGCTACAATACAACGCTGACACTGGCCGGTAGCCATCTTTCATTCCAGGAAGTACAAGATGTTCCTTTTTAATGAGAAACTTGATCAATGCTCACACTCTTTAATGTAACTCTTACCCTGCTAAATAAGCAGGAAACCCATACAATTGCACATTACACAATGTGTAATGCTTACCTCACTGAATCAGTCGGATCTCTATACAGTTAAACAGTGAGTACACTCACCCTCCTGATTCATGAGGAACTTTGTACACTTGTACAATAAACCTTTCACAGTTCTCAAAGAGCTACTCAGTTGGTGTCAATGGCAGGTCTTTTAGTGACTGGTTGTACAGAATCAATGATCATCTAAATCCTTTTGAGTTCTGGATTCTGATCATGATCTATCAGTAAATTTCAAAGATCAACACCGAACAGTTAGTATTGTGGACTCAGATTCTGGTAAATTAAAAAGAAACACTGAAAGGTTGAGATCAGCATTAGGATTCAAAAAAGAAAATGTTGATTCTTTGGAACTGCTTTCTAACAGATCACAGCACTGACATCAACTGTAATGTTCTTTACTGATAGTCAGACCCAATAAAGCTGTATTGAGAGAAACTAAAGTCAGATTTCTCCTATCAGATAGGAGAAATCTTAAATAACTTGGTATATTAACTTAATGTGGGGGCTGGCGGGTTGGGGGGAAGAGATCTGTCATTGAAAAAATATGAGGTGATTAGGGAGAATCAACATGGTTTGCGGAAGTAGGGACATGCGTATAAAATATATCATCAAGGAGTTAGTTTAGATGTTAGGATTTCTTTTCACAGAGAGTTATTGCCCTCTACACCAGATTACTAAAGCATGCCATGAGTTTGGATTCTCTACAGTCCTTCAAAAGGGAACTGAGAGTGGAGGACCTTTCTAGTTATAGATGGTAAGTGGTGGAGAATAGAAGTATTTGAGCTATCATGCTTCTTAATGATTTTGTTTAATTGACTTAGGTGGTTAGAGAAAGATTTCCCATTTTTTTCCTAAATTGACCTCAGGTGTTTTTTTGATTGTGATACCAGGCAGTCCCATCTTCACTCTGGGGACACCCTCCATCGTGCCACGTGGCACTACCACTGTGCTAAGTGGGACAGATTAAGAACAGATCTAGCAGCTCAAAACTGAGCATCCATAAGGCGCTGTGGGCCATCAGCAGCAGCAGAATTTTATTCCACCGTAATCTGTAACCTCATGGCCCATCATATCACTCCTCCATCACCATCAAGCCAGATGACCAACGCAGGTTCAATGAGGAATGTAGAAGAGCATGCCATGAGCGACACCAGGTGCACCTGAAAATGAGGCACCAACACCGGACTACATGTTATAATACTATATGACAGCAAGCTATAGACAGAGCTAAGCAATCCCTCAACCAATTGATCAGGTCAAAGATTTGCAGTCCTGCTACATCCAGTTGTAAATGGTGAAGGACAATTAAGCAACTTACGGGAGGAGGAGACTCTAGGAACATCCGCATCCTCAATGATGGTGGAGCCCAACACGAGTGCAAAAAACAGTGTTGAAGCATTTGCAATCATCATCAGCCAGAAATGCCGAGTGAATGATCCCTCTCAGCTCCCTCCTGAGGTCCCCACCATCTCAGATGCCAGTCTTAAGCCAATTTTATCCACTCCATGTGATATCAAGAAACAGCTGAGTGCACTGTACACAGCTGCAGGAGTTCCTCAGGGAAGCGTCTTACATCCAATTATCTTCAACTGCTTCATCAATGACCTTCCCTTAATCATAAGGTCAGAAGTGCGATTGTTCGCTAATGATTGCACAGAGTTGTGCTCCATTGGCAAGTCCTCAGATAATGAAGCAGTCTATGCCCACATGTAGCAAGACCTGGACATCCTTCTTCTCTTCTTAGGCAGTCCCTCGGAACCGAGGATGACTTGCTTCCACATTAAAAATGAGTTCTCAGGTGACTGATGAGTCCAATGCGGGACCTACAGTCTCTGTCACAGGTGGGGCAGACGGTGGTTGAAGGGGCGGGTGTGTGGGGTGCTTGGGTTGACGTGCGCTCCTTGCGTTGTTTGCGCTTGGCTTCCGCTTGCTCCTGGCGAAGAGACTCGAGGTGTTCGGCGCCTTCCCGGATGCTTCTCCTCAACTTTGTGCGGTCTTGGGCCAGGGATTCCCAGGTGTCAGTGGGGATGTTGCACTTTTTCAAGGAGGCTTTGAGGGTGTCCTTGAAGCGTTTCCTCTGCCCACCTGGGGCTCTCTTGCCGTATCGGAGCTCCGAGTAGAGCGCTTGTTTTGGGAGTCTCGTATCGGGCATGCGGACGATGTGACCCGTCCATCGGAGCTGATCGAGCGTGGTCAAAGCTTCGATGCTGGGGATGTTGGCCTGAGCGAGAACACTGACGTTGGTGCGTCTATCCTGCCAATGGATTTGCAGGATCTTACGGTGGCAGTGTTGGTGGTACCTCTCCAGTGCTTTGAGGTGCCTGCTGTACATGGTCCATGTCTCTGAGGCATACAGCAGGACGGGTATCACTGCTGCTCTGTAGACCATGAGCTTAGTGCCGGGTTTGAGGTCCTGGTCTTCAAACACTCTCTTCCTCAGGTGACCGAAGGCTGCACTGGCACACTGAAGTCGGTGTTGGACTTCATCATCGATGTCTGCCCTTGTTGAGAGTAGGCTCCTGAGGTATGGAAAGTGGTCCACGTTGTCCAAGGCCTTGTCGTGGATTTTGATAATCGGGGGGCAGTACTGTGCGGCGGGGGCAGATTGGTAGAGGACCTTTGTCTTATGAATGTTTAGTGTAAGGCCCATGCTCTCGTACGCTTCGGTGAAGGTGTTGACGATGGTTTGGAGTTCGACCTCTGAGAGGGCGCAGACGCAAGCATGGTCTGCATACTGTAATTCAACTACAGAGGATGGGACGACCACTGGAGGTGACGGAAGTTGAACAGTTTCCCGTTTGTTCTGTAAATTAGCTCCACTCCAGCGGGGAGCTTACTGAGGGTGAGATGGAGCATTGCAGCAAGGAAGATCGAGAAGAGCGTTGGTGCGATGACACAGCCTTGCTTGACCCCGGTCCATACGTGAATTGGGTCTGTGGTGGAACTGTTGATCAGGATCACGGCTTGCATGTCGTCGTGAAGCCGGCGGAGGATGGTGACAAACTTTTGAGGGCAGCCGAATTTGAGGAGGACACTCCATAATCCCTCATGGTTAACAGTGTCGAAGGCCTTTGTGAGATCAAAGAAGGCCATGTACAGCAGTTCCCTGCATTTCTCTTGTAATTGATGCACGGTGAAAATCATGTCCATTATGCCCCTTGCGACTCTGGGAGGAGCTCTTCAGCCACTGGGAGAAGGCAATTGAGGAGGATTCTTGCGATGACTTTCCCTGTGGCAGACAGCAGGGAAATTCTTCTGTAATTACCGCAATCGGACTTGTCATCTTTCTTGAAGATGGTCACAATTACGGCGTCTCTGAGATCCCCTGGCATGCTCTCCTCCTTCCAGATAAGAGAAATTAGTTCATGAATTCGCGCCAGTAGTGCTTCTCCGCCATGCTTTAGTGCCTCGACATGGATTCCATCTGATCCTGAGGCCTTGTTGTTCTTCAGTTGTCAGATGGCCTTTTCAACCTCATGCCGGGCTGGGGTTGTGCTGAGATGGTGGCGGGTTGCATGCTGCGGAATGGAGTTGAGGACACTTGCGTCGCTGACAGAGTCTCGGTTAAGGAGGTCTTCGAAGTGCTCCTTTCAGCGGGCACTGACTGCCTCTCTGTCCTTGATGAGTACCTCTCCATTCTTGGCCCGCAGTGGGGTAGGACCTTGGGTGCTTGGGCCGTAGATGGTCTTGACTGCGCTAAAGAATCCACGCACGTCGTGGTTGTCGGCTAGCTGCTGGATCTCCTGCGCTTTCTCCACCCACCATCTGTTCTTTAGGTCGCGAGTTTTTTGTTGGACCTCGGCCTTCAGGCGTCTGTAGAGCTGCTTTCTTGCTCTCGAGTTCTGTTGCTGTTTCCAGATCAGGAATGCCTTGCTCTTGCAACTTATTAGCTCCTGGATCTCCTGGTCATTCTCGTCGAACCAGTCTTGGTGTTTCCTGGTCGAGTGACCAAGCGTCTCTTCACAGGTACTGATTATGGAGGCCTTGAATGCAGACCAAGCACTGTGGGCACTCTGTGTCTCTGCATCACTGGGAGTCGTCAGGTTGTTTGTGAGGCACAGGCTGAATAGGGCTTTCTTAGCGGGGTCTTTAAGTGCTCCAGCGTTGATTTTCTTGTGGCATTGTTTCTATTGCTGCCGCTGTTTTGGGGCTACATTGATGGAGATGACAGAGCGGATTAGGCGGTGTAGCAAGACCTGGACATCCAACTGATATGTGGCAGGTAACATTCGTGCCACACAAATGCCAGGCAATGACCACCTACACCAAGATGTGGAGATGCCGGCGTTGGACTGGGGTGGACAAAAATGAGAAGTCGCACAACACCAGGTTATAGTCCAACAGATTTATTTAATTTTACAAGCTTTCGAAGCAGTTCGCTCCTTCGTCAGGTAAGTTAGCAATGAGAGAATCTCCCAGAATTCACAATTTAAACCCAGACAAAATCTATTCACATTATTCCCTACAACAAAGAGCACAGCCAAGACAATGAGATGTGTCCCAGGGGGTCCAACGTGTCAAACCACCTGCTGGCTGCATATCCTGTCAATTTGTGTTCTTGTGTTAGTCTTTTAAAAAAAAAAAAACACCTGGGAAGACCGGCCATGATGTCAAGTCACGTTCTGTATCGTGACATGAACCCGATATCGCGATTGAGGCCATCCTCATGAGTGCGGAACTTGGCTATCAGTTTCTGCTCTATGTTGTAGGGAATAATGTGAATAGATTTTGTCTGGGTTTAAATTGTGAATTCTGGGAGATTCTCTCATTGCTAACTTACCTGACGAAGGAGCGAACTGCTTCGAAAGCTTGTAAAATTAAATAAATCTGTTGGACTATAACCTGGTGTTGTGCGACTTCTCATTTTCATCCACACCAAGAGAGAGCATAACCATCTTCCCTTGACATTCAATGGCATTATCATTATTGGATACCCCAGCATCAACATCCTGAACATCAATATTAACCATAAATTCAACTGGTCCAGCCAGATAAATGCCGTGGCTACTAGAGCAGGTCAGAGGCTTGGTATTCTGCGGAGAGTGGCTCACCCTTTGACTCCCCAAAGCTTCTACACCACCTACAAGGCACAAGTCAGGAGTGTGATAGAATACTCTCTCTTGCCTGGATGGGTGCAGATGCAACAACACTCAAGTAGCTCGACATCATCCAAGACAAAGCAGTTTGGTTGATCGGCACCCCATCCACCAGCTTAAACATCCCCTCCCTCCACCACCAGCGTACCATGGCTGCAGTGTGTACTACCTGCACTGCTACAATTTGCCAAGGCTTCTTCAGTAGCACCTCCCAAACCTGTGACCTTCACCGCCTAGAAGGACAAAGGCAGCAGGTGCATGAGAACACCATTACTTCCAAGTTCCCCTCCAAGTTACACACCATCCTGGCTTGGACATATATCACTGCTCCTTCATAGTTGCTGGGTCAAAATCCTGGAACTCCCTACCGTACAACATTGTGGGAGTACCTTCACTACATGGACTACAGCGGTTCAAGAAGGCTCACCACCACCTTCTCAAGGACAACTAGGAATGGACAATAAATGCTGGCCTTGCCAGCGGTATCCATACCCCAAGAATGAATTAAAAAATTCTGTAAATAATGTACATGTCTTCATGTCTGGGTGGAGCAGACATGATGGAGCAGATGTTTTCTTTTCCATCCTTCTTTTTATATGTTCATATGAAATTATTTGGGAGGTAAACGGCAGAGCGTTGGGATTAAAGGGACATTCTGTAATTGACAGGCAGTGACAAGTGGTTTCTCTCAAGCATCAATGCTGGGCCTTTATATATAAAATAGTTTGTATTTGGGAAAAGAAAGGAGTATATTTAAGTTTGCAGATAATACTAAGCTAGAAGGTATAGTGAATCATGAAGAGAGCAAAATATTGCAAAAGGCAAACATTAAGCCATAGGGCTGAACAATGGCTGTTGTAGTTTAATGTATTAAAGTGAAATACTAGAAATGGATTTCTCACTAAGATACTAAGATTTATTAGCATTTCTCTGTTAAATAATCTATTAGGACTATTTTCACTAAAAAGATTTTAATGACGCTCACTTTGTTTAGAGAAGAAAACCCTAAGGGCTGCATGTCATTTTGAATCTGAAGACAGCATGTGCAAGTGATGTGGTGATGGACTTGGATTCAAGTTATCTTATCATGTCGCATGAATACAAACAAAAAGTAACGATCTGCCAAATACTTTTATGAAGAAAACAGCTCCTTAATGAGCACATTTTAGAATTTGTCAATAAATAAGTGATTGATGAGTTTCAGAAATTTTAGGAACTATGTAAGATTGGATATAAAAATTACTTGATCGATGAGATGAAAATTTCCTTGGACATCTGTGAGGGTTGTAAGTGAAATGAGTTCAATCTGTCTCAATCTAGTGCCTCATGGATGCAAGCAATTCAGGTATTAATTGACAGTAATTGACAATCTCACACAGTAAAATCACAGGAATGTTTGGTAAGGAAAATGCAAATCCTTTTCTAATGCTGAGATTATATTGCATTTTGGGCCAGAGTGGAGGACAAGACCGAGTGAAATTTCTTCACTCAGAGGGTTGTGAATCTTTGGAATTCTCTACCTCAGAGCGCTGTGGATGCTCAGTCGTTGAGTATATTCAAGATGCGGAGATGCCGGCGTTGGACTGGGGTGGACAAAAATTACAAGCTTTCGGAGCTATCCTGCCCCTTCTTCAGGTAAAGTTACTGTGAGAGAATCTACAAGAATTCACAGAATATAAACACAGAGAAAATGCAGAGATACAATCTTTCCCTACATCAAAGACACACTAAGAGCACAGCCAAGACAATGAGCTGTGTCCCAGGGGGTCCAACGTGTCAAAACACCTGCTGTCTGCATATCCTCTCCATTTGGGTTTGTTTTTTGTGTTTGTTTTTTTAAAAAACTGGAAAGACAGGCAACGATGTCAAGTCACGTTCTGTAGCGTGACATGAACCCAATATCCCGATTGAGGCCGTCCTCATGAGTGCGGAACTTGGCTATCAGTTTCTGCTCGATGATTTTGCGTTGTCGTGTATATTCAAGGTTGAGATAGATAGATAGATAGGAAATCAAGGGATATGGGGATCAGGTGGGAAAGTGGGGTTGAGGTCACTGGATTGATTCCTGGGATGAGAGGGTTGTCCTATGATGAGAGATTGAGTAGATTGGGCCGATACTCTCTGGAGTTTAGAAGAATGAGAGGTGATCTCATTGAAACATATAAGATTCTGAGGGGGATTGACAGGGTCGATGCTGAGAAGTTGTTTCCCCTGGCTGGAGAGTCTAGAACTTGGGGATATAGTCTCAGGATCGGTGAGTATATTTAAGGCTGAGATAGATAGATTTTTGGACTCTAGGAGAATCAAGGGGTATGGAAATTGGGCAGGAAAGTGGAGTTGAGGTCGAAGATCAGCCATGATCGAGGGGCCGTATGGCGTACGCCTGCTCCTATTTCTTATACTCTTATGATAAATTAATAGACTGAGAGACTGAAGGGAAGGCAGATGGACAGAACCAGAGAAACTATATAAAGCATTAACGTCCCCCCTACCTATCCAAGTAGTTTCTCTACTCTTGTGAAAGTTATTGGAGGTGAAATTTTTCTTGGCAGCAGCGCAAAATCAGCGATAGTGCATCAGGAACCTGCTAGGTGTGTCAGCCGTGGCTCAGTTGGCAGCAGTTTTGCCTCTGAGTCAGAAGGTTGTGGGTTCAAATCCCACTCCAGAGACTTGAGCACAAAAATCTAGGCTGACAATCAAGACAAACACTGAGGGAGTGCTGCACTATCGGAGGTGCTATGTTTCGGATGAGACATTAAACCGAGGCCCCATCTGCTCTCTCAGGTGGATGTAAAAGATCCCATGGCACTATTTCGAAGAAGAGCAGGGGAGTTATCCCCGGTGTGAAGGTCAATATTTAATCCCTCAACCAACATCACTAAAACAAACTATTTTGTCATTATCACATTGTTGTTTGTGGGATCTTGCTGTGCGCAAATTGGCTGCTGTGTTTCCTACATTACAACAGTGACTATACTTCAAAAAAATACTTCCTTGACTGTAAAGCGCTTTGGGACATCCTGAGTTCAGGAAATGTGCTATATAAATGCATGCCTTTCTTTTTTTTACACACCTTCCAATTTTCTTTTCGAATCTTTTCCAATTTTGCGCTACCGCCCAAAATGAATTTCAGCCCCATTTTATTTATGGACCTTTACAAGAACTGAATATTTGACGGATATAATAAATTGCATCAAGTATTCAGTGACAGCCATAGAATGGACCAGAATGGTAAACCTTAGAACTGCTCTCTAAGGGCCTTTCTGGTTCTGACTGGAAAGATATGGGGATGTGATGATTGAAGGATCAGAGGGGAAAAAGGAGTAACACAATGCAGAGAAAGCCTGTTTATCACTAAGATCAACTGAATAAACTGAAACATTTGGAGCCTGCAAGATCTCTAGGGAGTAAAGTCCTTATTTTATCATAACACCCAAAGGGAAATGATGAAATTCAACACCGAAACACACACTTACCAGGGATACAGACCAACAAATAAAGAACAGAGTAAGAGAATAAAGATAGGGTCAATTTTCACATGGTGTGCGTATAATATATCCTTTCTTCCTCTGCAATAGCTATGATCTTGCATTGAAACTTGGCCATGTTCCTGGCTGTGTTTTGGATGAATGGTACCTGATAATTCATTGGGCTTGAAAACCAAAAGGATTTATCAGTTTGCAAACAACCAAAGGCATGTTCATTCCTCTTACAGTCATACAGTAGGAGAGAGCTTCAAGGCACCAGTCAGTCTGGCTTTTCCTTCAGCATATTTTAAGTGGCTTATTTCAGAGATGATTAGAAAAGAAAGCAGAATTTCCGACTATGAGAGGACAATTATTTATTTTTATGGGGCTGATCTTCAAAGTAACATGTCTTGCTTGCATCTGGACAATAGAGGTTTTCGGGTTTTTCCGGTACTGTATTTTACTATTTTCTCCCCTTCCGTTCCCTGTTTTCTTTGTGCCACATTACAAACTGCAAATAACTCAGTGAGGTGACCTACTTCAGGCATCTACCAATGCTGCTGTACACCTGGCTAAGTAGCGTGCCGAGAATAGCCTTGAGGGTCAATGCGACCCTCTCTCTCTCTCTCTGGCTTTTCCTCCTCACCTGCAAGAAAACGCCTGGACTCTGATTGGTGATACATGGCTAAGGTTAGAAATATAGCATGCTTGGAACTGTAGGTGAGCTTCCTAATCCTATTACTCCAAGGTACAGCTTATTATGACTCCAATGTGCTCTACCATCAGATTTTAATAATCTTAGGCTAGAAATGACAGTCAGCAATGGTGCTGTATGAATGCTTAACACACTTGTATCAAATTCTTCTCACTGCTATTTTAATGAAGGGATTAGTCAGTTTGGGTTAATGCCTCCTTTAAAATAGAGAAAGGAATTTGATACGTGCATTAAGCATTGGCATACTAACATGATTGGCATTCTTAATGTCTCCTTTGATCCTTTCTTTGCTCCATGCTCTTCTCCTTGAGCTTCTAAAATAAATTGGTCAACAGAAGTCCATTGTTCATGAAGCAGGGCTGGTCCTTGTTTTGTTTTTCCGATCCTGACATTAAGGGCTACATTTCTATCGGTAATTTAATGCTACAGGAGTGCACTCACAGAATCATAGAAATTTACAGTCCATCGTGTCTGTGCCGGCCGACAAAGAGCTATCCAGCCTAATCCCACTTTCCAGCTCTTGGTCCTTGGCCCTGTAGGTTACGACACTTCAAGTGCATATCCAAGTACTTTTTAAGTGCAATGAGGGTTTCTGCCTCTACCACCCTTTCAGGCAATGAGTTCCAGACCCCCACCACCCTCTGGGTGAGAATAGTTCTCCTCAACTCCCCTCTAATCCTTCTACCAATTACTTTAAATCTATGCCCCCTGGTTATTGACCTCTCTGCTAAAGGGAAATAGGTCCCTATCCATTCTATCTAGGCCTCGCACAATTTTATACACCTCAGCCTCCTCTGTTCCAAAGAAAACAACCCCAACCTATCCAATCTTTCCTCATAGCTAAAATTCTCCAGTCCTGGCAACATCCTCGTAAATCTCCTCTGTACCCTCTATAGTGCAATTCTGTAATGTGGTGAACAGAACTGTACGCAGTATTCCAGCTGTGGTCTAACTAGTGTTTTGTACTGTTCAAGCATAACCTCCCTGCTCTTATATGCTATGCCTCGGCTAGTAAAATAAACTTTCCCGTAAGTCTTCTTAACCACCTTATTTACCTGTCCTGCTACCTTCGGGGATCTGTGGACATGCACTTCAAGGCCCCTCTGTTCCTCTACACATCTCAGTATCCTACCATTTATTGTGTGTCTTCCCTTGCCTTGTTAGTCCTCCCCAAATGCATGACCTCACACTTGTCCCGATTGAATTCCATTTGCCACTTTTCTGCCCACCTGACCAGTCCATTGATATCTTCCTGCAGTCTACAACTTTCTTCCCACAATCAACCACACAGTCAATGTTTGCATCATCTGCAAACTTCTTAATCATGCCCCCTACATTGAAGTCTAAATCCTTGATATCATAGTCATAGAGTCATAACGGCACAGAAGGAGGCCATTCGGCCCATCGAGTCTGTGCTGCCTCTCTGTAGAGCAATCCAGTCAGTCCCATTCCCCCGCTCTATCCCCGTAGCCCTGCAAGTTTATTTCTTTCAAGTGCCTATCCAGTCTCCCCTTGAAAACATTGAGTGTCTCCGCTTCCACCACTTCCATCGGCAGCAAATTCCAGGTCATCACCACTCGCTGCGTAAAAAAGTTTTTCCTCACATCCCCCCTGTATCTCTTGCCCAAAACCTTAAATCTCTGATCCCTAGTCCTTGTACCTTCAACTAGTGAGAACAGCCTTTCAACCGTCTAGCCTATCCAAACCTGTCATAATCTTGTAATCCAAACCTGTCATAATCAATATATACCACAAAAAGCAAGGGACCTAGTACTGAGCCCTGCGGAACCCCACTGGAAACAGCCTTCCAGTCACAAAAACACCCGTCGACCATTACGTTTTGCTTTTGGCCACTTATCTCCAGGGCCACCTCCTCTGCAATTGTGAGCTGGACTATTTGTGGTGGCCCACCTCCTGTCCTCTCCCTCTCCCTTGCGTTTTGCTCCCTCTTCTCCTACAAGGGGTGAAAAAAACAGACCTGTGAGTCAGTGAAGGTCAAGTATTCACCCGAAGGATGCAGTGCATTCGGTGAAGGGGACTATGAGACAGATGCATCACATTGCATAAGGATTGGGGTGAGTAGCAACGATGGATGGATAAATGGGGAGGTGATGAAGTGCATAGAAAGTGAAGACTGGGTGATGCTGAAAGTTGAGTGGGTGTGAGGAGTGATGTGATGGAGAACACTTAGCAAGACAGTGTGAAGGGGGGGGTGGGGTGGGGGCTTAAACCACAGGATGTGGTGTAATCAGCAAATGTACTCACTTTTCCTGACCTGGTTAGGTCATTAAACCATTTCCTACATTGCATCCAAGACCGGGGCACAACGTTCCTGCTGCTCACCTGCTCAGCCACCTCCAACTATGCCTTCCTGGTGCGAGCAGTAGATTTCTTTTTCCCATTGCTGGGGAAAAGTCTGTCCCTCCTGCTCCTGACTGCAGTAATTCCAGTGATGCATCATTGAATCTGGGTGCTGCCCTTGCTCCATGGGCACCATCCATCGTGAACACCTCCAATTTCCGTCCGTGCATTGTCCCTTTAAATACGGCTGAGATCGTGTCATGCGGGTGGGCATCATGCTCACTGCACAGCTTGGAGACGCAAAAACGGGAAGTCAAAATTAATTGCTTCCATTCATTTGCGCTCACAGACTCTGACCCTCTGAGCTAACTTCCAGGTTTCGCCCACCCAATTCCATCCCTCCACTCGGAAGCCGCATTCAAATTAATATCGGGGCCTATAGCTGAGAAATTCCTCGGGCTGGAGAGGGCAGCGAACGCAATTTCTGCCCCGGAAGGCCAGAAATTTAGGAAGGAACCATGTTACATTGGGTATCGCTTCGTTTACACTGGCCCTTTAAATTCCAGTGGTGGGGAGGGCTTGGGGGAATTCCTGGGCTTCACTGGGAAACTCCACCCATTACAACTTTAAAAGGCTGACAGCTAGCTTGAATACCGCCTGACATGAATCTGTCATTCATGACTTATGAAATAATACTGAGTGGCCTGCGGGTGGCGCTGTCCAGGGAGAGTATAAATATTCAGGCACGGGCCCAGCTTGCGCAGGACATTCTTAACCGGAACTAGTAAAGGACACAACTAGACCTCCATGTTGTAAAACAGTTGATTAAAGCTTTGTTTAACGCTTAGACAAGTGCCTAGTAGTTTTCTTATGTCACCGCCTAGGCCCCAGAAGCCTCCAAGAAAAATGCTAGAATATTGCTCTCTCTGCAGCAAAAATATAAAGTAACCGGCAGTTTGTCTTGAGCACAGGAAGGGGCTCGGGGTGGCTCTGTTGGAGTAGCTGGGTGTCACTCCAATTTGCCCAGTGGATTGGCACGGTGTCTTTGCCATATTTGTGCTGGTGGAGCAGGCCCAGAAAATGTTTTGGGCCTACGTCTATATTCTGGGGTTTTGTGTATCAAAACGAGCTGGGCCATTTTCTGTGAGTGACGTTTTTAACCCTTATGTCCTGTGACAGAAAGAAAGAAGCCAGTACCATGATAAGCCATAGAGAAAAATATTTTATTTTTGTCACAAACAACTCTTGATACCAAATGTAAAATTGGGAGAGCAGCGTATGGAGGACACTCTCCGGAAGCAGGATCTCTGAATTTGATATTTAAGTGCCAAAGTAAAAGCTCCTTGAGAGGTGTTTCACCTTACATACCAGTGCAAGTAAAGGCAATATCAGCATATAAAGGGAGGTAGTTGGATTCATCTGTTCGCTCAAGATTGGGATTCACAGGTCACTGAGTCTGAAGGTCAATCCCGCCTGGGGTTTAAACTCAAACCTCACTGTGTGGGGATTCAACAATATGGGGGTAACTTTTAGAGTTTGTGCTGCGATTTTCTTAAATTTTGCTGCTGGCATTGTGAGCTCGGAAAGTGACCCCTATGTGTCATTACAGTGGATGGACTGTGTCAGCATAGAGACTTTATTACACATCATTACTTTTAACAACCCTACTTGTGATAATTCATGGCAATGAATGTAAAAATATTACTGTGCGTCCTCACTACGTAATGTACTGTTTGTGTGCGGCACAGTCTCGCACACCCAGACACATTTACTCACAGGCACTCTCACACTCACTCCCTCAAAGGTACCCTTACTTGCACTCACACAGTCATGCTACATACTCCTACTTGATAACTTTAACATACATTTTATTCAGCATAGGTATAAATATCTGATATACATTTATTGTTATGGATTCCAGTCCTCAGCAAATATTTCTACTGCAAAATCTAATGGCAACTATGGAACAAGCAACTCATTTTGAAGGTTTTGCAGCTGGTCATATATCTTTTTCATTTCATTCCTTGACAGATTCCATGTGAGGGTATTTATGTAAAGGAAATATTCTTTTATTTTCGGAATCCGCCGTTATCCTGGGATTTACCTGCAACAGTCATTACAGCAGATTTTTTAATAACAGTTTGGCAAGTGCGCTGCTAATCCCAGAATGGCTGGTGTCCAAGGAGCAGGGGATTGTAGCAGCACTGAATCTCCACAGCAACAAAAACAAGGAAACCTCAGCCAGGGGAGCCATGACAACACCTCAACCTTTTAACAATATTGGAAAACAAAGAAGGATGATTTAACCATTTTGAGCAAATACAGTTTTTTTTTAAACAGTTTGTTATATAAAAAATATTTAGAGTATGGGTAATTTTTCATTCAACCATTAAGTGGAAAATGTCACTTTCAGTTTTATTACGTTTAATTATGTTAAAGGCGCTATGAAATTTTAAGTTGTTGTTGTTGAAAATGTCACTTTCAGTCGGGGTATTTTAAAAGATGCTGCACCTGTAAATTGCTGACTGTTTCTGAACTGTCACTTAGACAATTATTGTGGGGGGGGGAAACATCCAATTAACTTAGGTAAACCGACCATTTTAGAATATTTGAGATCCCTTTACAATCAACTCTTTTGGTCAAATTCAAACTTGTTTTTATTGCTGCCAAGAGTCAATAAATGAGTAAGCTTTGTTCCTTTTTGAAGATATGACAAGCTTTCCAATATAAAAATTGAACGCAGATCTCTTACTCATACGTTATTCATTATGATGTGTTAACAAATCAATTCGCATTACATTCTACTACACCAGTGCTGCGAATGGACACTTAGGAAAGTGTTACAATTGAACCATTTTGTGAAGAAATTAAATTATATTCCACTGGGTATGAGCGAGGACAACTTCAACAAGAATAATTAATGAGAGCTGGACCTAAATACACCACATGTGGACAGAAAATTCCAGAAAATGTAAGGGCTCTACCAAGCAGGGTTAATAGTAAAAGGAGAAAAAAAGGTCCAGAACTAAGAAGTGATTAAAAGGCAACCATTTGGTGGAAACAAATCAGAAAGGGGCTGAAATTCCTCAGGACACAGCTAGAGTTTGTGAGGTCAGTGGGAGGACACCTGATTAGCAATGGGCCGGAGTACTCCTCCGGGCCCTGCAAGTAATCCTTAGGCCACCCGAGCCCTGGCCTTCCCTATTCCTCCCACCACCAGTAGATCTTTGGCGACCCCCCTCCCACTTGCCCCTCCTGGAAGTAACCATGGGTCCCTGAAGGCACCCGCCTGATTTCCCCCTCCCACCCACCGGCTCTGACGTCATTCCCGCTGGCTTCGGGCAGGAGACCGTGTAGACACAGTTAAATGAGGCCCGGGAGTTCAAATGGCCCGGGCCTCATGCAGAGGAGCCCGTGGGGGACTCTCATCCATCCCGCCAACTCTGAACCCACTCCAGTTTAAAATCGGGGCTGCACTTAACTGATAACACTTTACTCTGTATTTAGCAAGTGGGAAGAGTCGGAAGAGGCAAGTGTCATTTTAATCACAATGATATGAAGCAAAAGTGATACAATTTCAATACAATTTATGCCATTATGCCATTTTTTCAAACAAAAAGAGATTTGCTAAATATTTTCATGAAGTCAGTGTCCTTTTACATGTTTAACTTCTTAGACAGACACTACAGCATTGACCTACACCTCAAAAATTCATATTACGTCCTGAAAGCTATTTGTGCTGGCCAGTATTTCATTATTAAAAGGCCAAGAATCACACAGATAAATCACTGTCTCTATCTGGTTGTCATTAGAATCCATATAAGCAAATGTCCACACATAAAATATATAGACAAATTTATCAGTGTGTTGCATGCTATTACAAGCTAATTATCTCAGAAAAACCTTATTTATGTTGGAGTAAGTTTTGGCTTTATAATCTTGAGTCATGCCAACTTGGAACTCAAAATTGGTGCTTGCTTTCAAGATAACAAACCTACAAGATAGCCGAAGACTAGTACAGACTCTTTGCACTCATCCTAAATGCAGTGAATATAGCTGTGGAAAATCTATGCAGACAAATTTTCTCAAAAGAAAATATGAATGTAAAATGAGATTATCCACTCAGCTGCCTTAGCCTCCCCCTGCCCCACTGCCTCCCCTATTCCCAATCACCCCTTTGCTCCAGTCTGCCCAGTTTTCTCATTGCCCTCCAGTCGCTAAGACCCACCAACTGCTTCATTAATTCCCTCCCGACTCAGCTCCTGATCACTCAGCTTTTTTTCCTTCTTGAAAAAGCCCACCCTGGACTCATTCTGTTCTCTTCAACTACTAAACTATCTTTAATCTCCCCTTCCTCTCTAAAATTCATGAACATGTTATTCCCGTGCTATCCCACGACCATTTCTCAATTAAATGAAAATTAGGCGGGTTCTATAAAAAGCGGACAATCTGCTCCAGCAGATAACCATTCTGCAGGGGAAGATGAAAGTCTACCTTATATGAAGAGTCTACCGAAAAGTGTTGGTGTGAGAATAATTCAGAACACTAACGCGCATGATCCTCAACTGATGGATCCAGTTATAATGTCAAATACAAACTGTGTAGAGGAAATGGTGCAGCCTCGCATCACAGCATGGAGCTTTCTCCCAAATATAGTAAATGCTGTTTGGAAACAGGTTCCCACTGGATTCAGCAGCACATCAATCAATGATGAATTTGCCTCAGAAATTGAAACTTTATTTCAAATGCCAAACCTTTCAGAACAAATGTCTAAAGAATTCTCCAGGAGCCAGCAAACCAACATGTTTATAGTGGTCAATCAGACACAAATAGATTATAAAGTAGGGGTGATAAGTACTCCAGAGATTATTTTAGATGCAGTAGTTGTCTAAATTACTAAAAAGAATGGCCAAGGCACAAAAGGACAGAGAACATGAAAGATATGGCAGTATACACAGTGGATTGCAAATTGTAATAAGATATGTCATCGTACTGAAAGATATCTTAGCGCAGAGCAGTTCAACTTCAAATAGTAACTCTTACTCAAATTATGCTGCTCAAGGCATTCACTGCAAGTTAAAATCCACCCCAATAACTCGTTTCAGTCATTACCTCCAATTGTGTCATCATCATTCACTGTTCAAACAAAAAATATTTTAAAATGAGCACAAATGGATAGAAACAAACAACAGAATGTTAATCATAGTTCTTTCTATTTGTTTTCTACACAGTATCCTGATGGTGAGTTTCCCTCTTCAATTGTTACACAATTACCATCTCACCAGACTATGGATAGCACAGACAGATTTCCATCTTAAACTGACACTGAAACATACACTGAGCAGCGTTTGTCTCCTGTTCTAATAAAACAGCAACCAGCAAATGGATTTTAACATGCTTGCGGAAACAATCATCTACCCACAGCCAAGGCTGAGGGGGATTGAGGTACACAGTGCTTACTCACCAGCTGAGAGGTAAAGTTGTACGTCGGCAATCAAGGAGGCCAGTGCACAAGTCCCTCTTCCTTTTGCACAAAATTGCATGTATTGTAAATAGTCATAGACAACCTGGAGGAGAAATCAAGCTCTGATTATACAGCTCTATCGACAACTGCCCCAATACTGCAACTGATCATCAAACTTACAAAAGCATCTCGTGTGGTTTCCATTTTCCGTATGACCAGCCATCATTGTGGCCTCTCGAAATGGAATTAAAACTTAGCGTTCATTTTTGCCAAGTTGACTTAAGGTGTGGATTTGCACCCACCTGTAACTGGATTGAGACTGTTCAAACTCATTTCAGTTAGAACGCTTACAGCTGTTAGAGGAAGAAGACTTTCATCAAATCAGTCGAGGTTTGAATCAAACACAGTGGCGACGCGCTGGGGGCGGGGTCCAGTAGCGCACGGGAAACCTGGAAGTAGCTGCCGCGCGTCTGTCAGTGACTTTTTAATCCAGCCGCTGCATTTGTATCTGATTTCTGGGTTTCCCGACCAATTAGCGCAAGCGGGCGTGATACTGACACGCATGGGTCTATTTCAGCTGAGGTATTTAAAGGAACATTGCAAAGGTGACAGTTGAAGGATTGTGGAGGTGGGATAAACGTAGCAAGCTGTATAGAATGGGGTCTCAACATTCAAAGGCTGTGCCTCGCTTTAGTGATGCCTCCCTGGACCTCATGCTGCGAGGTGTAAGGGCCACAGGGAGGATTTATTCCCTGCTGATTGGAGGAAAATGCCAGCCTCACTGACGAAGAAGGCATAGCTGGAGACAGCAGAGGAGTGTGATGCCATGCTCCTGGATACAGTGCAAGAAGCAATGGAATGACCTCATGAGGGCAGGATAGGTAACTACAATGGCACATTAAACTACATAGAGTCATAGGGGGAAAAATTCAGTTGGTTGCGCCTCCCGTTAGCGCCTTAAGAGGGCGCTAATGGGGCGCAAAGCTGCTAGCGCCCGGGCGCAGCGATGTTTGCGCCGCTCGGGAACTTAACTAGACATTGTGCGGCGGCGCTAAACTTTACCGCCGCGACCACCTGCACGCGCAGATTGTGACGTCATTCCATGGTGCAACGCCCTTGTGGCGCCCCGGAGTGAAAATTGAGTGGCGCCCCCTGCCTTACCGCCTGGCGCATCCAACGACCGGAAGACTGGAACGCTATCAATCGCTGTGGGGCTGGGGGGGGCGCTATTTAAAGGGGGCCTCTTCCTGTCTTTTTCTGTGGTTGACATTTTTGCACCACTCGTTCTGAGAGAGAGAGAGAGATTCGGAGAGAGAGAAAGAGAGACTTCTGCATTGAGTCAACGCTTTGTGAGGTAGTTTTGCCTACTGATCCTAACTTCGCTGGTACTTTGGTTGCTGTCCTTCATAACTTTGCTTGCAAAGAGACTATGGGGGCTGCACTGAATGGGGGCGTCGTCCTGCTCCAGCTGAATCGGAGGACACAGAGACGCAGAGAGAGAGTGGCAATGATGGCCAGACGGAGAAGGGCCAACAGGCGTATGTACAGGAGAGCTTACCCTCCCAGGGTATATCGTGAACAGCTCTCCTACATTCATATGTCTGAGGAGCTGTGTTTGCGAAGGCTGCGATTCAGCAAGGAGGTGGTCACTGAGCTCTGCCACCTGCTGCAGCCAGATCTGCAGCCTCAACTGAGGTCCAGGACGTCTCTGTCGGTGGCAGTGAAGGTCACAGTGGCTCTCAACTTCTATGCTACTGGCTCATTTCAAGCTGCTGCTGGGGACCTCGCCAATATCTCCCAGTTCGCGGTGCATTGCTGCATCCGGCAGGTCACAAATGCCCTCTTTAAAAGGAGACGAGAGTTCATCTCTTTCTCCATGACCCTAGACAAGCAGCGTGACCGCGCTCTGGGCTTTGCGAGGATAGCGGGCTTCCCCATGGTGCAGGGCGCCATTGACTGCACGCATGTGGCTTTGCGTGCTCCACATGAGAATGCCGAGGAATTCCGGAACAGAAAGGGGTTCCATTCCTTGAATGTTCAGTTGGTCTGTGACCACAGACAGCTGATACTCGCTGTCAATGCCCACTATCCTGGCTGCTGCCACGATGCTTTTATCCTGCGCCAGACTACTGTGGCAGAACTTTTCGAGGCACCGCATCAGCCAGTTGGTTGGCTTCTCGGGGACAAGGGGTATCCATTGAGCACCTGGCTGATGACACCGCTCCGTACGCCCAACACCCCTGCTGAGCTGCGGTACAACGAGAGCCATCAAGCTACCAGGAACATCATTGAGCGCACAATCGGCGTGCTGAAGCAACGGTTCCGCTGTCTCGACCATTCTGGAGGAGCCCTGCAGTACTCGCCTGAGCGAGTATCCAACTTCGTAGTTGTGTGCTGCATGTTGCATAACATGGCAATCGTCAGGACCCAGCCAATGCCACCAGGCCTTGGAGCACCACCAGAGGAGGAGGAGGAAGAGGAGGAAGAGGACGTGGAGGATGATCATCAGCAGCACCAAGTCGGGAGGGCGGCCCACAATGGTGAAACTGCAAGGGCCGTCCGTCAACGGCTGATAGCAAGCCGCTTCTAGGGCCCCTGCTGTGGAAATGGCTTCTGCCATTGCTAACAACATCAATGAACCCAGCACGCAACCCCTAAGCCGGCCAAGGCACCAATGATTCCAAACACCAAACATGTATATTTTGAATACAAAAACTTATTTATTTTACAAACTCTGTGTGTGTCATTTCCTCATGACAAACTCATAGAAATAAACACAAAAAAACAGTCATTAACATAACTGGTTCTCACAACCTGGAGATAATGTCCAAAACACTAGACAAAAGTTGGACCACGAACCTCGGCCTTTAATAAAAAAATGACCAGCATTTTGTCACACCTCCTACTTTTTGCCCTTCGAGGGTGATCTCCTTCCCTTGCGCACTTCCCCCCTTCTAACCCTACTGCTCCTCCATAATGGGACCTCAGTGGCTGCAGCAAGGCTGGTGGAAGTCTGCTGATTGTCAGACCCTGACACTGCAGATACCCCTGAAGGACGGCCTCGACCAGTTCTGGGCCTGGAGGGCCCGGCTGCAGACTGCACCAACTCTGCATGGGCGGCAGCAGTCTGTCCTACAGGCGGTGGCAAGTGCAGTGGAGAAGTGACAGTGTTGGCAGCAGGAATGCTGTCATCGTGAGAGAGGACAGCAACTCCCTGCTCGACCGACACACTGGCACTCCCACGGGGCAGCACTTCAGCATCCGGAGCAATCTGCTGGAGCACAGATTGCTGGCCTGCTGCGGCGCGGTGAGAGCCCCGGGGACATGTGAACGAACCATCGAGGTTGGCAGCAGTCAGTGCTCGCGTGGCCTCAATCTGAGTCTGCATGAGAGCAGTCAGAGATGGGATCACGGCAGTCAGTGACTGAATTGCAGCACTAAGCATTAGTGTGGCATCCGCCTGTGCTACAGCGAAGTGCTCCACACTCCTTGCCAGTGACTCAATGCATTCGGGCACCCTTCCCACTGCAGCCATGAGCTCAGTGTGCATGCCCACCGCCTGGGTGTTCATTTCTGCGATCAGCCGCTCCTCCTCTGCGTCCATTGCAGTAGGAGTCGCTGGCATACTCTCCCTCTGGGGAGAAGGCCCCCGTTCTTCCCTACCCCCATGGCGTTGCTGCAGCCCGCTGGGTCCTGGAGCTTCATCCTCATCAGTCCCTTCCCCCCTGCTCCCCTCCAGGGAAGGCGTGTTCCCAGTGTGGGCATGGGCTTCCTCGGGAGAGGGTGGCACTGATGCTCCGGCTTCCTCTTCCTCCTCGGCTGCAGCTTCACTCCCACTGGCAGCTTCAGGGCCCGTCTCCTCAGCTGGTGAATCACCATCTGAAAGCAGGGAGGTACAAGAGTGGCTTTAGCGTGAGGACAGGGTGGCAGTAAGGGAGGAATAAGTGCAGCGAGTTAGCAAGTTGGATTGAAAGTGTCAAAGGCTGGTGTTGTGAGGGACAAGTGGAAGGACAGAGGACAAAAAGGTGATGACCTTACCATTGCTGTCCAGAACGGGGTCGGCGTCTCCAGTGGCGACGGGACCGATCACCCGGCTTGCCACAATCCTGTGGACGCGCTCCTCAAGATCGCTGAGGGGTTGCAGCTGAGGCCGCCCTCCACCTGTCCGTTGCTGCTGTCTCCTATTATGCGCCAGCTTGGCCTGCAAGAAAAAGGACAGCATCTGAGTAAATATACAGCCATGGTCTTGCCTGATGTGCCTCCCATAGGTGAATAGCCCTTACTGTATGCAGCCATGGTCTTGCCTGATGTGCCTCCCATAGGTGAATAGCCCTTACTGTATGCAAAGTGTGGAATGTGTGTGTGTGTTTCATGAAAGGGCCATAGGTGTTGGATGAGTGTTGTGCATTGGGGTTTTAAGACCCTCTGGCCATAGAGTGAGGTTGAGATGGAGGGATGGAGAGGTATTGAGAAAAAGCCACTCACCCTGACGACCCGAGTGAGGTCGTTGAACTTTTTGCGGCATTGAACATGGGTCCTGGGCACCATGCTCCTGGAGGAGACGCTCTGAGCCACCTCCCTCCACACCCTTCTGTACTCGCGTGGCAAAGGCCTCCTGCCACTCTCAGGGAAGAGTATACATCTTCTGCGCTCCACCGCGCCAACCAGAGCATCCAAGGCCCGCTCGGTGAAGCGCTGAGCTCGTTCTCTCACCCTCTCCATTCTTGGCAGCAAAATGGATTCACAGGTCTCTCCAGGCCGAGATTCAAGGCTGCAATGAGCAGGGTGTGGCTGGGGAGCAAGTTGGCCCCCCCGCTTTAAGAACTGGCCGGCGCCAGTGTTTCTGTGTTCCCTCGCTAACTGGCAGCACCTGCGCTGCGCTCGCGCGCTGAGTTAGCGCCTCACTGCTCGGCCTTTGCGCCTTAAGACAGGTGTGCAGCGCCTGATTTAGCGCTCCACTCACCTCCCGGGGCGGTAAAAGTGAAGTTTCCAGTGAGTGGCGATAATTAGCGCCAGGCGCTAATTTTTGCGTCCAGATGATATTTGCGCCCCAAACGGGGCGCGACCTAATTTTTCCCCCATAGAGTCATAACGGCACAGAAGGAGGCCATTCGGCCCATCGAGTCCGTGCCGGCTCTCTGTAGAGCAATGCAGTCAGTCCCATTCCCCCGCTCTATCCCCGTAGCCCTGCAAGTTTATTTCCCTCAAGTGCTTATCCAGTCTCCCCTTGAAAACAATGAGCGTCTCCGCTTCCACCACTTCCGTCGGCAGCAAATTCCACGTCATCACCACTCGCTGCGTAAAAAAGTGTTTCCTCACAGCCCCCCTGTATCTCTTGCCCAAAACCTTAAGGTAAGAAATTCTGTATCGCCTCGTTTGGGGAGCAATTATCGGCCGGGCGCAAAGTTTAGCGCCTGGCACTAATTATCGCTTCTGACTGCAAACTTGGTTTCTATTGCCCCTGGAGGTGATTGGAGCACTAAATCATGTGCTACACACCTCTCTTAAGGCGCTAACGCCGAGGAGCGAGGCGCTACCTCAGAGCACTGGCGAAGCTCAGGTGATGTCAGTCAGCAATGGAACACAGACACACTGGCGCCGGCCAGTTCTTAAAGGGGAGGGTCGATCTTGCTCTCCATCCACACCCTGATCATTGCAACCTTGAATCTTGGCCTGGAGAGACC
Organism: Squalus acanthias; assembly: GCA_030390025.1. Taxonomy (NCBI): domain Eukaryota; kingdom Metazoa; phylum Chordata; class Chondrichthyes; order Squaliformes; family Squalidae; genus Squalus; species Squalus acanthias. The sequence continues at coordinate 178,366,296 of CM059427.1, read as the reverse complement.
TGTACATCAAATCTGCTGGAAAGAACAATGGAGAGCCCCAGGTAAAGAGCTCAGAGTCTCCAGAAGTCTCTTTCTCTCTTTCAGAATGCGTCGTGCAAAAATGTCGCCAACAAAAAAGGCAGGAAGTGGTCACCTTTAAATAGCGCTCCCCCAGTCCCTTCCCGACTGCAAAACGCTCACCTCAACCAATGGGCTGGATTTTCTCAATGGAGACGAGTTGGAGGCGGGACTGCTGGTTGTCGTGTCAATGTCCCGCCTCCATCATCGTCTGACCAACCAGAGGTATTTTCCCCTGATTGACCTTGTTAAGCCTGCTTTGCGGGCTCAGCAGGCCAATTAGGGAGGAAGTCACTGACAGAGCACGTCAACGTCTGGCGTGCTATCTGTCAAGACTTCTTGAAAGAAGAAATGTCAACGTTTGACAGCTCTGTGAAGCTGTTAAACACTGACATTCTCAATAGTTTGATGAGTCCATGTGTTCAGGGCTCATCAAACCTTTCAACTTTGTCGATTTCAGATGGCTGTTGGTTCAGAGGATCCAACAGCCAGTCTGTGAAATCAACAAGGAAGATGTCGGGTCTCCTGATCCAGGGTGGATGAAGGCTGTAGGGAGAAACCAAGGTAAGTGAACATTTTTTAACACTTATCACTCACCTTACATACTTACCACTCTACACTTGTACCCATCACTCACCTCTACATCTTACTTCCAAGTGCCTCCGACCCCTGCAGACCTCCTTCACGTCTCCTCCAACCCGGCGGGGTTCTCCGATGTCAGGAAGCCTTCACCTGTGAAGATAAAATGGCACTAATCCTTTTTTCTGCCTGTTAACTACCTGTTAACAGGCAGTTAAAAGGAATTAATGCCTTTCCCGCCTCCAGGAGATGGGACCCGAAGCAGCACATCTTCCCGCCTCCTGGCAAAAGGGCACGGAGGCGGGATGAGGGTGGGTTTGCCATCTGCCCCCACTTTCTGTTACTTTACTGGCAGTCCCGCCTCCATACCCGCCTCCTCGGGGCTGACAAAATCCAGCCCAATGCCTCTATTTATGAAGCCCAAGATCCCATATGCGTGGAATCCTGATGTGCGTGTCACCCCAACCCCCTCACTCTGCCTTCCCAAGCCTACTCCTGCACATCACTCCTCAGACCAACATACCTTGCAGGTGCACCCATCCCTCACTGTCCATGCACTTCTTCACATCCTCATCTGACCGTCCACCACTGACACTCACCCTCATCTTATTGCAATATAATGCCTCTCCCTCATAGTCACCCTCCACAGATATTGCCCATCCATCTGGTCCACTAATTTCATGACTCTCACTCAAAGGTCTCTTGTTTCCCTCCTTGCAGGTCAAGAGAGCACAGAACACCCGGGAGAGGCAGAGAACCAGAGGTGGCCCTCCAGTCATAGCCACGCTGACTGCAGCAGAGGAGAAGGCACACAAGATAACTGGAGTATCCGCATTGATGGCAGTGGGAGATGGAGAGATGGGGACCTGCCAGCTACCTGGTGACAGAATTAAATATCACTCAGCCACATGGTATACAACAGTCACTCATGTTGACTTGATATCAATAGCCAGTGAAATATGATCACGTGCATAATGTTAACTTAAAACACTTTTACCATGCCAGTTCTAATTCAGAGCTTTAATCTCCCACAGGCCCATCAAGTGTCCCACAGGAGGTGGAGCCGGAGGAGGAAGACAACTCCTCAGAGGAGGTCGCTAACTCTGAGGGTGCACCGTCACAGGACTCATGCACACCATACACCAGTGCATATACACACACATCGGTGGGAGCAGCAAGACAGATAGTTGTGTTGTCACCTGGTGTCTCTCACATCACATGTGAGCACGAGCAGATGGTTGAGACAGGGACAGCAGGGGAGAGTCCTCGCAGGACGCTTCAAGCCCTGCTCAGCTGAACGCAGATGGTGAATCGCAGAGGCCATCGACAAAGAGGATGATTCTGGAGGAGCAGCAAAAAATGCGTGAGGCTCTGGCAGGATTTCCAGGCGTGATGTGCACACTTGCAGAGAGAATGGAGGAGTCCATCTCAAGCATGAGTGGCATGATGTTGCAGGCCTCAGCTATGATGTGTTCATCCAGGGAAGGAGTGGCCACCTACATGGAGCATCAAATGCAGCAGTCATGCGAGTGCATGCTTGTCCTCACCAATGGCTTGCACACTCTGAATGCCACCTTAAGTAGGATAAATCAAAACCTAGCCTTGGCCGTTCAGCGCCCCACTGATGTGCAGCAAAGTGCTCTCCGGCTCATTGCTAGCAGCGAAGGGCTGGTGGACCAGGAGAGGGATGATGCTGAAAGGGGACATAGAAGTTGAGACACTGCTCAAAGCGCTTCCACTTCTCAACCATTGCACACCCCTCAGTCAGTTCCCCACATGCTGCTTCATTACCCGATGGCCGAGTCTGCCCCTGCACAGGTGCAGGTGGAGCAGTTTTTGGCTTACAGGCTCCAAAACCCAGAAGACATTGGCCAAGTGCACCTCAGAAGTCAGAGCGGGGTGTGAGCGACCTGTCGCTTTTTTTTAATTCGTTTATTGAATCTGGGCGTCATTGGCAAGGCCAGCATTTATTGCCCATCCCTAGTTGCCCTTGAGAAGGTGGTGGTGAGCCGCCTTCTTGAACCGCTGCAGTCCGTGTGGTGATGATACTCCCACAGTGCTGTTAGGTAGGGAGTTCCAGGATTTTGACCCAGTGACGATGAAGGATCGGCGATATACTTCTAACTCAGGAGGTGTGTGACATGGAGGGGATCTTGGAGGTGGTGGTGTTCCCATGCGCCTGCTGCCCTTGTCCTTCTTGGTGGAAGAGGTCGCGGGTTTGGGAGGTGCTGCCGAAGAAGCCTTGGCGAGTTGCTGCAGTGCATCTTGTAGATGGTACACACTGCAGCCACGGTACGCCGGTGGTGGAGGGAGTGAATGTTTAAGGTGGTGGATGGGATGCCAATCAAGCGTGTTGCTTTGTCCTGGATGGTGTAGAGCTTCTTGAGTGTTGTTGGAGCTGCAATCATCCAGGCAGGAGGAGAGTATTCCATCACACCCCTGACTTGTGCCTTGTAGATGGTGGAAAGGCTTTGGGGAGTCAGGAGGTGAGACACTTGCCGCAGAATACCTAGCCTCTGACCTGCTCTTGTTGCCACAGTAGTTATGTGGCTGGTCCAGTTAAGTTTCTGGTTAATGGTGACCCCCAGGATGTTGATAGTGGGGGATTCGACGATGGTAATGCCGTTGAATGTCAAGGGGAGGTGGTTAGACTCTCGCTTGTTGGAGATAGTCATTGCCTGGCACTTCTTTGGTTCGAATGTTACCTGCCACTTATCAGCCCAAGCCTGAACATCGTCCAGGTCTTGTTGCATGTGGGCATGGACTGCTTCATTATCTGTGGAGTTGTGAATGGCGCTGATCATTGTGCAGTCATCAGCGAACATCCCCATTTCTGACCTTATGTTGGAGGGAAGGTCATTGATGAAGCAGCTGAAGATAGTTGGGCCTAGGACACTGCCCTGAGGAACTCCTGCAGCGATGTCCTGGGGCTGTGATGATAGACCTTCAACCACCACAACCATCTTCCTTTGTGCTAGGTATGACTCCAGCCAGTGGAGCGTTTTCCCCCCGATTCCCATTGACCTCAGTTTTACTAGGGCCCCTTGATGCCAGACTCGGTCAAATGCTGCCTTGATGTCAAGGGCAGTCACTCTCACCTCACCTCTGGAATTCAGCTCCTTTGTCCATGTTTGGACCAAGGCTGTAATGAGGTTGGGAGCCGAGTGGTCTTGGCGGAACCCAAACTGGGCATCACAGAATCACAGAATCACAGAATCTCCACAGTGCAGATAGAGGCCATTTCGGCCCATCGAGCCTGCACCGACACATATCCCACCCTATCCCCGTAACCCCACGTATTTAATCCCCCCTAACACTAAGGGTCAATTTATCATAGCCAAATCAACCTAACCCGCACATCTTTGGACTGTGGGAGGAAACCGGAGCACCCGGAGGAAACCCACGCAGACACGGGGAGAATGTGCAAACTCCACACAGTCACCCGTGGCCGGATTTGAACCCTTGTCCCTGGCGCTGTGAGGCAACAGTGCTAACCACTGTGCCACCGTGTTGCATCAGTGAGCAGGTTATTGGTGAGTAAGTGCCGCTTGATAGCACTGTCGATGACACCTTCCATCACTTTGCTGATGATCGAGTGTAGACTGATGGGGCGGTAACTGGCCGGGTTGGATTTGTCCTGCTTTTTGTGGACAGGACATACCTGGGCAGTTTTCCACATTGTCGGATAGATGCCAGTGTTGTAGCTGTACTGGAACAGCTTGGCTAGAGGCGCGGCTAGTTCGGGAGCACAAGTCTTCAGCATGACAGCCGGGATGTTTCGGGCCCATAGCCTTTGCTGTATCCAGTGCGCTCAGCCATTTCTTGATATCACGTGGAGTGAATCGAATTGGCTGAAGACTGGCTTCTGTGATGGTGGGGACCTCGGGAGTAGGCCGATATGAATCATCCACTCGGCACTTCTGGCTGAAGTTGGTTGCAAACACTTCAGCCTTGTTCTTTGCATTCACGTGCTGGGCTCCACCATCATTGAGGATGGGGATATTCTTGGAGCCTCCTCCTCCTGTTAGTTGTTTAATGGTCCACCACCATTCACGACTGGATGTGGCAGGATTGCAGAGCTTTGATCTGATCCGTTGATTGTGGGATCGCTTAGCCCTGTCTATAGCATGCTGCTTCCGCTTTTTAGCATGCACATAGTCCTGTGTTGCAGCTTCCCCAGGTTGGCACCTCATTTTTAGGTACGCCTGGTGCTGCTCCTGGCATGCTCTTCTACACTCGTTGTTGAACCAGGGTTGGTCCCCTGGCTGAATGGTAATGGTAGAGTGCGGGATATGCTGGGCCATGAGGTTACAGATTGTGGTAGAATGCAATTCTGCTGCTGCTGAACTCACAGGGGTTGCACGACATAGGAGTTGTAGGAAAAGGAAGATGAAAGAATAGTAGTTGCACAAGCTATGCACGTGGGTGTGTTAGATGTGTGATGTTAGATGTGTTACAATAATAAGTTAATGTATAAGTTTTGAGCCACATATAAAATGATTTCTTTGCACCACTTTCCAGTCTTGCCCATTTTTGCCTGCAGCCTGGCAACTGGCCTTTTCAGTTCTAATGAATGGTAAAACAAGACTTTATTCTGAGCAATGGGTGTCTGTGATAGGGATGCTTTGTCGATTGCAGGACTGCTTTGTGCTGCGGGATGGGGAGGGGTGGGGGGCGGGGCAAGTGGGTTCCGCATGTGGCTGCCAGATGAGTGCAGTGGTGCAACCTAACTAAATCTTGCCATGATGAGTCCATCCCGGGCAGCAATATGCGTCGCTGCTGTTGCCATGGTCACAGGACATTCCTCCTCCTCCTCCTCCTCCTCCTCCTCCTCATCTTCCTCCTCTGAAGAGGCAATGTGCTCTGTGCCTTGCTCCTCCTGCAGTTCCAATCCTCACTGCTGCATTATGTTGTGCAGAGTGCAGCACAACCATGATCATTCTGGAGACACTGGCTGGTGCGTATTGAAGGGTGCTTCCAGATCTGTCGAGGCACCTGTAGCGCATCTTCAGCATTCCGATTACTTGCTCAATGACGCACCTCGTCGTCATATGGCTTTGATTGTAGCGCTCTTGGGACTCATTGCTTGGGCTCCTCACGGGTGTCATCAGTGGATAACCCTTATCTCCAAGCAACCAGCCGGTACGTCTGTTTGGAGGTGCAAAGAGATCAGGGAGTGTGGACTGGCGCAGGGTGAATGCATCATGGCAGCTCCCTGGGAAACTTGCACACACCTGCATAATGATCTTTTTGTGGTTGCAGACGAGCTGCACGTTGAGGGAGTGGAAGCCCATTTGGTTCACGAACACTCCTGGTGATCTGGGGGTGCCTTGATTGCCACAGGTGTGCATTCGATGACACCCTGCACCTGTGGGAAACCAGCCAGAGCTGAAAACCTGAGCGCACGCTCATTCTGACTGGCTTCATTGGTGGCAAAGTGTACACAATTGCCTGCCCTGGCAAACATGGCATTGGTCACCTGTATAATGCATTTGTGGGCATCCGACTGTGAAATCCTGTAAATATCTCCTGCAGATCCCAGAAAGGAGACTGAGGCGAAGATGTTGAGGGCGGTGGTCACTTTGACAGCCACTGGTAAAGCGTGGCCACCAGGTTCAGTTGGCAGCAGGTCTTGTTCCAGCAGGGTGCAAATGTCTGCCACCACCTAATACGATACCCTGAGCCTCCTGAGGCACTGGTGTTCGGACATGTCAAGGAAGCTGATTCTCTGCCTGTATACCCTGTGTTGCGGGTATCGCCTCCTGTGAGCTCCACCTCTGTGCTCATCCCCTCTCTCCTGTGGAGTGCCAGGTCTGTGAGGAGAAGGTTGCTGCTGCTCCTGCTGGGGATGTTGCTGTTGCTGGTCCTCCTGCTGCTGGTACTGTTGACGCAGCTGCTCATCTTGGTCCTCATCTGAGGTCCAAGGTGAAACAGCATAAGCGGCACCCATGCTGATCTGATATATGACAGATGTGAAGTGGAGATTAGACGCAAAAACCTCCAAAGTAGTGAGAGTGACCTCCAAAGTAGTGAGAGTCACCTCCAAAGTTTTAGAAATCACCTGCAAAGTACTGAAAGCAAAATCTTAGAACAAGTGCTGTGAGCAAAAGCCTTTCATTTAGGCAGGGAAGCAAGTGTGAAATCTCAGTACTTATGCAATTATTTTGCCTGTCATTTATTCAGCCCCCTCAATTGCCACTGTGCTCTCGCCTTGTTTTCACTGGCGAGGTCCAGGAAGCCCGGGAAACCCGTGGTACCACAGTGAAAGTTGAAAATCCCTGTTAAAAAACCTGTTAACTACCTCTTAATTGGTTTCAATTGGTAACCCACCTCTCCCGAGGGGGTTTCTCGCACGCCGCCGAACACGCTCCAGTGAAATGCGGAAGTCGACGGTTTGGAGCCGGCTTCCCGACGCGCTGTCAATTTCAGCGCATTTTACCACCCACCTGCTCCCAAACCCGCTCACGCTTTGATGTTAAAATTCGCCCCAGTGTGATGAAGCAATTACTATACTTTTAAAGTATTCAAACAACACAGCCATGTAGTAATAAAACTTTAGTTGTGATCTGGTTGCCAAGTATAGTTGCAAGAGAAGGACAATTAGATATCCGGCATGAAGCCAAAATTAAGTGCCAAAATGTGTGTAAACACTGGGATAAAGTTTCACTTTGGGCACATCCGGCAATTCCGCTACAAATTGCGCCCCAAATTGCGGCTGTTTTGAAAAGTAATTTTTCCCGAGTTTCCACTCAAATTGATTTACATATCGCTGAATGCAAAACCTGTCATGAACCAGTGCAATCGGGCAGCGTTTGAAAATGTAATTTAAAAAATATATTTTGCTTTACAAAATATTCCTTGATACACTAAAGAGTGGTAACTTGGTAAAGTTTGATGAATACAGCTGAAAATGGGTTTATCACAAAAAATAAGCATTTTAATCATAGTCAATCCACCACCTGTGAGTAACCCGATTTTAAATGACTGAAAATGACTGTTAAAAAATATACAGAACTATTTTCTAGTTAGATTGAATTACAGCAGTGAGTTCCTTAATAAATTAAAAAAAAATTAATTCAAAACCGTTTAAAAGATTTACAAGAATGGTTCCAAGAATGGGACTTCAGATTTGATGGAGGTGTTCAAAATCATGAGGGGTCTAGACAGAGTAGATAGAGAGATACTGTTCCCATTGGCAGAAAGGGTCGAGAACCAGAGCACACAGGTTTAAGGTGATTGGCAGAAAAACCAAAGGCGACATGAGGAAAATCTTTTTTGCGCAGTGAGTGGTTATGATCTGGAACGCACTGCCTGAAAGGGTGGTACAGGCAGATTCAATCGTGGCTTTCAAAAGGGAATTAGATAAGTACCTGAAAGAAAAACATTTGCAGGGCTACGGAGAAAGGGCAGAGGATTGGGACTACCTGAAGTGCTCTTGCAGAGAGCCGGCACGTGCTCGACGGGCCAAATGGCCTCCTACTGGGCTGTAATGATTCTATGATTCTACGTACCTATTAGTGTCCTTGCATCCAAAAATTCCAGCTTAATTTTTGGAGCCTCCCTGAAAGCCTGCAAACGAGCGCAATTAGCGGAAACCCCCCAATGGTGATTAATTCACCCTGGGGCATGGCCGGTTTTATAGGCGGGGCTATAGCGCAAAAAAATCACGTAAACTCAAGTTGTGCTGAACGCAATTTGTGCTTAAAATTTCTTGGGGGAATAATTCAGCCCCTTGGCACCTCCCATTAGTGCCAGCAGATGCCGCTAATGGGGCACTAGACCAGTATCGCTGAGGCGAGGTGAATCCAGCACTGCACGCCAAATCCCGCCCGCCGTAGCGCCACCGGTAAGAGATATTGCTGGGAATGGCAACGCCAGGTGGATTGTGATGTCAGTGAGTGTACAACACTCACTGACCTCCCGATCTGCTAAATTGATTCTTTCCACTTACCTTAGCATCTGGAGTAAACACTGACAATGAGAACTGGTGGGAAGCACCAGGAAGCTGGCTCCAGGGATGTTATTTAAAGGGATCCTCAGTAATCACTCGCAGCTGTCAGGTTGATGCAGTTTCAGTGGTTTCTTGTTAGTTTCACATACTGCAACAGATTCATTCAGTAATTTCAAGGTTCTTTTATATCAGGAGTCTTGTGACAACTAGAAAGTAGCTACATTTATTGTTCAAAGAATCAAACTGCTACACTTGGTAACATTAATGGGGGCTGTACGAGCAGTTGACCTCGCCCCTCCAGGATCTACGGCAGAGGGAGCGGATGCAGCGAGAAAGACTGGAACATGTGCCTAGAGGGAGGAGGAGGGCCATTGGGCTCTCAACAGGAGGCCTTATCCTCCGATGGTATTCAGAGAGTACTTCTCCTACCTCCATTTAAATGAGGAACAGTGTTTTAGAAGGCTCCACTTCACCAAGGAGGTGGTCACAGAACTCTGCCATCTCTTGATCTCCAGCCTCAGACCAGGGCGACCACGGCTCTCCCAGTGGCAGTCAAGGTCACCGTCACCTCAATTTCTTCGCCAGTGGATCCTTCCAGTCTGCAACAGGAGACATAGCTAACATCTCGCAGTTCGCCGTCCATCGCTGCATCCGGGAGGTCACAGAGGCTCTCAACAGTAGGAGAAGGGACTACATTTCCTTCCCCATCACCAGAGAGAAGCAGGGCGAGCGTGCATGTGGCTTTGCCAGGAGAACAGGATTCCCCATGGTGCAGGGCACCATTGACTGCACCCACGTGGCTTTGCGGGCACTGCATAACAATCCTAACATCTTCAGTAACCGCAAAGGCTACCACTCACTTAATGTGCAGTTGGTGTGCGACCACACACAACAAATCCTCACCATCAATGCCTGCTATCCTGGCAGCAGCCACGATGCCTTCATTGTGCGCCAGTCTGGTGTGTCAGCACTCTTCCAGCCACCACATCAAGCTCGCAGCTGGCTGCTTGGAGACAAAAGCTATCCGCTCTCCACCTGGCTCATGACTCCTTCCGCAACCCCAACACTCCTGCCCAGCACTCATATAATGAGAGCCATGCTGCCACCAGGAACATCATTGAGTAGACCATCAGCCAGCTGAAGCAATGGTTCCGCTGCCTTGACCTCTCAGGAGGGGTCTGCTGCGACACCGTGAAAGCCCCGGTCAACGGTGGTAGACCCAGCCACGATGGCAGCAGTCAGAGCTTGTGTGCCATCAAGCTGAGACTGCATGAGAGCAGTCTGAGATTGAATGGCACCAAGCATAGACTGCATTACAGCACTAAGACGTTGCGTCGCTTCTGCCTGTGCTACAATGGAAGCTGTCAGATCGTCCATCACACGCGGCATCAGGTCTGGGTAACCACGGTCTCTCTGGGAGTCTACAATCCTTTGCAGACTGGAAATGATGGGCTCCATGGTGTGCACAGAGCTCTGCATAATGTTGGAGGCGGACTCCTCCACGCTCCTCAACATTGCCGAGAGGTTCTCAGGCACCCTTGCCATTGCACCTATCATCTCCGTGTGTATGCCAATCGCCCTTTTTCTAAATGCCTCCCCATCGAGGTCCTCATCTGAGTCCTGTGCAGCAGAACTCGCGTGTGAACTCGCCCTCTAGGGGAGCTGGCTCCCGAGCTACCCTTTCCCCCTGGCCTTGCTGCAGCCCACTCGTCCCCAGTGCCTCACCCTGTGCAGATCCCGCTACGATACTAGCCTCTAAAAATGCATAGTGCCAGTATCTGAGCTGGTGACTGCGTGTGAGACATGCAGTGACGCGGTGTGTTCTTCCTCCTCCTCTTCTTCTGCCTCGCTCTCTACCGTGCCCTCAGGGACAGGCTGCTCAGGTGCTTGATGATTATCTGAAAGCATAAAGGCACAAGAGCTGGGTTAAGGTGAGGGGAGGGGGCAGGAAGGGAGAAATGCATGCAGACAGCATGATTAGCTGGAAAGTGCAAAGGCTTGTGGGGTGAGGGGGAAGTAGGATGTGAGAAGAAGGAGTAGGGATGAACATACCGTTGTGGTCTCCAAGGGGGTCAGTGTCGCCAGTGGCCACGGCGCCCACCACTTGGCACCCAATAATCTGCAGCACTCGATTCTCCAGCGCAGACAGTGGTTGGGTGTTGGCTTGTCCCCCGCCTGTGCGCTCCTGTTCCCTCCTGTTGTGAACGACCTTGGCCTGCAAGAGAAAGGAATGTGTGTGAGTGAGTGTGGAGCAATGTATTTGGGTGATGTGCCTGCCATAGTTGAACAGCTGTCATTGTGTGCAAGGTGTGAGATGTGGGTGTGAGTGTTCGTAGGTAGAGATTGTTGGTGGGTGAGTGCTGGAAGTGTGATGCTTTGGGCAGTGTTTCAAGGCTGTGGCTCAGATGGTGGTATGCAGCATTTGTTGAAGCATTGACTCACCCTGACCACCTGAGTGAGGTCGTTAAATTTCTTCCTGCACTGTATGTGGGTCCTGGCAACCACAGTGCTGCCCGAGACATGCTGCGCTACCTCCCTTCACATGGTGCGGAAGACTTGTGTCGAGGGCCTCCTGCCACTGGCCGGGTAGAGCACCGCCCTCCATCTCTCCACAGCAAAAACCAATGCCTCCAATGCTTCATCGCAGAATCTGCGGGCTCTCTCCCTGGGGCATGGATCTGCCATGAGCACAGCTGGTTCAGTCCTCCGGCTCCTTCTCCTTGTCCTGCTTCTGCTTGCTGAGGCAGCTGCATAGCCAGCAATGCTAAGAATGAGATGCTGCAACATCAATGAACCTCCCCTTTAAGTAGTGAAAAAAGCCTGTGGCAATCATGACTTGTCATTAGACTGCACCTGATATTGGGCTACCCTTTGAGTGTAACGCCAATGAGCTTGGGTTTTAAGACTTGAATTAGGACTCCAATCATTTTTTGGGGCAGTGAGCACAAATATTGTGTGGAGTCTAAAGCATTAGCACCTAGTGCCAATTCTCCAACTTTTCTACTGACATCGCCCATTCCTTAGCTATAACGAATTTCAAGCCCCATGATCTTTTGTGCCGGTTACACCGATATCGGGGAATTGCGTCGAAAAAACCAGCGCCATCGAACGGAAACTCCAGGCCCTTATGTTTTTGTTTCATTTGAAGATTGAAGGAAAAATATGTTGTACCTAGACTCCTAAAGCAATTTTTATGATTCTACCATTATTTTAATTTTTTCTGTTTCTCTGCATGCTCCGTGTTTCTGATGCAGGATGTGGTTCATATGATAGCTCTCATTCCTCATGGTGTTGAGAAATGTCATTGCACTGCAGTTTACTCGGATGTAGCATAGTCCTTACACGATTTATGGAATGGTCATGATTTTTAAAATTGTGGTCGAATTGCACATCTGCCTGTGATTGCATCCAGCGCTCTGTGGTCCACAAAAACTGAACAACAGATAGAGGTTTTTGTTAATTTTTAGTAACTTTGCTGAATGTGCAAAACAGAAAATGCTGGGAACATTCAACATGTCAGGCAGCATCTCTGGGGAGAAGAAGATAAGTTTAATGCTTCCGGTCAATGACCTTTTGCCAGAACCAGGTTTGTAATACTGTGTAATAGATTTTCTGTTAATTATGAAGTGAATTTTTTAAATTAATACTGAGGTAAAATATGGCCTGTTGTGTCCAGTGTAATGTCGGAAATCCTGAGAGGGGAGACTGAGGCAGCATGCCTTGAAACAGAAAATAAATTAGGTAAGATAACGATACATCACTGGAAGAAGAGGATTGAAAATTTATTCTTGCAGCATGCTTCTTGCAATGTCCCATAAATTAGTCGGAGGATATAGAAACCAGTAAGTGAATCACAAGTCAACAATTTAGTTTAGGAGTTTAGATTAGAAATATAAATGCCAGTTAATGAATTCTTGTTTAAAGCAATTATATCTTACTGTTCCTTTAATGCCACTTGAATTAGAATTTATTGCCGTGACCCATGACATAGGAAAGAAGGTGATTTTAACTTGCAAGACCTGGAGAACTAGACCAAATACAATAAGTTGAGAGGATGTGAAGATGAAAATAGGATTGGTAAAGAGAGAATATGAGAGTAGAATGGCAGTTAACATAAAAGGGAACCCAACAATCTTCTAACGGCATGTAAATAGTAAGTGGGTAGTAAGAGGCGGGGTGGGGCCTATTACAGACAAAGAAGGTGATATATGCTTAGAGGCGCAGGGCAAGGCTAGAATATTCAATGAGTACTTTGTATCGGTGTTTACTAAGGAGGTGGATGCTGACAAAATATCGGTAGAAGTGGAAAAGATAGAAGGAATGGAAGGGGTGAACATTGATAGACAGGATGTACTAGAAAGGCTGGGTATGCTTAGATTGGACAAGTTGCCTGGTCCAGATGGCTTGCATCCCAGGTTGCTAAGGGAATTGGGGGAGGAGATAGCGAAGGGCTTGCCATAATTTTCCAATCTTCCCTAGATGCGGGGGAGGTGCCTGAGGATTGGAAAGTGGCAAATGTGACACCATTGTTCAAGAAAGGGTGTAAGGACAATCCTAGTAACTACAGGCCGGTCAGTTTAACATCAGTGTGGGTAAAGTTTTAGAAACAATAATCTAGGAAAAAATTAACAGGCACTTGGAGAGGTTTAAGCTAATTAAGGAGAGCCAACATGGATTTGTAAAAGGCAGATCATGTTTGACTAATCTAATTAAATTTTTTGATGAAGTAACAGAGAGGATTGATGAAGGGAATGCGATGGATGTTGTCTACATGGATTTCAGGAAGGCGTTTGACAAAGAACCACATAGAAGGCTGGTTAACAAAATTGAGGCTTATGGAATAGGTGGGTCAGTGGCAGCTTGGATAAGGAATTGGCTTAAGGACAGAAAACAGCGAGTTGTGGTAAATGGCTGTTTTTCAGACTGGAGGATGGTAGACAGTGGTATTCCCCAAGGGTCAGTGCTGGGGCCACTGCTTTTTCTGATATATATATAAATGACCTGGATATTGGAATACAGAGTAGAATTTCTAAATTTGCCGATGACACCAAACTTGGGGGTGTGGCAAACAGTGAGGATGATATCAATCGACTGCAACAGGACATAGAAAGGCTAGCAGAATGGGCAGACAAGTGGCAGATGGAATTTAATACAGAGAAGTGTGAGGTGATGCATTTTGGCAGAAGGAACAAGGAGAGACAATATACACTTAATGGCACAGTTTTAAAGAGTGTGCAGGGACAGAGGGACCTGGGAGTTAATGTGCAGGACATATTGAGAGAGTGGTTAGCAAAGCATATGTGATCTTGGGCTTCATAAATAGAGGTATTGAGTACAAAAAGAGAGAAGTTATGCTGAACCTTTAAAAAGCGCTGGTTAGGCCACAACTAGAGTACTGCGTCCAGTTCTGGTCACCACACTTTAGGAAGGTTGTGAAGGCCCTTGAGAGGGTGCAGAGGAGATTTACCAGAATAGTTCTGGGGATGGGGGATCTTAGCTACAAGGACAGGTTGGATAAGCTGGATTTGTTTTCATTAGAGCAAAGGAGGTTGAGGAGTGGTTTGATAGAGGTGTACAAGATTATGACGGGTTTGGATAGGCTAGACGGGGAAAGGCTGTTCCCACTAGTTGATGGTACAAGGACTAGGTGACACAGATTTAAGGCTTTGGGCAAGAGATACAGGGGGGATGTGAGGAAAAACCCTTTTACACAGTGAGTGGTGATGACCTGTAATTTGCTGCCGACGGAAGTGGTGGAAGCGGAGACACTCAATGTTTTCAAGGGGAGACTGGATAGGCACTTGAGGGAAATAAACTTGCAGGGCTACGGGGATAGAGCGGGGGAATGGGACTGACTGGATTGCTCTACAGAGAGCCGGCACGGACTCGATGGGCCGAATGGCCTCCTTCTGTGCCATTATGACTCGAGCAGTGAGGCGCTAACTCAGCACGCGAGCGCAGCGCAGGTGCTGCCAGTTAGCGAGGGAACACAGACACACTGGCGCCGGCCAGTTCTTAAAGCGGGGGGGGGGGGCCAACTGTTAGGATCAGTAGGCAAAACTACCTCACAAAGCGTTGACTCAATGCAGAAGTCTCTCTTTCTCTCTCTCCGAATCTCTCTCTCTCTCTCAGAACGAGTGGTGCAAAAATGTCAACCACAGAAAAAGACAGGAAGAGGCCCCCTTTAAATAGCACCCCCCCCAGCCCCACAGCGATTGATAGCGTTCCAGTCTTCCAGTCGTTGGATGCGCCAGGCGGTAAGGCAGGGGGCGCCACTCAATTTCTGCTCCGGGGCGCCACAAGGGCGTTGCACCATGGAATGACGTCACAATCTGCGCGCGCAGGTGGTCGCAGCGGTAAGGTTTAGCGCCGCCGCACAATGTCTAGTTAAGTTCCCGAGCGGCGCAAACATCGCTGCGCCCGGGCGTTAGCGGCTTTGCGCCCCATTAGCGCCCTCTTAAGGCGCTAACGGGAGGCGCAACCAACTGAATTTTTACCCCTATGACTCTATGACTGGAAGTATTAGACTATGTGATTGGACTTGCAGCATTACCAGGGTTTTTCATCATTAATATATAAGGAAATTCATTTTCCTGGGACATATTACAGAGGGAATTTTGTGTTTTGCTGTAACCTTTTTTGTTCCCCTCGACCTACTTTCCTGCTTTCTGGAACCTGATTGCGGAGAGTTAGGAGTCTTTTGGATTCCATCACAGTGAAAGTAAGAAAGTCTCTGTGGACATCCCTGGAAATGACATCAACTATATGATTCACTGGCTTCAGTACGAAAAGTCAGTATTTGTTCCGACACTGGAGAGCCAGATGGGTAATTTCAGTTCCCTTTATAAATGTCATGAAAATCACTTTGGGAAAATGAAAACCTGATTGTTCTCAGGCAGACAGACAATGTTCATCACAGATGAAAGTGCAAAAACATTCTATTAAGGGGGAACCATGATTTACATTAGTAACAAATCCTTTACCCCAACCCCCCTTCCGAGGACCACCCAATGTTAGTTCGATGAATATCTGCTGTTCCCTTGAATATGCTGGGACACTAGTTTAATGAGATCTAAACAGCGTGTAGAGTTGTGTGTAACAATGTGGGCCTCTGTATTGTGACAGCTGATACCAGACCCGATGATGTGAAGCTATCTCCTTGTATGTGGCTCAGAAAGAACTTACATTATCAAGCATCTGATAAAATTAGATGCAAAACATGAAAACTACTTGAGGGATTGGAAGGAGAAATATTGACCTCTTCACCCAATTAACACCTGCATCACCTGAAACCTTAGTAATAAATTACTTCATCCATCAGTTTTGGGGTCCTCACAGGTAGTGCTAATCTGTTTTTTTTAATTGTCAGTGTGGTATAAAGGGAGGACATTACTTAGAAACTATTTGCTTGAATGAAAAGTGGTCTCCGCTGATTCTGTGAGCTGCTCCGACTGTATCACCTGTCAGACAACAGCTGTTGTACTGCCATATAGTGAACAGTCAGTAATAAAGAAGAAAGCCTGACACCGAAAAAGCAGCCTAGCTTTTGTAACAGAACCAGTAGGGCCCCAGGACGAGAAGGCTTAAAAAGGCAAAATGCACATTATTTAGTCCGTCTAAGTCAAGCAAGACTGAAGTGCATTATTTTCATGTTACTATATGGAGACAAGTTGTACCAAGTTGAACTAAGTGAATCTGATCATAACTATTAATCTTTATGTTCACCTTACTGTGGAATAAAGCAGCCTGATAATTCAAACCCAGCTTTGCCTCATCCAGTATTAACTCGGTCTGCTTTCAGAGAGATTGAAAAATACACGTGCAACAATATCGATATCCTGTTCAGGTCACAAAGGGGGTTCCACTGTTAAATCCCCAAGTCCTGCTATCATGCAGGTAGATACAGGACAGTGTGAATCAACTCCCATAAAAGGAAGATGCTCAAACCACTTATTGGATTGGCTGGCACCACTGAACCTGAGAAGGTATCTACAGCAAACCCAAATTTGTAATCCAGGTTATCTTCAGTGGTCCTTTTACATTATAACACTACTGTTTTGCCACACTTTGCCAATAAACACTGAACATGCCCAGTAACCACGTACATTCTTACCAATGTAATCTGACTGGCACATCAAACCTGTCAGTTCACATTCATGTGTATAACAGAGACACTTACGAACAGATGTGATTATTTACTTTAAGTGTACATGTGCAGGGAAGGTTGAGGCCGAAACATTGAAGAACTTCCACTGTGACCTTCTAATATAATTCTTTTCGCACATCATTCCTCCACTCTGGCAGGGTTATTTCTCCAAGGAAAAGATAAAGAGGCTGTAGAACTTCTCAGTGATAGTTTACATTGACGTAGTGTGTTAGCTAACTGTGGTTGGCTGAGAAAGGGGGAGGGAGGTTGGGTTGGTAGGCTGGGAATTTTAAATATAAAGTAAATATTATAATTGAAACCAAAGCAACACAAACACATACACTGTATGTTTTCAATTAAAACCAATGAGTAATAGATTCAACTTCATTTGTAAAGAACTGTGAAATATTGGATCAGACATTTTAAAATAAAAATAAATCCAACGAAGTATATTGTGCAATTAATTTTACTTTCATTTCCACCTACATGAAAACTCAGCTTTCTGAGAACATGCAGATACAATAATTACAAGGATTGGCAGTTCATTCCTTTTTTTGATTTTCTGTGACATTTTTGGGGGCTTGCTTCATGCTCACAGGGCTGAAGAATCGGAAATAGAACATTTTCCTCCTTCTGGCATTAAGTTTTGGTATCAAACATTCCCAAATCAGATGTAGCATGGGTTAGACACATGGGGGGAATCTTTAGGGGGTTAGCGGTGGCAGGTCGGGTGTGAACATTTTTTTTTGACAGCAGGCCGGGACTCCGCTGTCAACCCGCTGCCATGCGCCTTTCCCAGATGTCGGGTCTGTCAGCACTGAACAGACCCGACACGCAGCGGCGGGGGAGGCAATTCAGGTCATTATGACTTTGTTGACAGCCCATTAAGAAGTATTTTGAGCTCACCTTTACATTTTTCGAAGTCGCCCACGGGGTCCACGCTGCTTGGGGATCACGTCAGGTAAGGAGGTCGGGAGTTGTACGACCACGGAATCATCTCATTACTTGACAGCTGCAAATGTGTTATAAAAGCTCCCATCTGTGGCTCAGTTGGTAGCACACTCGCCTCTGAGTCAGAAGGTTATGGGTTCAAGTCCCACTCCAGGGACTTAAGCACATAAAGCTAGGCTGACACTCCAGTGCAGTGCTGAGGGAGTGCTGCACTGTCGGAGGTGCCGTCTTTTGGGTGAGACGTTAAACCAAGGCCCCGTCTGCTCTTTCAGGTGGACATAAAAGATCCCATGGCACTATTTCGAAGAAGAGCAGGGGAGTTATCCCTGGTTTCCTGGCCAATATTTATCCCTCAACTGACATAACAAAAAAACAGATTATCTGGTCATTATCACATTGCTGTTTGTGGGATCTTGCTGTGCGCAAATTGGCTGCCGCGTTTCCTACATTACAACAGTGACTACACTTCAAAAAGTACTTCATTGGCTGTAAAGCACTTTGAGACGTCTGGTAGTTGTGAAAGGCGCTATATAAATGCAAGTCTTTCTTTTTCATCTCACATCTGTTCACTTTCCAAGCTCAGAAGCTGTTGCTTACTGCATTTGGAAGACAGATTGAGCTTTATACAGCTTGCAAGTTTTTGGAGTAAAATTTCTATCCAGTGTCACCTCATTGGAACAACCTCTCTTACCATTGACAGATCGCTTCTGTCATCTCAAGTTGACCTGCCATCTATTACATCAGCATGGGTGCCGTTTATTCTGTCTCACATTGGTCCTCAGAATCGGACCAAGATGAACCCCAGCACCAGCAGCAGCAACACCAGCAACACCAGCAGCAGCAGCAACACCACCAACCTTCTCCTCAACGACCTGATGCTCCACAGGAGAGAGGGCATCCGTGCAGGGCTGCACTGCGCTGTCCGCCCACAGATGCATCACACAGGTCACCGATGCCATGTTTAACAAGGCAGCCAATTATGTGAACTTTGCCACTGATGAAGTCAGTGTTTCTGAGCGGGTGCTCGACTTTGCCGCTCTGGATGGCTTCCCACGGGTGCAGGGTGTCTTCGACTGCACACATGTGGCCTTCAGGGCACTTCCAAATCTCCCAGGAGTGTTTGTGAACCGCAGGGCATCCACTCCCTCAATGTACAGCTGGTCTGCAACCATAGGAAGATCGTCATGCATGTGTGCGCCAAATGCCCTGGCAGCTTTCATGACTCTTTAATGCTGCGGCAGTCCACCCTCCCTCAGCTTTGCACACCGCCAAGCACACTTACCGGCTGGCTGCTTGGAGACAAGGGCTAGCCACTAAAGACGTGGCTCATGACACCCTTGAAGAGGCCAAGCAATGAGGCCGATGAGCATTTTAATGAAAGCCACATGTCCACCAGATGTGTCATACAGCAAACAATAGGCATGCTCAAGATGCGCTTCAGATGCTTTGACAGATCAGGGGGAGCCCTTCAGTATGCACCAGCCAGGATCTCCAGAATCATTGTTGTATGCTGTGCGCTGCACAACATAGCGCAGCAGCGAGGATCAGAGCTGCATAAGGAGCAAGGCGCACATCCCAGAGCCTCTTCAGAGGAATCATAGAATCATAGAATCATAGAAATTTACAGCACAGAAGGAGGCCATTTGGCTCATCTTTTCCGTACCGGCCAACAAAGAGCTATCCAGCCTAATCCCACTTTCCAGTACTTGGTCTGTATCCTTGTAGGTTACGGCACTTCAAGTGCATATCCAACTACTTTTTAAATGTGATGATGGTTTCTGCCTCTACCACCATCCCAGGCAGTGAGTTCCAGACCCCTACCACCCTCTGGGTGAAAATGTTCTCCTCAAATGCCCTCTAAACCTCCTACCAATTACTTTAAATCTATGTCCCCTGGTTATCGACCCCACTGCTAAGGGAAATAGGTCCTTCCTATCCACTCTATTTAGGCCCCTCATAATTTTATACACCTCAATTAGGTATCCCCTCAGCCTCCTCTGTTCCAAAGAAAACAACACCAACCTAGCCAATCTTTCCTCATAGCTAAAATTCCCCAGCCCAGGCAACATCTTTGTAAATCTCCTCTGCAACCTCTCTAGTGCAATCACATCCTTCCTGTAATGTGGTGACCAGAACTGCATGCAGTATTCTAGCTGCAGCCTAACTAGAGTTTTATACAATTCAAGCATAACCTCCCTGCTCTTATATTCTATGCCTTGGCTAATAAAGGCAAGTATCCCGTATGCCTTCTTAACCACCTTATCTACCTGTCCTTCTACCTTCAGGGATCTGTGGACATGCACTCCAAGGTCCCTCTGATCCTCTGCACATCTCAGTATCCTACCATTTATTGTGTATTCCCTTGTCTTGTTTTCCCTCCCCAAATGCATTACCTCACACTTCTCTGGATTGAATTCCATTTGCCACTGTTCTGCCCACCTGACCAGTCCATTGATATCTTCCTGCAATCTACAGCTTTCTTCTTCATTATCAACCACACGGCCAGTTTTTGTATCATCTGCAAATTTCTTAATCATACTTCCTACATTCAAGTCCAAATCATTGATATATACCACAAAAAGCAAAGGACACAGTACTGAGCCCTGCAGAACCCCACTGGAAACAGTCTTCCAGTCACAAAAACACCCTTCGATCATTACCCTTTGAGCCAATTTTGGATCCAACTTGCCACTTTGCTTTGGATCCCATGGGCTTTTACTTTCGTGACCAGTCTGCCATGCGGGACCTTATCAAAAGCCTTGCTAAAATCCACATAGACTACATCAAATGCACTACCCTCATTGACCCTCCTTGTTACCTCCTCAAAAAATTCAATCAAGTTAGTCAGACACGACCTTCCCTTAACAAATCCATGCTGACTGTTTCTAATTAATCCTTGTCTTTCTAAATGAAGATTTATCCTGTCCCTAAGAAATTTTTCCAATAATCTTCCCACCACCGAGGTTAGGCTGACAGGCAGATAATTACTCGGTCTATCCCTTTCTCCCTTTTTAAACAATGGTACCACATTAGCAGTCCTCCAGTCCTCCAGCACCACACCTGTAGTCAGACAGGATTGGAAAATGATGTTCAGAGCCTCTGCTATTCCCTCTCTTACTTCCCTTAATAGTCTGGGATACATTTCATCCGGGGCTGGGGATTTATCCACTTTCAAAGATGCTGAACCCCTTAATACTTCCTCTTTCACTATGCTTATTTCATCTAATATTTCACACTCCTCCTCCCTGATTGAAATTTCTGCATTGTCCCTCTCTTTTGTGAAAACAGACGCAAAGTATTCATTAAGAACCATACCCATGTCTTCCGCCTCCACACACAGATGACCTTTATGGTCCCTAATAGGCCCTACTCTTACTTTAGTTATCCTCTTGCTCTTAATGTATTTATAAATCATCTTTGGGTTTTCCTTGATTTTACTTGCCAATATTTTTTCATGCCCTCTCTTTGCTTTCCTAATTTCATTTTTAATTTCACCCCTGCACTTTCTATACTCCTCTAGGGTTTCTGCAGTATTGAGCCCTCGGTATTTGTCATAAGTTTCCCTTTTTTTCTTTATTCCTCCCTGTATGCCCCTTGACATCCAGGGAGCTCTAGATTTGCTAGTCCCACCCTTTTTCTTTAAGGGAACATACTTGCTCTGAACCCTCACTGTCTCCTCCTTGAATGTTTCCCACTGCTCTGACACTGATTTACCTTCAAGTTTCTGTCTCCAGTCCACTTGGGCTAAATCACATCTCAGCTTAGTAAAATGAGCTTTTCCCCAATTGAGAACTTTTATTCCTGGTCTATCCTTGTCCTTTTCCATAACTGCACTAAATCTAACTGAATTATGATCACTACCACCAATATGCTTTCCCACTGATACGCTTTCCACCTGCCCAGCTTCATTCCATAAAACTAGGTCTGGAACCGCCCCCTCTCTTGTTGGGCTTGCTACGTACTGGCTAAAAATGTTCTCCTGAATGGATTTTAAGAATTCTGCTCCCTCTATGCCTTTCACACTAATCTTATCCCAGTTAATATTAGGGAAGTTGAAATCCCCTACTATTACTGTCCTATTTTTGCACGTCTCAGAAATTTGCTTACATATTTGCTCTTCTATCCCCCTCTGACTGTTTCGGGGTCTGAATACACTCCCAGCAGTGTGATTGCCCCTTTTTTGCTTTTCAGTTCAACCCATATGGCCTCGGTGGATGATCCTTCTAAGATATCATTCCTCCTCACAACTGTAGTTGTTTCTTTAACCAATATTGTGACCTCCCCTCCTTTTTCATCCCCATCTCTATCTTGTCTGAAAACCCTGCAACCGGGAATGTTGAGCTGCCAGTCCTGCCCTTCTTTCAGCCATGTCTCAGTAATAGCTATAATATCATGTGTCTATCTGTGCTCTCAGCTCATCTGCTTTATTCCCTCGACTCCTTGCATTGAAGTATATACCATTTAGCACTGCCAAACTCCCTTGTTGTCTATTTTCTAGCCTTTGTTTCCTCTGCCTTCTAAACTCGCTTACTAATTTTCTGCCTTTCATTTCCAGCTTTGCTTCTCTCCCTTCTGAATCTACTCACAGGTTCCCATCCCCCTGCCAAGCTAGTTTAAACCCTCCCCAACAGCATTAGCAACCCCCCCCACCCCCCACGAGGATATTGGTCCCGGTCCTGTTGTGGTGCAACCCGTCCGGCTTATACAGGTCCCACCTCCCCCAGAAACGGTTCCAATGCCTCAGGACTCTAAAGCCCTCCCTCCTGCACCATCTCTCCAGCCATGCATTTATCTGCTCTATCCTCCTATTTCTGTACTCACTAGCATGTGGCACCGGGAGTAATCCGGAGATTACTACCTTTGATGTCCTGATTTTTAAACTCTTTCCTAGCTCCCTAAAATCTGCCTGCAGGACCTCATCCGCTATGCCATTGGTACCGATATAGACCACAACCTCTGGCTGTTCACCCTCCCCCCTCAGAATGTCCTGGAGCCGCTCAGTGACATCCTTGACCCTGGCACCAGGAAGGCAACATACCATCCTGGAGTCACGTCTGTGGCTGCTGAAATGCCTGTCTGCTTCCCTAACTATCGAATCCCCTATGACTGTTGCTCTTCCACTCTTCTTCCTCCCCCCCTGTGCAGCTGAGCCACTCATGGTGCCGTGGACTTGGCTCTGGCTGCACTCCCCAGAGGAACCATCGCCCCCACCAGTATTCAGAGCTGAAAACCAGTTAGCGAGCGAGATGCACTCAGAGGATTCCTGCCCTACCTGCCAGGTCCTCCTCTTCTGTCTGGCAGTCACCCATTCCCTCTCTGCCTGCACACTCTTAAGCTGCGGGGTGACCACCTCCTGAAACATGCTATCCACGTAACTCTCAGCCTCGCGGATGCACTGCAGTGACTCCAGCTGCCTCTCCAGCTCTGAAACCCGGAGCTCGAGCTGCTGTAGCTGACGACACTTCCCGACACGTGGTCGTCCAGGCCACGAGAAGCGTCCACGACTTCCCACATGACACAGGATGTGCATTCCATGGGGCTGAGCTGCCCTGTCATGCCTTTACTTTATAGACTATTAACTAGAAACTAGAAACACTTACCAGCTACTCACCAATCAGCTCCTTCCCTTGTGCCGACGTCACTTTTTAATTTTGATATCACTCTTTCAAATTCTGCCTTTGTTGAGTTGCTCCCGCTCAGGTCCGCTGCCTCCGCTCTTGGGCCTTCCTCTGCCACGCTGTTTATTTGCTCCACCTTCGCTCTCGCTCCCACTCAGATCCTTGCTGCCCTGTGATGTCAATCCTTGATTTTCTGTTTGAAGGCTTTGTCTAGCGCCACTGCTTCCGCTCCACTCACCGCCCCTCTCGCCGCTCCTCTCGCCGCTCCTCTCGTGCTATTTATAGCGCTGCTGAGCCTGCTCCTCTTGCTGCGGGAGGAGGAGGAGGAGGAGGAGGAGGAGGAGCAACAGCTGGAAGACAAGGAGGAGGAAGAGCAGGAGGAACCTGAGGTCCAGATGGCACCAGCAGTGGAGCACATTGCTGCCCGGGAGGCCAAGGATGGCCTCATCATGGCCAAATTTACTTAACTTCCTGCAATGCACCCATATGGCTGCCACATACTGTGCCAAGCTCCACCCCACAACAACACCATAAAGCATCCCTACAATGACCAAGCCATTCCTTTCACACAAACCCGCCATTGTTGGAGGTTACATTATGTCTCACCATTCACTCTAACTCACAACGCCACTTCCAAAGTAGCAGACAAAAATGACGCTTCTTCATACACCCATGTACATACCCTTGTGCATTTAGGATTGTGTCTTTTTTCTTTGATGCGTGCTTCTACAAGGTGCAACCCCTGTGGCTTCAGCAGATGTAGAGGCAGGCTGCTCACTTCCCTGCTGCGACTGGTTAGACACTTTTGGCGGACGTCCTCTGGGTTTTGGAGTCTATGAGGGCCCCGCCTAAGACTGCTCCTCTTGCGACTGTGTAGGGGCAGACTCGGCCATCGGGATCCGAGGAAGCATCTGGGGCTCTGACTGAGGGGCAGGCAATGGGGGAGAAGTGGGAGCGCTTTGAGCGGAGCCTCCACTTTCATGTCCCCTCTCACCGTCATCCCTCTCATGGGCTACCCGCACTTCCCTGCTAGCAAGGAGCTGGAGAACACCTTGCTGCACATCAGTGGGGCCATGAGGACCCACGTCTATGCTGACATCCCTCCTAGAGAGGAGGTCTATGAGCCTCTGCCATCTGTTCTCCATGTGCTCATGTGAGTGGTGCATTAGCTGCTCCATTCAGGGGGCCATCCTTTTTCATGGAAGGGCACATCGTCGCCATCGCCTGCGACATGGTGCTGCTCATGTTGGAGATGGACTCCTCTATTCTCTGCACATTTGCAGACATCGTGGCTGCAAAACCTGCCAGAGCCTCCTGCACTTCTTGCTGCACCTCCAGGATCACCCTCTTTCTCGATGGCCCCCGAGGCTCAGCGTCTGCATGCAGCTGAGCAGAGCTGGGAGCATCCTGTGCCCTCTGGCAAGGAGTCTCCACTGCTTGTGAAGTGTGAGACACCAGGTGACAACACTACTCTATCTCGCACAGGACCCACCGAGGTGTGCGTATCTGCGCTGGTGCTGGGTGCACTTGGGTCTGCTGACGGTGCACCCTCAGAGAATGGAGCTTCCTCTGAGGAGTCGCCTTCCTCCTCCGGCTGGACAGTGGAGGGGGGCGGAGGGCACTTGATGGACCTGTGGGAGAGTAAAGAGATGATTTGGAAATGTTATATTAAGAATGGGTGACGATACCATTATGCACATGATGAACATTCACTGGCTGCTGACATCAGTCACCATGTGAGTGACTGTTGTATGCCATGTGGCTGTATGAGATGTAATTCTGTCACCAGGTTGCTGAGAGGTCCCCATCTCACCATCTCCCACCACCAGCAGCTCTGCAACTCTCGACACCCTCAGGGCCACCTCCTCTGCTGCAGTCAAAGTACTGAAGACTAGAGGCCCACCTCCGGTTCTCTGGGGAAGAAATTCATTATAGCCCAGGAGTGGGCGTTAACTTTAGAAAAGTTTGAGATTTAGTGCTAGGCGCTAATGAATCTCGCTTCATGCAAAATTCAGTGTCATCACTCAAAGAAAGGATGGAAGCGCTAAATCAAGTGCTAACGGCCTAGCTCAGTGGCGTTACACTCAAAGCGCTAACCAATATCAGGTGCAGTCTAATCGCAAGTCATCATTGCGACATGCTCTTTCCAGTTCTTAAAGGGGAGGTTCATTCACGCTGCAGAACCTCATTCTCAGCATTGCTGCCTGTGAACCTGTGTCAGCAAGCAAGAGCAGGCCAAGCCCAAGGAGCCGGACGACTCAAGCAGGTGTCATGATGGCAGATCCACGCCCCAGGGAGAGAGCCCACAGATTTTTGGACCAAGCATTGGAGTGTAATGGAATAGCCATATTTCAGAAAAATACACCATCCTATGAACAGAATTCTGATTTTATTAAAACATGACAAACTGGGTTTAAAAATCTAAAAGCCTCAACGACACAAGCCGTAAACAGAAATACAGGCTTCTGAGATAAGATGACGTGTTAACACAAAAGTTGTAAACACCACACAAGCTTTTGAAATGGAAAATGGTTATTGACACTGAGACATTGGCCTCATTGTAGGTTCCAAGGAGTCTGCAGTTTGGAACCAACACAATAGCAATGCCCAAGTAAAGTGTTAAAAAATAACACTTCGAACAGAAAAACAGAACATTAAAAAAACCATGTGCCTTTGTAAAAGTAACATCAAATGAAACAGGAAACACGATTATATATACAACCAATTGAAGTAGCTAAGAAATGCAAAGAACACCCCAGATGAAGTGTTTTTAATTTACATGTTGTAAAAGATACCTACAGAAGACTTTGAAAATATTACATCAATAGATGTACCAAGCAATCACATTGTTTATGTGTTGAACTTGGAACACAATGAGACGAGAAGTCTGTAATACAAGCAGTTAAGCCAATATTAAGAATTGAATTGAAGATATTCGAAAGAATGGCATCAAAGAGATAAATCTGTAATAACTATTTTATATGATAAGTTTTTGAAACACCTATACAGCAGAGAGAATTCTGCAAGCTAACAGCTGAATTAACAGTAAGAATAGAAAAAAGTCAACAGAGGTATGGCTAGAGATAATTAGCTTACATCAGCAGCAAAGGTACTCTTATTTGATTTTGGTGGATATTCTGGATTAAGAATAAGTAGAAGTGTAGAAGTGTGGAAATGTAACGAAGTTAAGATTTGAGAATAAGGATCTCTGATAAGAAATGTAAGCTATTTGTATTTTGAACTGTTAAAGTTGCGATTGAATCAACAGCTGTTAGCTGAATGTCGGTTCTTTAATAAATCTATATATTTTTAGAATTGTCTCAGAGTAATTTTGTATCAACCTCGCAAACCCAATTTCTGTACACTCTTTTGTGAGGAGTTGCAGAATTCTGGGGGGATTTTCCGGACCCTCATAATATCCAGAAGGTTACAGTCTAGTTAAACTTATCAAAAGTGCTATCTGGAGGACGGTAACATCTTCAAGCCATTCCTTTCCTTTAGGGAGAGGTAGTCTGACCTTTAGACCCAATTAAGCATCTCTAGGATTTGGCTACCACTAACTTTAGTTGAAGGTGAACGTCTGGGGAATACGCCTGATCTGGGGTAGCCCGAAAAGGGCTAGGACTTGTAATTATTCCTTCAGGAGGAGTTGGTGTCCGCTGTGGAGAGACGGAGGGCGGTGCTCTACCCAGCAAGTGGCAGGAGGCCCTCGGGGACAACAACGGTATGTTCATCCCTACTCCTTCTTCTCACATCCCACTTCCCCCTCACCCCACAAGCTTTCGCACTTTCCAGCTAATCATGCTGTATGCATGCATTTCTCCCTTACTGCCCCCCTTCCCTCACTTTAACCCGACTCTTATGCCTTTATGCATTCAGATAATCCTCAAGCACCTGAGCAGCCTGTCCCTGGGGGCATCATTGAGAGTGATGCGGGAGAAGAGGAGGAGCAATAAGAAACTGCGTCACTGCATGTCTCACCCGCAGGCACCAGCTCAGTTACTGGCACTACGTGTTCTTTAGAGGCTAGTATAGTAGCATGCTCTGCGCAAGGTGATGCACTGGGAACGAGCGGGCTGCAGCAAGGCCAGGGGGAAAGGGTAGCTCGGGGGCCAGCTTCCCGGAGGTCGAGTTCACGCACGAGTTCTGCTGCACAGGACACAGATGAAGACCTCGATGAGGAGGCCTTTAGAAGAAGGGTGATGGGCATGCACATGGAGATGATAGGTGCAATGGCAAGGGTGCCCGAGAGCCTGTCGGCAATGATAAGGAGCATGGAGGAGTGCACCTCCAACATTGCACAAAGCTCTGTGCACACCATGGAGCCCATCATTTCCAGTCTGCAAAGGATGGTAGACTCCCAGAGAGACCGTGGCGACCCAGACCTGACGCTGTGTGTGATAGGCGATCTGGCAGCTTCCATTGCAGCTACCGACTGCTTCACGCCACCTCTCCCTGTTGTTGTCGGGACGAGGCACTAAGGCAGGGGGCGATACTCAATTTGGCAGATCGGGTGCCCAGTGAGCGCTGGTGTCACGATCCACCTGGCGCTGAAGTCCCCGGCGCTAACTTGTAGCGGCAGCACTACAGGGGGGCCGAATTTGGCATGCGGCGCTGGATTCACCTCACCACGGCGCTACTGCCTCAGCACCCCGTTAGCGCCCTCGCCAGGCACTAACTGGAGGCGCTAAGGTACCGAATTTCTCCCCCTCTGTCTCTCCCTGTTGTTGTGGGCTCTTTTCTGCTGCAAGGAGGGCTAGAAGAGAAGTTTGAGTGAGAATGATGGAATGAGTGTAAGGAATGGATGGGTTACATCTGTAGAAGGTGACTATGAGGGAGTGGGGTGCCAATGACAAATGGCCTCCTTCTGTGGTGTTACTTGCTATGATTGCATTAGGATGAGGGTGAGTGTGAGGGGTGGTTAGTCAGGTGGGGCGTGAGTATATACATTGAGAGAGAGCGATGGGTAGACCTGGAAGGTATGTTGGTGTGCAGGAGTAGGCTTGGGAAGGCAGAGTGATGGGGATGTGTTGACAGGCACATCAGGATGAAGGTGAGTGTGGCTTTGCACTCACCTTTCCTGACCTCATCAGATCATTGAATCTCTTCCTGCACTGTATCCATGTCCTCCTGACAACATCCCTTCTGCTGACCTCCTCAGCAAATTTGAACCATGACGTTTTGGTCTCTTGGGGAGGTCTCTCCCGCCCATCAGCAGGGAAGAGGACCTCCCTGTGTGCTCTGACTCCCTCCACCAGATAATGTAGCGAGGCATCTGTAAAGCGGGGTGCAGCCCTCTGTCTTTGGGAACTCATTTTTATAACTTACTACAATAACTCAATCCTCTACAACACTCCCTCCACACTCCTACACCAACCTTCAAATCCGATGTGGCCAAGGCGGCTTTAAATATCCCCGCTGGAAATGAGTCATCGATGACGCCATCAGACCCGCATCATTTAATAGGTCCAGCAAACACGCATGACTTGTTTAATAAGGGCCATTAACTAAAAGTCGCAGTGGAGAACGCGCTGCTCATATCTTTGGGCTCCTGACCCGCTCTGCGGCCCGCACCCATGCAAACCGTCTCAAAGGTAAAAATTCCAGCCATAGTGTGAGGAGCAGGGGTAATAATTAACTCCAACAACTTGCATTTATATAGCACCTTTAATGTAGTAAAACGTCCCAAGGCGCTTCACAGAAGCGTTATTAGACACATTTGACACCGCGTCACATAAGGAGATGTAAGGACAGGACAGGAGAGGTAGGTTTTAAGGAGCGTCTTAAAAGGAGGAGAGAGATGTGGAGAGACAGAGAGGTTTAGGGAGGAAGTTCCGGAGCTTAGGGCTGAGATAGCTGAAGATATAGGCCCATATTTGTGTGTACGAGCATGCGCTGAAACCCGGAACTGGCGATCTGTCAAGGCCTGCTTTTAAAAAAATAGAAAAATAAGATTTTATCACTCACTTATAAATTAAAAACCCTGTCCAATAAGGTAAGTTTATATTAAGCCCCGTTAAAACATATTTAAAAAAAAATTCAAAAAATTAAATTTTTGTTTAACATATTTAATTAAATGCCAATTTAATTAATTTTATATACGTAATGGTTTTTCTTTATTTATTTCAGTGTGTTGGTGCATTTTTGTAGTCATCCCCATTCATACTTTTGACAGTTCTGTGCGCACGGATCTGTCAAAAGTATGAAGGGGGATTCCCTTCTTCCATTGGCTGAGCTGGCCCACACTTGCGAACTGCAGGCGCCCCTGGGATACGTGGGCCTCTGCGCATTTCCAAGAAGAGAGGCCCAGGATCGGAAGCCTCCATATCTCCGGGACCAGCAGGTAAGTTCGTAGATTTTTGGCTGATTGGAGGCATCCGCCTGCAGGAAGCCACCGATCGGAAATTCAGGGCCATAGTCGCCAATGGTGGGACAAAGGAAATCAGGGATGCACAAGAGGCCAGAATTGGAGGAACGCAGAGTTCTCGGGGGGTTGTAGGGCTGGAGGAGGTTACAGAGATAGGGAGGGATGAGCCCATGGCAGGATTTGAACACATGGATGAGAATTTGAAATTCAAGGCATTGCTGGACCTGGAGCCAATGTCGGTCAGCGAGCACAGGAGTGATGGGTAAACGGGACTTGGTGCGAGGTAGGATACGGGCAGCAGAGTTTTGGATGAGCTCAAGTTTACGAGGGGTGGATGATATGCTAACAAGTAGTTAGGCCACCTACTTTGCCACTTAGGCCACACATTACTGTACAAGTAATTCACAAGGCAGACAGCATTTCAACATTGGATTCATACATATTCTGAGGTTTATTTCAAGAACAAAACATGAGACTCATCTTTGGTATAAACACGTTCTATATCAGAGGTAATAGTCATGTAATTTCTGGTACTTCACTATTATAGAATCATAGAATAGAATCATAGATTCATTACAGCACATTAGGAGGCCATTCGTCCCGTCGAGCCCATGCCGGCTCTCTGCAAGAGCACTTCAGCTAGTCCCAAACCCCCGTCCTTTCTCCGTAGTGCTGCACTTTTTTTTCCTTCAGGTACTTATCCAATTCCCTTTTGAAAGCCACGATTAAATCTGCCACCACCACCCTTGCAGGCAGTGCATTCCAAATCATAACCACTCGCTGCATAAAAAGGTTTTTCCTCATGTCGCCTTTGGATCTTCAGCCAATCACCTTAAATCTGTGTCCTCTGGTTCTAGACCCTTCCGCCAATGGGAACAGTTTCTCTCTATCTACTCTGTCTAGACCCCTCATGATTTTGAACACCTCTGTCAAATCTCCTCTCAATCTTATCTGCTCTAAGGAGAACAACCCCAGACTCTCCAGTCTATCCACGTTACTGAAGTCTCTCATCCCTGGAACCATTCTTCTAATACTTTTCTGCACCCTCTCTAAAGTCTTCACATCCTTCCTAAAGTGTGTTGCCCAGAATTGGACACAATACTCCAGTTGTGGCCGAACCAATGTTTTATAAAGTTTCATCATAGCTTCCTTGCTTTTGTACTCTATGCCTCTATCTATAAAGCCCAGGATCCCGTATGCTTTTTTAACCGCTTTCTCAACCTGTCCTGCCACCTTCAAAGATTTGTGCACATATACCCCCAGGTCTCTCTGTTCTTGCACCCCCTTTAGAATTGTGCCCTTTAGTTTATATTGCCTCTCCTCATTCTTCCTACCAAAATGTATCACTTTGTACTTTTCTGCATTAAACTTCATCTGCCACGTTTCCGCCCATTCAACCAGACTGTCTATGTCCTCTTGAAGTCCATCCCTATCCTCCTCACTGTTCACTATACTTCCAAGTTTTGTGTCATCTGCAAATTTTGAAATAGTGCCCTGTACACCTAAGTCCAAATCATTAATATATATCAAGAAAAGCAATGGTCCTAGTACTGACCCCCGGGGAACACCACTGTATACCTTCCTCCAGTCCGAAAAACAACCGTTCACTACTACTCTCTGTTTCCTGCCACTTAGCCAATTTTGTATCCATGTTGCCAGTATCCTTTTTATTCCATGTGCTTCAACTTTGCTGGCAAGCCTATTATGTGGCACTTTATCAAACGCCTTTTGGAAGTCCATGTACACCACATCAACTGCATTGCCCTCATCAACACTCTCTGTTACTTCATCAAAAAATTCAATCAAGTTAGTTAAACATGATTTGCCTTTAACAAATCCATGCTGGCTTCCCTTAATTAATCCGCA
The DNA here is from genome assembly GCA_030390025.1 of Squalus acanthias. Classification (NCBI taxonomy): domain Eukaryota; kingdom Metazoa; phylum Chordata; class Chondrichthyes; order Squaliformes; family Squalidae; genus Squalus; species Squalus acanthias. Next base: position 178,334,761 of record CM059427.1, on the reverse strand, counting down.
CTTGTCCAATTGACTTTTAATTTTGTCCCGGATTATCATTTCTAAAAGCTTCCCCACCGCCGAGGTTAAGCTGACTGGCCTGTAGTTGCTGGGTTTCTCCTTACACCCCTTTTTGAACAAGGGTGTAACATTTGCAATTCTCCAGTTTTCTGGCACCACCCCCATATCCAAGGAGGATTGAAAGATTATGGCCAGTACCTCTGCAATTTCCACCTTTACTTCCCTCAGCATCTTAGGATGTATCCCATCTGGTCCTGGTGACTTATCTACTTTAAGTACAGCCAGCCTTTCTAGTACCTCCTCTTTATCAATTTTTATCCCATTCAATATCTCAACTACCTCCTCTTTCACTATGACTTTGGCAGCATCTTCTTCCTTGTTAAAGACAGATGCAAAGTAATCATTTAGTACCTCAGCCATGCCCTCTACCTCCATGCGTAGGTCTCCTTTTTGGTCCCTAATCAGCCCCACCCTTCATCTTACTACCCATTTACTATTTATATGCCTATAGAAACTTTTAGATTCCTTTTTATATTAGCTGCCAGTCTATTCTCATACTCCCTCTTTGCCCCTCTTATTTCCTTTTTCACTTCCCCTCTGAACTTTTATATTCAGCCTGGTTCTCACTTGTATTCTCAACCTGACACCTGTCATTACACCCCTTTTTTCTGCTCTATCACTTTCGTCATCCAGGGAGCTCTGGCTTTGGTTGCCCTTCCTTTCCCCTCGTGGGAATGTACCTCAACTGTACCTGAACCATCTCCTCTTTAAAGGCAGCCCCTTGTTCAATTACAGTTTTGCCCGCCAATCTTTGATTCCAATTTACCCGGGCTAGGTCTGTTCTCAACCCACTGAAATTGGCCCTCCTCCAATTAAGTATTTTGACTCTAGATTGCTCTTTGTCCTTTTCCATAGCTAACCTAAACCTTATGATACAATGACCACTGTTCCCTAAATGTTCCCCGACTGAAACTTGATCCATCTGACCCATCTCATTCCGCAGAACCAGATCCAGCAATACCTCCTTCCTCATTAGGCCGGAAACATACTGATCAAGAAAGTTCTCCTGAACACACTTCAGAAATTCTTCCCCCTCTCTGCCCTTTACACTATTACTATCCCAATCTATATTAGGATAATTGAAGTCCCCCATTATCACTACTCTATAGTTCTTGCACCTCTGTAATTTCCCTGCAAATTTGCTCCTCTATATCCTTCCCACTAGTAGGTGGCCTATAGAATACACCTAGTACTGTAATGGCACCTCTATTGTTTCTTAACTCTAACCAAATAGATTCTGTCCTTGACCCCTCCAAGACATCCTCTCTCTCCAGCACTGTAATTCTCCTTAATCAATACTGCCACCCCACCTCCTTTCTTTCCTTTCCTATCTTGCCTGAACACCTTATATCCAGAAATATTTAGTACCCAATCCTACCCCTTTTGGCGCCAGGTCTCCGTTATCGCCGCAACATCATATTCCCATGTGGCTATTTGCGCCTGCAGCTCACCAATCTTATTTACCACACTTGTGTGTTCACACACATGCACTGCAAACCTCTCTTCGACCTTCTTGTATTTTCTCTTAGTCTGACCCCACCTAATACCGGACTATTTCTCACTCTAGTGCTATCTGTATCTCCCACTCTTTTGTGCACCATGTTTCTCCATTCTAATGCTACATCCTGGTGCCATCCCCCAGCCAAATTAGTTTAAACCCTCCCCAACAGCAGTAGCAAACTCCACCCCCACCCCCGCAAGGATATTGGTCCCAGCTCTGTTGAGGTGCAACCCATCCGGCCTGTACAGGTCCCACCTCCCCCAGAATTGGTCTCAATGTCCCAGGAATCTAAAGCCCTCCCTTCTGCACCATCTCTCCAGCCACGCATTCATCTGCTCTATCCTCCTATTTCTATACTCACTCTCGCGTGGCACCGGGAGTAATCTGGAGATTACTACCTTTGAGGTCCTGATTTTTAATCTCTTTCCTAGTTCCCTAATATCTGCCTGCAGGACCTCATCCCTCTTTCTACCTATGTCGTTGATACCGATATGGACCACGACCTCTGGCTGTTCACCCTCCCCCATCAGAGTGTTCTGCAGCCGCTCAGTGACATCCTTGACCCTGGCACCAGGGAGGCAACATACCCTCTGAAATCACGTCTGTGGCCTCAGAAATGCCTGTCTGTTCCCCTAACTATCGAATCCCCTATGACTGTTGCTCTTCCACTCTTCTTCCTCCCCCCCCTGTGCAGCTGAGCCACTCATGGTGCCGTGGACTTGGCTCTGGCTGTACTCCCCAGAGGAACCATCGCCCCCACCAGTATTCAGAGCTGAAAACCGGTTAGCGAGCGAGATGCACTCAGAGGATTCCTGCCCTACCTGCCTGGTCCTCCTCTTCTGTCTGGCAGTCACCCATTCCCTCTCTGCCTGCACACTCTTAAGCTGCGGGGTGACCACCTCCTGAAACGTGCTATCCACGAAGTTCCCAGCCTCGTGGATGCACTGCAGTGACTCCAGCCGTCGCTCAAGCTCCAAAACCCAGAGCTCGAGCTGTTGTAGCTGGCGACACTTCCCGACACGTGGTCGTCCAGGCCACGAGAAGTGTCCACAACTTCCCACATGACACAGGATGTGCATTCCATGGGGCTGAGCTGCCCTGCCATGCCTTTACTTTATAGACTATTAACTAACTTCACAGAAATAAACTTAAAACTTAAAAAAGATAGCTCACCAGCTACTCACCAATCAGTTCCTTCCCTTGTGCTGATGTCACTTTAGGTTTTATACTCTGATGTCACTCTTTCAAATTTTGCCTGTGTTGAGTTGCTCAGCTCTCGCTCCGCTCCTGCTCAGGTCCGCCACCTCTGGTCTCGGGCTTGCTCTTGCCGCACTCTTTATCCCCGCTCAGCTCTCACTCAGGTCCGCTGCCTCTCAAAGTTTCAATTCAATATCGATACATCTCCCCCCTCAAAAGAAAGTAATCCTTTACATGATAACACATCATCAACAACAAACTATAAAGTCTCAGCAGTGCAACAGATCCAGTATTAACAGTTTGAACATTCACAAAGTCAATTTCTGGGTCACTGCTTTGCTGATGACAAACCAGAATCTTCTGCTGTGCTGTATTGTGGTTTCTTGATTGTGAATGCCCTGGATATTACAAAGCATGTAACTTGACTCTCAGGTCTCTCCACAAATTATGGATCTACTTTATCCTACAGGTGTCCCCAGTTCCTACTAAAGATCTTTCAATCTTTGGTTCTTATGTTGTAGGATCTGCACTATTGCTAGTATCCATTTCCCTTTCATTGTTGAATTCTTTGGAACCAATATAATGCAGCCAGGCACGTTTGGTTTCTGTCAGGTACATAGGCCGCGATTTTATCGATCGATGCGGCTTGGGAGCGGGTCAGGTGGCTTCCGGGTTTCTGTCCCACCCCCAACGACATCCAGCCCATTAGGAAGAAGCCAGTGTCAGCTGACGTCATTTGATGACGCGTCATCCGCCGGTTTTCTTAAAGGGGCCATGCACATTTTTTTTGACAGCTGATTTCTCAGTGTTTGACAGCATTGAGGTGCTGCAAACACTGACAATCACTGTACAAAGGTGAGCTCTTGCACCCAGGCTCACCAGTGACTCCCTCCTTAGGCTAGAACAGATGGCAGCTGCAGGTCAGGTTACAGAAGCGATCTGTCACTGATGAGCGAGGTTCTCCCAATGAGGTGGGACTACACATACAAATCAAAATTTGTTACCTACATAAAAGTCTAAATGCATTAAAAATGAATTTCCCAACATTTTCTTACCTCTGAAACTCACCAGTGCACCATTGGATCCTTCACACCACTTTTGCAGCTGTCATCAATGCATAAACATTACAGCAGACTCACAACACGCCATACTTACCTGGCATGGTGTCCGGACGTCGGGAAGCCCGCAGCGGAACTGTCAAAATTGGAAAAAGCCTGTTAACTGCCTGTTAACAACCTGTTAACAAGCAGTTAAGTGGCTATAATCCTCTTCCCGCCGCTAGGTGTTGTGCCCATGCGCAAAACGGGGACCCGACACTTGGGAAGATTGATTGGAGGCGGGTTGACAGCGGGTTTCTGACCCGCTGTCAATCTTTGCGATTTTGCCGGATGTCCTGCCTCCAAACCCGCCCCCTGAGCGCCGGCCAAATTCCGGCCAAAGTTTCTCTTTTACATCCCTTACTCTTCTCAGTTTCAGAAGTCAGCTTGCTGTAGGGAAGTGTTTCTTGAGGCTTCAGCCAAAGAGTCTTTGAGATGGTGAGCTGTCCAGTATTTCATTTGTTATATTGTGCCAGTTAAGAAGGGTAAGGCAAGAGTCAGTGCTGGCTTTGTGTACATTTTTCAACAGTATCCTTGCAATTTTAACAGCATTCTCTGCCTTGCCATTAGACTGGGAGCACATTGATGACTGAACTGGTCCAATTCTATTGCCCAAACTCCTGAAATTCCTTTAGTTATGCAATTTATTGTCTGATATAGAATGCCATGGCATACAAGGTATGCTCGACCATAATTCTTTTCCCTTTTTATCAGTCAGTCTGTTCATTTATAAACAAAATCAAAGTAATAGTCAGAACATCGGAGATGATTGCTTCTATTCACTTCAAACCGATCACTCTACTTTCTCCAAGGGTCTTTCTGGAATTTGGTGACCATTAAAGGGTTAATTTTGCACTTTAGTTTGAAACTGCTTACATATATCACACCTATATCGATATTATATATATGTCTCGATATTCCTGTTCTTTGGAGGCCAGTACATCACAACTCTAGCTCTCCAAAATCAACTTTGGAGTTCAATGTGCTTTGAGTGAACTCTGCACTTCCTGTCTTCTCTCATACACAGCAGTATAAATCAATCCTCCTGAATATCAATCCATCCTACAGGCTCAGTTTTTCTCCAATGTTGAGTTACACAACAACTACATACTACATACTTTTCTACTCAACATGTCAGTAAAAAACATCTCTTTGTGTCTTTTGTAGACATCAAATTTGTATTTTGCAATTTGTAACATTAGTTTCTGGAGCCATTCAAGTGCACTAATTAGATCCTTTTTCATAGTGGTTTCAAGCAGTTTGTGATCATTTACCACAGTCATTTGTACTGCTTAGATTTCTCCAAACCAATGGCTAAGAGTTCTTTTTTGATTTGGTAATAGTTTATCTCCATTATGGATCTTGAGAAATATGACACAAGTTGGCCTTCTTGCATGAGGCATGCTCCCAGTCCTCTTTTAGGTGTGCTACATAGGAAAAGGAGTAGGCCATTCCAGACATTGAGGCTGTTTTACCATTTAACCATTACATGGTTAAGCAATACCTCGATTTCAAAATTCTCATCCCTGTTTTCAAATCCCTCCATGGCCTCGCCCCTCCCTATCTCCGTAATCTCCTCCAGCCCCACAAACACCCGGATATCTACGCTCCTCTAATTCTGTCCTCTTGAGCATTCCTGATTATAATCGCTCAACAATTGGTGGCCGTGCCTTCTGTTGCCTAGGCCCCAAACTCTGGAATTCCCTGCCTAAACCTTTCCGCCTCTCTACCTCTCTTTCCTTCTTTAAGACACTCCTTAAGACCTACCTCTTTGACCAAGCTTTTGGTCACCTGCCCTAATTTCTCCTTATGTGGCTCGGTGTCAAATTCTTTGTCTTATAATACTCCTGTGCAGCACCTTGGGACGTTTTACTACGTTAAAGGCGCTATATAAATACAAGTTGTTGTTGTTAATTAATTAGATCATGGCTGATATGTACCTCAACTCCATTTACCCGCCTGCTCCATAACCCATGTGTTACACTGTCGCATTTATTGAAGTTATTGGTGCAGAAATTCCGATCCCTACGGGTGTGTACGTGCTGTGTACCCACCCGTAGGGGCATCGGAAATGCCGGTTTCAGGCATGCACTGCGCACGCGCTGGAAACCGGCATTTCCGATCTGTCAAGAAAGCTCTTGACAGATCCTCCAGATGCCCGGGAGAAGGGCCTCTGCGGGCGGATAGTTCCGCTTTTTGGAGAACCTCCGCCCGCAGAAAACACTTACAATTCTTGTGCCTGGTAAAAGAAGGCGTAAGGCTTGCTTTTACCAGGATAAGAGTTGAAAAAAGTTTTTTAAAAACATTTTTTCTACTGATTTATCATTTAAAAATACTAAAGAAAGGTAAGTTTATTTTTAGCCCTGTTAAAAACTTTAATTATTTTTTTCACAAAATAAAATTTTTGTTTAAAATACTTAATTTATTGTAATTTAAAGTCATTTTAAAAATGTGATTTTGTTTTTTAATTTATTTGAAGTTTTACTATGTTTTGGGGGTGATCTCTATTCATATATTTGACAGGTCTTCCTGTCAAATGTATGAAGGGAGATTCCCTTCTCTGATTGGCTCTCCATGGCCCACGTGATCCCAGGGACGCTGCGAACCGCCTGCGCCTCTGGGATACGTGGGCCCTGCACACCGGCAGTTTGGAGAGGCCCAGCAGCGGAACTCTGCGCCTCCCGGGAGCCCTCCGGTCTTGGCGCAGATTTTTCCAGATCGCAGCCCTCCGCCCGCGGGAGGCCTGCAATCGGAATATCTGGGCCATTGTATTTTAGTACTACTTTTTCAGAGATGATGTTCTAAGCCTCATCTAGGGAATTTTCATGGTAACAATCCCATGAAAACTATGTCCTTTTTTCAGTAGATCACAAACTAAAGTGAATACCTCTGACAATTTTCAGCAAACTGATGCAGAAAGTCATTCAAAAAGCCCAATGGATCCTTTCATTGCTGCTGGGAGAAGGTGTTTGAAACATTGCTTCAACTTCAGCAGGATCTAATTTCTTGCAAGTCCAAATACATCTAGTAGCACTTCTCTTTGATGACTCCACCTGGCCGTAATTTTCCGGGGTGGTTGCGGGCGCGATCGGTGGCAGGTCGGGTGGGAATGTTGTTATTTTTGACAGCGGGTCGGGAACCCGCTGTCATCTCGCTCCCGCGTGCCTTTCCCTCAGGTGTGACTGTCATCGTGGAGCCGACCTGATCGGCAGCGGTGGGAGGACCCAATTGAGATGATTATCAGACATTTAACAGGCTTTTTTCATTTACTTTTTAAATTTCCCTGCATGGCCACGGGATTCACACAGCTCGGAAACCACGTCTGTCAACCTGAGGCGGGAGTTCCGTGGCCATTTCTCCAGCTGATTACCTGACAGCGTCAAATGTATAGTAAAAGCTCCACCTGACAGATGATCACTTTCCTCAGGCAGAAGCTGTTGCTCAGTCCATTTCCAGCACAGATTCTGCAGGCTGCAAATGTTTCCAGCAAGGTCTCCATCCAGTCTCACCTCATTGGAAGAACTCTCTCACCATTGACAAAATGCTTCTGTTATCTGTACTTCACCAGTCATCTATTCCATCAACATGGGTGCCATTTATACTGTCTCACCTTGGTCCTCAGAATCGGACCACGATGAGCCCCAACACCAGCAGCACCAGGCACACCAGCAGTACCAACAACAACACCAAACTTCTCCGCAATCACCTGATGCTGCAAAGGACAGAGGGCATCAGCACCCGAGCGCACTGCTGCCTGGGAGGCCAGGGATGGCCTCATCGTGGCCAGATTTAGTTAACGTTACACTCTACACCCATATGGCTGCCACTGATGCGCTAGTTTGGCATCACCCTACACCAACACCCTAAAGCATCCCTACAATGGCCAAGCCATTCATTTCACACTCATCACCATTGCAGGGGGTACCGTTATGTCTCACCATTCACTGCAACTCACTAAGCCACTTCCAAAGGTTCACACAAATCTGTCCAAGACCGGAAAATTTTGAAAATAAAGATTTTTATGATTGACACTACATTAACAGAAATTTTACATAAACATTGGATAAAACACCCAAGTTGCTACCCTTGTGTGTTGTTAGTTGGTATGATTGCACTAGGATGAGGGTGAGTGTGAGGGGTGGCTAGTGAGATGGGGATCTGATAATGTAGATAGAGAGAGAGGGATGGGTGGAGGTGCAAGGTAAGTTGGTGTGAGTAAGGATGTACAGGAGTAGGGTACGGAAGGCAGAGTGATGGCGATGTGATGAGAGGCACAGAAGGATTCAGTTGAGTGTGGCTTTGCACTAACGTTTCCTGATCTGATGAGATCATTGAAATGTTTACGGCACTGCACCCAGGTCCTCCTGACCACATCCCTGCTTGTGACCTCCTCTGCAATCTGCAACCAGGCTGACTTGGTCTCCTGGGGAGGTCTCTTCCGCCCATTGGAGAAACTTGGTGCAGCCCTCTGCCTCTGTGGAGTCATTGTCAGTGTTTGCAGCACTCCAATGCGGTAGTGCACTGACAGCACTATGTTAGATTAAACTTCAAATGTAATGTGGCCACGGTCCCACCCCCAGCTGATGAATCAGTACTCCTCCATGTTGAACACCACTTGGAAGAAGAACTGAGGGTAGCAAGGGCACAGAATGTACTCTGGGTGGTGGACCTCAATGTCCATCAGCAAGAGTGGCTCGGTAGCAACAACACTGACCGAACTGGCCAAGTCCTGAAGGATATAGCTGCCAATCTGTGCCTGCGGCAGGTGGTGAGAGAACCACCATGAGGGAAAAACCTCCTTGACCTCATCTTCACCAATCTACCTGTCGCAGATACATCTGTCCATGACAGTATTGGTAGGAGAGACCACCGTACAGTCCTTGTGGAGAGGAAGTCCCGTCTTCACACTGAGGATGCACCCCATTGTGTTGTGTGGCACTACCGCCATGCTAAATGAAATATATTCAGAACAGATCTAACAGCTCAAAACTGGGCATCCATGAGGTGCTGTGGGCCATCAGCAGCAGAAGAATTGTATTCCACCACAATGTGTAACCTCATGGCCCGGCATATCCCTCAGTCTACCATTACCATCAAGCCAGGGGACCAACCCTGGTTCAACGAAGAGTGCAGAAGAGCATGCCAGGAGCAGCACCAGGCATACCTAAAAATGAGGTGCCAACCTGGGGAAGCTATAACAGAAGATTACATGCATGCTAAACAGCAGAAGCAGCATGCTGTAGACAGAGCTAAGCGATCCCCCAACCAATGGATCAGATCAAAGGTTTGCAGTCCTGCCACATCCAGTCGTGAATGGTAGTGGACAATTAAACAACTAACGGGAGGGGGAGGCTTCTTGAACATCCCCATCCTCAATGATGGCGGAGCCCAACATGTGCGTTTCAAAGACAAGGTTGAAACGTTTGCAACCATCTTCAGCCAGAAGTGCCGAGTGGATGATCCATCTCGGCATCACAGAAGCTAGTCTTCAGCCAATTCGATTCACTCCACGTGATGTCAAGAAATCGCTATGGGCCCAGACAACATCCCGGTTGTAGTGCTGAAAACTTGTGCTCCAGAACTGGCCGCACCGCTAGCCAAGCTGTTCCAGTACAGCTACAACACTGGCATCTACCCGACAAAATGTGGCAAACTGCCCAGGTATGTCCTGTCCACAAAAAGCAGGACAAATCCAATCCAGCCAATTACTGCCCCATCAGTCTACTCTCAATCATCAGCAAAGCGATGGAAGGTGTCGTCGACAGTGCTATCAAGCGGCACTTACTCACCAATAACCTGCTCACCGATACTCAGTTTTGGTTCTACCAGGACCACTCGGCTCCAGTCCTCATTATAGCCTTGGTCCAAAAGAGCTTAATTCCAGAGGTGAGGTGAGAGTGACTGCCCTTGACATCAAGGCAGCATTTGACCGAGTGTGGCATCAAGGAGCCCTAGTAAAATTGAAGTCAATGGGAATCAGGGGGAAAACTCTCCACTGGCTAGAGTCATATCGCGCACAAAGGAAGATGGTTGTGGTGGTTGAAGGTCAATCATCACAGCCTCAGGACATCGCTGCAGGAGTTCCTCAGGGCAGTGTCCTAGGCCCAACCATCTTCAGCTGCTTAATCAATTACCTTCCCTGCATCATGAGATCAGAAGTGGGGATGTTTGCCAATGAATGCATAGTGCTCAGTTCCATTCGCAACTCCTGAGATAATGAAGCAGTCAGTGCCCGCATGCAGCAAGACCTGGAGGACATTCAGGCTTGGGCTGATAAATGGCAAGTAACATTCGTGCCACACAAGTGCCAGGCAATGACTATCTCTGAGAAAGTCTAACAACCTCTCCTTGACATTCAATGGCATTACCATCGTCGAATCCCCCAACATCAACATCCTGGGGGGTCACCATTGACCAGAAACTTAACTGAATCAACCACATAAATACTGTGGCTACAAGAGAAGGTCAGAGGCTGGATATTCTGTGGCAAGTGACTCACCTCCTGACTCCCCAAAGCCTTTCCACCATCTACAAGGCACAAGTCAGGAATGTGATGGAATATTCTCCACTTGCCTGGATGAGTGCAGCTCCAACAACACTCAAGAAGCTCGAAACCATCCAGGACAAAGCAACCTACTTGACTGGCACCCCATCCACCACCTTAAACATTCATTCCGTCCACCACCGGCGTACCGTGGCTGCAGTGTGTACCATCTACAAGATGCACTACAGCAACTCGCCAAGGTTTCTTCGTCTGCACCTCCCAAACCCGCGACCTCTACCAACTAGAACGGCAAGGGCAGTAGGCACATGGGAATACCACCACCTCCAAGGTCCCCTCCAAGTCATACACCATCCTGACTTGGAAATATTTTGCCGTTTCTTCATCGTCACTGGATCAAAATCCTGGAACTCCCTCCCTAACAGCACTGTGGGAATACCTTCACCACACGAACTGCAGCGGTTCAAGAAGACGGCTCACCACCACCTTCTCAAGGGCAATTACACGACGCACACAGCCCATGAATGAAAAAAGGCAAGATTGTGTTGTTGATATGCCTCTTTTCTTGCAACGTTATGGCAGTTGAGCAGGAGCAGGTCTGAAGAAATTCACAGCCATCACCTTGTCTTTTCTCTCCACAGCTGATGACTGACTTCCTGGGTGTTTCCAGCATTTTGTGTTTTGTTTCAGGCTTCCAGCATTTGCAGTTTTTGTTGCCTTTTGGTCACATATACGGCTTAAGGACAGAAAACAGCGAGTTGTGGTAAATGGCTGTTTTTCAGACTGGAGGATGGTAGACAGTGGTGTTCCCCAAGGGTCAGTGCTGGGGCCACTGCTTTTTTTGAAATATATAGATGACCTGGATATTGGAATACAGAGTAGAATTTCTAAATTTGCCGCTGACACCAAAATTGGGGGTGTGGCAAACAGTGAGGATGATACCAATCGACTGCAACAGGACATAGAAAGGCTAGCAGAATGGGCAGACAAGTGGCAGATGGAATTTAATACAGAGAAGTGTGAGGTGATGCATTTTGGCAGAAGGAACAGGGAGAGGCAATATATACTTAATGGCACAGTTTTAAAGAGTGTACAGGGACAGAGGGACCTGGGAGTTAATGTGCATAGGTCCCTGAAGGTGGCGGGACATATTGAGAGAGTGGTTAGCAAAGCATATGGGATCTTGGGCTTCATAAATAGAGGTATTGAGTACAAAAGTAGAGAAGTTATGCTGAACCTTTATAAAGCGCTGGTTAGGCCACAACTGGACTAGGGGAAACAGATTTAAGATTTTGGGCAAGAGATACAGGAGGGACGTGGGGAAAAACTTTTTTACGCAGCGAGTGGTGATGACCTGGAACTCGCTGCCGACGGAAGTGGTGGAAGCGGAGACACTCAGGGGGAAAAATTGGGTCGCACCCCCTTTGGGGCGCTAACTTTGCTACTTTTAGCGCCCCGAAAAAATTAGCGTCCCCGCGCCTGGAATTCAGAGGGAGGCTTGGGGCTTGAGTGAATATCAAGGCACTACGTGCCACAGCACCACGCCCTGTGGCATGTCGTGCCGCGGTACTGCAGGCCTTCCTCCCCTTATTAAAGGGGAGGAGCCTAGCGCAGCGTGACCCGGGGCCCAGCTGGGCCACCAGAGATCGGAGTACCGACAAAAGAGCCCGGCACTCAAGAGAAGTGCCGGTCTCACAGAGCGCAGCCGGCACCCCGCGGGGGCGGGGGGGTGGGTGCTGCACAGGAGGCCGGGGACAGCAACGGGGGCAGGTGCTGGCAGGCGGCCAGCAACAAAAATGGCCACCCAGCACCTCCCCTTTAATTTGCGCCGCCCTAGCCGCAGGTAGGCCCCCTTGACCCTGTCAGACATAGTGTCCGGCGGTAAGTCAGGGGGCACTACCGAAGATCGCAGCCGGGGTGCGAGCGGGGCGCTGCACACGGCGATGGCGTCATCGCCGGAGGCACAGAGCCACGGGGCGCTAATGGTTACCGCCGCCGCTAACCTCCCATTGAATTTCGCGGGAGGTGATGGCGGCACCGCGCCCAGGCGCTAGTTGCTTTGTGCTGCGTAGGGCTCTAAGGGGAGGCGCAAATTAACTGAATTTTTCCCCCCTCAATGTTTTCAAGGGGAGACTGGATAGGCAGTTGAAGGAAATAAACTTGCAGGGCTGCGGGGATAGAGCTTTGAGAAGCTGTCAAACACTGACAATCTCTGTTCTAAGGTGAGCCCTTGTACTGAAGACTCACCAAACCTCTTTCCACAGCAGAAATCAGATGGCTGCTGCATCTGAGAATGCAGCAGCCATTCTGTCATCTCTGCCATTGAGATGAGGCACCTCCGGATCCCCAAGTGTTGAAGCCTGCAGGAAAAAACAAAGGTAAGTAAACTTTCCCTGACACTTTACACTCACCTCTCATACTTACCTCTCCACACTTGCACTCATCACTCACCTCTCACCCCCGCAGACCCACTGCTCGCCTCGCTGACCCTGGCGAGGTTCGCAGCTGTCGGGAAGCCCGTACTTGCAGGGTAAAATAGGGATAAGCCTCTTAACTGCCTGTTAACTACCTGTTAACAGGCTGTTAAATGGCTGTAATCCCCTTCCTGCCTGCGCGACTCGGGGACCCGCCTCCCGGGAAGATGGCACGGATGCGGGTTGGGAGCGGGTTCAGTACCCGCTCCCAGTTTCTGCCATTTTCCCGGCAGTCCCGCCTCCATACCCGCCTCCCCAGGGCTGGCAAAATTCCCCCCTATGACTCTATATCAATCCCTATTTTCTTCCTTTTTGTCATTGAGGGCCCATAAAAAACAAAATGACCTGCTGTAAGTTTAATAACACGTTAACTGGGCATAAAGTGACAGGGCCTCCTCTTTGTCATATCCAACAGCAGTATGCCTTCAAAATGTGGAGAGTGGCCAACTGACTATAAAATCACTGAAAGGACCCAGGATGACTTGACTTACAATCCCTTTGACAGCAGGATGGCATGACAAGATAATTATTTCTCATACGGCTGCATCATGATGTGGAAAAAGCATAGTAAATAAATTCTTTGTAGAATTTTATTCCTTTCCTGAATTACATTTAGAGTTAAATAGAGATGCTAAAGTCAGAAAGAATCTACAAGGAGAAAGACGACCCTTTTATGCACTACATTTTAGTGATTGGAGATGAAAATTATAGCACTTTTCCAAAAGAGCAAGGCTGTGAATCTGTCTGACCATATTTATATTGCTGCTGGTTGTCGCCCTGGCTGTTACTTTGACGCTGCTGCCAAGCATGCATGCTACACACAAACATTTCATTTTTGGTTTCCCATAATGTCTGCTGGACAGAATCTAGCAAGGGGATAAAGACCACACTGCACTGTGCAAATGGGCTGTGGTGTGTTATATTAAGTGAGGCATTAGGGAAAACTGGGTGGTAGAGTGTTTGTAATGTAACAGCTTAGACAGTATGAAAATTCTAAGATTGCAAGAAATGTAATATTTCAAAATGCTAGTTATGAATTCCAAATGTATAATCGACAGGCTGTTTGGATTTCAACAGAATTAGAAATAAGGCCGTGGAAACATAAGAACATAAGAAAAAGGAGCAGGAATAGGCCACTTGGCCCCTCGAGCCTGCTCCGCCATTCAATAAGATCATGGCTGATCTTGGGCTCAAAGCCACTTCCCTGCCCACTCCCCAAAACCCTTCACTCTTATCTTGCAAAAATCTGTCAATCTCCACCTTAAATGTATTTAATGACCCAGCCTCCACAGCTCTCTGGAGCAGAGAATTCCACAGATTTATGACCCTCTAAGAGAAGAAACTCTTCCTCATCTCAGTTCTAAAAGGGCGACCCTTTATTCTGAGACTGTGCACCCGAGTTCTATATTTCCCCATGAGGGGAAAAATCCTCTCTGCATCTACCTTGTCAAGCCCCCTCAGTATCTTATATGTTTCAATAAGATCACCTTCATTCTTCTAAATTCCAATGAGTATAGGCCCAGCCTGCTCAACCTTTCCTCATAAGTCAACCCCCCTCATCTCTGGAATTAACCTAGTGAATCGTCTCTGAACTGCCTCCAATGCAAGTATATCCTTCCTTAAATAAGGAGACCAAAACTGTACGCAGTACTCAAGGTGTGGTCTCACCAATACCCTGTACAGTTGTAGCAGGACTTCCCTGCTTTTATACACCAACCCCCTTGAAATAAAGGCCAACATTCCATTTGCCTTTTTGATTACTTGCTGTACCTGCATGCTAACTTTTTGTGTTTCATGCATAAGGACCCCTAGGTCTTTCTGAACTGTAGCATTTTGTAATCTCTCTCCATTTAAATAATAATTTGCTTTCTTATTTTTCCTACCAAAGTGTATAACCTCGCACTTTTCCACATTATACTCCATCTGCCAAATGTTTGCCCACCCACTTAGCCTGTCTATATCCCTTTGCAGGTTCTTTCAGTCCTCTGCACAACTTGCTTTCCCACCCATCTTTGTATCATCCACAAACTTGGCTACATTACACTCGGTCCCTTCATCCAAGTCAATAATGTAGATTGTAAATAGCTGAGGCCCCAGCACCGATCCCTGTGGCACCCCACTAGTTACCGTTTGCCAACCAGAAAATGACCCATTTATCCCGACTCTCTGCTTTCTGTTAGTTAGCCACTTCTCTATCCATGCTAATATATTACCCCCAATTCCGTGAGCTCTTATCTTATGCTGTGACCTTTTATGTGACACCTTATTGAATGCCTTCTGGAAATCCAAATACACCACATCCACTGGTTCACCTTTGTCCACCCTGCTCATTACATCCTCAAAGAACTCCAGCAAATTTGTTAAACATGATTTCCCTTTCATAAAACCATGCTGACTCTGCTTGACTGCATTATGATTTTCCAAATGCCCTGCTACTGCTTCCTTAATGAAGGACTCCAGCATTTTCCCAACGACAGATGTTAGGCTAACTGGTCTATAGTTTCCTGCTTTCTGTCTCCCTCCTTTCTTAAATAGGGGTGTTACATTTGTGGTTTTCCCATCTGCTGGGACCTCTCCAGAGTCCAGGGAATTAATTCTCTTCCTGACGTCCGAGTATGGATTGTTCTCTCAAAGTGAACTGCTTTTGTACAGCACTTGTTTAGGTCAGATACCGGGAGAAAGAAAAAAAGAACTTGCATTTACAGTATATAGCACCTTTCACGACCTCAGGACGTCCCAAAGCGCTTTACAACAACAACAATAAATTGTATTTATATAGCGCCTCTAACGTAGTAAAATATCCCAAGGTGCTTCACAGGAGTATTAAAAGACAAAAAATTTGACACCGAGCCACATAAGGAGAAATTAGGGCAGGTGACCAAAATCTTGGTTAAAGATCCAGGTTTTAAGGAGCATCTTAAAGGAGGAAAGAGAGGTAGTGAGGCAGACAGGTTTCGGCAGGGAATTCCAGAGCTTAGGGCCTAGGCAACAGAAGGCACGGCCAGCAATGGTTGAGCGATTATAATCAGGGATGCTCAGGAGGGCAGAATTAAATTAAACTTTACAGCTTATGAAGTACTTTTGTATAGACTCTGGAACAGTTCCCATGGACTGGAGGGTAGCTAATGTAACCCCACTATTTAAAAAAGGTGGTAGAGAGAAAACGGGGAATTATAGACCGGTAAGCCTGACATCGGTAGTGGGCAAAATGCTAGAGTCCATTAAAAAGATGTAATAGCAGAGCACTTGGAAAACAGTGACAGGATCGGACAAAGTCAACATGGATTTACAAAAGGTAAATCATACTTGACTAATCTACTGGAATTTTTTGAGGATGTAACTGGTAGAATAGATAAGGGAGAACCAGTGGATGTGGTGTATTTGGACTTTCAGAAGGCTTTCGATAAGGTCCCACATAAGAGATTAGCGTGCAAAGTTAAAGCACATGGGATTGGGGGTAAGATACTGACTTGGATAGAGAACTGGTTGGCAGACAGGAAGCAAAGTGTTGGAATAAACGGGTCTTTTTCCGAGTGGCAGGCAGTGACTAGTGGGGTACCGCAGGGAGCGGTGCTAGGACCCCAGCTATTCACAATATATATTAATGATCTAGACGAGGGAACTAGATGTAATATCTCCAAGTTTGCAGATGACACAAAGCGTGTGTGCTGTGAGGAGGATGCAGAGAAACTCCAGTATGATTTGGACAGGTTGGGTGATTGGGCAGATGCATGGCAGATGTAGTATAATATGGATTATTGCGAGGTTATCCACTTTGGTTGCAAAAACAGGAAGGCAGATTATTATCTGAATGGCAATAGATTGGGAAAAGGGGAAGTGCAACGAGACCTGGGTGTCCTTGTGCACCAGTCGCTGAAGGTAAGCATGCAGGTGCAGCAGGCGGTTAAGAAGGCAAATGGTATGTTGGCCTTCATAGCGAGAGGATTCGAGTACAGGAGCAAGGATGTCTTGCTGCAGTTGTACAGGGCCTTGGTGAGACCACACCTTGAGTATTGTGTGCAGTTTTGGTCGCCTTATCTGAGGAAGGATGTTCTTGCCATGGAGGGAGTGCAGCGAAGATTCACCAGACTGATACCTGGGGTGGCAGGAATGACGTATGAAGAGAGATTGGGTCGATTAGGCTTATATTCGCTCGAGTTTCGAAGAATGAGAGGGGATCTCATTGAAACTTATAAAATTCTAACAGGACTAGACAGACTAGATGCAGGAAGGATGTTCCCGATGGCGGGGGAGTCCAGAACCAGGGGTCACAGTCTAAGGATAAGGGGTAAGCCATTTAGGACTGAGATGAGGAGGAATTTCTTCACCCAGAGAGTGGTGAACCTGTGGAATTCTCTACTGCAGAAGGCAGTTGAGGCCAATTCATTAAATATATTCAAGAAGGAGTCAGATATATTTCTTAAGGCTAAAGGGATCAAGGGATATGAGGAGAAAGCAGGGACAGGGTACTGAATTTGGATGATCAGCCATGATCTCATTAAATGGCGAAACAGGCTCGAGGGGCCGAATGGCCTACTCCTGCTCCTATCTTCTATGTATGTAAGTGTAGTCACTGTTGTAATGTCGGAAATGTGGCAGGCAATTTGCGCACAGCAAGGTCCCACAAACAACAATGTGATAATGACCAGATGATCTGTTTTAGTGATGTTGGTTGAGGGATAAATATTGGCCAGGACACCAGGGATGACTCTCCTGCTGTTCTTCAAAATAATGTCATGGGATCTTTTGCGTCCACCTGAGAGCCTGGTATTCATGAGCCAACTTCTGGTGTTTATACTACTACAGCTTTCTGTGGGTCTATTATCCTTCTGCCAACATAAGTGAGCCTGGTTTAACAGTGTCAACGCTGGGAGCCGGCTGACAGACAAGAATCTTTCAAAATCTGACCTAAATAAGAAGCAGCGTACATTTGAAAATAATTCCATCCACCTTTGGGAGAACGGTGCCCATGTGCTGCTCTCCTGCTTTTCCCTCCAGGCTGCACCATCAATCTCTGTACACATGCTGGGCTCTGCTATTATCCAGAGTGCCACAGAGAGCAAATGTGCAGGACCAGCTGCTCAGGTTTACATAACTGAAACCAGCTCCCTTATCTCAATAGCAGAATTGTATATCCACATTGCTGTAGATAAAAGAACCAGGCTTGTTTATACCATGGTTTGCAGTCGACAGTTGGAGGCCAGGACTCCCTCCATTAGCTGGAGTTATATAGTGTAAAAGTGGCTTTAGACAGCACAACACAGCAGAGGATCATATCCAATTAAATACAAATGGAAAAAGATGATACTGAGAGGGGATAATGAAGCACCTTCCTTACTATTATCTTAAAGACAAGCCCTAATTGCTTTGAGACAAAGATACTTGGCAATTCCTGACGGTAACTATGGTGATAGACTTTGATATAAAGCAAATAAAAATCAACATGAGCAGGATCAGAGTTGAGATGTTTTGCATATTCATAGACTTCAACTATCAGGCAGTCTTGTACTAATAGAGAGCTTAAAACATCTTCCAGAGCTTGTCCCACTGCATCCACCCTGTCTGCATTTTGATCCTGTAAGTTCCTCTAAATTCATGATATTTCGAGTTTTACATTAGTATTAGTCAGTTTGAAAAATTGCTATAGGCTCTTTCTTTCGTGAGAAGTCGCACAACACCAGGTTATCTCTTCCTATCTCGACTCTATTTTTTCTCCCCTTGTCCAGTCTCTTCCCACCTACATCCGCGACTCTTCCGATGCCCTCCGCCATTTTAACAGTTTCCAGTTTCCCGGCCCCAACCGTCTCCTCTTCACTATGGACGTACAATCCCTCTACACCTCCATTCCCCACCAGGATGGCCTGAGGGCGCTCCGCTTCTTCCTTGAACAGAGGCCCAACCAGTCCCCATCCACCACCACCCTCCTCCGCCTGGCTGAACTTGTTCTCACATTGAACAACTTCTCCTTTGACTCTACCCATTTCCTCCAAATTAAAGGTGTTGCTATGGGTACCCGCATGGGTCCTAGCTATGCCTGCCTTTTCGTGGGATATGTGGAACACTCTTTGTTCCAGTCCTACTCGGGTCCCCTCCCTCACCTCTTTTTCCGGTACATTGATGACTGTATCGGTGCCGTCTCCTGCTCTCGCCCTGAACTAGAACATTTCATTCACTATGCTTCCAATTTCCACCCTTCCCTCACCTTCACATGGTCCATCTCCGACTCTTCCCTTCCCTTCCTCGACTTCTCCATCTCCATCTCTGGGGATAGGTTATTGACTAACATTCACTACAAGCCCACCGACTCCCACAGCTACCTGGACTACACTTCCTCCCACCCCGCCTCCTGTAAGGACTCTATTCCATTCTCCCAGTTTCTCCGTCTCCGCCGCATCTGCTCTGATGATGCCACCTTCCATACCAGTGCTTCCGACATGTCTTCCTTTTTCCTCAACCGAGGATTCCCCTCTACCGTGGTCGACACGGCCCTCGACCGTGTCCGTTCTATCTCCCGCACATCTGCCCTCACCCCTGCCCCTCCCTCCCGGAACCACGATAGGGTTCCCCTTGTCCTCACCTTTCACCCCACCAGCCTCCACATTCAACGGATCATCCTCCGCCATTTCCGCCACCTCCAGCGTGATCCCACCACCAAACACATCTTCCCCTCACCTCCCCTTTCAGCATTCCGCAGGGACCGCTCCCTCCGCGACACCCTAGTCCACTCCTCTACCACCCCCAGCACCCCTTCCCCTTCGCCCGGCACCTTCCCGTGCACGCGCAGGAGATGCAACACATGCCCTTATACCTCCCCTCTTCCCACTGTCCAGGGCCCCAAACACCCCTTCCAGGTGAAACAGCGATTTACTTGTACTTCCTGCAATTTAGTATACTGTATTCGCTGCTCACGATGTGGACTCCTCTACATTGGGGAGACCAAACGCAGATTGGGTGACCGCTTTGCGGAACACCTCCGTTCAGTCCGTAAGGGGGACCCCGAGCTCCCGGTGGCCTGTCACTTTAATTCACCGCTTCACTCCCACTCTGACCTCACCGTCCTCGGCCTATTACACTGTTCCACGGAAGCTCAGCGTAAGCTCGAGGAACAGCACCTCATCTTTCGTTTAGGCACGCTACAGCCCTCTGGACTCAATATCGAGTTCAACAATTTTAGATCATAACCTCAGCTCCAATCACATTTATATTTTATTTTATCCACCCTTTTATTTGTCCCCCCCACCTTTTTTTTTTTTTCCTCCTAGAAGCTGGCAGCTGTCCTTCATTCTGCCAGTGGATTTCACACTTCATTCAGCCTTAATCTGTCACATTAACACCACCTCTAGCCTTGCATATCTCTTAATGTCTCTTAATGTCTCTTCATCTCCTCCTTTGTTCCTTTATCCCCTCCCCCTTTTCCCAGCTTTACCCTGGCCTTAAATCTATTTGATTTCCAGCTCTTCCCAGTTCTGATGAAAGGTCATCGACCTGAAACGTCAACTCTCTTTCTCTCTCTACGGATGCTGCCTGGCCTGCTGAGTTTTTCCAGCGTTTTCTGTTGTTATTTCGGATTTCCAGCATCTGCAGTATTTTGCTATCGTATTAGTGTTTGGTTCACTGCCACCTCTCTTCTTGGAATGCCTACCTTGAAGAAGTTCTGCTCTTCTCTTCGACGGGATTTCCGTTTGGCTCTTCAACCTTGTTCATCTTCATTGATTTCAGTTTCCCTTCTCGTGTTTGATCAGGTATCTGCCAAGACTCGGTTTCACAGCCACATTACTTTCCTCAGCAACTGTCTCCGGTTCCGACTTATCCCACGTGGATTCCAACTAAACTTCCACCCTTCGTGTTTCGGATCCACCCAGGATTACAAATATCTCCAAGATATTCATCGTTCCTCGAACTACTGCTCTCGCCGCATCTTGAGATCCACGCTCAATGCCATGCGGCGCCACATGAACACTCTCGACATCTCTCTTCAGCAGCACCGACGCACTCTATCTCAAAGCTGTCCGGGTCCACAGTTCCATTTCATCCTTAGACTCATCCGACGCTTCAACAAAAAACTTTTCTTCTTCCTTTCCGATGTCAAGGATCGCAAGCTTCAACAACTCTTGGACACTAAAGCCCCTCCGGAACCTTCTTCCCCTTCACTTTCCTCTGACCCCCCTTCTCCCAATCTCACCCCCTGCCGCGTTTTCACTATCCCCTCTGACCTTCCCCTCTCTGACTCCGAACGATCAGTCCTCAGCAAAG
Source organism: Squalus acanthias (assembly GCA_030390025.1). Taxonomy (NCBI): domain Eukaryota; kingdom Metazoa; phylum Chordata; class Chondrichthyes; order Squaliformes; family Squalidae; genus Squalus; species Squalus acanthias. The sequence goes on along the minus strand of CM059427.1, from coordinate 178,313,677 downwards.
GCCTGAGCTTCATCCCCTTACGCCCCCATCTCAATGAATTTCGAGCTCGGCACGATGCTGAGCTCTTTTTCCGCCGCCTCCGTCTCCGTGCCCACTTCTCTGGCCAGGAGTCTTCCCCCCGCACGGCTGACCCTTTCTCCCGCTTTCAGAATTCTCGTTCCACCTGGACCCCTCCCTCTGGCCCCTTACCCTCTCTTGATCTTTTCATTGCTAACTGCCGCCGTGACATCGGCCAGCTCAATTTCTCTGCTCCCCTCACTCACTCCAACCTACCTCCCTCTGAACTTGCAGCACTCCATTCTCTCCGATCCAACCCTGACATTGTCATTAAACCTGCTGACAAGGGTGGCGCTGTTGTTGTTTGGCGAACCGACCTCTACCTAGCGGAAGTTGAACGCCAACTCTCTGACACCTCCTCCTACCTCCACCTGGACCATGACCCCACTACCGAACATCAAGCCACCGTGTCCAAGACTGTCACTGACCTCATCTCCTCTGGAGATCTTCCCCCCACGGCCGCCAACCTCATAGTTCCCCAACCCCGCACAGCCCGCTTCTACCTCCTTCCCAAGATCCACAAACAGGACTGCCCCGGTAGACCCATCGTTTCAGCCTGTTCTTGCCCCACGGAACTTATCTCTTCCTATCTCGACTCTATTTTTTCTCCCCTTGTCCAGTCTCTTCCCACCTACATCCGCGACTCTTCCGATGCCCTCCGCCATTTTAACAGTTTCCAGTTTCCCGGCCCCAACCGTCTCCTCTTCACTATGGACGTACAATCCCTCTACACCTCCATTCCCCACCAGGATGGCCTGAGGGCGCTCCGCTTCTTCCTTGAACAGAGGCCCAACCAGTCCCCATCCACCACCACCCTCCTCCGCCTGGCTGAACTTGTTCTCACATTGAACAACTTCTCCTTTGACTCTACCCATTTCCTCCAAATTAAAGGTGTTGCTATGGGTACCCGCATGGGTCCTAGCTATGCCTGCCTTTTCGTGGGATATGTGGAACACTCTTTGTTCCAGTCCTACTCGGGTCCCCTCCCTCACCTCTTTTTCCGGTACATTGATGACTGTATCGGTGCCGTCTCCTGCTCTCGCCCTGAACTAGAACATTTCATTCACTATGCTTCCAATTTCCACCCTTCCCTCACCTTCACATGGTCCATCTCCGACTCTTCCCTTCCCTTCCTCGACTTCTCCATCTCCATCTCTGGGGATAGGTTATTGACTAACATTCACTACAAGCCCACCGACTCCCACAGCTACCTGGACTACACTTCCTCCCACCCCGCCTCCTGTAAGGACTCTATTCCATTCTCCCAGTTTCTCCGTCTCCGCCGCATCTGCTCTGATGATGCCACCTTCCATACCAGTGCTTCCGACATGTCTTCCTTTTTCCTCAACCGAGGATTCCCCTCTACCGTGGTCGACACGGCCCTCGACCGTGTCCGTTCTATCTCCCGCACATCTGCCCTCACCCCTGCCCCTCCCTCCCGGAACCACGATAGGGTTCCCCTTGTCCTCACCTTTCACCCCACCAGCCTCCACATTCAACGGATCATCCTCCGCCATTTCCGCCACCTCCAGCGTGATCCCACCACCAAACACATCTTCCCCTCACCTCCCCTTTCAGCATTCCGCAGGGACCGCTCCCTCCGCGACACCCTAGTCCACTCCTCTACCACCCCCAGCACCCCTTCCCCTTCGCCCGGCACCTTCCCGTGCACGCGCAGGAGATGCAACACATGCCCTTATACCTCCCCTCTTCCCACTGTCCAGGGCCCCAAACACCCCTTCCAGGTGAAACAGCGATTTACTTGTACTTCCTGCAATTTAGTATACTGTATTCGCTGCTCACGATGTGGACTCCTCTACATTGGGGAGACCAAACGCAGATTGGGTGACCGCTTTGCGGAACACCTCCGTTCAGTCCGTAAGGGGGACCCCGAGCTCCCGGTGGCCTGTCACTTTAATTCACCGCTTCACTCCCACTCTGACCTCACCGTCCTCGGCCTATTACACTGTTCCACGGAAGCTCAGCGTAAGCTCGAGGAACAGCACCTCATCTTTCGTTTAGGCACGCTACAGCCCTCTGGACTCAATATCGAGTTCAACAATTTTAGATCATAACCTCAGCTCCAATCACATTTATATTTTATTTTATCCACCCTTTTATTTGTCCCCCCCACCTTTTTTTTTTTTTCCTCCTAGAAGCTGGCAGCTGTCCTTCATTCTGCCAGTGGATTTCACACTTCATTCAGCCTTAATCTGTCACATTAACACCACCTCTAGCCTTGCATATCTCTTAATGTCTCTTAATGTCTCTTCATCTCCTCCTTTGTTCCTTTATCCCCTCCCCCTTTTCCCAGCTTTACCCTGGCCTTAAATCTATTTGATTTCCAGCTCTTCCCAGTTCTGATGAAAGGTCATCGACCTGAAACGTCAACTCTCTTTCTCTCTCTACGGATGCTGCCTGGCCTGCTGAGTTTTTCCAGCGTTTTCTGTTGTTATTTCGGATTTCCAGCATCTGCAGTATTTTGCTATCGTACCAGGTTATAGTCCAACAGTTTTATTTGAAATCACAAGCTTTCGGAGCTGCTGCTCCTTCACTTCACCTGACGAAGGAGCAGTGCTCCGAAAGCTTGTGATTTCAAATAAAACTGTTGGACTATAACCTGGTGTTGTGCGACTTCTCACTTTTGTCCACCCCAGTACAACACCGGCATCTCCGCATCATGGCCTCTTTCTTTAGTGGCAGTGAAGCGCCAAGGGGGGAAATAGCAATGGGAATTTTCCCCCTCACTAATTTTTTCCCCTCCATTCCTGTCTTGAAAATGTTGTCTTCATGTTGCGGAGTGATTCTACATGAACTGGACACTCTGCAGTATTTCCCCCAAATCTCTATTGCTCTTGTGCGAACCTTGACCGTGAATATTAGCAGGCTATGCAACTGCACGGGACAATACAGTCCGGCCTAATTCTAGGTGTCAGCTTGGCTCAGTGGCAGCATCCTCAGCTCTAAGTCAGAAAGCTATAGGTTCACATCCCATTCCAGGAATTAAGCACGTAAAAGAGGCTGATATTGCAGTACTGAGGGAGTACTGCAATAAAAACAGAAAATGCTGGGAATACTCAGCAGGTCAAGCTGCATCTGTGGAGAGAGAAACAGAGTTAACGTTTCCGGTCGATGACCTTTCAGCAGTGCTGCAATGTCTTTTCAATGAGATAGTTTAAGTGGATGTAAAAGATCCCATAGCACCATTTGAAGAGGAGCTGGGGAGCTCTCTCAGTGTTGTGGCCACATTCATCTCTAGCCAACACCACCAAAACAGAGTGATTGGTCATTCATCTCATTGCTGTTTGTGGGACCTCGCTGTGCGTAAATTAGCTGCTGCGTTTGCCTGCATAATTACAGGGATTTGAAAAGCGCTTTCTTTCCTCATCTGATATCCAGACACGGCACTTGCAGTAGGGGTCACTAGATAGCTGATTTTACCTTCCCTAACCCAACCACCATGGCCAAGTTAAGCAGTCTGAACACCATCCTGTTTGAGATCACCTAATTCAGCACAGACCAAAGATTGAACCTGGGACCTGTTTTAATCAATGTGGCTCAGCTACTCACTGTCTAAACTGATTGAGCTATGGGGGAAGCACAAATAAGTTTTATTGCACAGCCTGATAAAGGGACTGAACAGACTATTATGCTCTGTCTCTAGGTGGAGTATTGTGGAACGAATGTCAGCAAAGGTGAAACTAGACTGGCATTTCACTCTGTCTCTTCTCATTGCTGAGTCTGTACATGCAATATTAATAGCATAAAACATACATTTCAAGCCATCATACACAGGAATGAAGTTCAAATAATCATTGAATAAAGTAGTATGACTAATTTGATGCATGAGAGGCTCAGCAGTGGCAACAATTTATGGGTACAAGACTGAACTCCTGCGAGAGTCGTTTATGTGAAGAGACAATCTTTCATTATTATAGAAGGTAGATAAGCAACAACTGGGGAGACACACTTGAATTGCACAAGACAGGTTTCAGAAACAAAGGCAAACCAATTGGGGTCGATCTTAACTTTGCGGGCTCGTGTAAAACGGGTGATAGCGAATCGGCAGCCCGGTTTACACCTCTCCCGATTTTTATTTCCATTGACTTCAATGAAAATAAAAATCGGGAGAGATGTAAAGCGGGCTGACAACTCACTATTACCCATTTTACACAATCGCACAAAGTCAAGATCTACCCCATTGTGTGTAACAGACATATGTCTTCATGAAAATCCCAACTGCATCAATTAGCATTTCAAATCAGTCTCTAGGACTGAGATAGTAAGCTCATTTATCTAGGCTGGAGGATATAAGACAGAAAAAAAACTTTTACAAAACTATAGAATCAATAAATGGTCATTCGTTATTGTTTCCAGAGTGAGGGGTTTCTCTTACTTTGTTATGCGGCCAGCTATATGGCAATTTCACTCATGTAAACAATACAAGTGAAGCCAGAGTAATTAATACCAGACGATAGCAAAATACTGCGGATGCTGGAAATCCAAAATAACAACAGAAAATGCAGGAAAAACTCAGCAGGCCAGGCAGCATCCGTGGAGAGAGAAACAGAGTTAACGTTTCAGGTCGAAGACCTTTCGTCAGAACTGGAAAAAAGCAGGAAAGGTCTTCGACCTGAAACGTTAACTCTGTTTCTCTCTCCACGGATGCTGCCTGGCCTGCTGAGTTTTTCCAGCGTTTTCTGTAATTAATACCAGATCTACCAGACCGAGACAACACAGATTTCCAGTAAAAATATTGCTCTCTGAAAAAAGTAACTATACTTAACACTAACAATGAATCATTAATGCCTCTTAATCCTGATAAACACAGAGCTGCTCTGCCATCACCAACAACTGCTTGTATTTATATATTGGGCCAACATTTGCGATCGGAGGCTTCCTGCGGGCGGATGCCTCCAACCAGCAAAATGTCTACAAAAGTACCTGGTGGCCCGGGAGGTATGGAGGCTTGCGATCCTGGGCCTCTCCGGGTCCGCGCGGGCAGAGCCCCACGTATCCCAGGGGCGCAAACGGTTCATTGACGCTCCTGGGATCACGTGGGCCGGCCCAACCAATAAAAGAAGGGAATCCCCATTCATATTTTTGACAGTTCTGTACGTACGGAACTATCATTAGTATGAAAGGGGATGACGTAAAAATACACCAAAACATGAAATAATTTTTTTTAAATTACATATTTAAAATGAATTAAAATGCCATTTAATTAAATATTTTATACAAAAATTAAATTTTTTGAATTTTTTTTTAATGATTTTACGAGGCTAAAAATAAACTTACCTTTTTGAAGAGTATTTTTAATTTACAAGTTATCAAATTTCATTTTTCTATTTTTTAAAACTCTTATGCTGGTAAAAGTAGGCCTTATGCCTGCTTTTACCAGGCGTAAGAATTTGACAGGCATTCAGCGGGCAGAAGTTGTGCAAATAACGCAACTCTCCACCCACAGGGGCACTTTTCCCGCGGATGCGGAGGATCTGTCAAGAGAATTCTTGATAGATCGGAAGTGCCAAGTTTCAGCGCATGCGCTGCGCATGCCTAAACTCGGAACTTGCGCGGCCCCTACGGACGCGTGCACACCTCGTACGCACCCGTGGGGGTCGCAAAATACGTCCCAGTATTCCTCATGTAAATGGAACATCTCACAGTACTTTACAAGACAGAGAGTTACGCACTGAGCAAGTAAAGGGGGAAATTAGGGGCTCCTCCATTGATGGCCATGCCTTCAGTGCCTCGGACCTAAGCTGTGGAATTCCCTCCCTGAACCCCTCCACCTCTCTACCTCTCGCTCCTCCTTTAAGACGCTCCTTAAGACCTACCTCTTTGACCAAGCTTTTGGTCACCTGTCCTAATATCTCCGTCTGTGGCTCGGTGTCAAATTTTGTTTGATAACGCTCCTGTGAAGCGCCTTAGAAGGTATTACTACGTTAAAGGCGCTATATAAATGCAAGTTGTTATTGTTGTTGAGAGGCCGAAGGCAGAAGGGAAGTTGGTCAGAAACCCTGCATACACGCGCGTACATGGGATTTTCGCTGAAGTTAGTGTGGTGGGGCAGGAGAACAACCCAAGGAAATCCATCCCCTGATCCTAGAGATGAGTTTTTAGGAGTTGAACCAAACACTGCATGCTTGAATCAGGATTAGGGTCTGGAGATTCTGATAGGTTGCGCTGGTTCAACCAAACCAGTGCAAAAGTTCGAGGAATTTCAAGCGCAAGTTGCGTTCAGCGCAAATCTGGTTTCCGTGATATTTTCTGCTGGTTGAATAAACATCACGCTGGAAGCCAGCACCACCCCCAAAACTGGCCTCACCCCCAGATCGAATTAGTCACAATTGCGAGTTTCCGCTAATTGTGCCAGTTTGCGGGCCTTTGAGGAGACTCTTAAAATTAAGCTTTTCTGTAAGGCACAAGTCATTTTCAGTAATTTAAAATCAGGTTACTCACATGTGGTGAACTAGACACTCTGATTAAAAATGCTTATTTTTTGTGATAAATTCACCTTCAGCTGTATTAATAAAACGCTGGTGGATTGCGATGGTTCATGGAAGATTTTACATTTGGCAATATGCAAATTAGTTTGAGCAGAAACTTGAGCAAAAAATTAACTTGGTTAAACTTGCGCACTTGGCGCCCGGATCGCCAACTGCGCCCAAAGCGGAAACTCTTGGCCTATACAGGAAACTCTCTTTTAACCGGCACCCAAATAACCGGAAATCTCTCTTAACCGGCAAAATTCTTGAGTAGGTAACCGGGGTTTTCCTTCATCTCTCCTTTAAAAATAACTTTAAAAAAAACCCCGAGGCGTTTGCCTTGTATCGGAGCGTGTAGATTGGGAGGGGAATGTGCAGCCCGGGTAGGCAGCGGACACGACAGATGGTCAGCTGGCGGTCCCCGGGGAGACGGAGCTCCGAATGCAGGCGCATGTCAATGTGTACGGGGCTCTCGTACGTTGGGAGATATAACTCTCCATTATCCGGACTTTTTGATTAACCGGCACCACGCCGGTCCCGTCGGTGCCGGTTAATAAAGAGTTTCCTGTATTCGAAACAAGAGGAGTGATTTTCTGGACATTTGGTGCAGGAGTAGATTAGGTGCTTGAGGCCTGTGAATATCTGACTCAAATGAATGCAGTCGGATCTGTGCCACTTTGGTGCCAAGTACAAATTTCCAGCAGGCCTTTGGACTGACCTAAAGTGGTCCCTGCAAATTCCATCTCCACATCCTCACAGTCGTTGCCAGGCAGGTACCAGTTGCATCTACTGTAAGAACACATGCACCAGAGGGCACCACTACCAGTGGAAGTCAAGGTCACATTTTCCCCCAACTTTTTCACTTCTGCCTCCTTCAGGGCTATTGTGGGAACCATCTACAGTATCAGACAATGTGCTGCTCTAATGTACCAAACAGGTAACTGATGCATAGGTCAGCATTGCCAGTGCTTTCATCTTCTTTTCTGCAGAATAGCAATAGCAACATGACATGGCTGCCCAATGTCACTGCACTGCTACATTTCCCATTGATGGCAGGCTGATCCTATAGCCTCGATTTTAACTCCCCCTGCATGGTGGAAACTAGGTGGGGGGGGGGGCAGTTAAAATGGAGCGGTGGACTTACCCACTCCTTTTCCGCCCCGATCTGACTGACAGCAATTTTAAATTTCAGGTGGCAAGGACACCTGCCCCAAGCTGGTGACGCGTGGGGTGGGGGCGGGGGGTGGGGGGTGCGTGTTGTAGAAAAAAACCCACTCAAAGTCACTTATAGTCCACGGTACGAGAATTTTTTAATACAAGCATGCAGGGGAGAGCTTTCGGCATCCCGAAGTCTCTCAACTTTATAGTAGTCATGGCAATGTATTTATACATAATCATGCAGAAGCGAAATCGACAGTTGACAAGGATGCTGACAGTTGCTCAATTGTTAATTACTGATCACGTAAGCTTTTAGCAGATGTATTCTGTTATCTCAACTGTCCCAGTTTCCAAGGCCCTTATGTTTGCCCATTGCCTCTGTAACAAGGTTTCATCTTTGCCCATTGCCTCTGTAACAAGGTTTCATCTTTGCCCATTGTCTCTGTAGCAAGGTTTCATCTTTGCCCATTGTCTCTGTAGCAAGGTTTCATCTTTGCCCATTGTCTCTGTAGCAAGGTTTCATCTTTGCCCATTGTCTCTGTAGCAAGGTTTCATCTTTGCCCATTGTCTCTGTAGCAAGGTTTCATCTTTGCCCATTGTCTCTGTAGCAAGGTTTCATAAGAACATAAGAACATAAGAAATAGGAGCAGGAGTAGGCCAATTGGCCCCTCGAGCCTGCTCCGCCATTCAATAAGATCATGGCTGATCTGATCCTAACCGCCAATCTACTATCACAGAACCAGCTCCTGAACCTAACAGAATTGGACACACAAAATAGGAGCAGGATCAGGCTACACGGCCCCTGGGCCCGCTATGCTACCCACAGGGCCATGACCGATCCGAACCTAGACTCATGTCCAAATTCCTGCCCGCTCTCCGTAACCCTTAATTCCCTTTACTTCTAGGAAACTGTCTATTTCTGTTTTAAATTTATGTAATGATGTAGCTTCTACAGCTTTTTGGGGCAGCATATTCCATGGACCTACCACCCTCTGAGTGAAATAGTTCCTTCTCATCTCAGTTTTGAAAGAGCAGCCCCTTATTCTAAGACTATGCCCCCTAGTTCTAGTTTCACCCATCATCGGGAACATCCTCCCCGCATCCACCCGATCCAACCCCTTCACAATCTTATATGTTTCAATAAGATCGCCTCTCATTCTTCTGAACTCCAATGAGTAGAGTCCCAATCTACCCAACCTCTCCTCATATGTCCATCCCCTCATCCCCGGGATTAACCGCGTGAACCTTCTTTGTACTGACTCGAGAGCAAGTATGTCTTTTCTTAAGTATGGACACCAAAACTGTATGCAGTATTCCAGGTGCAGTCTCACCAATACCTTGTACAACTGAAGCAATACCTCCCTATTTTTATATTCTATCCCCTTAGCAATGAAAGCCAACATTCCATTGGCCTTCTTAATCACTTGCTGCACCTGCATACTAACCTTTTGAGTTTCGTGCACCAGGACCCCCAGATCCCTTTGTACTTCAGTACTTTCCAGTTTCTTGCCATTTAGATAATAACTTGCTCTACTATTTTTCCTGCCAAAGTGCATAACCTCACACTTTCCAGTATTGTATTCCATCTGCCAAATCTCTGCCCACTTACTTAGCCTGTCTATGTCCCCTTGCAGATTTTTTATGTCCTCCTCACTCACTACTGTCTACTGCCCTTTTTAAATAAGGGTGTTACATTAGCAGTTTTCCAGTCTGCCGGGATCTTTGCTGAGTCCAGGGAGTTTTGAAAAATTATTACCAATGCATCCACAATCCCTACCACCACTTCCCTCAAGACCCTAGGATGTAAGCCATCAGGTCCAGGTGATTTATCCGCCTTGAGTCCCATTATTTTACCGAGTACCACTTCCTTAGTGATTTTGATCGTGTTTAGCTCCTCCCCCCCTATAGCCCCCTGTTTGTCCAGTGTTGGGATATTCTTAGTGTCCTCTACTGTAAAGACTGATACAAAATATTCATTCAGTGTATTTGCCGTCTCCATATTTCCCACCATTAATTTCCCGGTCTCATCCTCTAAGGGACCAACATTTACTTTAGCCACCCTTTTTCTTTTTATATAATTATAAAAACTCTTACTATCTGTTTTTATATTTTTTGCTAATTTACTTTCATAATCTATCTTCCCTTTCTTAATCAATCTTTTTGTTATTTTTTGCTGTCTTTTAAAGTTTTTCCAATCCTCTATCCTCCCACTAGATTTTGCTACCTTATAAGCCCTTGTTTTTAGTTGAATATTATCCTTAATTTCTTTACTTAGCCATGGATGACTGTCTTTTCTTTTACACCCTTTTCTTCTCAGTGGAATATATATTTTTTGGAAGTTGTAAAATAACTCCTTAAATGTACACCACTGATCATGTATCGTCTTACCCTTTAATCTATTTTCCCAATCCACTCTACTCAATTCTGCTCGCATACCTTCATAGTCTCCTTTATTCAAGCTTAGCACGCTTGTTTGAGATCCAACCTTCTCACCCTCTAATTGAATATGGAATTCAACCATATTATGGTCACTCATTCCAAGGGGATCCTTTACTAAGACATTTTTAATTAATCCTGTCTCGTTACACAGGACCAGATCTAAGGTTGCTTGCCCCCTGGTCGGTTCAGTTACATACTGCTCAAGAAACCCATCCCTAATACACTCAATGAACTCATCTTCAAGGCAGCCCTGCCCAATTTGATTTGTCCAATTAATATGATAGTTAAAATCCCCCATAATTAAAGATGTTCCCTTATTACAAGCCTCAACTATTTCCTGATTGATACTCCGTCCAACAGAGTTGCAACTGTTCGGAGGCCTATAGACTACGCCCACTAATGTTTTTTTCCCCTTATTATTCCTTATCTCCACCCAAACTGTTTCATTATCCTGATCTTTTGACCCAATATCATTTCTCTGTATTACAGTGATTCCTTCCTTTATTAACATAGCCACCCCACCTCCCCTTCCTTCCTGCCTGTCCATCCTGATCATTAAATAACCTGGTATGTTTAATTCCCAGGCATTGTCACCCTGCAGCCATGTTTCTGTAATGGCCACAAGATCATACCCATATGTAGTTATTTGTGCCATTAACTCATCTATTTTGTTACGAATGCTACGTGCATTCAGATAGAGAACTTTCAAATATGTTTTGTGACACTTAGTTCCTGCTTTTGCCCTTTTTATTACTTTACCTTTTACTCCATACCTTCTGCCCCTTCCTGACACACTCTGGTTTTTAATTTCCCCACTGCTACCTAAGTCTATGACCTTCTCTGTTGTCATTTTTGTTATTTGCTCTCTAGGAACCTCCCCCCCACTAGTTAGTTTAAAGCCCTCTCTACAGCCCTAGTTATATGATCCGCCAGGACTCTAGTCCCAGCACTGGCCAAGTGAAGCCCGTCCCAACGGAACAGCTCCCTCCTGCCCCAGTACTGGTGCCAGTGTCCCAGGAAGCAAAACCCATTTCTCCCACACCAGTCTTTGAGCCACTCATTTAACTCTCTAATTTTATTTGTCCTAGCCAAATTTGCTCGTGGCTCAGGTAATAATCCAGAGATTAATACCCTTGAGGTTCTGTTTTTTAATTTGACCCCTAGCTGCTCATACTCCTTTAACAGAACCTGCTTCCTTGTCCTATCTACGTCGTTTGTACCAACATGGACCACGACAACTGGATCCACCCCCTCCCACTGCAAGTTTCTTTCCAGCCCAGAGGAGATGTCCTTAACCCTGGCACCGGGGCAGGCAACACAGCCTACGGGACTCTTGCTCTCGGCTGCAGAGAACTCTATCTATCCCCCTAATAATACTATCCCCTACCACTACAACATTTCTATTTACTCCCCCCTCTTGAATGGCCCCCCATTCCACGGTGCTGTGACCAGGTTGCTCATCCTCCCTGCAGTCCCTGCTCCTGTCCCCACAGGGAGTAAGAACCTCGAACCTGTTGGACAAGAGCAAGGGCTGCGGCTCCTCCAACACTACCTCCTGGATCCCCGTACCTGCCTCACTCGTAGTCACACCGTCCTGTCCCTGACCATGGGCTACATCTGAATTAATTAACTTCATAGGTGTGACCACCTCCTGAAACACAAAGTCCAGGTACTTCTCCCCCACCCTGATGTGTCGCAGTGTCTGAAGCTCAGACTCCAGCTCATCAATACGGAGCTGGAGTTCCTGTAGCAGCAGACACTTGTCACAGATGTAATCACCGTGAGCCTCAATGGTGTCCACCGGCTCCCACATCGCGCAACAGTAACACATCACCTGCTCCATTCTATGTAATTAATTTAAAAAAAATTATTGTTAGTTATGGACACTCTGCCCGATTATAGATGCTAGTATCCCCTCTAATTAATTGGATTTAAATTAAATCAATCCCTCTAAATTACACCAGTTAAATGGTTTACCAACAGTCACTCTGCACCAGAAAGGCCTTATTAACTATAACCCACAGAGTTTAAGTTTAAAAAGAGAGAAATACTCACCAACCAATTACTTACCTGCTTTCTGGTGACGTCACACCTCGATTATTTTTACCTCTCTCCCTCCCTCCGAGTTCGGAGACTGGTCCCGCCTTACCTGGTCTCTGGAGCCTTTTAAACCCTTTGCCGCCGCCTCGCCTCACACAGGTCCGCCGCCACACCAGGAACCTGACAAAGATGGAAAAAGGAAGGCACACCTCCCTCCCCGAACTCCCTCACTCACCAAACTCGCAGCTTAGCACTCTATTCCAAATCTGCATCTTTGCCCATTGCCTCTGTAACAAGGTTTCATCTTTGCCCATCGTCTCTGTAACAAAGTTTCATGACCAACTGTTACTTATTAACTGCTGACACTTTGGGCTGGATTTTCTCAGCCCCGAGGAGACGGGTATGGAGGCGGGACTGCCGGGAAAGTGGCAGAATTTGGGGGCGGGTGGTAAACCCACCCCCAACCCGCCTCCAACCAATCTTCCCGGGAGTCGGGTCCCCGATTTGCGCAGGGACTCGACTCCTAACGGCGGGAAGAGGATTAACAGGTAGTTAACAGGCAGAAAATAGGATTATCCCCATTTTTCATCCTGAAGTGCGGGCTTCCCGACCTGGGGGAACCCCGCCGGGGTGTAGGAGGTGAGTAGGAGGTCTGCGGGGGTCGGAGGGGTCTGAAAGTGCGATGTAGAGGTGAGTGATGGGTGCAAGTGTGGAGTGGTAAGTATGTGAGGTGAGTGTAAAGTGTTAGAAAATGTTCACTTACTTTGTTTCTACCTACAGCCTTCAGCCACTGTGGAGCCGGAGTCCCCGACATCTCCATTGTAGAGATCCTTCGACCCAACAGCCAGCTGATTTCTGCAAAGTAGAAAGGTTTGATGAGTCCTGAACACAAGGGCTCATCAAACTACACAGAATGTCAGTGTTTGATAGCTTCACAGAGCTGTCAAACGATGACATTTCTTCTTTCAAAAGTTCTTGACAGATGACACGTCATACGTTGACGTGCTCTGTCACTGACTTCCCCCTAATTGGCCTACTGAGCCCGCCGGGCGGGCTTAACAAGGTCAATCAGGGGAAAATCCCGCTGGTTGGCCAGAAGCTGATGGAGGCGGGACTGAAACCCAACAAGCAGCAGATCCGCCTCCAACACGTCTCCATTCATAAAATCCAGCCCTTTCTGTCTGTTTTGGCCAAGCTTCCCATCATGCCTTGTAATTATAGTAGCAGTCTAATACATGGCTTCCAACATAGCTACAGCATTTTACAACAACATTCCCATTAACCCTGTGCTACCCACATCAAATATGCAGATTGGGCCCTGATGACATTATGTGTGATTTTAACCCAAGGCTTGAGCAGGGGAGCAGTGGTGGTTTCCCCACCAGGCCAAACCTGCTGGGAACAGGATCCAGGGCCAGAAAAGGCCCAGCAGGAGTGCTCCTCTGTGCCCCACAGGAAACCGTGGGCCTTCCCAGCTCCAGGATTCTGTGGCAAGGGAGCGAGCTTGTGGTGGGGAGTAAATCTGTGGTGGGGTTCAAAAATGATGCCTCCAGTCTTTCTGGAGCAAGCTGTGACTTGATGTCGGATAAACAATCTGATGGCATGGAGAGTAATCGAGGGATTGAGAGTAGTAGCAGTGTGGTAGAGATCGGCATCATCAGCAGACATGTGAAAGCTGACACGTTGCCTGCAGTTAATGTTGCTGAGGTGTTAACATGTAGATAAGGATGTGAAGGGGACCAAGGACAAATTCATGGGGAACCCTAGAGGTGACGGTGTGGGGGAAGGAAGAGAAGCCCCTTACGTGCCAGAGTTGATTTCCATTGTCCAATATCTACTTATATATGATGATATATGACTCCATAGTGTAACAATAGTAGCCCCTTGCGACCTGAACTGAATATTCATATCTTTTAAATGTGCTCCCACATGCCTCTCCAATCTTGTTGAAGGCAAACCAAGAAAACACTTGGTATGGCAAGATCAGATTTAAATGCACCAGATGTTCTAATATTGTGAATGAGTTTCCCATCGTGCTTCTCACAGTAAGTCACAACGATTTACTTTATTATGAGGACATGAAACACTATAGATTATTCTGCGACTAAAGTGTAGGTGCGTGTTCTTTAAGATTACTTATCTAATTGATGTTAAGTAAACATCAGGTGAGTTCATACAAAGGTCAACTAAGAGGCTGCAGATTTTGTGGATCAGTATTTTCTGTTATTGGAGAGCGTGTCTGTACTTTCCAAATGATTGCCAGTCTTTCTATAAACTTCATTTTAAATGTGACACAGAAATTTGCATTCAACAGCAAGTGGCATCTGAAGTGTGACAGGAAGGTACTGTATGCGTATGCAAAATTTTATTATAGATATAGATGGATAGATGTGGCTAGATGATGGAACAACAATAATGTACTTAAGTATACACTGTAATGGAGAACTGAGAAGCCAGTCAGTTGAGGGATTTGATCTCTCTGTCTCTTCTTTCAGTCACCCAATTTTTTGTCAATTAACTGGTACAAATGCATTGTATTTTTACGAAAGGGAAGCAAGAATATCAATCTAAAGGTTTCCTCCCACAGAGACTGAAACAATCATTTTTTCTCAAATATATTCATTTTTTTTCTCAGGTCTCTCATCTAGAATAGATGAAACACCCAGCCTCTTTGTCTAGAGGACCCAACGGGGTGGATCTATCATCAGCAAAATGGAGCACCTATCCTCTTAGCTAGGACATTGCTTTTTAACAATTTGCTACCAGTTTTTCTGTAGCAGTGGAAAGGTTTATGTGAGCAATTTAGACCGAAAGTACTTTCCTCCCGTGTATTATTTATTTTACCTAAAGAATAGTGTCTGATTCAACTACACTAACCAACTGAATTGTATATATCTCTCCCCTTGACTATGTTTAAATCCACTTATAAATCCCTACTATCTTTTTATTGGAAACCAAATCCAGTTATTGGGGGAAAAGAAGTAGTTCTTTCATGAGGAGTTCATCTTCAAACAGGGCTGAATTGCTGTTGACTATCATTAAGTTTCTGCCAAGACTAAGGAAAAGCTTGTTATAACAAGATGTCACTGTATTTATTAACCAAACAGAATGCCACTCCATGCCGGGATGCTATTATTGTTCTTTTCCTCCTACTTTGTTTGATCTCCTTGAAGGCTTTACATCATGCATTAAGTGACTTGAACTCAGGTTGACCTTCTTGGCAGATCAAGAATGCATTATAATTGTTTGCTGGTTTTAAGGCATTATCTAAATTTATATAATTCTTGGGTGGCTGATCTATTTTAAGATGTGTTGATACAATTACGGATGTGCTTTTCACTGCTGTTGAGTATCGGTCTCCTGCAAGAATTTTTTGTCTGTGAATGCTTAAAACAACGAATGTTTTCCATAGCCCATTAACTAACAAAGACTGCATAGACTTTCAGTCACGTATATTCCGAACTAAAGTTTCACTTTGGGGTGAATTCTTGTTGTCGTCAATGTCAGGGATTTCAGATCTGCAGAATGGAATAACTTTCTAGTTTGGCAAGTGGCAGCATCAAACACTCCCAGGTCAGATATAGCACAGACCAAGTGTAGAGTAATGCTTCCCCTACCTTGCAAAAACAATGCGTCATGCCCACAACCTTGGACAAGCATCCCCTTCTACACCACTGTGAGATTTTCCACTTCCCATATCAGGACATCCCCCTGGCCTCTCACAATGAGATCCAGAGTTTCAGTAACAATTAACATTAATCATGTACAATTTTGTACTGAAGATTTGAACCCACTAGGAACTGGGGTGAAACTGCAGAAATTTGTTTCACTCATGATGCCAACAGTAATCAGAATGAGGAGACTTTTGCTCCAGTAGTTTGGTTTTGATTTACACTTAGTGCCCAGCGAGGGAGAGGCAATGGCCCATAATTTGCGATCAGCGGTGAAGCAAAGGTGTTCGCCGCTGGCCCTGAAATAATGTCGCCAAGGGGCAGCATGTACATGAGAAATAGGAGGGGGCCAAGGAGAGATCCTTGGGGGACACCAGAGGTAACGATGTGGGAATGGGAAGAGAAGCCATTGCAGGTGATTCTCTGGCTACGATTAGATCGATAAGAGTGGAACCAGGCGAGTGCAGTTTCACCCAGCTGGATGACAGTGGAGAGGCTTTGGAGAAGTGGTCAAACGTGTCAAAGGCTTCAGGTAAGTCAAGAAGGATGAGGAGGGATAGTTTACCTTTGTCACAGTCACAAATGTTGTCATTTGTGACTTTGATGAGAGCCGTTTCGGTACTGTGGCGGGGCGGAAACCTGATTGGAGGGATTCAAACTTGGAGTTGCGGAAAAGATGGGTACAGATTTGGGAGGTGACAACACGCTCAAGGACTTTGGAGAGGAAAGGGAGGTTGGAGATGGGGCGGTAGTTTGCAAGGACGGAGGGGTCAAGTGTTGGTTTTTTGAGGAGAGGGGTGATGATAGCAGATTTGAGGGAGAGGGGGACAGTACCTGAGAAGAGAGAACCGTTAACAATGCCAGCTAACATGGGAGCCAGAAAAGGAAGTTGAGTGGTCAGCAGTTTGGTGGGAATAGGGTCGAGGGAGCAGGAAGTGAGTCTCATGGACAAGATGAGCGCGGAGAGGTCATGAGGGGAGATTGGCGAGAAACTGGTGAAAGATGTGAGTTCAGGGCTAGGGCAGGGGGGAACCATAGAGGAAGTTTGCCCGGTGGGCTAGGGGAAGGAAGGGAAGTGGCAGAGGCAGCTGAACAGATGGTCTGAATCTTAGAGACAAAGAAGTCCATGAGCTCTAGACGGGTGCAGTTCCAGCCAGCTGGACGACTGTGGAGAGGCGTTGGAGAAGGATGGAGTGGTCAACCATGTCAAAGGCTGCAGACAAGTCAAGAAGGACAAGAAGAGTTAGTTTAGCTTTGTCACAGTCACAAAGGATGTCATTTGTGGCTTTGATGAGAGCCGTTTCAGTACTGTGGCAGGGGCAGAAACCTGATTGGAGGGATTCAAACATGGAGTTGCGGGAAAGATGAGCATGGATTTGGGAGGTGACAACCCGTTCGAAGGACTTTGGAGAGGAAAGGGAGGTTGGAGATGGGGCGGTAGTTTGCAAGGACGGAGGGGTCAAGGGTTGGTTTTTTGAGGAGAGGGGTGATGACAGCAGATTTGAGGGAGAGGGGGACAGTACCTGAGGAGAGAGAACCGTTAACAATGTTAACTAACATGGGAACCAGTATCCCATGTTGAAGAAACATTAGATCGGCTGCAGATCTTGTTGCTACTATTTTAAAAGCTCACTCTTTAAACTGACTTCAATTCTCACTAAATAAACATCTTTTATGGCTGGCAGGTGTCAGAGTCTGAGTCTGTTCTGTTCTCTATTCAATAGGTGTGTTGATATATATAAATGAAAAGTGAACAGACTGACATATTAGAGAATCTCCCCGATTTTGGTCATAAATCCCTGCACAGTACTGTTCACCTGACAAAGTGCTTCTCCTTGTAATTACTGCTGTTTACATCAGTGCTTTGTCTGAATCTCTCTGAGAGCCAGCATTTATTGATATTCAGTGCACTAAAAACATATAAACAGTTCAAATGTATAACTGCACTTCAGAGATCCACCAAATTTGTCACAATTCAGAGTAATCTTTGTGCTTTCCCCCCTAAAAATGCATGTACTTTTCAGTATATTTTATCTCCTTTCCTCTCTTTCGTACCTTAAGCTGTGTCACTTGGCAATTTCCCTCCTGCATCCTGTAGTAAGACTATCTCTGCCTCTCTGCTACAATGCAAAACTTTGACATCCAGCAACAATGCACCAGTTCATAGCTATCTAATCGACTGGTTTCTCTCGTACATCACAAGACTTTGACAGTCCATTATGTTCAGCCAGCATCTCTTACAACTACCTAGTAAGTACAACAATTTGGATTTCAATATTTTTTGATGCGTGACAGGTAGCTTGAAACATTGGAATGAAAAGCTTATCTAAGCCATTACCATTCGAATCTAAGTCCCAAAGGTGAAAAGGCAATGTACTAGCCCAATTGGTCATTCAAGTCCCCAAAGGTACATTCTCTTGCTCGTTTCTTCCCTGCCCCTATATTGTATGGTATTGTCTCTCCTGTGATTCCTATGTGCCAAAAAATATTCCCCAGGCAAGGAGGTAGGTGGGCAAACAGCTCCCAGATCTCCCTCAATTGTGTCTTTGAACTGGCCTCCAACAGATAAGCATGATTGATGTGGGTTAACTCACACTCAAGCATTTCTCCACCTTCTTCAGAAGTACTTTGCCCAGGAATCTGTTCCTGACAATCCTAAATGCACCATCTGGGAAGTATTGACTGGGGATGGGAGGAGGGAAGAGAACCATGGCAAAGTGGAACACTGGGTCATTGGCCTGCCACATTTCCGAAATAACATTGAAAAACAAGTCACTTTATCAGTCGGGGTGGTAGCTAATTGATTGTGTCACTCAGGGTTTTCCTGTTGATTATCTTGGTGAAATACCGCAACCATAATCACTATTCTTCATCATTGGTGTTAAATAAAAGAACTGCTCAGTTTTCTTATTTAGTTCTGGTCAATAAAAAACAGAAAATGTTGGAAACACGCAGTAGGTCTGTCAGTATCTAAAGAGGAAAAACAGGTTATGTTGCTTTAAATGTGTACTATTCGTCAGAACTGATGAACAGTATACATCTAAAACGGCATAACCTGTCTTTTCTTTTTACTATGTAGTACCAGAATTATCAATTTTTATTTCAGAGTGCCAGTATTTGCAATGTTGCCTTTTTTATGTTACTGAAGGGCCAGCATATAGTTTGTGAGTGAAGCTGACTTTCCCATAAGATTTGCAAAAGTTCACTTATTCATCTCTTAGTCCTGGAAACCTGTTTGCTGGGAACTTCCCTGTCCTTTGTGCAAAGCTGGACAAGAACATTTAATCTTTCATCAAATTTTAAGAAAAGATGATTGGGGGTAATTTTAACCTAATTCACCGGGCGGAAGGTTGGGTGGATTGTCGGTTTTACTTCTCGCTTCAGTGGAGCGTAAAGTCGTACCGGTTGTAAAACCAGCGTTGCACCCAATCCCGTCAGTTTCCCTACGTGCGGGTTAGGATAAAATTGTCCCCGTTGTTTCTGAAAATTTCAAACGTTGCTCAGGATTACGGTCTTAGAGTAGTAGAGCAGTCATGAGTGACCGCTGGTGCTAATTGTGCTATTCATTACAGTAGCTACTATTTGGGTCCCGTGCAGAATGGTGTAGCATTTGCTGGTAATCATCATGCTGTATCTTGCAACGTGATTAATTGCCCCTGTGGCTACTCCTGCTGAGATCCCATGCCGAATGACATAGAAATTGTGGCTAATTACGGCCAGTAACCACACTGCCCCACGCAGACGCAATTATCAAGATCCCCGGCAGAAATGCATCGCAACCAAAGGTAATTATAAGCCTACTGTCCCAAGCAGGAGCTACTGCCAAGATTCTAGGCAGGATTCACCGGTAGTGACTCTGCTCTTCCTCATTATTGCTGTTGCTGGGCTCCGATGTTGAACAGTGCATTTTGGAAGAGTTTGAGAAACAACCACATTTTACCAAGAAATTGCAAACCTTGTCACTCACGAAGAACTGAGAAGTGAGAAGAACTGTAAGGATAATGGATAAGAACAGACTGAATCAAAGAATCAGCTCTCATTTTCAAACAATGTTACATTTACAGAATAGTGTTTCCTTGACCACAGAACATACTTTGGCTGGAAAGTGTAAAGGATATTATTTTCCCCCCCTTTTTAAGGGATGCCATTATTACGCTTTGGCTCCTTTTCTATTATTATTTTGCTTGTTGTTCTATCAGAGCAGGAAGTGAGCTCATCTGCTGGGATTTAATCAAGAAAACCTTTCATTTTTCCCAACAATGCCAAACTCATTTCAGTAAAAGGAAATAGGTGAATGAAATTGCGGACTGATACTACATCCAGAATAATGGCCCAGATTTTGCTGGAGCGGGGTATTTTGCGGTGTACCCCGTTGGTTAGATGGTTTTCCTCACCCTTCAGCTTGAAAAAATTCAGCGCCGCTAAATGCGAGCTCAACGGGGCACCTGGGACCTCGGTGAACGATGGGTCCAACAGTCTATCTCCTTAACCAATGAGATTTAAGGATAGAGAAAGAATCAGAGGAACAACGGAGAAGGAAAAACAACTGTAATTGTTTAAAAAAAATTACCAAAAACATTGGCCTGGAATTTGCGGTGGCAATAACGGAGAACTGTCAACGTTCGCTGTTATCACCCCTTTGAAACTGACAGCAACTTCAGGATGTAGCGCACGCGCATCTAACTGCGGAACTCCTGAAGTTGTGGTCAGTCATTCACTGCTCCAACACTGGCTGAGCTGTAGACCCCGCCCCCCACATAGCCGACAATCAGTGTAATCATTGAAATCAGTGAAACTGACAAAAACTTCATAGAATCATAGAAAGTTACAGCACGGAAGGAGGCCATTTTGGCCCATCGTGTCCACGCCGGCCAACAAACAGCTATCCAGCCTAATCCCACTTCCCAGCCCTTGGTCCGTAGACCTGCAGGTTACAGCATCCCAAGTGCACATCCAAGTACTTTTTAAATGTGGTCAGGGTTCCTGCCTCTACCACCCTTTCAGACAGTGAGTTCCAGACCCCCACAACCCTCTGGGTGAAGACATTTTTCCTGAAATCCCCTCTAAACCTTCCCCCAATTACTTTAAATCTGTGCCCCCTGGTTTTTGACCCTTCTGCTAAGGAAATAGGTCCTTACTATCCATTTTATCTATGCCCCTCATAATTTTATACACCTCAATAAGGTCTCCCCTCAGCCTCCTCTGTTCCAAGGAAAACAGACACAGCCTATCCAATCTTTCCTCATAGCTAAGATTCTCTACTCCCGGCAACATCCTTGTAAATCTCCTCTGTACCCTCGCTAGTGCAATCACATCTTTCCTGTAATGTGGTGACTAGAACTGCACGCAGTACTCTAGCTGAGGCCTAACTAGTGTTTTATACAGTTGAAGCATAACCCCCCTGCTCTTGTATTCTATGCCACGGCTAATAAAGACAAGCATTCCGTATGCCTTCTTAACTACCTTATCTACTTGGCCTGCTACCTTCAGGGATCTGTGGACATGCACTCCAAGGTCCCTTTGTTCCTCTACACTACTCAGTGTCCTACCATTTAATGTGTATTCCCTTTCCTTGTTAGCCCTCCCCAAATGCATTACCTCACACTTCTCCGGATTGAATTCCATTTGCCACTGTTCTGTCCACCTGACCAATTTATTGATATCTTCCTGCAGTCTACAGCTTCCTTCTTCAGTATCAACCACACAGCCGATTTTAGTATCATCTGGAAACTTCTTAATCATACCCCCTATATTCAAGTCAAGATCGTTGATATATACAACAAAAAGCAAGGGACCTAGTACTGAGCCCTGTGGAACCCCACTGGAAACAGCCTTCCAGTCACAAAAACACCCATCAACCATTACCCTCTGCTTCCTGTCTCCGAGCCAGTTTTGAATCCAACTTGACACTTTGCCCTGGATCCCATGGGCTTTTAACTTTGTGACCAGTCTGCCATGTGGAACCTTATCAAAAGCCTTGCTAAAGTCCATATACACTACATCAAATGCACTACCCTTATCTACCCTCCTTGTTACCTCCTCAAAAAATTCAATCAAGTTTGTCAGACATGACCTTCCCTTAACAAATCCATGCTGACTATCCTTGATTAATCCGTGTCTTTCTAAATGAAGATTTATCCTGTCCTTCAGAATTCTTTCCAATAATTTTCCCACCACCGAGGTTAGGCTGACTGGCCTGTAATTACTCGGTCTATCCTTTTCTCCCTTTTTAAACAAGGGTACCACATTAGCAGTCCTCCAGTCCTCTGGCACAACAGCTGAAGCCAGAGAGGATTGAAAAATGATGATCAGGGCCTCTGCTATTTCCTCTTTTGCTTCGCTTAACAGCCTGGGATAATTTTTATCCGGGCCTGGGGATTTATCCACTTTTAAAGCTGCTAAACTCCTTAATACTTCCTCTCTCACTATGTTTATTTCATCTAATATTTCACACTCCTCCCCCCGATAGCAATGTCTGCTTCGTCCCCTCTCCTTTGTGAAAACAGACGCAAAGTATTAATTCAGAACCCTACCGACGTCTCCCGTCTCCACACACAGATTACCCTCATGATCTCTAATAGGCCCTGCCCTTTCTTTGGGCTTTCCTGCAGTAATATTGTTGTTAAATACGCCATTAAATGTTAAGCCTGCATGGCATAGGTGTAACCGAGGTTTTAACAGCGTATTGACTGGTAAACAAATATTATGGCCTTGAAAATCTAATTTTTATATTTGTGGAGTGTCAAATTTCTCCATTATTGATAAAAATTACAATTTTTAAAAAACTTAATTTTTTTTTTTAGAGTTTCTTCATGATATTTCAGCTTCTACCTTATCCCCATGTGAGCATCACAATCTTTATTTTGCTCTCTGTAACATTTAAAAAAATGTCTGGGTAAAAGCTGCTTTTCATTTCCTCGTTTCCCGCCTGTGAGAATTCTTCAATGTGACTGGCTGCCTGGACAGCTTGTTGACGTCACAGCAGCTTTTTGCTGGGCATCCCCATGACCGGGTGCTGCAATCAATTGAACGTCGAAAAAGGCAAACTTCTCGCCACAGAGAGATCGCGAGATCTCTGTGGGCAGCTTTCTTCGGGGCCAGCGGTGAGCGCCTCTGCTTCGCCGCTGACCACAAATTACCGGCGTTAGTTTGCAGGAACAGGCATGAGGACCTGAATTTTGTGTTCTTGGGTGGGCCTGATGGGCTGCCTTCAGTTTGAGATTTGCATTCTATTATACTCTTACTGATTATTAATGGAGCTGCTCACATTTCTTTATGGATATTCACCTCTGTAGTACAGACAGTGTGTGCTCTGTCCTCGGTTACTGCACAGTAAGAAAACTGACCTCCACCACAAGCTGGTGAACAAATTGAAGACAGCTTTCGAAGTTCTATAATATAACAAGGCACTACAACTCGCCCACAGACAGGTGTGAATGATAACTTCTCTCTGTAGCGCCTTGGGAGGTTTTTCTACCTTAATTGTACTCTATAAATGCAAATTGTTGTTATTGTAACACAACATCTAACTGCCTCTTGAATGACTCCAGAAGGTTGCCTCCACTAATGTGCCTGGAAGACCATTCTAGGCATTAATCACTCTTTTTGTGAAGAAGTTCTTCCCGATATCAGTCGTGACCTTACCTTTTACCAGTTTGTGCCCATGCCCCCTTGTGCTGCTGTTGTGGTTTAACTTCAAATAATGCTCAGGGTTTATCTTTTCTCTTCCATTTAGGCATCTATAAAGTTCCCTCTTCTTTGTCTCCTGTCAGGGCTGCAGAGTCCAAGTTTATCTAACCTTTCTTCATAACTCAGTCCTCTGACGGTAGAGATCAGCCTCTTTGGCCTTTTTAATCATTTCTCCCCAGGGTTTGATGTCTCTCTTGTACCTCAGTGACCTGAACTGAATGCACTATTCAGGGTGCAGCCTGACCATAAAACTACACAGCTTGATGACCTTAAGTTTAAACTCTATTGATTTGGCAATACAGTTCAGCATTCTGTTTGCTTTATTAATTGCTGTAGTGCAAGCACTGAACAAACATGCTCAATGTGGAACCTGGTATAATTTTTGGATCTCTTCCAACCTCTCACCCTGACCTAACTAGTTCTACATCATTTGTTTAGTAAATGTGTCTCCATTTTTGATTCCAAAGTGTAAGATCTTGCACTTAGAGTCATAGAATGATACAGCACAGGAGGAGGCCAGTCATCCCATCGTGCCTGTGCTGTAACCGGAATGAATTTCATGTAAGACATCGGCCATGCATGACTCAGAGAGTTCCTTTGAGGAAAATAAAACATTTTGGAAATCAAACATTTTTAAAAGATCCATTTTAGCAGTTTAGTTGTCACATGTAACTTCTTTGGGGGGTCAAACACTAAATAAACACACTTGTAATTGTGGCTCTTAGAAATAATCATCTCATCTTCAAATTTTTCTTTTTGCCTCAAGTTTGTGTGGAACCAACAACGTGCAACCAACAGTGGGAGAAAGTAACATCGAATTGATTAGTTCTGACAACCTCCAGTCCTGCCTTCCAACTGAACTGGTTGGTTCTGTCAGGCTCCATTCCTGCCCTTCAACCAATCTGGTTCTGACAACATCCATTCCTACCCTACAAAAGTTAGGGGGGTGAAATTCCCCATGAGGGCCGTTTGGGGCGCTAAGTAAAAAATGTTTGGAAAGTTAGGCGCTAACCTTTTCAAACATTAGTTAAATTCCCATTTTTTCTTCCAAGAGGGAAGTGGAGCGTTATCAAGCGCTGCTCTTGCCTCTTGGAGCGCAAGAGGTGGGGAATGTCCCAATCCGAGGCGATGTGCTCAGCAGCGCCACAAGTGGCCAAGCGTGGTGCTGTTGCGTTGCAGGGGCTCTTCCCTGAATTAAAGGGAAGGGCCCCACGCTGCGAGCTCTGCAGGTTTATTTTTAGATATGTGGGCCACCGGGGAGCCCGGCACTCATGCAGAGTGCTGGGCTGACCGATCGTGGCACGGACGTCACGACCGGTGGCCGAAAATAAATATTTTTAAAAAATCAGCAGATTCTTTTGGCCGGCCGCCCACCGTGCCTTTAAGTTGCGCCCCGCAAACGGCCAGACTCACTGTTCGCGACCCCTGCAGCAGTCGGTAACATCACCCGGCGCTGCTGCGGGGCCATTTGCGAATTTTTCTTCCGAGGCGCTACCGGGACGCTGCGCACGGAGATGACATCATGAGCTCTGGGCGCAGAAGATCGGGGCGCTACCTGGTAGCACCTCCCACCGGAGGCGCAAATGAGGGGAATTTCGCCCCCTAGGTGACTAAGAGTATTCTTTACTGTGCAAAGTAAAAACAGATTAATAAATCAGATTTGTCATCGGCAGAGAGTCATCGACCGTGGGAGCAAGTTGTCGACTCATGGAGTAAGTGTAGACTTGTTGAAAGTATTCAGAAGGGAACTGGATGAGTTCCTGGCTGAGGCTGATATCACCACATACAAAAGGTAGGTGGGATATTGGGTGTTGGTCTCCTGGAACTCTTTGGGCCGGATTTTCCCATTGGAGGCTTCCTACGGGCGGATACCTCCGATCGGAAAAAATCTATGCACTAATCTGCCGGTTCCGTAGGTCTGAGACTTCCGATCCTGGGCCTCTCCTGGTCCACGCGCAGAGGTCCAGGTATTCCAGGGGCGCAGGCGGTTCGCAAGCGTCCCTGGGATCTCGTGGGCCATGGGGAACCAATCAAAGAAAGGAATCCATCTTCACATTTTTGACAGGTCTCTATGCACAGAACTGTCAAACGTATGAATGGGGATCACTTAAAAAAGTCAAACCTTAAATGCATTAAAAAAAAAATCATGTATTTAAAATTAGTTAAAATTACACTAAATTAAATATTTTAAACAAAACTTTAATTTTTGGACAAAAAAGTTATACGGGGCTAGAAATAAATTAACATTTTTTTTTGAAGTCTTTTTAAATTATAAATGAGTGAAAAATTTTTTTTTTTTAAAACTCTTATGCTGGTAAAAGCAGGCCTTATGCTTTTACCAGGCGTAAGATTTTTAAAGGTTTCCAGTGGGCAGAAGTTGTGTAGAAAGCGGAACTCCCTGCCCGTGGAGGCCCTTTTCCCGGGCAGGCGGATGATCTGTCAAGAGAATTCTTGACAAATCGCAAATGCAGGGTTTTAGCGCATGCACTTTGCATGCCTAAACCCGGCACTTGCGAGGCCCCTATGGGTGCGTACACACCTCGTACGCACCCGTGGTGGTCGGAAAATCGGGCCCATTGTGATCACATTCGGGGCTTGGATAGGAATTTCCCAGAATTCCATTTACCTGACTTGGCCTAGGATTTTTAAAACTGTTTTTCGCCTCTCCCAGGAGATGATATGGCTTTTGGTGGATGGGCAGCACTGGGGGGGGGGGTCATGATTTTATTTGCAACATGACTGTATGGGGAAGGCTTGATGAATCAGCTGGTCTTTTCCTGTCCATCCGTGTGGTATGTTTGTCCTATGTTTGTAAGTACTCAAACCAAAGATGTGCGGGTTAGGTTGATTTGGCTATGATAAATTGACCCTTAGTGTTAGGGGGATTAAATACGTGGGGTTACGGGGATAGGGTGGGATATGTGTCGGTGCAGGCTCGATGGGCCGAAATGGCCTCTATCTGCACTGTGGGGATTCTGTGAAACCAGCTTAACCAAGATTTTGCTGTATGTGAACAAATAATTCTTCATGAAACCAATTTCAAAAATATTTTGCTGTATATGAATGACTTATTATCCATCAATCAAATAAACAGTTATAGCAGGACCTCCTCTGCTCCAATCTGACTGATAATCCTGCATTAAGAATGGAAGCAAGTGTATAACTCTAGCATATGAAAAGATCTTTAACTATTTATGTAAAGCTATCATTAAGATCCTTTTTAATGTATCTGCAAACATGCCCTTGGCTTCACTGCAACCTGCAGAAATCAGTCTCATTGTCCAGGCTCACCACTCATACATCTGAGAAAGAAGAGCATCACTAACATAGCCCCAATAAAAAAAGGGTCTCACCATCCCTGTGGCTTTTAAAGTGGCAGTCCTGTCACCAGTATCCCTTTTAAAGAGGGAGTCACATCATCAGGCCTCCTCTAAAAAGATAGTTTCAGAGATCGCATAGCTTTATTGGGCACTCATGCATTGCAACATTGGGTGGTAAGATAGGGGTTCATGCCTGCCTTCCTCTACATGGTCAATTCCCAATCTGAGCTGTGTAGCCATGGGGAGGTGTTCAGCTCTTTCTCTTGTGCCTATCCGAATGGCTTACTTCAGAGCTGAATTGACAGAGGACCAAGAGCTGGTCATATCTTAGACTGGGTATTATGTAACGAGAAAGGATTAATTAGCAATCTTGTTGTACGAGGCCCCTTGGGTCAGAGTGATCATAATATGATAGAATTCTTCATTAGGATGGAGAGTGAAGTAGTTGAATCAGAGACTAGGGTCCTGAAATTAAATAAAGGAAACTACGATGGTATGAGGTGCGAATTGGGTAGGATTGATTGGGGAATGTCACTCAAAGGGTTGACGGTGGATAGGCAATGGCAAACATTTAAAGACTGCATGGATGAACTACAGAATTTGTTCATCCCAGTGTGGCATAAGAAGAATAAAACAAAAAGGGTGACTCAACCGTGGCTAACAAGGGAAATTAGGGATAGCATAAGATCCAAGCAGAGGGCATATAAATTGGCCAGAAAAAGCAGTAACCCTGAGGATTGGGACCAGTTTAGGATTCAACAAAGGAGGACAAAGGGATTAATTAAGAAGGGGAAAATAGAATATGAAAGTAAGCTTGCAGGGAACATAAAAACTGACTGTAAGAGTTTTTATAGATATGTGAAGAGAAAAAGATTAGTGAAATCAAGTGTAGGTCCCTTGCAATCAGAAGCGGGGGAAGTTATAATGGGGAACAAAGAAATGGCAGACCAATTAAATGCATATTTTGGTTCTGTCTTCACAAAGGAGGACACAAATAACCTCCCAGAGATGTTGGAGAACATACGGTCTGATGAAAGGGAGGAACTGAAAGAAATCAGTATTTGCAGGAAAATGGTGATAGGGAAATTGACGGGATTGAAGGCCGATAAATCCCCAGGACCTGATAATCTACATCCTAGGGTACTTAAGGAAGTGGCCCTAGAAATAGTAGATGCATTGCTGATCATCTTCCAACATTCGATGGAATCTGGAACTGTACCCATGGATTGGAGGGTAGCTAATGTTACCCCACTATTCAAAAAGGGTGGTAGAGAGAAAGCGGGGAAGGTAAGCCTGACATCGGTAGTGGGGAAAATGCTAGAGTCCATTATAAAGGATGTAATAGCAGAGCACTTGAAAAACAGTGACAGGATCGGACAAAGTCAACATGGATTTACAAAAGGTAAATCGTGCTTGACTAATCTACTGGAATTTTTTGAGGATGAAACTGGGAAAATAGATAAGGGAGAACCAGTAGATGTGGTGTATTTGGACTTTCAAAAGACTTTCGATAAGGTCCCGCATAAGAGATTAGCGTGTAAAGTTAAGGTACATGGGATTGGGGGCAAGGTATTGACTTGGATAGAGAACTGGTTGGCGGACAGAAAGCAAAGAGTAGGAATTAATGGGTCTTTTTCCGAGTGGCAAGCAGTGACTAGTGGGGTACCGCAGGGATTGGTCCTTGGGCCCCAGCTATTCACAATATACATTAATGATCCAGATAAGGGAACTAAATGTAATATCTCCAAGTTTGCAGATGACACAAAGCTGGGTGGGAGTGTGTACTGCGAGGAGGATACCGAGAAACTCCAGGATGATTTGGACAGGTTGGTTGAGTGGGCAGAAGCGTGGCAGATGCAATATAACATGGATAAATGCGAGGTGATCCACTTTGGTGTCAAAAACAGAAAGGCAGACTATTATCTGAATAGCAATAGATTGGGAGAAGAGGAAGTGCAACGAGACCTGGGTGTCCTTGTGCACCAGTCGCTGAAGGTAAGCATGCAGGTGCAGCAGGCGGTGAAGAAGGCAAATGGTATGTTGGCCTTCATAGCGAAAGGGTTTGAGTATAGGAACAGGGATGTCCTGCTGCAGTTGTACAGGGCCTTGGTGAGACCACACCTTGAGTATTGTGTGCAGTTTTGGTCGCCTTATCTGAGGAAGGATGTTCTTGCCATGGAGGGAGTTCAGCGAAGATTCACAAGGCTGATACCTGGGATGGCAGGAATGACATATGAGGAGAGATTGGGTCGATTGGGCTTATACTCGCTGGAGTATAGAAGAATGAGAGGGGATCTCATCGAAACATATAAAATTCTGACAGGTCTGGACAAACTAGATGCAGGAAGAATGTTCCCGATGGTCGGAGAGTCCAGAACCAGGGGTCATAATCTAAGGATAGGGGGTAAGCCATTTAGGACAGAAATGAGAAGGAATTTCTTCACCCAGAGAGTGGTGAACCTGTGGAATTCCCTACCATAGAAGGCAGTTGAGTCCAAGTCATTAAATATATTCAAGAATGAGTTAGATATATTTCTTAAAGCTAAAGGTATCAAGGGATATGGGGAGAAGGCAGGTACAGGGTACTGAGTTTGGATGATCAGCCATGATCTCATCGAATGGCGGAGCAGGCTCGAGGGGCCGAATGGCCTACTCCTGCTCCTATCTTCTATGTTTCTATGTTTCTCTATATCTGCCCTTTCAGCTGGGAAGTGGTTCATGGCTCAGGGAGCATAAAGGAAGAGGAGGAGGTTAAAAAAACTTTTTACAGAAATGGACATTCACTATAAGTATTCCTTTGGAAAAGGGAATCTCGCCGTCAGTGAGTCTTTTAAAAAAAATTAAACAGTTAAAAAAAATTAAGATTATCTTTAACACCCATTTGCTTATTTCTGTTTAATCTTGTTGATTTTGTTGGAATATATTTGATTAAACAGTATGCACTGGGTGACATCATCTGTGGAAACTGGCAGGAGAAATTATTAAGGCTGCCAGCATGAGGCTTATCTGTTTCCATGCCTCTGCCAGTACTGCTCTGCAGCTTATCTCTGGGAGGCCCGTGAGAATGGCAGGGGGGTGTTAAGTCATCCTTTCATTTTCTCTCTCTCCCTATGGCGGTATGAGGTGGAGAAGAAAACCTGGTCTCTATTTAGTGCCTTTCTCTTATGGAATGGGGCAAGAGGAAATATCTGAAGCATTTGAGTACCTTCTAGTTCACCAATAGATTGCGCCATAATAGGATCACAAAAATTATACCACAGCAGGAGACAATTTGGCCCATCACTCTGTACTTTTATATTCTTCCCATTCAAATACTTATCCAATTCCCTTCTAAATGATGTTCTATTTTCTGTCTCAATAGCTACTTGTGATAATGATGTGGAGATGCCGGCGTTGGACTGGGGTGGACAAAAATGAGAAGTCGCACAACACCAGGTTATAGTCCAACAGATTTATTTAATTTTACAAGCTTTCGGTTGTTTGACCAGCAGGTGGTTTGACACGTTGGACCCCCTGGGACACATCTCATTGTCTTGGCTATGCTCTTTGATGTAGGGAAAGATTTGAATATATTTTGTCTGTGTTTAAATTGTGAATTCTGGGAGATTCTCTCACTGCTAAACTTACCTGACGAAGGAGCGAACTGCTCCGAAAGCTTGTAAAATTAAATAAATCTGTTGGACTATAACCTGGTGTTGTGCGACTTCTCATACTTGTGATAAAGCATTCCATCTTCAATTTACCGTCTGTGTGAAACAATTTTTCCAGCTTACCTGTTTGTTCTTCTTGTGATGACCCTCAGTCTGTGGCCCCTTGTTATCAATTTGCAAACCATTAAGTAAAAGCTTTCCGAATTTTCCTTGACAAAACCTCTGGTAAAAACAACTGCACACGTTTCAGGTCCCTTGTTATATTAGTTTGCACAAAAGACTGGCAACGAATCCTGGTGCAATAGTTTACACACATAAAGGAAGGCAGAATATAATCACACTGGCACTACCCTATCTGAAGTCAGTCGCATGCTAATTCTTTCCAGAGCCTTTAGAAGAACTTATGCCGTGCCACAGCGGAGCAATTGTCTTACAGAGGGTGGAAGGTGAAGGGGGAAATTAAGAAGCAGGACTACTTTTGCCTTACAGAGGACTGTCTCTGGCAACTAAATGTGAATTTACTTTGATAGACATGTTGGTATTAAACCAAAAGCAGAATATTGCGGATGCTGAAAATCTCGAATAAAGAGAGAAAATGCTGGAAATACTCAGCAGGTCAGGCAGCATCTGCGGAGAGAGAAACAGAGTTAACATTTCTGATGACAGGTCACCGGCCTGAAACATTAACTCTGTTTCTCTCTCCACAGCTGCTGTTTGACCTGCTGAGTATTTTCAAGCATTTTCTCTTTTTATTTATGTTGGGATTAATGTCATAAGCCAAGAGTTTCCACTTTAGGCGCAATCGGCGATCGGGCGCAAATTGCACTCAAAATTGCGCTAGTTTTAAGAAGTCTTTTTTGCTCAAGTTTCCGCTCAAACTCATTTGCATATCGCCAAATGTAAAACATTCCATGAACCAGCACAATCGGGCAACGTTTTAGAACGTAATTAAAAAAAATGTGCATTAAAAAATATTCAGCTGAAAATGGGTTTATCGCGAAAATTAAGAATTTTTAATCAGTGTCTAGTCCACCACCTGTGAGTAACCTGATTTTAAATAATTGAAAATGACTTTTAAAAAACTATACTGAGCCATTTACTAGTTACATTGGTGTACAGTAGTCAGTTTCTTAGTAAATTAAAATAAGAATATTTAAAAGCTTTTAAAACGTGCCTATTAGTGCCCCTGCGCCTAAAAAAAAGTCTTAACTTTAAGAGCCTCCTCGAAGACCCACAAACGGATGCAATTAGCAGAAACTCGCAATGGTGACTAATTCGATCTGGGGGCCTGGCCAGTTTTGTGGGCAGGGCCGGGTTCTAGCGCAATGTTTTTTAAACTAGCACAAAAAAGCGCGGAAACTCGACTCGCGCTGGATGTAATTTGCGCTTGAAATTCCTCGCTCTTTTGCACTGGTTTGGCCGCTTTTGGGCGAATTGTGCTGAAAAAACCAGTGCAACCGAGTGGAAACTCCTGCCCGTTTTGTCCAACTCGCTGAAGGCGGGGTATGGCAGTGAGAGGCAAGAGGCACCAATATGTGAAACATGTCAGTGAAGTAAAGGATCTGCTTTTTAACTTTGATTAATGGGATATGTGCCAAGAAGCTTTGGATTTTTTTGGCGGGGGTGGGGAGAGGGATGAAGTCAAAGCGTACAATCCTATTTCAAATACTCGTGTTGGCCCTGGCTTTGATAGCAAAAGTAGCCCAACAGGTCACAGTGCCAAATGAAGCATTCTATTTTGAGGCTTATATGGTATTTATACAGCCGTTGCTGGGATAGGCAATACGTTTTCGTGTGAGTCTGCCACACTTCTCATTGTGCCAGTTGGCAAACAAGTTTCATGCCAGTAAGTCTATTGGTGAAGGCCCCATTTGAGAATTAAATCAAATTTTGATCCCAATATGTTGCATAAAGCTCTCAAGATTGAAAGTCGACCTCTTGTCACTGGCTTGTGAGATTCAGTTTGCTGCCAGACATCTTCACACAACTGTAAAAATCAATTTGGATACGAATTCTTGTCTGCCATGACAAAATAACCTTTGCAACAAGAACAGCTAATTATGTACCATGTGTTTGTTTGACTTGTTATGCAAGCTCTCCTGATACTTATCATAAATGAATGGAAAAAAATTGTGAAGGTAATATTTTGGCATTGTCAGTACACATAGAGCTTAGTCCATAAACATACTTGACAGAACTTTGGATGAGCTTGAATATGAGGTACAATTATTGTAAATAGCTCTTCCCAATGACGCAGAGTAATGTTAGATGGCACGTGTTTTGAAAACATGGTACTACCCAGCCGTTAATACAAGTATAAATGTTTATATTCAGTAAACATAAGCAGAATTTATAATTTTGGTTCTCAATAAATTTTAAACTACAACACAAAACTACTCTGGAAACGTTAACCCATAAGAGTTTCTCTGTTAAAGTTTTCATTTAAAAAAAATTAAAATATATATAACTGGAAGAGGTAATGGCCTAGAAAAGAGAACGATCCCTGTATCAGAATGGCGAGGCTCAAGCCCCACCTGATATTGGACCTTGGACCTCATTTGGATGAGGCCGGCAAGCTGCAGACACCTGTTGGGCATCCACAGGCAGCTCGCTGGCGAAGTGGATTTCAATTCTGGGCCGCTGCATCACCGACAGCGGCCCTCAGGTAGCTCCTGGGAGAGGGGGGAAGAGATCAGGAGGAGATGGCAGATATCAAGTGGAAGGGAGAGGCAGCGATCGGGGCAGGGAGAGGAGCAGCGATCCAAAAGTCCTACTCCTCCTGGCTCTACATTCAGCTAAGCCAGTCCGACGCCCGTTGCATTCAGGGCAGCCCAATTTTACAAAGCGGGCCTCAAACAGGTGTGTGGCCCCCTATTTGCACATGGAAAGGTCCTAATACCTGTTTCGGTTGCAAGACCGGGACGCCTCTTTTTCTACCTTTGCCAATATGGTGGCCGACGCACTTCCGACACGTAATAAGCACGCGCGCCCTGCCCGCCATATTGGATGCTTAGGCATCTGCTGGCACCTGAAAAAAAGGCGCCATACCGTCTTTATGTCTTATTTGTTGAAGAGTAATGCTTGGATGAAGAGATCCATTGTAAAGCCCAAAGGAGAGCCTTGGGTGGCAGTGGATGGTGGGGAGGTGGGTGTTCATTTTAACCATCACCACTTGGGTGATAATCTGGCAGAGCAGATCGCCTGCCTATTGTAGAACTCGAATCAAATCAATGAGATAAAAATCAGGAGATCTCTACAACAGGCAGCTGGCCTGCGCCACTAGGTTAGCACCCAGGTGGTGAAGGTGAAAATATACCTCATTTTATTCAAGGGGAAGTGAAGCATGATTTTTGTACCCACTGTCACTATCAAGCCTCCCACAATCAGGTACAGCACAGATTAGATGCAGAGTAAAGTAGCATGCTTTAATTCCATCCCCCAAAACAACCTGCTATTGCATCAGTGTGACAATTTAATGTTCTACATTAGTTGTCCTTGTGATCTCTCGAAGCAAGACTGCCAATTTAATGCCACATTATTGGGCATGTTTGTGCTGTAAACTGCGTTGAGTTTGCCGAACCTCATTTCACTTAGAAACATCACAAAGATCAGAGAGGGGAGATTTTCATCCCACAACACAAACCCAGGACCCAGAGGACAGTGTTCTAACTGACTATGTTATTCAATCTGTCTTTGAACCAGTTTTATTTGGAAACCCACACACAATAGAGTGAGCAAGCACCAAAAAGAAAACAGCACATCTTCATGCATCTGGTGAATAGCTACAGTATTACAAACGTGATCTCTCTAAGATGCAGCTGCACAAATACTAAGTACCGCACTCTGGTTTTATGATTAAAATGATCAAATTTGCTTTTTCTTGGAAAAAAAAACCAAATCAGGTCGAGTTCACCTTTAATTCCAACTGCAAGATAACATTTCTCAGGCCCACGGCTGCCTCCTAAAGAATGACCTTGTGGTGATTGATGTAGGGGATGTGGAGCAAACTGACAACTGAACCATTTTTGTCCTGTAAATTGACGCAGGTCAGTGCTTTCTCCAGCAAAAGAACTTTCAGAGCTCAGAAGAATTTAAAACAGAGATTTCCAAGAAAAAAAAAGAGCTCTGATGTTTATCATGCGAATCTCAAAGGATGTTTCTGTTCAACCCCTCACAGGCTCAGCAGAATTGACTGCTTGAATACTTTTGTCCATAAAATCCTTTCACATGTTAAGAGAACAGGCATACATCACAACACCTCACCAATTATGAGATCCTCACGTTAAATTTTTAGCACAAGCCAGCATATCGTCTGAATACTAGAATAGGTTTGTGCCCAGAATTTGTAGCTATTTAAAAACATTCTTCTCAATTTAAGTTACAGATTGGATTGCCCCGTTACGTGTATAAGCGGGAGGACTATGAGAAAGGACGCTATACTGAAAATAGTCTGTTTAATTAAAAAAACACCTTTGCCATCACCAGTATCTGATTTAAACTATTTTAGTGAAAGTTTAAAAACTTTTATTTTATCACAGCAGGAGAGAGAGCCACTATAGAGGTTCTAACAAAAGGTCACAGACCTGAAACATTAACTCTGTTTCTCTCTCCACAGATGCTGCCTGACCTGCTGCGTATTTCCAGCATTTTCTGTTTTTATTATAGAGGATAGGCCATTTGGGTAGGATGGCAGTGCTGTGATTTCAGCAGCATGTTATCTGTTGGGAAACTAGCTCTCATATACCACTTCTATGCTTTCTTTGTATGTTTTTATCCTTGTTTTCAAATCCCTCCATGGCCTCGCCCCTCCCTACCTCTGTAATCTCCTCCAGCCGCACAACCCCCAGAGATATCTGCGCTCCTCTAATTCTGACCTCTTGAGCATTCCTGATTATAATCGCTAAACAATTGGTGGCCGTGCCTTCTGTTGCCTAGGCCCCAAGCTCTGGACTTCCCTGCCTAAACCTCTCCGCCTCACTACCTCTCTTTCCTCCTTTAAGACGCTCTTTAAAACCTACCTCCTTGACCAAGCTTTTGGTCACCTGCCTTAATTTATCCTTATGTGGCTTGGTGTCAAATTTTTTGTCTTAAAATACTCCTGTGCAGCATCTTGGGACGTTTTACTATGTTAAAGGCGCTATATAAATACAAGTTGTTGTTGTTGTTGTTCAGATAGAGAAGACAGGACAATCTGGCCCCTTTAGAAAACCACTTCCGATTTAAAATAACAACAGAAAACGCTGGAAGCACTCAGCAGGCCAGGCAGCTTCCGTGGAGAGAGAAACAGAGTTAACGTTTCAGGTCTGGGACCCTTTTCAGAACTGGAAAAGGCTAGCGATGTAACAGATTTTAAGCAGGCGTAGAGGCAGGGAGAGGGTGTATGTGTGGGGGCGGGGGGGTTTCGGGAGGATCTGAAGGAACAGTCTGTGCTCAGGTAGGAGGCAGGAAAGATTAATTGTTGCAAATGGGGATGGTAGAATGAAGCTCAACGTAAGCTCGAGGAACAGCACCTCATCTTTCGATTAGGCACTTTACAGCCTTCTGGACTCAACATTAAGTTCAACAATTTCAGACTAACCTCTGCCCTCATTTTTCAGGCTGTATGATTCTGCCATCCCCATTTGCAACATTTAATCTTTCCTGCCTCCTACCCTAGCACAGACTATTCCTTCAGATCCTCCCCTCCGCCACCCCCCCCCCCTCCCCCCCTCCCTGCCTCTGCACCGGCTTAAAATCTGTTACATCTCCAGCCTTTTCCAGTTCTGAAGAAGGGTCCCAGACCTGAAGTGTTAACTCTGTTTCTCTCTCCACGGATGCTGCCTGGCCTGCTGAGTGCTTCCAGCATTTTCTGTTGTTATTTCAGATTTCCAGCATCCGCAGTATTTTGCTATTGTATCACTTCAGATTTAATCTCTGTTTTAGAGAGAAAATCAACTCTATTTAGCAAGCGATGCATTTAGATCCTGATATCCTAACTGATAAGCACTGCTGGTGTAGCTCTATGCAATATAGACCAGAAGGCCAAAGGCTTGATCCTAGATCCATGCTGATTTAATTTATTCAGCAGGGTAGTACTTGGAGCCTTTGGGTTGGACAAGGGGAAATTAGCTAGGATTCCTGCTGCATTGTTTTAAATTGATCATTACTCAAAGGACAGGGCTTGGATCTGACGCCCTCCACTGTCAAATGACCTGCTGATCCTTACACATGAGGCCACTTGGGTGAGGTGTCAGAGGGTTACCAGTGCCCATGGAACAGTACCTGAGCAGGAGTCAGCGCATTCAGGAAAGGCGGAGAAAACGCTGGAAAAATAGGAGATGCATTTGGTGAGTTGGGTGGTAAATACTGACAGATAAACTTGAAATTGCACCATTGATGACATTACTTGCAGATTCTGCTACTCAGACAACATGCCCCTATCAAGATTTAGAACAACTTCTGATGAACTGAATGAGATTACTGCCAGGTATTCCACTCTCAGGTATTCATTATTTTATAATTTTATATATAAACCATCTGAAGTCCTTGATTGAATCGCCACCCTTAATTCTTTCCCAAGTATTCGTTATCCTTCAATTAGACTGCAGCCTGTAGGTCACTGTCAGGAATCCATTATTTTATAGACAAATGATTTGAATCTGCTAATGAAATTACAATTCATAATTCAATACCAGTTATCCGTTTTTCTGCTATATTAGGTCTTTCCCTTTTTAACAAATTGAATATTTCAAAGTCAATTTCTATACAAGCCACCGATATATCACAATTTTATTTTTTCAATTCACGGTGAAAAGACTTTTGAAAAACTTTTTAAATTATTACTAATATTTGGATTTAATGGCCGCGAAATTCGGTAGGTTGGTGCCTCCCGTTAGTGCCTGGCGGGGCGCTAAGGGGTTAGCCGCCCGGCCGCGGCGAATCCAGCGCCGCATGCGACCTTCAGTGGCGAATTAGCGCTGGCGCTAACTGTTAGCGCCTAGGCCTCTAGTGCCTCTCACATGGTGACGTCAAAGCGTGTGCAACACCCTGTTAACGGCCCCGATGCAAAATTGCCTTTTGCCCCCTGCTTTAGTTCCTTGCGCCGACAACGCCAGTAAGAGGAGGCGTTGTGCACTCGGAAGTGAGCTGCAGGAGCGGTAATTAAAGGGAATGCTTCCGTGTCGCTTGAACATCGCGGAAAAGGTGCTTTCAGTGATCGCAGTTTATTACTTGCACCAGTCTGCTGCCTGCGCAACGTTTTTTACACCTTTTCCTCAAACATCTCCAAATGCTACACTTTCTGAAAGTGATGGGGGCTGCAATGGCAGTGGCCCAGGCTGTGTTGAAAAGCACCACTGATGACTATGTGGTTATACAGCATGATTGGCCCTTCCCTTTAAGAGATGGAAGCAGCCCGTGTGATTAAAGAGTGCTGTCTGGACTGCGCATGACCTTCTTTATCACCCTACCGGTAGCGTCCTGCTCTCAGAGGTTAGCGCCCTAAGTTAGGAGTGTAGCGCCTGATTTAGCACTCCACTTCCCTCTTGGAGCGCTGACAATGAATTTCGCAGGAGTCGACAATGATTAGCGTCTGCCGCTAATTCTTCAACTTTTAAAGTTTTAGTGCCCCAAACGAGGCTATACCGAATTTCTCCCACAATATATCTCATGATATAAGAGATTAGGCTAAGCTGAGCCATTGCAGCCTTCGGTTGCCTGAGGAAGAGAGTGTTTGAAGACCAGGACCTCAAACCCGGCACTAAGCTCATGGTCTACAGAGCAGCAGTGATACCCGCCCTGCTGTATGCCTCAGAGACATGGACCATGTACAGCAGGCACCTCAAAGCACTGGAGAGGTACTACCAATGCTGCCTCCGCAAGATCCTGCAAATCCATTGGCAGGATAGGCGCACCAACGTCAGTGTTCTTGCTCAGGCCAACTTCCCCAGCATCGAAGCTTTGACCACGCTCGATCAGCTCCGATGGACGGGTCACATTGTCCGCATGCCCGATACGAGACTCCCAAAACAAGCACTCTACTCGGAGCTCCGACACGGCAAGAGAGCCCCAGGTGGGCAGAGGAAACGCTGCAAGGACACCCTCAAAGCCTCCTTGAAAAAGTGTAACATCCCCACCGTCACCTGGGAAACCCTGGCCCAAGACCGCATAAAGTGGAGGAGAAGCATCCGGGAAGGCGCCGAACACCTCGAGTCTCTTCGCCGGGAGCAAGCGGAAGCCAAGCACAGGCAGCGCAAGGAGCGCACGTCAACCCAAGCACCCCACCCACCCGCCCCTTCAACCACCGTCTGCCCCACCTGTGACAGAGACTGTAGGTCCCGCATTGGACTCATCAGTCACCTGAGAACTCATTTTTAATGTGGAAGCAAGTCATCCTCGGTTCCGAGGGACTGCCTAAGAAGAAGAAGCTGAGTGCTTTCCAGCAATACAGCACATACATGCCATAGTAAGACTGTTGGCAATTCCTATTCTCTGAAATATTATCCAGGTAACACTATTCAAACACTACGTAGTGTTTTTGTTGGTTAACAGTTGTTGACTAATCTATTGACAGGAGTGATATATGTCCTAACTGGTATTCCGTGGTCTGCTAAACCAGAACGTTCTGCATTAATACATTTCCAACACTACACATTTCAGTGATTGATAACATGGAGTATAAACTCCCTTGGTAACATTACCACATAAAAGCTAGTGTAAATTTGTGCTGATTTGGGGGCCAGATGGATGTTTGGCTTCCAGTCGTGTGCATTTCATAAGAGGAGACTACGTCACAAATGGTCTCAAGATGTTTTTTTAAAAAGAACACATGCAACAACAAAATACTGTAGGGCAATTATTCCAATAAAACCCAAAGCAAAATATCTTGGAAGCAGATTTCCAACAAGATTTGACTTGCTATTTGGAACAAAAATCGTAGTTGATGTTTTACTTTGTAATGTTATTGCCGTTACAATCTGTAACTGCGTTAGTAGTTCTGAGATGTCTTTTAACCTGGTGAATCAGGTCTTACATTCATTTACACATGTTTCTGTTGCGATTTTGTCACAGGAAAAGGGAGAAACTCTGCTGGTTCTTTATTTCTGTTACACAACAATGTCAGTCTCTCTCTCAATGGCAAGTTTCCAAAGTTTGTGCTTAGACTAATATAAGTGGTGATCTTTTGAACTCCAGCGCCACCAAGCAACACCATTATCCCAGATGCCCTGTCTAATTGTAACCTTTATACTCAGCAACTATTACAGAATGCAGATCCGTGGTTCCCCACACACTCCTTCTTTCAGTCACGTTCTCCGGAGGATCCTCCAGGTGAGCGCCTTCCCTACACGTGAGGGAGGGGAAATATTGTGTTTTTAAAATGTGTGTTTTGGACATCTTTTTAAAGCACAGTGGAGAGCCTGCCCCATGTTAGGTGTTATTGAAACTTTCTTTTCAGAAATAATCTGTGCCAATTGCAAGCAGCTTCAACCCATGCCAACATTGGAGGCTGCCAGTGGCACTTTAGTTATAGATCATTTGCATAAATGTTGGCGGACCAGCAACATTGGGGCTTACGGTAATTTTGTTTCGCCAGTTGAAACCAGATGTAATATTGCAGAGTGGAGGTGGAAAACTTTTGACTATTTCAAGCGTAAAATATAAATCAGCCAACAAAGGCTCCCTCAATTGCAACTGCCCAGTGCCCCAGCAAATTGCTCATCAAAAAGAAAGAAAGAAAGACTTGCATTTATATAGCGCCTTTCATGACCACCGGACGTCTCAAAGTGCTTTACAGCCACTGAAGTACTTTTGAAGTGTAGTCACTGTTGTAATGTGGGAAACGCGGCAGCCAATTTACACACAGCAAGCTCCCAGAAACAGCAATGTGATAATGACCAGATAATCTGTTTGTTTTTGTTATGTTGGTTAAGGGATAAATATTGGCCAGGACACCGGGGATAACTCCCCTGCTCTTCTTCGAAATAGTGCCGTAGGATCTTTTACGTCCACCTGAGAGAGCAGACAGGGCCTTGGTTTAATGTCTCATCCAAAAGACGGCACCTCCAACAGTGCTGCACTCCCTCAGCACTGCACTAGAGTGTCAGACTAGCTTTATGTGCTCAAGTCCCACAATCTTCAAAACCAAACAATGGATATCTGGGAAAAATCAGATTTTGACCATAATATTGCTCACATGTCATATTTTGCTTATGTCTAATGTGATGGTATCCTCTGGGGAGCTGTGAATATGTGACAGTGTCAACTAATCACCCGCTTCAGAGTGTCAACAGTGGCAGTGGAGTGTATGGCTCCAGGCCTAGCTGAGCATTGTTTGAGTAAGGTTCAATGATATTTAAAAGTTGTAAAAAGCACAAAGAAACAAAGTGGCAGCTTAAACATTGATCAAAAATATGATTAAGCAGTAATCGAGTCCATCTTCATTGGGAAATGAAGGGCAGTGGCCTCGATGCAAGGACTCAGCAGATAGTTCAGACAATTTAAAAGAGATGACTATCACTCCCGTACAGTGCTGACTATCTGTTATTTGTGTCACCTTGATTCGGGGTAGCGCTCCTGCTTATGTGTCAGAAGGTCATGGGTACAATTCCCATTCAGGACCTCAGTACATAACTATGCTGACACTCCAGCGTAGTGCTGAGGGAGTGCTACAATACTGGAGGAGCTACCCTTCGGATGAGACATTAAACTGAGGCAAAAACAGCTGATCTGCCTGTGGGTTTATGAGAACTTAAATGATAAATTGCAGATGATACTATGGCCTTTGTCAACAGGAGTTCACTGGATAGACATGCAGCTTTCATTCCCAGAGCACTGGCCTCCCTCTTCATTGAGACCTGCCTCAGGAATCCACAGGAGGAGATCAGTGCTGTTAGAATCGACAGCTGCGTGTGTATCCAGTGCAATCTTGCTAACAAAGGTCATAGCACAATTTGTGACTTTTTTTCATTCCCACCACCCCATCAGCAGGTCAGCTATTTCCACAAGTGGCTTTTCAGAAGTGAGCACTTTTCATTAACACATTGGGATATTAAATTTCTTGGGGGGGGGTGGGAGGTTGCGCACAACGGGCGATAGTGCATCGACAGCCCATTTTCAACTCCGTAGACTTTCTGTACCATTGACATCAATGGGAAAAAAAGGGCGTACTGTAAAATGGCTGCCAATGTGCTACCGCTCATTTTGGGCTACATAAGAACATAAAAAGTAAGAGCAGGAGTAGGCCCTATGGCCCCTCGAGCCTGCTCCGCCATTCAATAACATAATGGCTGATCATCGACCTCAACTCCACTTTCTCGCCCGATCTCTATATCCCTTGATTCCCCTAGAGTCCAAAAATCTATCTATCTCAGCCTTGAATATACTCAAAGACTCAGCATTCACAGCCCTCTGGGGCAGAGAATTCCAAAGATTCACAACCCTCTGAGTGAAGAAATTCTTCCTAATTTCAGTCTTAAATAGCCTACCCCTTATCCTGAGACTATGCCCCCTAGTTCTAGACACTCCAGCCAGGGAAAACAACCTCTCAGTATCTACCCTGTCAATCCCCCTCAGAATCTTGTATGTTTCAATGAGATCACCTCTCATTCTTCTAAACTTCAGAGAGTATAGGCCTATTCTACACAATCTCTCATCACAGGACAGCCCTCACATCCCAGGAATCAATCTAGTGAACCTTCATTGCACCACCTCCAAGGCAAGTATATCCTTCCTTAGATAAGGAGACCAGAACTGTGCACAGTACTCCAGGTGTGGTCTCACCAAGGCCCTGTACAATTGTAGCAAGACTTCTTTACTCTTATACTCCAACCCCCTTGCAATAAAGGCCAACATGCCATTTGCCTTCTTTATTGCTTGCTGTACCTGCATGCTAGCTTTCTGTGTTTCTTGCACAAAGACACCCA
The DNA here is from genome assembly GCA_030390025.1 of Squalus acanthias. Lineage (NCBI taxonomy): Eukaryota > Metazoa > Chordata > Chondrichthyes > Squaliformes > Squalidae > Squalus > Squalus acanthias. The sequence goes on along the minus strand of CM059427.1, from coordinate 178,271,265 downwards.
AATCTCTCTGAACACCAACATTTGAAAGTTTCTCACCATTTAAAAAATATTCTGTTTTTCTATTCTTCCTACCAAAGTGAATAACCTCATATTTCTCTACATTATACTCCATCTGCCACCTTACTGCTACTCACTTAGTCAATCTATATCCCTTTGCAGACTCTTTGTGTTCTCCTCACAGCTTACTGTCCCACCTAGCTTTGTATCATCAGCAAACTTGGATACATTATACTCGGTCCCTTCATCTAGGTCATTAATATAGATTGTAAATAGCTGAGGCCCCAACACTGATCCTTGCGGCACCCCACTAGTTACAGCCTGCCAACCTGAAAAAGATCCGTTTATCCCAACTCTCTGTTTTCTGTCCGTTAACCAATCCTCTATCCATGCTACTATATTACCCCCAACCCCCTGAGCCCTAATCTTGTGTAATAATCTTTTATGTGGCACCTTATCGAATGCCTTTTGGAAATCCAAGTATACTACATCCACTGGTTCCCCTTTATCTACCCTGCTAGTTACATCCTCAAAAAACTCTAATAAGTTTGTCAAACATGATTTCCTTTTCATAAAACCATGTTGACTCTGCCTAATCATGTTATGATTTTCTAAGTGCCCTGATACCACTTTCTTAACAATGGATTCCAGCATTTTCCCAATGACTGATGTCAGGCTAACTAGCTTGTAGTTCCCTGTTTTTTCTCTCCCTCCTTTCTTGACTAGCGGTGTTACATTTGCGACCTTCCAGCCTGCTGGGACCTCTCCAGAATCTAGGGAATTTTGGAAGATCAAAACCAATGCATCCACTATCTCTTCAGCCACCTCTTTTAGAACCCTAGGATGTAGGCCGTCAGGTCCAGGGGATTTGTCGGCTTTTAGTCCCATAAGTTTCTCTAGTACTTTTTCTCTACTGCCCAACACAAATTGATACCCCATTATCTCAGGTTCTTTATTGAATGTGGGAGCGGGAAGGATCATAGCCCATGTTGACTGACTCAGGCTCAGAAAGTTTGAGCACAATAATGCCATCATCCTTGCTCCCACAACTCCACTGACTAAAAGACTCGCGGACGCCACCCCTAGCATACAGCAGCATTACTGCTATCCTTTCCCACCATACATCAGATTCTGTGGTCACTGATGATGGCACCTTTAAACTGCCCACCCAAGGCCCAATGCTGCTGTTTCTACTTTCCACCTTAGTCCTTGCCTACTGTTGCCTCTAATTTAGCCACCTGCCTGAGTCCTGGTGCTGCTGCCTCCCACAGAGACAAGAGAGAAGTATAAACAGGAGAGTAAGAATGGGAACGAGAAAGCAAGTAGTAAAGTGCAGAGAAGGGAGAGAAACTGTGTGAAGACAGGGAGGGGAGATAGACAGAAATGATTGGGGAGAGAGAAATAGAAGTAAAGATGAAAGGCTCACAGAAGTGGAGAGAGAAAGACGTAAGAGGAGGAGACACAGAAATGAAGGAGAGAGACTGGAGTGAAGTAAGAAATAGAGAGAAGCTGAAGTAAAAAGAGTGACTGGAGTAAAGATGGTGTGGGCGTAAAGAAGTGAAGGAGGGGAGTGAGAGAGAGGGAGAGAAAGAGAGAGAGAGAGAGAATGAAGTGGAGTTAGAGAGGCCAGAAATGAAGGAGAAATCAATTCAGAATGCATTTACAGTACAACTTAACTATCAGTGCAAAGTGGATTCTACTCTGCACCAACAGTAACGTTATAGAGTAAATGTTTCTTTAATCAGACACGGCCCATTTACTAATTACATCACAAGGATCCAGCTCAGTGCACCAAAGTGTTATTTTCAATTCTGGGAGGCTGATCCAAAAACATCAATGAGTGAAATTCGGTATTTGATGAGTAGTACTGCACAGCTCCTTGGTGCTGCTATCCTGATCCAGAATCTCATTGTCTGCAGCAGGAACCACTTTGCATTGATGGTAAAGATGCACTATAAATGCACTCTAAATTGTTCTCTCCTCCTTCATTTCAGTCTCTCTCTCCTCCTTCATTCCACTTTTTCTCTTCTCCTTTACTGCAACCTCTCTTTCTTTCATTTCTGCGTCTCTTTCCTCCTTCACAAGGAGCGAGAGCGAGAGAGGCCGAAGTGAAGTGAGAGGATGCGATAAAAAAATTTAAATAAAGATTTCTCCTATCAAATAGGAGAGTTTTAATGTGGAACACCTAGAAGGGGTGTGGGATAATACTTTGGAGGATTACATATTATGAAGGATTGCATATTTGTAGGCCTTAACAACCTTCAGCACTTATACACCAATCTACAGCCTACAAGAAACAACAGTGCCCTTGCAAATAGTTTGTTGGTTTGTCTGGTGACTTTACTTCAGATTTAACTTGTTTAATATCAGTACCAGTTGCAATTGTCTTATTGAACAATGGCAAATCATTCACCATCACTGTGTTAAAGTAACAATAATTGTATGGCTACAACCCAGTGGGATTTCAATCGCACACCCCTGCAGCATTACATCATATAACTTGCTTAATGAGTTTAGCAGTTATCGCCAATCTTTAAAGGACTGTTTTCTGGCAATCAGGTGAGGATTATGGTATCTGGCTCTTTCCACTTTCTCCTTAAGAATATTAACTCTGTGAAGACTGCATTGCTGCTCTGTATTATAAATTGAGAATTTCTTTTCACCCTCATTTTTGTAATTTATTTTCTACCATACCATGGGATTGTTTTCTCTGGCCCCCTTCTGCCCAAGTTTGGAAGTGGTGCAGGAAAGTCAGCCACTGGACAGGGCTGCAGCAACAGCAGCGGCTGCCCTGCTTGGAGCCTTCTGGTTGCTGTCCAAGAAAACCATCTGTCCCTAAAGGAAGAAGGGACTTCGCTGCAGAGGGTTGTCTGCCCCACTCCATTCCTCTTCTGGTTGCTCCTCCGAATGGGTGCCTACTAGTGAAACTACAGGAGAATGAGTCCCTGCATCACTGGTCTCCATTCCTTTTCCCTGTCATTAGCAGCTGGGAAATAAGGATTCCCTGGGCACTAATTACAGGAAAGTCAGTCCCAAAATTAAGACCGCCACCACCCCCCGCCGATCCCTCCCTTAGTGCCACAGGCCTACCCGCCCGCAGCCAGCCAGCCTCTCCATCTGGCTGGCTGCAGGTGGAATACAGCTTTGAAATGATAATCAGGCCCTGCCGTTAAATTCGGCAGGGCCTGCAGGACTTTCTAGCCCCCCACACCCCCCGGCTCCCGACCTACCTCCAGATTAAAATTCCAGCCAACGTGTGTCTAACACAGTTAAGTCCTACATCAAATGTGCCTTATAATGCACAGAAAGCATTGTGAAAAATGGTGGCTGGGCTTATTTTCGTCAGATCCTTCAAGCAATTATTAGTTAAACTAGTGTTTTTGTTATTTTGCAAGAATCTGCTACAACTGTGTTTGATTAAATATGAATGATGTAAATTTGCAGCAATTACACCTAAATTTCAATCGGCATTAGGTATAAGTGGTATCTGGGTGGTGATATCACCACAGGCGAGACAACTGGCAATGATACCTCAGTGATACTGTATTAATTTATCTTCTTTGCACTACTGGGCTCAAAACTCTCTCCAGCCAGTTCCCTTGTTATTGATTGAACAGAATTATCCATATTATTTAAGTCAACAGACATAGATAGAAATTATAACTTTTTGTAACAATGAAGAAATTGTATAAAAGAAAATTCTTACTAATAATTCACTACAAATTACTGATGAATAATATTCCTGATAAATGGATACCACTCTGAGACAACTAGGTTATTTAATTTAATGAGGAGGAACTGATTGCATTGTTATTAGATAATATGCTTGTTCACTGAAACAGACAAAAGTGAGATAAATAACAAGCCTCAGATATGCAGGATTAGGAACCTATCAAGCTTTATACTGTTGGATAAACATTCACTGACTGAGATCACAGAGCTAGCTTGAAGCAAGATCTTACAAAAATAAAATTCACCTCGTGTGTCCTGGGGAATGAAGCATTAGCAGATGATGATGAACAAGGCCTGTATAAATCTACAGAAAACCCTTTCGCTATCTGAATGGAAGAATGATTTGAAAAGTGACAGAGAATCCTTCTTTCAGAAAAACCTGTTTTTTTCAACCATGCAGTCTCAGAGAGGGGGAAAGCCAAAGAGCTTAAGTAATGCTAAGATGGCGTGTGACCAAGCCAAATTCAAACAACATTTGGACTATAAACAAGATCCAGTTAAATATTGCTAATACTACGATTGCCTGTGAAGTCATTTATTTATCCCAGCAATGAGTAACTGGATTGGCAGAAATGCCATGCATAATGGTGGAAAGTTACAATTTTTTACAATCAAGTAATTTTTTTTTTAACCCATGGACTGGTCCAGAGCAGATCCAAGAAAATGACTGTCTCCCTGGGCCAGCTGGTTTCTTAAGTCTTCAGTTCATCAAATGTGATATCTAAACAAGTACTAATATTATATCAATAAACCTGCTGAAATCTCAGGAGTATCATTACTCAGGAGGAATAGTACTTACATTAATATTAACCCTAAACTACAAAAATTAAATTTTTAAAACACAATTACATAGAATTACATAGAAATTACAGCACGGAAACAGGCCATTAGGCCCGACTGGTCTGTGCTGGTGTTTATGCTCCACCCTATTTCATCTCACCCTATCAGCATATCCTTCTATTCCTTTCTCCCTCATGTGCTTCCCTTAACTGCATTGATTTTAAATACTGTATTCTGTTTACCCTGGGGGCAACTTTTGAACGGTGAATAATTCGGGCAAGCGGTGGGTGGCACGTGGACTGCACCCACCCAAAGGAGTTAGCGTGGTGCCCATGCCAATTTCATGGTCGGGCCTAACCTAAATTAAAATGGCGAGCTGCTAGCGTGAGATGTCCTCCCTATAGGCAGCTAGCTGATTAGTAGGGTGGGAAACCTGGTGGGGTGGTCGCTACATAAAGGCCTGGAGCCTTTCCTTAAAGGGAAGGTGCTTTTCATCGTGGGGACAGCAACCAGCGAGATTTGCAGCAGCAGCAGGCAGGCAGGGTGACTTTGAACAGGTTCTCTTATGCAGCGGTGGAACAAGTTACCAGCAACAAGCGGGCTTTCTTGCCAACGGATGGGTTAAGGGGTTCCAAGACAAATTACTCAGCAGGAGTGAGACGGCAGAAAATGTCAGTGCCACCAGCATTGTCCGCATCCCCGGGTTGCCGTGCAGAAGAAAATGTAATGATCTGGACCAGGACGGCCAAGGTAAGACTCCCCTTCATATCTCTCATACTCTCTGCTCAGCCCTGCACAACCCTACTTTAGCCCCAACACTATCAATCCTTCCCATGCCTCGCTTCAAGTCAACAGGGAACACTTCACTCCACCTTCATTCTGCTTGCACTCACACCCTCAAAACCCGCTCCTGCCCTCACAACTACTTTCCCCTTTGAGCCCCGCTTGCTGCTTCATCCCATCACCATGCACACCATGTTAAGCTGCCTTATACATCCTGAAAACCCTTAAACAGAGCACATATTCATCCACTTCCACTGTTCTTGCAAGAAAAGTTGTTACACAACAGGAGGCTGACTACCAGAACAGGATATAGTCCAACCACACTACACACACTGGCACAATGGAAGAGGCCACAATCAACATTATTGGCAGAGAAGGGGCATGCATTGGAACTCGACAGGCTGGAGATCATGCACAGTCAGGGTATTTGGACATCTCTACATTATGTTTCTACTTAACGCTCTCAGTTACGTGCTCACACAATCACACTCAGCATGACAACATAGTGATTCACCTCACTGCCTCTCATCTGTTCATGTTTACCCTTGCCACTGCATGCTAAACATTGTTCCTGTCTTTCCTTTTTTATGGTCCATCAGATGACTTGTGGTTTGCAGCCACATAGACTGAGGGGCCGGTCTTCAGGATTCCCCCTCCCCACCTGCAATCTTTGCCCCCCACCCCCCTTTCTGGCCAGCTGCCGTTTTCAGCCTGAAATGGCCGAACAGCTGACCGGCAACAATCACATGAGGCCCCGCAATTAAAAGTTGCCAGGCCTCCGTAACATCGCCCGTCTCCGCCCTTGCCTCAGCTCATCCGCTGCTGAAACCCTCATCCATGCCTTTGTTACCGCTAGACTTGACTATTCCAATGCACTCCTGGCTGACCTCCCACATTCTACCCTACGTAAACTTGAGGTCATCCAAAACTCGGCTGCCCGTGTCCTAACTCGCACCAAGTCCCGTTCGCCCATCACCCCTGTGCTCGCTGACCTACATTAGCTCCCGGTTAAGCAGTGCCTCGATTTCAAAATTCTCATCCTTGTTTTCAAATCCCTCCATGGCCCTCGCCCCTTCCTATCTCTGTAACCTCCTTCAGCCCCACAACCCCCCGAGATATCTGCGCTCCTCTAATTCTGCCCTCTTGAGCATCCCTGATTATAATAGCTCAACCATTGGTGGCCGTGCCTTCTGTTGCCTAGGCCCTAAGCTCTGGAATTCCCTCGCTAAACCTCTCCACCTCTCTACCTCTCTTTCCTCCTTTAAGACACTCCTGAAAACCTACCTCTTTGACCAAGCTTTTGGTCACCTGCCCTAATTTCTCCTTATGTGGCTTGGTGTCAAATTTTTTGTCTTTTAATACTCCTGTGAAGCGCCTTGGGATGTTTTACTATTTTAAAGGCGCTATATAAATACAAGTTGTTGTTGTTGCCATCCGCTCCCACTGGCCTCCTAATGGGAGTTAAAATTGGCCCTGCTAAATCTAGGTGCTCTTGGCTGAGATATGCTGTAGACCAAATTTCCCAATAGCAGCAACATTTCTTAGAGAATGAAAGGACACCTTGCTTTAAGAGGTGCATTCACTCTTAAAGTAGGCACCGACCCACCGGAAGTCCCATCCTCCAATTGGACGGGTTGCCCACCATGGCAGGAAATATGTGGGCAGCCCGCTAATTAAATTTAAATGAGGCCCGACCATCAAAATGGTTGGGGCCTCTCGCTGTTGACATTGGGTGGGCAGCCCGATCGCCTGCCTGAAAACTCCACAAAGTGAACCCCTATGTTTTCTCCCACAGAGTGGTGAATACATGCAACAGAGCTCAAGAAAAGGCAATACATAGGGCATTGCTCAACTCATTTCCTCTATAAAAAAAAGACCTGAATAAAAAGACACTTAGGAGTGGGATTGAAAGTTATGGGGATAAGTATGGACAGAAGTAATCAAAAAATGTATGAAATATGATCATTCTTGTGCTGCTGTGATCAGGGAGATGTGAAGAAGGCAGTTGGGTAGGGTTGAGTAGCGAGGATGTATGGATGTTTTTGGAATTCTACTTGATTGCCTTTGGGGATTTAGGGAATTTTGCTGAACTTCCCCTCAGAAGATTAAATGGGTGAGGTAGACTCTATGATAAGATAAACTGTTCACGGTCTGCAGAAGGAGTGAGGTTGATGAGATAATTGTCCTATTCTTGTTTAATTCATTCTCATATTTATAACTTACTTCCCTGCTGTTTGGGAGAACGAGACTCCCTGTTTGCTTGCCTTAGCTACCATTTCCTGTTCCCATGCTGTCCCCGGCATCAGGGATAGACAGAAACCAGCAAGAGCACATTTTCTAATCACTCATTGCTGTCTGTAGTCTTCATCCAATCAAGTATCCCCGAAGACAACCAGATATTTCACTATAATTTTGACATTTTGCAACGTTCAGGCATTTATTTGTTAAATATAAGGCTTAAAAATCATTTTCTATTTTATTATACGTGCATTGGGAACTGAAACTGCTTTTCCGGGCTCTCAGGTAGCTGTATATGTATGGTGACCCTGGATCCATAACTGGACCTTTAACAGTCAATCTCGTTTTTCCGAGACCTTCAAAGGTCGCAATCAACCTGATTAATGGAAGCAATAGCAAAATACTGCGGATGCTGGAAATCAGAAATAACAACAGAAAATGCTGGAAACACTCAGCAGGTCAGGCAGCATCCGTGGAGAGAGAAACAGAGTTAACATTTCAGGTCTGTTACCCTTCGTCAGGACCAGCCAATTTTTGAGGCAGATCATGTGACTACCATTTACACTTCTGCATAACAATACTACTGTAAAGCATGAGCCAGGAGACCTGACCACAGAAAGATAACCCAGACTGGCTCAGGCCTCCATTGATCCGAGTAATGTTATTCTGAAATATTCATTGAAGTAATTAAGATTAAATTTTTTATCTCACTCATTAGTAACTGTTAAATAACACCATGGCTGGATTTCATGAGTCACTGAGGCTCATAATGGGAATCTGTGGAATTATCATCAGTAGAGGTATGGGAGGCTAAATTCAATAGCGCCCTGAAAACAGGCGCAGGGATCACGATGCGCGATTAACCCGTGCCTGTTGCTTCTGATGCAGGCAGCACACAAACTGCATGCTGCCTGCTAATTTAAATGATTGCAGCGTGCAGCCAGTGCTAAATGCGCAGTTGAGTGGCTGCACGCCTCAGCAAGGGGCCCAAGTCTGTGCGAGGCTAGCACCACTTAAAGCTAGCCTGCACTACTTAAAGCCAGCATGCACCTCTTAAAGGGGAGGTGCAGGCTGGCGAGAGCAGGTGCTAGAACTGTTTGTGGAAGAGAGTCTGCGCAGGAAGAAGGCTGAATTATGGCACAACAGGGGAGAGAGCGTACTCCAAGGTTCTCTGACGCTGCACTTGAGGCCTTGGTGGAGGAGGTGGACAGGAGGAGAGTGGTCCTCTATCCACAGGGAGCCAGGATGCCTTCCAGACAATATCTGCAAATGCAGCGGGAGCAGATAGCCGTGGCAGTCAATGCCAGGAGTCAAGCCCCGAGGACCTGGATGCAGTGCAATGACCTCATACAAGTGGTCAAGCTCAGTGAATTCATCTTCAATTGCCATATCCCACCAACTGCACCACTAGCCTCACACACTGCTCAATGCACCACACCCCCATCGCTCACCTACCAACAATCTCTATCAAACAGGACTCATACCTCACATTTATAGCTTCACCTCACCCTTACACCTTAGCACTGCTGCAAGCCTCACACCAACATCTCACAGCTTGCACACACTGCCAGCTATTCAACCACGACAGGCACATCACCCAAACAGATTACACCACACTCACTGACACACTTCCCTCTCTCTTGCAGGACAAGTTGGCGCATAACCGGAGGCAGCAAGAGCTAACTGACGGGGGACAGGCACGGCTGCATGTCCTTACCCCGATGGAGGAGTGGCCAGCAGCAGGGCTGAAACCATTGAAGATGATGGTATCCTCATACCTAATCCTCCTTCTCACATCCCACTTTCCCCTCATCCCACAATCTCTTCTGATTTACAAGCTGCAGCTGGTGTAAGCATGCACCTCTTGCTTTCCCGCTCTCCCCTCACCACAACCCTACCCCTTGTGCCTTTCTCTTTTCAGATACTTAAGAACTGCAACCTGGCCAGGCAGAGGTGGAGGAGCAGGAAGACAGTGATGAAGAAGAAACACCGTCACTCGATTTCACACTTGCAGCTACCAGCTCAGATACTGACACTGCGCATAATTCAGAGGATAGCTTAGAGGCGGGATCTGCATGTGGTGAGACACCGGGCACGAGTGGCCTGCAGCCAGAGTTGGGGACAATGGTAGCGCAGGTGCCAGCTTGCCAGAGGGCGAGGTCGCACATGAGTTCTGCTGCAGAGGACTCAGATGAGCGCTTCGATGGGGCAGGCTATGCTGGAGTGTTAGCCTAGATTTTGTGTGCGACCTCACCCTCCGGGGAGCTGGCACCTGCGCTACCCTTGCACCCTGCCCTGGCTGCAGGCCACTCGTGCCCGGTGTCTCACCACGTGCAGATCCCGCGTCTAAGCTATCCTCTAAATTATGCGGAGTGTCAGTGTCTGAGCTGGTGGCTGCGAGTGTGAAATCGAGTGACGGTGCTGTGCCTTCATCATCACTGCTGCCTTCCTCTTCCACCTGTTGCTCTTCCACCACTGCCAGACCCGGTTGCAGTTCTTGGGTATCTGAAATGAGAACGGCACAAGGGTATGGCTGTGGTGACTTTTCTATGCAATATGGCATTATTTTATTTATAAATTTGGTTTGGAATGTTTATTTTGTGGTGGCTTTTATTTTTGCATTGTGGTCAAGTGGATGCTGTGATGGTCAGTGATAGAGGGAAGGTAAGTTGTGGGACTGTTGGTGAATGGGGAATTGGGGTTGTGTTTACTGGTATTGCAGTCGGATGAGTCAGTCATGGACAGCCTGGGCAAAAAGGGGCTCTCTAGGTTGCCTCCTCCCTTCCTCTTCCTCCTCCTCCTCCTCCTCCTCCTCCTCCTCAGCTGGTTGCCGTATAGATGGTGGCACGGGCTGTGTCCTCATGATGGTGAGATCGTGCAGCAGGCAGCAGACCACCACGAATCTTGACACCTGCTCTGCCGAGTACAGCAGGGCTCAGGCAGTGGAAGCGTTGCCTCAGCACGCCAATGGTCTGCTCTATCATATTTCGTGTGGCAGTGTGGTTTTCGTTGTATGAATGCTGCCCACGTGTGCATGGATTGCGCTCCGGAGTCCTGAGCCATGTTGTTAACGGATATCCCTTCTCGCCCAGTAGCCACCCTCTGGCTTGTCGTGGTGGCACAGTGAACTGCTGAGGAATGAAGGCATCAAGACTGCTGCCAGGATACCGGGCATTGACCTGCATGATACGCAGCCGATGGTCGTACACCAGCTGGACGGTGAGGAAGTGGAATCCCTTTCGGTACATCTCAGAGTTCACATGTGGCGCACGCAAAGCGGCATGCGTGCGGTCAATGGCACCCTGCACCACGGGGACACCTGCAATCCTCGTGAAGCTGCGTGCTCCCTCCACCTGCTGCTCTCTGGCCAGAGAGAATGAAAAGTACTCCGCTCTCTTGGAATATAGAGCCTCAGTTAGCTCCCTTATGTAACAGTGCACGGCAAACTGGGAGATGTTGCAAATATCTCCTGATCCAGCCTGGAAGGCGCCCAACGCATAAAGGTTCATGGCCACCGTCACCTTCATAGCCACTGGCAATGTGGTCCTCGCCCTACTGTGAGGTTGTGGCTGCAGCAGGTGGCAGATTTCAGTGAGGACGTCCTTAGTGAAGCGCAGACGCCTGACGCACTGTTCCTCGCTGAGGTTCAGGTAGGAGTATTGCTCCCTGAACACCCTGGGCGGATATGGTCTCCTGCTGAGCAATGCTCCCGCTATTTTTTTTTTTGGTGCACAGCCCAATCAAATTTCCGCGCATTGCACGTTTTTTCCATTTAAAAGCCGCTGAGCAGCCTCCGTGTGTCCTCCAGACCAGCCGCGTAGCTTAATGGGAACATTGCTGTTGGGAGCCCTTCTCCCCCTCCTCCTCCCCCCTCTGCCAGCAGCTTGTCCTGCTCTGTGTCGCCTCTGCTCATTCTCCCTGTCATGCTGTCAGGATATTAAGGGGAATAGGTAGGGTAGATAGAGAGAAACTATTTCCACTGGTTGGGGATTCTAGGACTAGGGGGGCACAGTCGAAAAATTAGAGCCAGACCTTTCAGGAGTGAAATTAGGAAACACTTCTGCACACAAAGGGTGGGAGAAGTTTGGAACTCTCTTCCGCAAACAGCAATTGATGCGAGATCAATTGTTAATTTTAAATCGGAGATTGATAGCATTTTGTTAACCAAAGGTATTAAGGGATATGGGCCAAAGGCAGGGATATGGAGTTATATCGCAGGTCAGCCATGATCTCATCGAATGGCGGAACAGGCTCGAGGGGCTGAATGGCCTACTCCTGTTCCTATGTTCCTATGTCTCTATGTTCCTAGAATCCTTGAAGTCAGGACAAAGTCCTTCAAAGACCTTCCCTGTAGACTTTAGCAATTTTAAAGAACTCTAGAAACCACTAAACACTTCACAAATGCAGCAACAGCCATTGATCAGCATGTTGAGCGGCCCACGTCCCCCACCCCACACACAAGTACTGTGCTTCATAATGAAGGGGTTTTGTTTAGTTGTATTTTGTAAAAAGAAAACATCTATTTTAAAAAGGGAAACTTTTACACTTTGACTCGTTCAAACCAGGATTAAGTGGTTACGTGAGAGATGTTGTTTTGTGCTTGGATTTTTGCAAGTCATGGATGAAAGCTCTCCACTTAAATCAATAAGCAACTAACCTGCAAGTAGGTGATGATACTTTTAGATAGATACTTCAGAGAACACATGTTCAGCTGTGCGAGCTAAAGACAGAGCGTCAGCTGAAGCGTTGAACTCCAAAATGGCAGCGCTGGCGTCAAATCAGCTTTGCACGGCGATTGACGTCACGATCTGCCTAATCTGCATACTTTCGGCGCATGCTCCCTGCGCACGCACTAACGCCCTACCTCAGATGGCGCCCAGCTTGGCCCGCTGCAGAAGTGAGCGCGCGCGCCGTGGAAGCTATTTTGGAACCTTGTAGCGCCCAAACAACGGGTGCCACAGAGCCGAATTTTGCGGCCATAATCATTTACCTTTACATTTTTTTTAAAACTGAAGGTGCACCGTGAGTTAGTGTGATAGGTTTTCAACTTACCATAAAACTGATGTTGCGGATCGGCCGCCCCTTTATTGAAACCGCCCAATTTTTACTTCCATTCAAATCAACGGAAATGAAGATGGGCGGCCCATCCGCAACGCCAGTTTAACGCCCCGTCAGCAAGTTGAAAATCCACGCCAATGCCTCCCATGCTCCATTTTGTGCAGTAGTAGGATGTGCACTCGGAACTGAATTTCCTCAGGCACTGAGTTCCTGATCATGGTTTGGTCTGCAGTGGAGGCCAGGCTCTTCCTCACAGCTAATTGGTGAATGTGAACAGTGTAAATAAAAAAACAGCACATTTTTAGCAGAAATGCATTTTATTGCGAGTTGCTCCCTAAAGGATGTCCAATCCTCTTCTTTCTGAATTGATTATCTACAAGCCTAAAATATTAAAGATGGCTGTTGTCATGAGGAATCTCTGTTCGGCAGCACTGAAATTCCTGCATGTGAATACTAGATTAATCAAGAAGGCAGGGGAGTTGCGGAGTTCAAAATAATGGCTACAGCAATGAGTAATTTTTTCAATAAGAATATTTTCAACAGTTTGAAACAAGAGATATAGATCACTAGAAATGTAACCCTTTATGGTATTTTGACTTCAGATTAAGTATTCCCTGTGTTCCAATGGGGTGAAAGGCCCTTACTGTTCCTGCCTATTGGGTATATGCTGCAGTGATCATTTTATATTGCAGCCTGTAACAGTTAACTTAAGTTACCCCAGTCCAGATTGCCAACAGTTGGGTGGAGGGAGGCGAAGGGGTTTTTCTGTTTGTGCTGAGGGTCTGTGCATTACTTACAATGCCCTGTCGTGAAGTTGGACTAACAAGCCATTCAACTCCACATTCCTATCTTTCAGAAGCAGTCATTCTTTCGACAAAGATTTCAATTGGACGCAGAACAGCCAGTGACTTGTTCTACAATGTTCACACGTTGCAGTGTGGGAAAAAGGAAAAGCAAAACAAAATCTGATAAGAATCAATTAAATGCTGTTGACAATTTTGACTATAAAAGGAAAGCAAGTTTGTTAAGTGTTGCTTGAATATTTGAACTATGTGCAAACATAATCTATGTTTAAACTTAGAAGCTACCGCTCCATTATCCAGTCCAAAAAATGCAGTCAGCAATTCAGAGTAATTGCTCAAAAAAAAGGCAATCTCACCATCTGTACAACTTCCTGTAAAAAAAGTTAGGAAGAAGAATGGTTAACTTTACCAACCTTTCCCTTGATATATTTTTGTCATTTTAAAAATCGGATGATGTGATAGTGCTGAGTGTTCTAGAGTGCCCACAGTGAAAGACTGAGGGAGGAATATAAGTGCAAACTCTGCTACGTTTACAATCGGTGGCTGCCTAGCGGAGGCTGTCTCACCACAATACCGAGAAAATTAGGAGAGGGTCAAGTCTGACCAAACCCGAGCACTTGTGAGTAGCTGGCTACTAAGTTGGCTGAGAACAGGCCGCCCTTTAATCTGCCAGCATGACAGCAGAGCGGTGTCGAGGCTAGGCAGCCTGAAATTGGAGGATAATTTAATTAATAAATAAGTCCGATCAATGTTTATGGGAATGATTTTTTGTCTGTCCGAAACGTGACTCTATTGCTCAGTGTTATATAACTTTTAGTTCAACCAGAGTCCACAAGCAGTTATTCTGGCTCTTTTCTCCCCTGGCTGAGAAGCATGACCTATTCTTAGGCAGTGCTTCTCTTCATCAAGCTGTGAGGAGTTAACGACATGTGAAATGTGGATGATTCCGCCTTCAATCCGTACATGTGCGGAAGCACCCCTGGGTCCTTTGGGAGCTCCCAGAAGGTAACTTGAACCTGTGTCCTTCTAATTGTGTGACTCAGGTCATGTCTGTTACATATTCCCTCCGACTGTCACATATTCATGTCACTAAGCAGGACAAGCCTTAGGCTATTCAACTCGTTACTGGCAAAGAGGGTGGAGTAACAGGCGAGCTCAGTGGAATTACCAAAATGTCTCCCAATTAACTTCTTGCTTGGCATGTCATCAAAGAAGGGCTGATAAGAAATCCATTCATTTTTTTATTTAACCTCTCTTCTCTCACATGTTTGAACTGCTGCTCTCAGTGGGCTAGGCTCCACCATGCGTACAGTGCCACTCAGGGAGGAACATTCAAGGCCAACAGCAACTGGCCCCGGTTTATCCATTCAGCCTGACTTTTCATCCTCAGTTTAACCCCAGCATTGGCTGTGTACCTGGTCTCAATATTGCCAGCCAGCCGTCTGAATATTTTAGTTTGACTTCAGAGAACCTCTGCTTCTGAACCAGAAAGACTCACAAAAAACAAAGCTTTGAAATCTTTTTTTTCGCATAGACCTCCCAAAAAAATCAATCAATATAATAGTTTTCAGAGTATCCGTCACACTCCAGTATAAAACCCCAACGAATCACAATTGAACAATCTTAAATAGAGGAAAACAGGAAGAAACAGTTATTTCCTGCTGTTCAGTTCTGACCTTGCGATAACCTGGCAAGCTTGCTCAGATAACAAGGAGAAGAGCCGAGCAGCTGCCAATCTCCAGAAACTTCTAGCAAAAACAATGATTAGCCTCTAATTGACCTCAAGACCACCTCACTTCCCACCAGGGAGTATCTGAGCTGTGGTCTTAAAGGAAGAGACCAGGTTAGTAGATAACCACTACAACCACGCTCCCACTGTGAGCAATGTCACAAGCTATTATAAGGGTGATTTTAACCCTACCCATCAGGCCGAAACTGGGACTCACCCGCTGACATCCTGCTCTCTTCCCACAAGCTACCAATAAGATGCTCTTCTGAGCAGACGAGAAGGACACCCACTAGAAACAGATGGGGTCCTTCTCTAAATATATAGAGTGCACACCAATGTCACAATTGCAGCCCGACTGCTATTTTAACCATGGGCCTGAGCGGGGAAGCAGTTGTGGCTTTCCTCCCAGGTCACCCTAGAGGAAAGAGGAGCGAGGGTCAGAAGAGGACCAAAGAGGTTATTTTTTAAGAACTCTTTTCTTACTTTTCATGTGGGGCCAGGAGGAGCAGGAGTATAAATATAAGATAGCCACCAAGAAATCCAATAGGGAATTCAGGAGAAACTTCTTTACCCAAGAGTGGTGAGAATGTGGAACTCGCTACCACAGGGAGTAGTTGAGGTGAATAGCATAGATGCATTTAAGGGGAAGCTAGATAAGCACATCAGGGAGAAAGGAATAGAAGGATATGCTCATAGGATTAGATGAAGAGGAGTGGGAGGAGACTCGTGTGGAGCATAGACGCTGGCATAGACCAGTTGGGCCAAATGACCTATTTCTGTTACACTCTATGTAACCCTATGTAAGAGCAAGGGAGTTCTCCATAGTGTCTTGGCCATTATTTATCCCTCATCCAACATCACTAAAAAAATAGATTATCTGATCCTCATCTCATTGCTGTTTGTGGGACCTTGCTGTGCGCAAATTGGCTGCTGCATTTCTCTACTTTACAAGTGACTACACTTCAAAAGTATCTCATTCGCTATGAAGTGCTTTTGGATGTCCTGAGCTCATGAAAGGTGCTATATAAATGCAAGTTTCTCTTTAGTTTGGTTGATGTGAGTGTAATGAATTGGTCAGAAAGTATTGTATCAGATTTTGGGATATGAAGGAAAGTTACAAAGCATATAAAAATGTACATAATTTGTCACACTTTTGCTGTCAGGTGGTACTTTAGTATCCTGGAGCACATGCACTTGGTGCACAGTTTGGCAAGTGTCTTACCACTGGTGGTGAGGAGGCTAAGAGGGAAGGGCAATACTGACGAGCTCCATGACAGATAGAGGAGCTGAGATAGTGAAGTCACCCCAGAACCGAAACACTTATCGTGTTGAAACCAAGACATTGATGGTGGAGAGTTTGGCTCTTCGTGCTAAGTAGGCACCAATACAGAAAGCACTCTAAAAGCGACAGCAGTGGAAGGACGAGCTGGGTCTGCCTAACTCTTCAAGGGGAAATCACACCAGCACTTGCACCAGCGTACTCCCTGCCACAGAGCTCTCTCCAGCTGATAGGAGACATCTTTCTCCCTGGCTTATATGTCTCTTCACTAAGTACCAAGCACAGACAGGATAACATGGAGAAGAGGAATTCCCTCCCTTGAACCTTTGCCCCATTACTCCAACTCCTTCTGTTTCCCTTTTCCCATCCCCTCCGCTCACACCTCTCACACAAATTAGGAGAGCGAAGAGCGGGCACGAAAAAACACTGGCGGGCAATATAAAGGAAAATCCCAAGGTGTTTTATAAGTATATTAAGGGCAAGAGGATAACCAGGGAAAGAGTAGGGCCCATTAGGGACCAAATGGCAATCTGTGTGTAGAGCCGGAAGATGTAGGTGAGGTTTTAAATGAATATTTTGCATCTGTGTTTACTATGGAGAAGGACGATGTAGGCATAGAAATCAGGCAGGGGGATTGTGATATACTTGAACAAATTAGTATTGAGAGGGAGTAGGTACTAGCGGTTTTTAGCGGGCTTAAAAGTGGATAAATCCCTAGGCCCAGACGAGATGTATCCCAGGCTGCTGTGTGAGGCAAAGGAGGAGATTGCAGGGGCTCTGACAAAAATTTCAGAACCTCTCTAGCCACAGGGGAGGTGCCAGAGGACTGGAGAACAGCTAACGTAGTACCATTATTCAAGAAGGGTAGTAGGGATAAACCAGGGAATTACAGGCCAGTGAGCCTAACATCAGCGGTAGGGAAATTATTGGAAAAAATTCTGAGGGACAGAATTAGTCTCCACTTGGAGAGGCAAGGATTAATCAAGGATAGTCAGCATGGCTTTGTCAGGGGGAGATCATGTCTAACCAATTTGATTGAATTTTTCGAGGGGGTGACTAGGTGTGTGGATAAGGGTAGTACAGTTGATGTAGTCTACATGGACTTCAGTAAGGCTTTTGACAAAGTCCCGCATGGGAGACTGGTCAAGAAGGTAAGAGCCCATGGGATCCAGGGCAATTTGGCACATTGGATCCAAAATTGGCTTAGTGGCAGGAGGCAGAGGGTGATGGTCGAAGGTTGTTTTTGTGACTGGAAGCCTGTGTCCAGTGGTGTACTGCAGGGATCGGTGCTGGGTCCTTTGCTGTTTGTAGTGTACATTAATGATTTAGATATGAATGTAGGAGGTATGATCAGTAAGTTCGCAGATGACACGAAAATTGGTGGAGTGGTAAATAGCGAGGAGGGAAGCCTCAGGCTACAGGACGATATAGATGGGTTGGTTAGATGGGCAGAACAGTGGCAAATGGAATTTAACCCTGAAAAGTGTGAGGTGATGCATTTTGGGAGGACTAACAAGGCAAGGGAATACACAATGAATGATAGGACCCTAGGAAGGACAGAGGATCAGAGGGACCTTGGTGTGCATGTACATAGATCCCTGAAGGCAACAGGACAGGTAGATAAGGTGGTTAAAAAGGCATATGGGATACTTGCCTTCATTAGCCGAGGCATAGAATATAAGAGCAGGGAGGTTATGATGGAGCTGTACAAAACGCTAGTTAGGCCACAGCTGGAATACTGTGTGCAGTTCTGGTCGCCAAACTATAGGAAGGATGTGATTGCATTGGAGAGGGTGCAGAGGAGATTCACCAGGATGTTACCTGGGCTGGAGCGTTTCAGCTATGAAGAGAGACTGGACAGGCTGGGGTTGTTTTCCTTAGAGCAGAGAAGGCTGAGGGGGGACCTGATTGAGGTGTACAAAATTATGAGGGGCATAGATAGGGTAGATAGAAAGGAACTTTTTCCCTTAGTAGAGGGGTCAATAACCAGGGGGCATAGTTCCAAGGTAAGGGGCAGGAGGTTTAGAGGGGATTTGAGGAAAAACTTTTTCACCCAGAGGGTGGTTGGAATCTGGAACTCACTGCCTGAAAGGCTGGTAGAGGCAGGAACCCTCACAACATTGAAGAAGCACTTGAAACGCCATAGCATACAAGGCTACGGATCAAGTGCTGGAAAATGGGATTAGAATAGACAGGGCTTGATGGCCGGCGCGGACACGATGGGCCGAAGTGCCTCTTTCTGTGCTGTATAACTCTATGACTCTATGACCCTCTCCTCTTCCCTTCCTTTTCCCTCATCTGATCCTCTCCTCCACCCCTTCCACTCCCTACTCTCACACCCTTCCCCTTTCCTGCCTCCCCCTCCCTCCCATCTGTCTTCTTCCCCCTCACCCTGCTTGGTATGGGAGAACAAATAGTAATAGTAATAATTTTCAATACTTTCCCTCCAGCATTTAATCAGATTGGCTGCAAATTGACCAAAATAATTTTGAAGAGAGAGTGGTACTTTTATGGTTTTATTAAATTGCTTACACGTGAGTGAACTTCAAATTTTAAGTTAAATTTTTAGTAGTAATTCCACAATCCCCGGGAAACTTGGGCCAGAGAATCAGTGGTAAGATGATGAAATGCTATTTCTGATCACATTCCCTGCAATCATGGCTCCCCACTGGATATGTGGGATTGGAGAATGACCCCATAAATTTTATAAATCACCAACATTTAATTGAACTGCCTGCAAACTGTAACAGAAATACTGGAAAGAGAGCAATTGATAATATGTGATTGTTCTCATTCATTGTTGATCAAGATTTAATAACCTGAGTATATTTTAGTGTTAACCCTCTCTTTGCAAAGATCAAATCACTTGCTAAATCTCCAATTGTGATTGGCTCAAATAACCCCTGTTAGGTTAACCATGCTTATTTGCTTCCATACTCATTGACGAAACCTGAACCGATTAAAAAAAAACAATTCAATTTATTAAATGGTTAAGATAAGCCACCAGCAACCACCACAAAACCAATCAAATTGCTCAGATCAGATTTATTTTTGAAGCCACCATTTATGAATCAGCAAGTACCACAAAACCAAACAATAAAGTCAGTCCATTTTTCGTGACTTCTTTAAATAGTCTGACTATATAAACCTAAAAAAATAAGATTCATAACATAATAAACACATTAAAAGTTAAACTTATTCATAACATTTCCCAATCCCGATTGGAAGTCCGAAGGGGTGGAAACTCCTTCAGGCCCTGCCATTTTTTAGAGTGCAAATTCAACTTTGGACTTACAAAGTTCGCAGTCGGATGTCCTGCACCAGTGGTATGCACAAAATGTGGCCGCCTCCATATTGGTAAAGGCTGCCACCTGAACTGAACACGGTCCTCGTTAAAATATGTTAATAGGGGTCGTGCGCTTGAATGAGGGTACCTTTACAAAATTGGTGCTTGGGAGCCTTTCATTCACGCTTTCTGATACATGCCCAAACAAACGTGGCATCAACACTCAGGAAGATGGCTGCAGCAACACTATTTAAAGGAGTCTCCACCTCTATTAAGGTAAGTACCTGGCAAGTTGTTTTTGGCTACTGGGGGTTTTTGAAGCCATTTTCTTTTGGCTGAGTTTTGGCAGTAGTTCAGAGTACAGAACTACAGCAATGAGAGGATAAAGAGCGGCCTGAGAGTGGACCCGAATTAAAGCAGTGGCAGCGGCGAGAGGAAAAAGAGCGGCCCGAGAGCAGACCCAAATTAAAGCAGCGGCGAGAGGAAAAAGAGCGGCCCGAGAGCGGACCTGAACTAAAGCAGCGGCGAGGGGATAAAGAGCGGCCCGAGAGTGGACCTGAATTAAAGCAGCGGCGAGAGGAAAAAGAGCGGCCCGAGAGCGGACCTGAACTAAAGCAGCGGCGAGAGGATAAAGAGTGGCCCGAGAGCGGACCTGAACTAAAGCAGCGGCGAGAGGATAAAGAGCGGCCCGAGAGCGGACCTGAACTAAAGCAGTGGCAGTGGCAAGAGGAAAAAGAGCGGCCCGAGAGCGGACCTGAATTAAAGCAGCGGCGAGAGGATAAAGAGCGGCCCGAGAGCGGACCTGAACTAAAGCAGCGGCGAGAGGATAAAGAGCGGCCCGAGAGCGGACCTGAATTAAAGCAGCGGCAGCGGCGAGGCTCAGATTCAAAAACATCAAAGAGTGACGTCACAGGAGAGCAAGTAGGTGATTGGTTGGTGAGTATTACAGCTCTTTTTTGCTCTCTAAGTTAGGGAAGGGGGTTAAATTAAGAGCTGAGAAACTGTAACATGCTAGTAATTATTAAATTAATAACTTAAACTAAATAAAATATCAAAGAATAAACCTAAAATATCAATTGAATAAAATCTTTAACTATTTAATTAATAAATAAATAAAACAAGATTGGAGATGACAGGGCAGGTGGTGTGTCATAACTGCAGCATGTGGGAGTCTGTGGAGAGCATCGCGATCCCGAGCAACCACATCTGCAGTAAGTGTCTGCAACTCGAGGAACTTCAGCTCAGAATTGTTGAGCTGGAGTACGAGCTGCAGACATTGCGATGCATCAGGGAGGGGGAGAGTTACCTGGACACTTTGTTCCAGGAGGCAGTCACACCCTTTAGGTTAAGTAGTACTTTAGAGTTCGTCAGTGGTCAGGGACAGGAGAGTGTGACTACGAGTCAGGAAGGTATGGGGACACAGGATGTAGTGATGGAGGGGCCTCAGCCCTGGACCTTGTCCAACAGCTACGAGGTACTTTCTACCTGTATGGATGAGGAAAAGGACTGCAGGGAGGATGGGAAAACTGACCACGGCACTGTGGTACAGGGGGCCATCCAAGTGGGGGAAGAAGGAAGGAATGTGGTAGTAGTAGGGGACAGTATAGTCAGGGGGATAGATACTGTTCTCTGCAGCCGCAAAAGAGAGTCCCGAAGGCTGTGTTGCCGGGTTAAGGATATCTCCTTGCAGCTGGAGAAGAATTTGGAGGAACCAACGACATAGGTAGAACAAACAATGAGGTTCTGCTGAGGGAGTTTGAGGAGCTAGGGTCTAAATTAATAAGCAGAATAACAAGGATAATAATCTATGGATTACTACCTGAGTCACGCGCAAATTGGCATAGGGTCAAGCAGATCAGAGAGTTAAACGCGTGGCTCAAAGAGTGGTGTGGGAAAAAGGGGTTACAATTCATGGGGCACTGGCACTAGTACTGGGGAAAGAGGGAGCTGTTCCATCGGGACGGGCTCCACTTAAACCGGGCTGGGACCAGCGTCCTGGAGAATCGAAAAACTAGAGCTTTAGATAGGGCTTTAAACTAAAAAAGGGGGGGAGGGGTCAGGTGAGGGGAAATTTAGAAATCTAA
Organism: Squalus acanthias; assembly: GCA_030390025.1. Classification (NCBI taxonomy): domain Eukaryota; kingdom Metazoa; phylum Chordata; class Chondrichthyes; order Squaliformes; family Squalidae; genus Squalus; species Squalus acanthias. Next base: position 178,249,496 of record CM059427.1, on the reverse strand, counting down.
AGAGAAAGGTCAGGGCAATAGAGCAGTGTAGCGATTTGGGTAAAAATAAGGAGAGTGTGACAGGAAGGGGCAGAGAGTTTAATGATAGCAGTGCAGTAGAGAATAAGGTCAAAGCAGGGAATAATGGTAAAAAATTTAAATTAAAGGCACTTTATCTGAATGCACGAAGCATTCGTAACAAGATAGATGAACTAGTGGCACTAATAGAGATAAATGGGTTTGATCTAATAGCCATTACAGAGACATGGTTGCAAGGTGGCCAAGGTTGGGAACTAAATGTTCCAGGGTACTTGACATTTTGAAAAGACAAGCAGAATGGAAAAGGAGGATGTGTAGCTCTAATAATAAAGGATGACAAGGACAGTAGCGAGAAAGGATCTCGGCTCAGAAGTTCAGGAAGTAGAATCAGTATGGGTGGAGATAAGGAATAATAAGGGGCAGAAAACACTGGTAGGAGAAGTATATAGGCCCCCTAACAGTAGCTGTACCGTTGGACAGAATATTAATCAAGAAATAGTAGGAGCATGCAACAAAGGTAATGCAATAATCTTGGGGGACTTTAATCTTCATATAGACTGGACAAATCAAATTGGCAAAGGTAGTCTGGAGGACGAGTACATGGCATGCATTCGGGACAGTTTCCTAGAACAATATGTAATGGAACCAACCAGGGAACAGGCTATTTTAGATCTTGTACTGTGTAATGAGACAGGGTTAATTAGTAATCTCATAGTAAAGGATCCTCTGGGGCAGAGTGATCATAATATGATAGAATTTCACATTAATTTTGAGAGTGACTTGCCTAAGTCCAAAACTAGAGTCTAAATTTAAATAAAGGCAATTACAGAGGTATGAGGGGTGAGTGGCTAAGGTAGATTGGAAAAATAGATTAGAATGTATGGCGGTAGATAAGCAGTGGCTAGCATTTAAAGAAATATTTCATAATTCTCAACAAAAATACATTCCATTGAGAACAAAAACTCTACGGGAAAAGTGATCTAACCGTGGCTAACTAGAGAAGTTAAGGATAGCATTAGATTAAAAGAAGAAGCTTATAATGTTGCAAAGAATAATAGTAAGCCTGAGGATTGGGAGAATTTCAGAAACCAGCAAAGGTTTACCAAAAAATTGGTAAAAAGCAAAAAAATAGAATATGAGAGAAAACTAGCAAGAAATATAAAAGCAGATTGTAAGAGCTTCTACAAGTATGTAAAAAGGAAAAGAGTAGCAAAAGTAAACATTGGTCTCTTAGAGGCTGAGACAGGAGAAATTATTATGGGGAATAAGGAAATGGCTGAAACGTTAAACAAATATTTTATATCTGTCTTCACAGTAGAAGACACAAAAAGCATACCAAAAATGGTGGGGAACCAAGGGTCTAATGAGAGTGAGGAACTTAACGTAATTAATATAAGTAGAGTAAAAGTACTAGAGAAACTAATGGGACTAAAAGCTGACAAATCCCCTGGACCTGACGGCCTACATCCTAGGGTTCTAAAAGAGGTGGCTGAAGTGATAGTGGATGCATTAGTTTTGATCTTCCAAAATTCCCTAGATTCTAGAATGGTCCCACCAGATTGGAAGGTCGCAAATATAACACCGCTATTCAAGAAAGGAGGGAGAGAAAAAACAGGGAACTACAGGCCAGTTAGCCTGACATCAGTCATTGGGAAAATGCTGGAATCCATTGTTAAGGAAGTGGTATCAGGGCACTTAGCTAATCATAACATGATAAAGGCAGAGCCAACGTGGTTTTATGAAAGGGAAATCGTGTTTGACAAATTTATTAGAGTTTTTTGAGGATGTAACTAACAAGGTAGATAAAGGGGAACCAGTGGATGTAGTATATTTGGATTTTCAAAAGGCATTCGATAAAGTGCCACCTAAAAGGTTATGGCACAAGATTAGAGCTCACGGTGTTGGGGGTAATATAATAGCATGGATAGAGGATTGGTTAACAGACCAAAAACAGAGAGTAGGGATAAACTGATCTTTTTCAGGTTGGCAGGCTGTAACTAGTGGGGTGCCGCAAGGATCAGTGTTGGGGCCTCAGTTATTTACAATCTATGTTAATAACCTAGATGAAGGGACCGAGTGTAATGTTCCAAGTTTGCTGATGATACAAAGCTAGGTGGGACAGTAAGCTGTGAGGAGAACACAAAGAGTCTGCAAAGGGATATAGATAGACTAAGTGAGTGGGCAATAAGGTGGCAGATGGAGTATAATGTAGGGAAATGTGAGGTTATTCACTTTGGTAGGAAGAATAGTAAAACAGAATATTTTTTAAATGGTGAGAAACTTTCAAATATTGGTGTTCAGAGAGATTTGGGTGTCCTCATGCAAGAAACACAGAAAGCTAGCATGCAGGTACAGCAAGCAATAAGGAAGGCAAATGGCATGTTGGCCTTTATTGCAATGGGGTTGGAGTATAAGAGTAAGGAAGTCTTGCTACAATTGTACAGGGCCTTGGTGAGACCACACCTGGAGTACTGTGCACAGTTTTGATCTCCTTATCTACTTATTCACTTGCCTTGGAGGCGGTGCAACGAAGGTTCACTAGATTGATTCCTGGGATGAGAGGGCTGCCCTATGATAAGAGATTGTGTAGAATATCATAGAATCATACAGCACAGAAGGAGGTCATTCAGCCCATCGTGCCTGTGCCAGCTCTTTGAAAGATCTATCCAATTGGTCCCACACGCCTGCTCTTTCGCGTAGCCCTGCATTTTTTTCCTTTTTAAGTACATATCCCTTTTGAAAGTTACAATTGAATCTGCTTCCACCACCCTTTCAGGCAATGTATTCCAGATCATAACTCGCTGCATAAAAAAATTCTGCTCATTTCCCCCCTAGTTTTTTTGCCGATTATCTTAAATCTGTGTCCTCTGGTTGCCGGCCCTCCTGCCACTGGAAACAGTTTCTCCCTATTTACTCTATCAAAACTCCTCTTAATTTCAAACAACTCTATTAAATCTCCCCTTAACCTTCTCTGCTCCAAGGAGATCAACCCCAGCTTCTCTGGTCTCTCCGCGTAACTGAAGTCCCGCATCCCTGGTAGCCTCAGCAATGATCCACGACCATCTTTTTCCACACCAGTTGATTATCAGACCCTCACCGTCTTTATTTCTACAAAGTATGGCAAGTGCTGATTTAGCATAATTAGAATGGTAGAAGTAATAGAATTTCTTTCTCATTTGATGAGGCTGCTTCAAAACCAAGTGCTCATTAAGCATCTAAATACTTCCAGTCATCAGAATAACAAGAGGATTTTATAAATATGGCAGCTGCTTGCTCTGAACAAATAATACCTTTTCAATATTATTACATGTGTCCAATTCTGGGCACCGCAGTTTAGGAAGGATGTCAAGGCCTTGGAGAGGGTGCAGAAGAGATTGAGAATGGGCCTATACTCTCTGGAGTTTAGAAGAATGAGAGGTGATCTCATTGAAACATACAAGATTCTGAGGGGGATTGACAGGGTAGATGCTGAGAGGTTGTTTCCCCCTGGCTGGCGTGTCGAGAACTAGGGGGCATAGTCTCAGGATAAGGGGTAGGCCATTTAAGACTAAGATGAGGAGGAATTTCTTCACTCAGAGGGTTGTGAATCTTTGGAATTCTCTGCCCCAGAGGGCTGTGTATGCTGAGTCTTTGAGTATATTCAAGGCTGAGATAGATAGTTTTTTGGACTCTAGGGGAATCAAGGGATATAGAGATCGGGCGGGAAAGTGGAGTTGAGGTCGATGTTCAGCCATGATCTTATTGAATGGCGGAGCAGGCTCGAGGGGCCGTATGGCCTACTCCTGCTCTTATTTCTTATGTTCTTATGTTCTTAGAACAGTTGGACTGCTGGCTTTTGGCTGCAGCTGCACTGTTTGACTCCACTGGTTATAGGAGGCCCAGAAAAGATGTGAATGCTGCTGGGATTACCATTGAGGCTGCCACAGCAGTGGCAACAGCAGCAGTAACAGCAGCAGCAAAGACCCGTGCAGGGTCCAAGAATATGGTGAAGGAGGCAAGGATCAAGGACATATTACAACATGCACATACTTTGCAACAGGATATCTTACCTCAACATTTCAGGAGCAGTGTGTGAGGAGGCTACGTGTCAGCAGACAGGTAACCCCCGATCTAGGTCACCTGTTGAAGCAGAAATTGGAACCAAATACCAGGGCACACACAGCACGGTCTCTGGCTATGAAGGTTACAGTGGCTCTCAACTTCTATGCCATAGGGTCATTCCAGGCTGCAGCAGGTAACATCAATCAATTTGCTGTGCATACGGCCATCAAGCAAGTGTTGGATGCCCTCTTTGCAAGAAGATAGCAATACACCATCTTCCCCATAGAAGCTGCTGATCACGAGGAAAGAGTTCTCGGATGTGCCCACATCACTGCATTTCCCACACGCAAGGTCTCATTCACTGCACATGCATTGCCCTGCATTGTCCTCATCACTAACCAGCCATGTTTTATAACAGGAAGGGGTTCCACTCCTTGAATGTTCAGCTGGTGTGTGACCACAGGCAGCAAATAATGCACGTCTGCGCCCGTCATCCTAGCAGTAGTCATGACGTCTTCATACTGCGCCAGCCCTCAATCCTGCCTGTCTTTGACCCAGACCAGCGGGTGTCTGACTGGCTCCTTGGAGACAGAGGGTATCCCTTCTACATCTGGCTCATGACTCCTGTCAGGAACCTGGGCACAGATGCGGAGCGCCAATACAACGAGAGCCACACAAGAACAAGAGCTCTAATTGAGTAAACCATAGGCGTCCTCAAACAAAAGTCCTGCAATATAGCCCTGAACGAGTCTGCAGCTTTGAAATGTGCTTGCTACACAACTATGCCATTGCAGCCACCACAGGAAGAATAAGTGAATGAGTAAGGTGGAAAAGGGGAAGACCAAGGTCGAGCAGTTGTGGCAGCTGCCAGAGCTCTAAGGTAACAAATCATTGAGGAGAGATTCTCCGAAGCAAACCCTTCCCGCCCAGCACACCAACAGTCCCACCATTTTGCTCACTTCTTCCACCCACTTTCTGAATACCTTCTAACACTACTACCTCATTGGATCCATTTCATCCATGGGATGAAAATCGAGTAGGTTCTACAATGGATAGGTGGTCTGCTCTGCCAGAGTAGCACCTGGCAGTGCAGGTGAAAAATTAACCCCATGTTCGCGCATGGAACATTGTGAGGCAAAGTACATTTATAGGTAACAGGTGACAGAGGATGGGAGAATGGGATCAGAGATTCAGAATATAGTCCTGTGTGGGTAATGAATGAAGAAGTGCCACACATATAAAAAGACTGCAAGGAAGGGTTGGGGGAGCAGTAGCTTACCTTGACTGCTCTGGTGAGGTCATTGAATTTCTTCCACCACTGTAAAGACCTCGGGGTCAAGGAGATGTCACTCACTGCCACTGCAACCACAGTGCATTAAGTCCAGATGTTCTTCATAGGTTTCTTGCCCCTGACTCCAAACTGCCCATCCCGCCTGCTACGTATCTCCATAAGGGGGACATCCAGGTCAGGCTCCCTGAATTTGGCTCTTCTTTTTGCCCTTGCTGCCACCCTTCTTGCCCAGGTTGCCTGCCTCCTCCAGTGATGGCAGTTCCCCTTTACATAACAGCAGGTTTTATATCCTGCATCTTCACAGGTCTCCACCTCTCACATTTCTATTTTCTGTTCCCCCACCCCTGCTTCCCTAATAGTAACCATTCTGGCAATTTTGGCCTAAAGTGCCTATTTTCCAATGCATATCCAAAATGTTGCAGACTTCACTCACACAGCCTGCACATTTCTTCATTTTCTAATTACCTGACCCCACAACGTAGGATGAGACCATCATGGTGCATGGAAGTCTTGCCCCGCCTTACATCCGGTGGTGCAACAGTGTCATCGGAATATTGGGGCCTTAGCCACTTGTAATCTGAACAAGTGTAATCAGAATGCATACGCAGTTTTTATGCAAACAAAAATAAATGGATGAAGAATCTGAGCCCCTTTCCATTTTGCCAGAGTGGACATAGAACAGGGGTGGTCAAATACCACCAGCTAAATGGAGTTTATTCTAGTCAGGAAGGAAGTGATACAGAGTGAACCAGAACCCAGCAAACTCAAAGTAGCTCATATTAAATAAGTAATAAGCAGCATTCATTTTAAGGAGGAACTTGCTCACCAGCAATATTAGACTGGTTCCTGGGATGAGGAAATTGCCCTATGAGGAGAGATGAGTAGACTAGGCTTATATAGAAGAATGAGAGGTGATCTAATTAAGGGGCCTGACAGGGTTAATGCTGAGAAAATTTTTCCCCTGGCTGGGGAATCTCGAACACGGGGTCACAGTATCAGAATAAGGGGTCGGCCATTTAGGACTGAGATGAGGAGAAATTTCTTCACTCAAAGAGTAGTGAATCTTTGGAATTCTCTACCCCAGACAGCTGTGGATGCTCAGTCGTTGAGTATATTCAAGACAGAGGTCAATACATTTTTGGGAACAAAGGGAATTAAGGGATAGAGCGGGAAAGTGGAGTTGAGGTAGAAGATCAGCCATGATCTAATTGAAAGGCAGAACAGGCTCGAAGGGCCAAATGGCCTACTCCTGCTCCGATTTCTTATATTCTTATGTAATACCTATCAATTCAATGATAATGTCTCAGATATTGTGTTCCTTAAGTAACAGAGAAGATGTTTGGCAAGACATCCAGCTTCTTCTTATCACAAAGCTGTAGTCTGCAAGAGTTTTTTTTTAATACTTTCCCTTCACAAGGGTAAATTTACCAATATCTGATTTTTTCCCCCCTTTTTATTTTAAATCTGTTCAGTCCTCAGTTTTGATCTCCAGATTATTAGTTTACTAAAAGAAAACACTTCAAGAATTTTTCAGCATTTTTCATAAATTGTCCTGAGGTTTTATCTTTTTTTGCCTCACCCAGGAGATTGCACGACTGGGTTGGCAATGTCTGGATTGGGCAGGCTTGAAGGACCACTTGGTCTTTCCATGTTTTTTTTCCATATGCTTGTATGTTCACATTTTAGTATATTTCATGGTTTTTTTTGGATTTAGGGCCCTGATTTTAAGCGCTGGCCCCACAAAGAAAGTAAAACAAAAATTTTAAATACCTTTTTGGGCCTCTTCTGGCCCCAATCCACTTCATCGTTGGGTTGGCCTCGTGGGAAACTCACTGCTGCTTCCCACTCAGGCCGCCTAATAAAAATTGCAGTCGGATTCTGATGATGTCATCCGGACCAGACATGCATATGTTAAAAAGGACCCCCTCAGTTTTGCAGGTTAAAATCGCGGCAAGTCAGCTCCCGGCGGCTCCAACGCAGGTAAGTCACCCGGGCGAATTTAACTGCCCATCCGCCCGCTTTCCGCCAGGCGGACAGGGTTAAAATTGCCCCCTTGGATTTGTTTTTTTGCTCCTATTTACGAAAGAGGGGCGGAGACTTTTGTATCGCCTTTGAAGAATGAAGGAATGAAGATGTGACATTCTTTCAAGCAGTGCTGAAAGCAGGAAATATCAAGAAGAAAGAGATATGTTAATTACAATATTCCTTCTGAAAAGCGGACTTGTAATTCAGAAGCTTCATAGCAAGGGGGCGTGTCACCCACAAGGCCTTCGAATGGACTTCTTTACCAGAGGGCGTGTCACTCAGGAGGCTCAGTAATCAGTTGCATTACACTTTAGATCTGCCTCCTTTAGGTATATACCTTGTAGACTGCAGTAAAAGAGAGGAAGGTGTATAACAGATTGAACTACAGTGGGCTATATTTAAAAACTAGCAGTTTGAGAAACTGGTTTACTCTGGACGTCAGTTGAGCTTTTGTAGAATTACGGGTCTCTTTTATATGGACATCATAAACAGTTATTTCAACGTTTAGGAGCTGTAATAAATGAATAAATATAACATATGGTAAACATCAATCTGAGTGATTCACACATTAAAGCTCAACTGGGACACCAAAACCAACCATTTCCTTGAATTGTGTTTTTTTCCCCGCTTCCTGTTAATAACAGAACACCAGCTGCCGCGAATAAATGTCTATCTTTATGTGAAGCCCTTCGAGCATATCCCAAAGGCCCAAGTCCGTCACACCTGCAATGCTTCCAATATCTGAAAAATAATAAAAAAGGCAGTTTTAAAAATGCCTGATTTACATTACAAAAGAAAGTGGAAGGAGAATAATGTAAAAGGCTCTTTAGTTTTTTGCAGTGTATCTCAGTCCAGAATTGATTTTAAAGCCAGAGTAGATTCCTCTGTATAAAAGGGGCCAGGTGTAAGGGTATTAAAAATGGTCCCAGTGAGCAAGTTTGCTGAAATTTTGCAATAAGGATGCATGTAAAAAGTTTAACAATGTGATATTTTCAACAATCCCTCTCCTGTTAATTCTTTAAAACAGAAATGAAAGGCTTACCCCGAAGACATGAGGCATTGTGATGACCTTATACTGTAGAATATTCCCTATTGAAACAATGAGACCTAGGGGGCAAAATTGGGTGCCTTTGCGCCTCCGTTAGCTTTGCGACCGGGCGCGGCGCTGACATCGACTCCCGCCATATTCAGCGGGAGTTTTGCGGCGGTGCTACAGTGTTGCGCCACGAACTCCTTCGCCCGGAGATCGTGACGTCATCGCTGTGCACATCGCCCCGGTAGCGGCCCGGAACCAAAATTGACTTCCGTCCCCTGCAGCAGCGCTGGTGGAAAACACCGACAGCTGCAGGAGGCGTGCATCGGGTGGCTGGCCGCTTCGGGGGTGATGATTAAAGGCGAGGTGGCCGAGGTAAGTGAAAAAATAACTTACCTTTCTTGTTCCAGTTTTTTTCGTGGGTTCCTGCCCGCGATCGATCAGCCTGGCACTCTGCTTGAGTGCTGGGTTGATCGCGCAGAATCGCAGCTGCCTTGGAGGTCCGGGTAGGTACTTTTTAAATTGCAGAGCCTGCAGCGATGGCCCTTCCCTTTAAAGGAGGGAAGGAGCCTTTGAATGCGGCAGCGCTGCACGGCCCAGTGTGCAGCACTGCTGAAGTCTCCGCTCCGCCCCGCCTGCTGCTGATTGCGCGCCAAGAAGGAAGTGGAGCACTTGATATAACGCTCTATTTCCTTCTTGGATCGCAAACGGTGAATTTTTCAAAAGTTTGAAATCGTTAGCGCCTGGCACTAACTTTTCAAACTTTTAAAAATTAGCACCCCAAGCGGGGCGATATTGAATTTCTCCCCTCTAGACTTTCCTCTAGTCCCCCACCAATTTCTCAGCTCAGTGACCTCTGTCCATTGAGCTTGGGGGGCAAGCGGGGGCGGGAAGGTGCTCGGGGACCTGCTGCACTGTGTCCCTGCCTCCCTGCTTCTCCTTCCATTTCCAGGAAACAAAGAATGTGCTCACCTATATGCGGGTAGGCATATGTAAAACAAATGTAAATGAGGGTAATGCTTCCTCCAATGTATACAGGGCATCGTTTCAATGTTTGCAGATGACACAAAATTCACAAATGTAGTAAACAATGAGGAGGATAGTAACAGACTTCAGGAGGACATAGACAGACTGCAGAATCGGCAGACACACGGCTGCTGAAATTTAACACAGAGGAGTGCGAAGTGATACATTTTGTTAGGAAGAATGAGGAGAGGCAATATAAACTAAATGGTACAATGTAAAAAGGGGTTCAGGAACAGAGAGACCTGGGGGTGTATGTACACAAGTCATTGAAGGTGGCAGGACAAGTTGAGAATGCTGTTAAAAAGGCGTGTGGGATCCTTGGCTTTATAAATGGAGGCACAGAGTACAAAAGCAAAGAAGTTATGCTAAACCTTTATATAATTCAATAATAACTTTCAAAAGAGGATTGGATAAATACTTGAAGTGAAAAAATTTGCAGGGCTATGGGGAAAGAGCAGGGGAGTGAACTAATTGGATAGCCCTTTCAAAGAGCCAGCACAGGCGTGATGGGCCGAATGGCCTCCTTCTGTGTTGTGTGATTCTATGATTCTATGAATGTATTTCTGGGCATTTATGCTAGTTGAATATTGGACACATGGTAGGCCTAAGTGTCCACCATTCAAAGTTGGCAAAAGACCTGAATTTTTTTTTGCCAGCCAGGGTCTGTGCAAGTGCCCACAGTGCTCAGCCTTGCACAGACCAAAGAGAAGAGGGTTTTAAAATTCCCCTTTTGCAGGCTGCACAGGGTTTGTCTCAATTTCCATGATTTTTCTGCAGCTCAATTTGATTGTCAGGCCGACCAGCATCCAACGTGTTTTAGCCTGACCTTCAGATTAAAGGACTTTAGTTTCCCTTTATATTTACTACAGGACATTTAGTCTTGATTTGATCTTTCAGACTGGCTAAAGGTCTTGAGAAGCAGTTGCATGTATTCAGCAGAGCAATTCACTGCAGGATTAAAATTTATGTTTTCACTAATGTAGAACTATGCATTGATGTTCAGAATGTGGTAGTAATACAGAATTTTAAGTGTCATTTTAATCCCCGATGACCTGTTAGATTTATTGAGAATTACTTTATCAAAATATCGATGAGGACATCCATCGAATCAATAAGAGTTAACAATTTAGATAAATATAAATGCTTGTTCAGTATGAATTTAGTTTTATAGAGCAATTTAAATTAATATCCATTTTAGGCAATAGAGATTTTAAAAGATCCATGTAATAAATCATAGGCACATCCACTAAAAGAGGGAGGTATGCCCCCTTCAATCTTTTTTAGCAATTGTTATCTCTCCCTTTTCCTCTGCTACAAATCCCAGAAATTTCCGTGATGTGCCTCTCAACCCTTTCCATGTGGCTGTACCAATGTATAAATACTTTGGGCTGGATTTTGAATCTGGGGTCGGGTTGGGGTCGGGAATCACACATTCTGGCTTGTGAACCCGCCTCCATCGAGATGTGGCCAACCCACTGTATTTTCCCTTGATTGACCTTGTTGAGCCCGCCCAGTGGGCTCAGCAGGCCAATTAAGGGCCACCCGGCAACAGGTGACGTCACAGACTGACATTTCATCTGTCAAGACCTTTTGACAGATGAAATATCAGCGTTTGACAGCTCTGTGAAGCTGTCAAACACTCACAATATGATTTCTAACTTCAGTCCTTCCTCTCAGGCTGAGTTAGAAATCATTCCACCACAGAAAACAGAAGGCTGCAGTTTTTGACAGGTCCACGGCTTTCCTGCTTTCTGTGCCGGTGAGATTTCTAACTCCCGAGAACTGAAGGGCTGACACCTGCAGGAGGAAGTTAAGGTAAGTAAAACTTTTTCCAACACTTAGCACTTACCTTACACACTTACCTCTGCACACATGCACCCATCACTCACCTGCCCACCGGACATATCGACCCCTCCAACCCCTGCAGACCCACGGCCCGCCCCGATAACTTGGCATGGTTGCCACCTGTCGGGAAGCCCACACTTTTCTTTTTAAAATAGGGATTATGCAAAAAACTGCCTGTTAACTACCTGTTAACAGGCAGTTAATTATCAGTAATCCCTTCCCGCCTCGGGGAGTCGGGTCTCAGAACAGGTCGGGTACCCGCCGCCAGAGAAACTGGCATGGAGGCGGGATGGGGTCGGGACCCCCGAATCTGCAACTTTAACCGCCCCCCCCCCCCCCCCGCCTCCAAACCCGACTCCACGGGTCATTGAAAATCCAGCCCATAGGAACAGCAGTAGGCCATTCAGACCCCAGAGACTTATCCACCATGCATTTAAATCATGGCTGATCTGTTTCTATTCTATATCCCAAAATATTATTTTCTAAAAGAAATCTAATTTGTGTTTGAATGAATCAACACTTCCAACATCTCCCCAAGGAGCCTGTTCCATAGATTTACTACTCGTTTACTGAAATAATGGCCCCAATAATAACACTGAGGCCTGTTCAGAGCGTGCGGCGGTGGGGAGCAGGGGGTTGCGATATCGGGAGCGAAACCCGGAAGAAGTCTTGGCGCGTCGGAATGTGCAATTTCAACGGGACCATCTCAATTTAATTTTACTTCCGGGTTTCACATCTCCAGTGCGCGACAGCGGACGTGGTGCGGACCCACACGAGGCGATCAGAAGTCGAGCATTTAAAGGGCAAATCCAAGGATAGAATTTAGAGGAGTTGCAGCAAACTGAGGGAGAAATGTTGTGATGGATTTGGGATGGACACGGGCTGCACCAAGATTTAATGACGCATCGCTTGCTGCACTGCTGCTTGCAGTGAGGGGTAGGTGAGAGATATCCCCAGCAACGGGAGGAAGAAACCTGCTGTTACAACGAAGAAGGCATGGCTGGAGGTGGCCCAGGAGAGCAGCAGCAGCAGCATTGTGCCACCCTCCCGGATTCAGTGCAGAAAGCGCTTTAATGACCTAACCAGGTCAGGAAAGGTGAATACAGTTGCACATTTACCTGCATCCTGTTGTGCAAATCCCCCCCCCCCCCCACCCTCTCACTCTGTCTTGTCAAGCCTACTCCATCACATAACTCCTCACATCCACTTACCTTGCAAGCGCACCCATCCTTCTCTTTCTATGCACTTCCTCACATCCCCATCTATCCATCCATCACTGCCACTCACCCTCATTCTTATGCTTCTCCCCGATAGTCACCCTCACCAAATGCACTGCATCCATTGGGTGAACACATGCCATTACACTCACTCATAGGTCTGTTCTTTCCCTAGTTGCAGGAGAAGAGAGCACAGAACACTGTCCTCAACAAAGTGTGTAGTTGACAGCTGCAGAGGAGGAAGAGCTGGAGATTAGTGGCATTTCGGAGTCCCTGGCCATCAAAGATGGAGAGATTTTGACCTCGCAGCTACCTGGTGACAGAATTAAATATCACCGACCCACATGTCATACAACACTCAGTCACGTCAACTTAATTTCAGCAGCAAGTGAAATATGATCATTTTCATAATGCTAATTTGCAACATTCTTACCTTGCCAGTACTAATTTATATTTTTTCTCTCCACCAGAGCCTTCACACATGCAGCAGGAGTCGGTGGACCTCGTGGATGATAAATCCTCAGAGAAGCTGTTCTGAGGATTCACCGTCACAGGATTCATGCTTACCATGCACCAGTGCAGATACTCGCACATCGGTGGGTCACTTCGACAGATAGTTGGGTTTTCACCTGGTGACTCACAGTTCAAAAGTGAGCGCGAGCAGACAGTGGTGACAGAGACAGCTGTCGAGAGTCCACGTCGGTGGGCGCAGCTCTGCAAGCTCTGCTCAGCTGTACACAGATGCTGTACCCCAGGGGCCATCAATGAAAAGGAGAATCATTGAGGGGCAGCAGAAAATCTGCGAGGTACTGTTAAGCATTCCACTTATACTGTCCACGATTGCAGAGAGAATGGAGTGGGTTGATGTCGCAGGGCATTGCGAGGATATTTTTGCCCATGGAGATTTGGCCAATTCCGTGGAAAATCAATCCCTTGCATTTTGGGTGGCTGGTGCTGCTGCTGCTGATGGGCATTTTGCTCCTTGTCCAAAGTCCAGTCTAAGGCAGCCTCCTGATGTTGCAAGTGTCAATACCTAAAAATTCCACAAATTAGCCTCTCACCACAAGTACTGTCAACAAACCTTAGAGCAGAGAAGGTTGAGAGGAGATTTGATAGGGGTGTTCAAAATCATGAGGCATCTAGACAGAGTAGATCGAGAGAAACTGTTCCCATTGGCGGAAGGGTCGAGAACCAGAGGACACAGATTCAAGGTAATTGGCAGAAGAACCAAAGGCGACATGAGGGAAAACTTTTTTACGCAGCGAGTGGTTAGGATCTGGAATGCACTGCCTGAGAGGGTGGTGGAGGCAGACTCAATCGTGGCTTTCAAAAGGCAATTGGATAAGTACCTGAAGGAAAAGAATGTGCAGGGCTACGGGGAAAGGGCGGGGGAGTGGGACTAGCTGAAGTGCTCTTGCAGAGAGCTGGCACGGGCTCGACGGGTCGAATGGCTTCCTTCTGTGCTGTAACCATTCCATGGTTCTATAAACCTTTTCCCAGTGGGAGGTATGAACGCAGCTGTGAGCACTGAGCATTTATTGATGCCCGTATTTGTGCCTTTTAATTAGCCCCGTGAATTGCCGTACAATCTTCTCGCCTTCCTTTCAATGGTGACTTTCAGGAAACTTGGGAATCCTGTGTATGCAATGTTAAATTTAAACGCCGGTGAAAATCTCGTTCAAATTGCCTCATTGAAAATTACAGTCAGTAAGCTTCCTGTCCGGAGCGGGTTACGCACACATGCAGCCAAACACGCCAGAGTTAAACCCAGACGTCGATGTGTTGGAGCCGGCTTCCGGTCGCACTTCCATTTTCGGGGATTTTAGCGACCCTCCCGAACCCCAACCCACAGGCGCTTTACTATTAAAATTCCCCCCAATGTTTCCGCAGATTAGTTTGGAATTTACCCCCTTCAACGTGTCCTCTGGTTCGACTGCTGCAGACAAGGTGAAACAAGGTCTCTTCAGAACCCTAAAAACAGCAATCATATTACCTCTCAGCCTAGTCTTTTGCAGTGAGAACATGCCCAATTTACATAATCGCTCCTCATTATCCACTCCCTCCCTCAGTTGTTCTGGTTGCCCTCATCTGTATCCTTTCAATAACTGCAATATCCTTTTTGTACAGTAGCGACCAGAACAGTACACAGTATTCGAAGTGCAGTTGCACCAATTATTTATAAAGAGGCAGGGTCTCCTCACTGCTTCCACTTAATTTTGATCTTTTAATACATCCTAATATCTGCAACTGAGCATTGTTCTGATAGCTTCAGTTTATTGTCAATCAGGATAGATAGTTAATATATTTATAAACACTTTTGCCGATATCCCTTGCAAGTTTTATTTCCATATTCCTTTTTTCCACCTCTCATTACTTTCATTGTATTCCTTTGTTGCTTTTTATAGCTCTCTCAGTCCGCTGGATTTCCATCATTCCTTATTCCGTAAGCCTTTTGTTTCAGCTTGATACTGTCTCTTACCTCATTTGTTGACCATGGTTGGCTAACTGCACAAGTGGGGCCTTTGGGGTAGATCTTGACGTTTGGGCGCGCTGGTCAGCCGGCCATTTCAGTGGCGAAGAGCCCCCCATCATTTCGAGGCTCCGGCCTCATTTAAATTCAGCAGGCGAGCTGCAGGGGCGCCAAACAGGCGTCCCACGCAGCTGACCAGATTGAATACTGGAAATCGGGCTGGGTCTACCGCCAGCAAGGTACGTTGTGGAGGTGGGGGTGGGGGTGGGGGGTGGGGGCTGGCGATTGCGAAGGGTAGGGGTCCCGGGGCGACAGCGGCCCAGATTATTTTTGTGGGCCCCAGGAGGTGCACTCCTGCTCCTCCGGGGCCCCAACAAAATAATTGAACACTTACCTTTAGAGGGCCTCTTCTCTTCCATTGCCTGTGGAACTGGTCGGCAGGCTCTGACCAGCTCCTAACTAAAATAGCAATCAGGGTCGCAGTGTGTACAGACAGAAGGCCCAGGTCAGGTTTCATTTGATTGATGAGTTTGTACTGAAACCATAGTCTAAATATATAAATCGGCGTTAAGAAGGAAGCTGTATGCATAGGGTTGCCTCCTGAACTGCGTGTGATCCCTAGCCACATATTATTACCAGTTACATTTCATGCTTAGCGCACAAGCTCAATAAGTATTCATATAAAAATAATATCAGTCGGGGGTGGGGGGGGCGGGGTGGAAATCAGAACACGGCTGGCTCTCAAAAGACTTATTTTATTACTTAATTGCGGTTTAAGATTTCAATGAAGTTCCTACCCTCAGGCAACCTGCTGAGCAATTGAATACGTTACTGAATCTGAGCCCTCCATTCTGTAACAGTCTAAATGGCTGTGCCGATCACAGTGGCTTTCACAGTAAACTCGATCTCACCATTGATTTTAGTGGCGGGACAGAGCTATGATAATTAGCTGTTCAACTTTTTCAGCGAGGGTCTCTGCGGAGAAGCGTGAGAGTCCCAGCAAATTATGGCATGGCATAAGTCAGTCACGCCATAATGTCCCTGCGCCATTATAATGGCGGGCGGTGTAGATGCGCCATTACAGTTCTCAGCAAATTCAGACCCGTGACTGCAGCAACCAATTGAATCGCTGAAAAAGATTTTGCAAGCTGGCGGCCTAAGGAAGATTGGAAAATAGCGGTCAGGAAATTGATCAACCAGCCTGCTCGCAGTGCAGCAGTTGCCACCACAAGGGAGAAGAAAGCCTATGTGCTCACGTACAGTGTAGATTCCTGCCTACACACCATGGTGACTCTCAGTAACGGCTCCAGAGCTCAGAGCAGCAGAGAGAACATATCATGCAGTGTAAGGGGAATAATTAACTACACAATCCATTACAATAGGTTAATTTACACTATCAATTCCCAGTACTCAAGATGTCATTAGTGAGGGTTATTTTTCTTCTAATACAGGTTAATCACATTGTGAAATACACTGATAAATCTCAGTGCATTCGGGCTTTAATTTGTGGATGTTTAATACCAAGTTGGAAAACAAACTTAACACCGACCAACTCCTGCGGCACAAATCCATTCAGTTCAACGACAAGTCCATCTTTGAAGATACTTTTCTCACTTTTTGTGGTGGTGACTACAGAGACAACACATCTGCCGCTGTTAAACAGAATGGGAACGGTGACCACATGTGACTCTTGTGATGACCGGCGGACGAATCTTTTAATTCTTTGGCCACATTAGCAGAGAGCTTTGCGGGCAGCTAAGTTTCTGCAGAAGTTAAAATTCTTTTTTAAAAGAATCAATTATTATTTGTTGGGTGACCTTTTCTGTGCTTGTCAAAGTGAAGAATGTTGGCAAAATGTCCTCATTTTTCGCACCTCACTGTTAGCAGGTGAGGTATGATTAAATCAATCGAGTCAGGCAGAATCGTGGCTAAATGTTTCATCCAGCCTCCCCAGTCTAATTTCCATTTCCTCTAGTCCTTAGACGATGTAATTTCCACTTCATTCACTTTTCTCTCTGTCCTCCCCCATGTCTGTCTTTTTGCCTTTACTTCTGTCCATCTGGCTCTCTCTCTCTTCCATTTCTGTTCATTTCTCTCTCTCGCTTACTGCTGCTTTACTTCTTTTCTCGTGCCCCACTTTTATTTTTACTCCACTTTCCTGATTGCCTATGTCACCTTTGTAAATCACGTGTAAATTTTGACTCCAATCTAACAGTACTTAGAGTTCGGACCCATATTGGAACAGACAACAAAGATTTCAGGGTAACTATTCTTTACTTAAAATCAATAGCGATTACAAGCAAGTATGAGCATACGTACGTACTAACACAGCGAGTGATCAGTTCGGCAGTGACTAATAGGTTCTCTTCTCTGTGCGATCGATCAAGGCACCGGACTCACTGCAGCAGGCCCTAGTGTCTTTCGACTGCACTTTTTAAACCCCAAAACTTAGCAGACCGCCCAATGCGTACATGTCCCAGACCACGTTAACAATGGCCAGTAGCTGGTTTTCTTTCTCCACTCCTTATCTGTTAGTCAGTGGGCCTCAAGGCCGGTTACGCCATTGTCTGAAGAAGTTCCTGTTAACAATGGCTCGAAGGTTTGTTTTACAGAACTCTCAAGGCCCACTTCCTTATCTGTGATTTTTACGGAATTTGCCCAGTAACACGGCCCTCAGTCTCTCAAGGCATGCCGGTCCATTAAATTTGGTCAACTTTGAGTTTAGTCAAGTTATTTTACAGCGATGATGTATTCTTACACCCTGGATGGGGACAGACTCAGCAGGTGTGTTAGAGGGAGCGCATTACAACTCTGACGGGTGGCTTAGAGGCAGTGAGTGGCATCAACCCCTGGGATTTGCTGGGAGGGGTTACTGGTGGGGCACTCTTGAAAGCCTGTGGTGGGGTAGTCTGAAAGTCTCTTGATTGCGGGCCTTCCATGGGGAGCACAGTCTGTGGTGGCGGGGGAGGCAGGGATGTTGCCACGCTCAGGCTCAGCAGCCCTATGTGAGCTTTCTGGTTAAAAAACTGCAGCTGATGGCAGACTGCATTGCTTTCATCAACGTAACTTCTTCCAACAACAATGGAAAGCCACTTGTCGCTGTGTGTTATGAGGTGCTGCTGGATTTACCATCTCACTTTCTGCCCAACATCTGACAGGCAACTGTCGTGGGAGAACGTGTAAATGAGAGGCAACACTTAATCATGTAGAGGCCTGGTACAAGTACTTCAACAGCCACCTTCTGCTCCCAGCAGTGCTGCTTTCCTCCGACAGGTGGGATGTGCCTCAGGAATCCATGTACCATAGCTCTTGTAGGAGTGAGAGTCCAGTCAGGGAGGCAGGTGTCAAGTCAGTGTGTTGAGGAGAGAGCCAGCAATGCTGCCTAATATATTTTTTAATTGAAATTCTGTCAGTTTAAATTTTGCTGTAATGATTATCAATCATTGCAAAACAATTATGGACATGTTTTCTGCCTACTGGGAGCATAAGGTCCAAGGAACCAGGACACTGTGCTCTGATTCTTTCATTTCCTGCGAGCAGATAAGCTGTTTCTACCGTCCTGTCACAGAGCACTCTGCTTAGTTGTGAATTGCTCATCGAGGCTTTTGAAATTTGCAAGAGGGTCAGGGTCTGGACACCCCAGAGGTACAGCATGGATTAGACGTGGACTAATCCTTCCTCTACGTGGTTCCAGCAATGTTTCTCAACGCCACCTAGAACAGCACAGTGCGCGACCTTTGCAATTCCCAGATCTGCCATTCTTGCGGTCTTTCTGAGTAAGGTGGCCAGAATTATGGGCTGCAGTGGCTGCAGTGCATCTTGTAGATGGTACACACTGCAGCCACGGTACGCCGGTGGTGGAGGGAGTGCCAATCAAGCGGGCTGCTTTGTCCTGGATGCTGCTCAGCTTCTTGAGTGTTGTTGGAGCTGCATTCATCCAGGCAACAAGTGGAGATTATTCCATCACACGCCTGTCGTAGATGGTGAAAAGGCATTGGGGAGTAAGGAGGAGAGACACTCGCCGCAGAATACCTAGCCTCTGACCCGTTCTTGTTGCCACAGTATTTATGTGGCTGGTCCAGTTAAGTTTCTGGCCAATGGTGACCCCCAGGATGTTGATGGTGGGGAATTCGGCGATGGTAATGCCATTGAATGTCAAGGGGGGGTGGTTAGACTCTCGCTTGTTGGAGATAGTCATTGCCTGGCACTTGTGTGGCGCGAATGTTACCTGCCACTTATCAGCCTAAGCCTGAATGTCATCCAGGTCTTGTTGCATGCAGGCATGGACTGCTTCATTATCTGAGGAGTAGCGAATGGAACTGAACACTGTGCAGTCATCAGCGAACATCCCCACTTCTGACCTTATGATGGTGGGAAGGTCATTGATGAAGCAGCTGAAGATGGTTGGGCCTAGGACACTGCCCTGAGGAACACCTGCAGCGATTTCCTGGGGCTGTGATGATTGACCTCCAACAACCACAATCATCATCTGGGCAGTCTTTGAAAGGCTTGCATATAACTGTTGAAATCCATGCGTATTGGAGATCTGGCTATGCTTGTGCACATGCTAGTTGTCGCTTTCAGAGTGACATTGACAGCTTACTGAGACTATGTCACTCACCCTTCAAGTCACGCCTGATCCTTTGGGCCCCACAAAGGAAAGGAAAAAACTTACTTGTTTGGGCCTCTTCATCATCCCTGCATGTCCCGACTCGCTTCAGCCTGGCATTTCGTCAGCTGAATCCCATGCAGTGCCCAAGGCAGGTGCGCTATACACTGGGACTAAAGTCAAACATTGTGGAGGCGATTTTCAAATACAGTGTTAATCGGGCGGGTGATGGGCAGAACATGCGTTGCGCCCACCTGAAGGAATCAGTGTGGGAACTGTGCCATTTGCGTGGTCGGGCCTCATTTGAATTAAATCGGCAAGGTGCAAGCACAAAACGCATTCCCTATAGACAGCTCACCAATCTGGTGGATGGGAAATCTGGGGAGGCAGCTGTTACTTAAAGGCCTTTAAGAGAATGTGCCTGTTTTTGGTGGTGGATAGTGGACAGCAATATTGTGCAACAGCAGGCAGGATGACTTCGATCAGGGCCCCCAGATTCTCGGTTGCAGTGGTGGAGATACTTGTTGACCAAGTGAGCAGCAGGAAGGAGGTCCCTTCCTCTCTGATGGTCAATGGATGCCAATGCAAGTTAGTCAGCAGGTATGGTGAGAGAGGTGGCAGAAAATGTCAATGCCTCCAGCATTGCCCCCAGGTCCTAACTGCGATGCAGAAAAAAATTAATGCTTTGACAAGACTCCCCTTCACATATCTCATAGGTTGCTGACCCTCCAGGATTGTCCTGGAGCCTCCAGGAATTAGAGTAATCTCCTGGACACTGCTGAAAGAGATGGGAAAAACGGCTGTTTGATTGCGCGAGGCAGCTGGAGGCAGGATATGATGAAAGCTTCAGGAGTACGTCCAACCAGAGTTGGCAGCCTAGTTTCATACACTCTGCACAGCCCCTACTCTAGCCCCAACACTATCAATTCTTCCCTTCCTAAATTCTACTGCCTCTCTACAAATCAATGAATGCGTGGAACTGCCTGCCAGGGAGCTTCTGCAAGATGTCAATGAGCATGGAGGAGTCCACTACTCACATGTGTGGAGTTCTGGCGCGTGGCATTGACAGTCGGCAGTCCATCATGGAGCATGTGGTCACCTCAATGGACACTGCAGCTGGGCCCTCCCAACAGGGGTCTGTGGTACCAGTAATGGCATCTCTCAGGGATGCTCATACTGGGGCCGTGCAGGCACTGGGTTCAACCACCTGCTCCGCGTTGGACAGGCTGGAAGGCAGAATTGATAAGGGTTTCCATCGGATCGTGGATGCCCTACGTCTGCCCTCCTGCTGCAGATCAGTGGAAGCGCTGAACCGCAGCCCGATCGCAGAGGCAGTCACACAGTGAGAATGGAACACGTCGCCATCTCTCAGGACGTCAGAATTTTTGGATCCTCACGACCCCTCTGAACTTATGCCCGTCCTGGTGCCTGAAAGCCAGCTGGGCCAGACTGCCCCAGTTGCTGCAGTTTGTAGCCAGACCTCTCCAGCCCGAGCTCCTAGAGCTCATCGCCCACGGGCATCTCAAGTGCCCTCGACTGAGCCACAGCAGCCTTCCACTTCCCATGCTGCAGCCACTGGGGAGCACCTGATAGAAACACTAGAGTAGATGAGGTAGTCACTAGGGGCCCACACCAAGGTGCTAATTACTGTTTGGGCATTTGTGGAAGCCAGTCAAATGATAATCCTTTTTGAAATCCCTAACTCCCACTGCTTAATACCAGCAAAATGTCTCCTAACACTACGGTGTTACCCGAGAGCAGCTGGGCATTCCTTTCAATATTGCTTGAAATGGCCGCCTCCCAACCTGTACCGCCCATGGCTTGTGGGCAGGAGCTGCACGGGCAGAGACAAAAATGGTGTTGGGGTGGGGGAGGGGTCATAACTACCTCATCTAACACCGATTTACATTTATTAATGAGGCCCTTGTTCGTTTCTGACAGGAGCCCTGCCTGCCTAGATCAAATTTCGCCCAAAAATCAGGATGGGCGGACAATAAATTGAAGTTGGCACTTCACGACTTCAGTCCCATTACCGCCTCGATTTTAGGTGGAAGTTTCTGAAACTGCAATCAATTCTCAAAGTTGGTGCTTGTTTGGATAAGACATTTACTGAAAAAAATTAAAATTTACTTCCATTCTAACTTTTAAATGCTTTTCCAACATTGTGCTGGAACACCTCTCGTAGTTCCTCGGTTCATACTGACCGAACTGGATCCAGCCCGAGTCTTAATTCCTTTCTTTCTTTCTAAAGTGCAAAATAATTCTGGTAAATCAACCAATGAATTTTCTGCTACGAGCATATGGCATTCACTACTACTGCACCAAACATTCTTCATCCTGCCAGTCCATGACATTCACTGCCCTATGCGATCAAGCATTCTTCATTCTGACAGTTTATAGCACTCACTGCTCAGTGGCTTCCTGCCAAACATGGTGCCTTCTCCCCACCGTTTAAAATAAATGTGGCCTTGACAGCATCGTCCACATCCCAAGTTCAAACTTAAAGGGGTAGAAATTAGGTCGCGCCCCATTTGGGGCGCAAATATCGTCTGGACGCAAATATTAGCGCCTGGCGCTAATTATCGGCACTGACTGGAAACTTCACTTTTACCGCCCCGGGAGGTGATTGGAGCGCTAAAGCAGGCGCTGCACACCTGTCTTAAGGCGCAAAGGCCAAGGAGTGAGGCGCTAACTCAGCGCGCGAGCGCAGCGCAGCTGCTGCCAGTTAGCGAGGGAACACAGACACACTGGCGCCGGCCACTTCTTAAAGCGGGGGGGGGGCCACTTGCTCCCCAGCCACACCCTACTCATTGCAGCCTTGAATCTCAGCCTGGAGAGACCTGTGAATCCATTTTGCTGCCAAGCATGGAGAGGGTGAGAGAACGCGCTCATCGTTTCACCGAGCGGGCCTTGGATGCTCTGGTTGGCGCAGTGGAGCGCAGACGATGTATGCTCTTCCCTGAGAGTGGCAGGAGGCCTTTGCCACGCGAGTTCAGAAGAGTGTGGAGGGAGGTGGCTCAGAGCGTCTCCTCCAGGAGCATGGTGCCCAGGACCCATACTCAATGCCGCAAAAAGTTCAACGACCTCACTCTCAATACCTCTCCATCCCTCCATCTCAACCTCACTCTATGGCCAGAGGGTCTTAAAACCCCAATGCACAACACTCATCCAACACCTATGGCCCTTTCATCAAACACACACACACATTCCACACTTTGCATACAGTAAGGGCTATTCACCTATGGGAGGCACATCAGGCAAGACCATGGCTGTATATTGTAAGGGCTATTCACCTATGGGAGGCACATCAGGCAAGACCATGGCTGTATATTTACTCAGATGCTGTCCTTTTTCTTGCAGGCCAAGCTGGCTCATAATAGGAGACAGCAGCAACGGACAGGTGGAGGGCGGCCTCAGCTGCAACCCCTCAGCGATCTGGAGGAGCGCGTCCACAGGATTGTGGCAAGCCGGGTGATCGGTCCCGTCGCCACTGGAGACGCCGACCCCGTTCTGGACAGCAATGGTAAGGTCATCACCTTTTTGTCCTCTGTCCTTCCACTTGTCCCTCACAACACCAGCCTTTGACACTTTCAATCCAACTTGCTAACTCGCTGCACTTATTCCTCCCTTACTGCCACCCTGTCCTCACGCTAAAGCCACTCTTGTACCTCCCTGCTTTCAGATGGTGATTCACCAGCTGAGGAGACGGGCCCTGAAGCTGCCACTGGGAGTGATGCTGCAGCCGAGGAGGAAGAGGAAGCCGGAGCATCAGTGCCACCCTCTCCTGAGGAAGCCCATGCCCACACTGGGAACACGCCTTCCCCGGAGGGGAGCAGGGGGGAAGGGGCTGATGAGGGTGAAGCTCCAGGACCCAGCGGGCTGCAGCAACGCCATGGGGGGGGTAGGGAAGAACGGGGGCCTTCTCCCCAGAGGGAGAGTATGCCAGACACTCCTACTGCAATGGACGCAGAGGAGGAGCGGCTGATCGCAGAAATGAACACCCAGGCGGTGGGCATGCACACTGAGCTCATGGGTGCAGTGGGAAGGGTGCCCGAATGCATTGAGTCACTGGCAAGGAGTGTGGAGCACTTCGCTGTAGCACAGGCGGATGCCACACTAATGCTTAGTGCTGCAATTCAGTCACTGGCTGCCGTGATCCCATCTCTGACTGCTCTCATACAGACTCAGATTGAGGCCACGCGAGCACAGACTGCTGCCAACCTCGATGGTTCGTGCACATGTCCCCGGGGCTGTCACCGTGCCGCAGCAGGCCAGCAATCTGTTCTCCGGCAGATTGCTCCGGATGCTGAAGTGCTGCCCCGTGGGAGTGCCAGTGTGTCAGGCGAGCAGGGAGTTGCTGTCCTCTCTCACGATGACAGCATTCCTGCTGCCAACACTGTCACTTCTCCACTGCACTTGCCACCGCCTGTAGGACAGACTGCTGCCGCCCATGCAGAGTTGGTGCAGTCTGCAGCCGGGCCCTCCAGGCCCAGAAGTGGTCGAGGCCGTCCTTCAGGGGCCTCTGCAGTGTCAGGGTCTGACGAGCAGCAGCCTTCCACCAGCCTTGCTGCAGCCACTGAGGTCCCATTACGGAGGAGCAGTAGGGTTAGAAGGGGGGAAGTGCGCAAGGGAAGGAGATCACCCTCGAAGGGCAAAAAGTAGGAGGTGTGACAAAATGCTGGTCATTTTTTTATTAAAGGCCGAGGTTCATGGTCCAACTTTTGTTTAGTGTTTTGGACATTATAGAAACATAGAAACATAGAATCTAGGAGCAGGAGTAGGCCATTCGGCCCGTCGAGCCTGCTCCACCATTCAATACGATCATGGCTGATCATCCAAATCCAGTACCCTGTCCCTGCTTTAATCCCCACAGTACACATATCCCACCCTACCCCCGTAACCCCACGTATTTAATTCCCCCTAACATATCCCATCCTATCCCCATAACCCCACATATTTAATCCCCCCCTAACACTAAGGGTCAATTTATCATAGCCAAATCAACCTAACCCGCACATTTTTGGACTGTGGGAGGAAACCGGAGCACCCGGAGGAAACCCACGCAGACATGGGGAGAATGTGCAAACTCCACACAGACAGTCACCCGAGGTCAGATTCGAACCCGGGTCCCTGGTGCTGTGAGGCACCAGTGCTAACCACTATCCACCGTGTTGCCCAGGTTGTGAGAACCAGTTATGTTATTGACTTTTTTTTGTGTTTATTTCTATGAGTTTGTCATGAGGAATTGACACACACAGAGTTTGTAAAATAAATAAGTTTCTGTATTCAAAATATACATGGCTGGTGGTTGGAATTATTGGTGCCTTGGCCGGCTTAGGGGTTGCGTGCTGGGTTGATTAATGTTGGTAGCAATGGCAGGGGCCCTAGAAGCGGCTTGCTATTAGCCGTTGACGGACGGCCCTTGCAGTTTGACCATTGTGGGCCGCCCTCCCGCCTTGGTGCTGCTGATGATCATCGTCCTCGTCCTCTTCCTCCTCTTCCTCCTCCTCCTCTGGTGGTGCTCCAAGGCCTGGTGGCATTGGCTGGGTCCTGAGGATTGCCATGTTATGCAACATGCAGCACACGACTACGAAGTTCGATGCTTGCTCAGGCGAGTACTGCAGGGCTCCTCCGGAATGAGCCAGACAGCGGAACCGTTGTTTCAGCACGCCGATTGTGCGCTCAATAATGTTCCTGGTTGCTTGATGGCTTTCATTGTACCGCAGCTCAGCAGGGGTGTTTGGTGTACGGAGCGGTGTCATCAGTCAGGTGCTCAATGCATACCCCTTGTCCCCGAGAAGCCAACCAACTGGCTGATGCGGTGCCTCGAAAAGTTCTGCCACAGTAGTCTGGCGCAGGATAAAAGCATCGTGGCAGCTGCCAGGATAGTGGGCATTGACAGCGAGTATCAGCTGTCTGTGGTCACAGACCAACTGGACATTCAAGGAATGGAACCCCTTTCTGTTCCTGAATTCCTCTGCATTCTCACGCGGAGCACGCAAAGCCACATGCGTGCAGTCAATGGCGCCCTGCACCATGGGGAAGCCCGCTACCCTCGCAAAGCCCAGAGCGTGGTCACGCTGCTTGTCTGGGGTCATAGGGAAAGAGATGAACTCTCGTCTCCTTCTGAAGAGGGCATTTGTGACCTGCCGGATGCAGCAATGCACCGCAAACTGGGAGATATTGGCGAGGTCCCCAACAGCAGCTTGGAATGAGCCAGTGGCGTAGAAGTTCAAAGCCACTGTGACCTTCACTGCCACCGACAGAGACGTCCTGGACCTCAGTTGAGGCTGCAGATCTGGCTGCAGCAGGTGGCAGAGCTCAGTGACCACCTCCTTGCTGAATCGCAGCCTTCGCAAACACAGCTCCTCGGACATATGGATGTAGGAGAGCTGTTCACGATATACCCTGGGAGGGTAAGCTCTCCTGTACATGCGCCTGATGGCCCTCCTCCGTCTGGCCATCATTGCCACTCTCTCTCTGCGTCTCTGTATCCTCCGATTCAGCTGGAGCAGGACGACGCCCCCAATCAGTGCAGCCCCCATATTCTCTTTGCAAGCAAAGTAATGAGGGACAGCAACTAAAGTAGCAACAAAGTTAGGATCAATAGGCAAAACTACCTCACAAAGCGTTGAGTCAATGTAGAAGTCTCTCTCTCTCTCTCTCCGAATCTCTCTCTCTCTCTCAGAACGAGTGGTGCATAAATGTCGACCACAGAAAAAGACAGGAAGAGGCCCCCTTTAAATAGCGCCCCCCCCCCAGCCCCACAGCGATTGATAGCGTTCCAGTCTTCCAGTCGTTGGAAGCGCCAGGCGGTAAGGCAGGGGGCGCCACTCAATTTCCGCTCC
This sequence comes from Squalus acanthias, assembly GCA_030390025.1. Taxonomy (NCBI): domain Eukaryota; kingdom Metazoa; phylum Chordata; class Chondrichthyes; order Squaliformes; family Squalidae; genus Squalus; species Squalus acanthias. Next base: position 178,223,073 of record CM059427.1, on the reverse strand, counting down.
GGGGCGCCACAAGGGCGTTGCACCATGGAATGACGTCATAATCTGCACGCGCAGGTGGTCGCAGCGGTAAGTTTTAGCACCGCCGCACAATCTCTAGTTAAGTTCTCGAGCGGCGCAAACATCGCTGCGCCCGGGTGTTAGCGGCTTTGCGCCCCATTAGCGCCCTCTTAAGGCGCTAACGGGAGGCGCAACCAACTGAATTTTTACCCCAAAGACTCTTACCTGGTAATTTAGTGTTGAAACATGGTTGTAACCCAAACTCTTTTTACTGGTGCTTATTATGACTATTTGCTCTCTCCATTTGTATCTTGATGCGGAGATGCCGGCGTTGGACTGGGGTGGACAAAAATGAGAAGTCGCACAACACCAGGTTATAGTCCAACAGATTTATTTAAAATTACAAGCTTTCGGAGCTGTCGCCCCTTCCTCAGGTAAAGTTACAATGAGTGAATCTACAATATTTCACAGTATATAAACACAGAAACTGCAGAGATACAATCTTTCAGGGAAGGTGTCTCATTTGTATCTTGTCTGTAATACTTTATTGTCTTCTGTTGTGATACATTGTTAGCACTTACCAACTTTCAAATGCTGCTCTTAGCTATATTGAGCTAACCAGGTAGAAATCTTTTAACTATTAAGTAGAAATGTAGAACATTAGTGGCGTGGTATCACAATATGCAGTTGCAGCATGCTGAGCTAAGAATTGGGTTCGTGTTTGCTCTTGTGATTCTCCAAATGAAGAATTTCCAATCTCAGTCACCAGATATGCTGATAACACCCAGTTCTACCTCTCCACTATCTCTTTTCAGGTGCCGTCTTTCGGATGAGACGTTAAACCGAGGTCCTGTCTGCTCTCTCAGGTGGATGTAAATGATCCCATGGCACTATTTCGAAGAAGAGCAGGGGAGTTATCCCCGGTGTCCTGGCCAGTATTTATCTCTCAACCAACATAACAAAAACAGATTATCTGGTCATTAGCAGATTGCTGTTCGTGGGACCTTGCTGTGCACAAATTGGCTGCCGCGTTTCCCACATTACAACAGTGACTCCACTTCAAAAGTACATCATTGGCTGTAAAGCGCTTTGAGACGTCCAGTGGTCGTGAAAGGCGCTATATAAATGCAAGTCTTTCTTTCTTTCTTTCTTCTTTCTTTAGGCCCCTCCACTATCTCTAGGCTGTCAGACTGCTTGTCTGACATCCAGTCTTGGATGAACCGCAATTGCCTCCAGCTAATCTCTGTCCCCTCACCATTGACTCCATTCCCCTCCCTAGTTACACTCCGAGGCTGATCCAGACTGTGTGCAAGCTCACCGCCCTATCTGACCCTGAGCTGAGCTTCCGATCCCGTATCCTAGCCATCACAAAGAGCGGCCGCCCCACCCCCACTTTCACCTCCGGAACATCCCTCACCTCAGCCCATCTGCCGCTGAAACCCTCATCCATGCCTTTGTCTGCTTCAGACTTGACTATTGCATTGCTCCCTTGGACGACCTCCCATCCTCCACTCTCCATGAACTTCAGCTCATCCAAAACTCTGCTCCCCGTATTCTATCTAAATGCAAGTTCTCACTGGCCTTGTCGCAGGCCGGTGAGACTTTTTTCTCTCCTGCAAGAAAGGAGGAACATTCGGAGAGCAAGGTAACTCCATGATGTTCTTTGTGCGTCTCCCAGTGCCTGTTTATAAAGGTCATGATGTGGAGATGCCGGCGTTGGACTGGGGTGGACAAAAATGAGAAGTCGCACAACACCAGGTTATAGTCCAACAGATTTATTTAATTTTACAAGCTTTCGGAGCTTTTCGCTCCTGTCTGTGTTTAAATTGTGAATTCTGGGAGATTCTCTCACTGCTAACCTACCTGAGGAAGGAGCGAAAAGCTCCGAAAGCTTGTAAAATTAAATAAATCTGTTGGACTATAACCTGGTGTTGTGCGACTTCTCATTTTTGTTTATAAAGGGACACATCTCATTTTCTTGGCTGTGCTCTTGCTGTGTCTTTGATGTAAGGAAAGATTGTATCTCTGTAGTATCTGTGTTTATATTCTGTGAACTTTTGTAGATTCACTCAGTGTAACTTTACCTGAAGAAGGGGCAGACAGCTCCGAAAGCTTGTAATTTTAAATAAATCTGTTGGACTATAACCTGGTGTTGTGCGACTTCTCATTTTTGTTTATAAAGCAGCATTGGACAGGGGCGGGAAATGGCTCACTTGCTCACACTCTCGCATGAAATATAGTGAATGATGGGCAAGGATAAAGAGCGGAAGAAAAATATATTTTAAAACAGCAACATCAACTTGCGCCTTTCCCATGGTAAAATGTCCCAAGGTGCTTCACAGGAGTGTTATCAAACAAAATTTGACACCGAGCCACATAAGGAGATATTAGGACAGCTGGCCAATAGCTTAGTCAAAGAGGTAGGTTTTAAAAAGCGCCTTAAAAGGAGGAGAGAAAGTTAGAGAGGCTGACAGGTTTAGGGAGTGAATTCCAAAGCTTAGGGCTGAGGCAGCTGAAGGCACAGGCCGCCAATGGTGGAGCGAAGAAAATCGGGGCTGCTCAAGAGGCCAAAAGTGGAGGAGCAAATGTTAGAATTGCTTTATGTTACATCAGAGTGATAGATATCACATCAACATTAGAATTACAGTCGGAGTGAGTAATAAGGCAGTAAATTACTGTGAGCTGCAAATTAGATCCAAGAGTATGAAGCCGAAGTGATTTATGGATGTTATCTGAAATCTCTGAGAACATTATAGCCTTATATATAATTTCTGTCATCTGTGATTATAATAAGGTAAAAACAATATTAGTGGCAGTTGGAAGAACTGCTGTAAAAATGTGGCTGTGATCATATTCTGTTGAAATCTACACAAAAAGAAATGTGTTGCTCCTGAAAATATCAGAAAATCAGTAATGGAGGATTGAGTTGTTGCAATTGCTTGGTTCCCCCAGCAGGTGGCACCACATTACCAGCTTAGTTTGAAAACATCCATTCACGGCAAATTACCACTGTTTTAGGGAAAGAATGATGTGGAGATGCCGGCGTTGGACTGGGGTGGACTGGGGAGGAAGGAGCGACAGCTCCGAAAGCTTGTAAAATTAAATAAATCTGTTGGACTATAACCTGGTGTTGTGCGACTTCTCATTTAGGGAAAGAAGTCAAAGAGCCAATTCAGCAGGCATTTTTGCTGGGACAGCTAGTATACACCTGGTACAGAGGGAGCACTAAACTGCGAGAGCAAGCCCTGTGACAATTTCATTGTGGGCTGCAACTCAGCACAGTTCTGTGTTGAGAAAGCTGAAGTGCTTGTGTCCACTCCATGTGTAGTCTTAAGGCCCCGGATTTGATGGAAAACATCATATAACTGAACACATAGAAACATAGAAGATAGGAGCAGGAGTAGGCCAATCGGCCCCTCGAGCCTGCTCCGCCATTCAATGAGATCATGGCTGATCATCCAAACTCAGTACCCTGTACCTGCTTTCTCTCCATATCCCTTGATCCCTTTAGCCTTAAGAAATATATCCAACTCCTTCTTGAATATATTTAATGAATTGGCCTCTACTGCCTTCTGTGGTAGAGAATTCCACAGGTTCACCACTCTCTAGGTGAAGAAATTCCTCCTCATCTCTGTCCTAAATGGCTTACCCCTTATCCTTAGACTGTGACCCCTGGTTCTGGACTCCCCCGCCATCGGGAACATCCTTCCTGCATCTAGTCTGTCCAGTCCTGTCAGAATTTTATAAGTTTCAATGAGATCCCCTCTCATTCTTCTAAACTCCAGCGAGTATAAGCCCAATCGATCCAATCTCTCCTCATACGTCATTCCTGCCATCCCAGGTATCACCTAACACAATTCTGTGGTATTTGGTTTTTTTCTCCTTGCATGCCCATTTAGCGCAAGGGAGGCTTCATGGGTGAAGGCGCTTTTAAAACTGTCTTATAATGTTTTCAGTACCTTTTTATTACAATGCCGTTTTATTAGATATTTGTTCCATAATAATGACAGTTTCATTAATTTCGCTTTTTAGGGGCTAATTACTTTTTACTCTTTGAGGTAGATTTGTTTTTAAAGCATTTCAAATATAGTACTTCATAATCGTGGTGATACAAGACGAAAGATAGATAGGAAGATCAGCAGGCCCCAGACTACCTCCGCAGACCTTGGCATATCTACCTGGCAATAACCCAAGACAGCTACTACTGCTGGCTCCAGGTCAACGGGGCAGATATTTGCCACCTGCCGTCAACTTGTAATATACATAGATACATAGATACATAGAAGATAGGAGCAGGAGTAGGCCATCCGGCCCTTCGAGCCTGCTCCGCCATTTAATGAGATCATGGCTGATCCTCCAATTCAGTATCCCGTCCCCGCCTTCTCTCCGTAACCCTTAACTCCTTTTGCCTGTAGAAATATATCTAATTCCCTCTTAAATATATTTAATGAGCTGGCGTACACTGCCCTCTGTGGCAATGAGTTCCACAGGTTCACCACCCTCTGAGTGAAGAAATTCCCCCTCATTTCTGTCCTAAATGGTTTAGCCCTTATCCTTAAATTATGTCCTCTAGTTCTGTTCTCACCCGCCAAGGGAAACATTCCTTCTGCATCTAGTCTGTCTAGACCTGTCAGAATTTTATACACTTCTATGAGGTCCCCTCTCAATCTTCTAAACTCCAGTGTGTACATCCCTAAACTACATAGTCTCTCCTCATAGGTCAATCCCGCCATTCCTGGTATCAGCCTGGTGAATCGCCGCTGCACCCCCTCCATGGCAAGAACATCTTTCCTCAGATGAGGCGACCAAAACTGTACACAGTACTCGAGGTGTGGTCTCACCAGTGCCCTGTACAGCTGCAGCAAGGTATCCCTGTTCCTGTATTCCAACCCTTTTGCTATGAAGGCCAGCATACTGTTTGCCTTCTTGACCGCCTGTTGCACCTGCATGCTCGCCTTCAGTGACTGGTGTACAAGAACACCCAGGTCTCTCTGTACTTCCCCCTCTCCCAATTTATTGCCATTTAAATAATAATTTGCCCTCCCGTTCCTGCACCCAAGGTGGATAACTTCGCACTTGTCCACATCTGCCATTTATCCGCCCAATCACCCAGTCTGTCCAAATCGCTCTGGAGCTTCCTGGTCTCCTCCTCTGAGCCCACCCCCCCTCCTAGTTTAGTGTCGTCTGCAAATTTGGAAATGCTGCATCCGACTCCCTGATCCAGGTCATTAATGTAAATTGTGAACAGCTGGGGACCCAGGACAGATCCCTGTGGTACCCCACTTGTTACTGCCTGCCATTCAGAAAATGAGCCGTTTATTCCAACTCTCTGTTTTCTATCTGACAGCCAGTTCTCTATCCACGTCAATACTTTCCCCTTTATCCCATGAGCTTCAATTTTCCATGCTAATCTTTTATGTGGGACCTTGTCGAAGGCCTTTTGGAAGTCCAGGTACACCACATCTACTGGCTCTCCCCCATCTATTTCACCAGTTCCTCCCTCAAAAAATTCCAATAGATTAGTCAAGCACGATTTACCCTTTGTAAATCCATGTTGACTCTGTCCTATCCTGTCCCCATTTGCTAAGTGCTCCGCTATTTCATCCTTAATGATGGACTCCAGCATTTTGCCCACAACTGATGTAAGGCTTACAGGTCTGTAATTACCTGCTTTTTCCCTACCCCCCTTTTTGAATAGTGGAGTAACGTTAGCTACCCTCCAATCCATGGGCACTGTTCCCGAGTCTAATGAATTCTGAAAAATCATACTTAGTGCATCCGCTATCTCTAGGGCCACCTCCTTCAGTACCCTAGCATGCATGTTATCAGGCCCTGGGGATTTGTCCGCCTTCAATCCCTTTAGCTTCCTTAACACCATATCCTTAGAGATATTGATTTGCGTCAGTTCCTCCTTTGCCAATGTCCCTATTTTTCCCGATATCCCAGGGAGGTTTTTTGTGTCTTCCTTCGTAAAGACTGACCCAAAGTATGCATTTAGTTGGTCTGCCATTTCCTTATTTCCCGTTATATATTCCCCCGTATCTGACTGCAATGGACCAACTTTGGTTTTCACCAGTCTTTTCCTCTTGATATACTTATAAAAGCTTTTGGAGTTAGTTTTTATATTTTCCGCCAGCTTGCTTTCGTAAGCTATTTTGCCCCTCTTGATTAAGCCCTTTGTCCTCCTTTGCTCTATCTTAAACTGTTCCCAATCTTCCGCTCTGGCGCTTTTTTTGGCTATTTTATACGCCCTATCTTTGGATTTTATGCTGTCTCTAATTTCCCCTGTTATCCACGGTTGAGTCACCTTTTTAGATTTCCTTTTATGCCAGATTGGTATAAACAATTTTTGCAATTTTGTCATTCTATCTTTAAATGCTTGCCATTGTTTATCTACCTCCAGTCCTCCCAGGAACGTTGTCCAATCAGACCTACTCAGTTCCCGTCTAATGGCATCATAATTCCCCTTGTTTAAATTCAGGACCTTAGTCTCTGAGTCAATTTCTTCGCTCTCCATTTCGAGTGAGAAATCGATCATGTTATGATCGCTCTGACCCAAGGGTCCCCGTACAACAAGATTACTAATTAGTCCCTTCTCATTGCACAGTACCCAGTCCAATATAGCCTGTTCCTGAGTTGGTTCCTCGACATATTGATCCAGATAACCATCCCTTAAACACTCAAGGAATTCCTCCTCCTCATTATTTTTACTGATTAGGCTAGTCCAATCTATATGTAAGTTAAAGTCACCTATGATGACAGCTGTGCTCTTATTGCACGCTTCTCTAATTTCCCTCGTGATGCCCTCCCCAACCTCTATTTTACTATTTGGGGGATGGTACTGTCAGTAGTCAGCAAGGGCCCTCTACTGTTACGCTTGTGATTCACTCCCAGCTCGCACTGCATTATCAGGTAATATGCTGTTCAGATATGGATCAAACAGGTGACTGATCCATTTATCAGCCATGATCAGAAGTTTCCCACTGAACAGTATATCAAGGCTTCACAATGTTATCACATTGCCACGTTTCTCAAAGTACATGACCTCATTGATGACTGCTCTATGCCCAACCTGAAGCCTATCCTGGACGTCAGTAAGTAACCAGGTTTGTGTTTCAATACTTCGAGGTGTGCAGCCCATGGCAGAGGTGAGCGTGGCAAGGCTTTCAGTTAAATGCTGTATCTTGATTACATGCTTTACTGAGGTATGGTTATGCATGAGATGCAATAACATAGCTGTAAGGGAAGGGCTTGATATGGGTAAGGACTAAATGTAACACTTTCTGAATCTTAGTACATTATACTGTTAGGTAGTCTCACCTTAGCAGGTTCCTTAAAGTGTGCCACCTTCTTCCACATCTGTTCCCATGTCCTACTGGTATTGTAGATGGCACTGAGCCTGGCTGCTGCTTCCTGCCAACAACAAAGAAACCAATCGATAAACTAACACAGATAGAAATGCTTCATTTTTCTCACAGCTTTGACATTAGGCCTCCTGTCCTTTCATTGCCTGTCATCAATTCTTCTTCCAATCCAAACAGCTGCCAAGGTACTTGGCTTTGCCACAGAGGCCTCTGCAGCTTTTTAACTGATATTGCTGAATTGGCCTTGAAATTTTTTGGAGTCTTGAGATTACACTGTGCAAATATTTGCGTATGCGTGAAATTAAATTTGTCTGCTATTTTAATGAAGGATTAACACCTGCGTTAAAATAGCAAGCAAAGGAACTTCATTTATACACTGAAGCCCTTTGCACACGAATGTTCGCACTGCATAATTCCAAAGCCTTGATTTTGAACGCTGAGCATAATTAAATAGATTTTTATAAAGTCCTTGCTGGAGTAACAGCCTTACAAGAGAAACATATGAATCTTAAATTAAAATAAAAAAAAAGGAATTGTAGCACTTAAATATTAATTTCATGGTGCATAATTTTATGTTATGCACTGAGTGAAATATGTTTGCAGCAATGCTGGGAGTTTCGAGTAGAAGCACCTTTAGGACGGAACAATATCAAAACAACATTGTGGCTTTGCAGGCATACACTAAGTACGGTTCTGAGATTGTCTTAAAGCTTGCGCAATCTATGCTTGCTACTGCCAATGATGATGGTGACAGTAAGCCCAGTGGCAGTGGAGTTGGTCATAGTGATTATTCCTAAAGTGCAGCAAAAGTTATCATGGGGGTGTGGCGAAATTTGCCCACCTGTTCTAATTGCTACGGTATGAACAGGGGCAATCTCCTTCATCTGTGTGGCAAAATATTTCACACCATCAAATCAGGGTCGCTCACTAAAAGAGACACTTCAGATTGGTAACAATTATATCCTAGTTAATGCAAAAAGATAACTGATCCCTTGAAGATCCCTTGAAAACAGCCATGAGAGATGGTTATTTAACATTATCAAATGGCAAGTTCCTAGTTAAAATGAAAGTCTCTTGTCTCATTAAGGATGCGTCACACTGCAGACAGAATCCGCAGCCTCATCTATCATAGGTCAGTGATTGCTTTGTTGTTGTTAATACCATTATTGGCTGCAGTATAATGAATAGGGCTCAAGAGATACTGGGACCTGTCTGCAAAACTAATAAAAAATGACTGCTCCTTCAACCACTATTAAAAGTGATTATCAATGAGTTAGAGGCCATTAATCATAATCAGTAAAGAACCAAATTCCACTTCGAGTTGTTTGTTGCCTCTTCTGATATTTTCCGCATCTCTGCTTCTGCTCCCAGACTCCAGTTCTCAGTGGTAGTCATGAAGGATGCAAGAGAGGTGCTTTTATAAGGAGCAGATGCTCTTATATATGCCTGTCCTGTTATTCCTTTTGTTTAGTTGTGTTCTATTTTTCTGCTTAACAAGAGGAGCAATGTCAGCTGGATGCCATATAAAAAGGATGACAATCAGGCCACTAATGCTGGGAGGACAGTGAGACGTGTCCAGTGCATGAGCTGCTGCACTCAGGTAGAAGTAGTAGTGGGGGTGGGGGTAAGTGAGAAGAGATGGCAAGCGGAGGAAAATGAATGGCAAAAGGAAGGGGCAGGAATTAGATGGCAAAGAGAGAAGGAATTATGTCAAGTAAAGGGGAGAGGGGAAATGGATGGCAAGGGTAAGGTTGGGAGGAATAGGGCCTAATAGTTGGCAGTGAGGGGAGAATGGATAGCGAGGAGAGGGAAAGGGGACAATCAATGGCAAGGGGAGGAGAGGGGACCAGAATGGGTGATAGTAAGAAGCGGGGGGTCAATAGATGGCACTGGGAAGGGTTGCAAATGTTCCTGAGGCTACCACTCGCTTCAGAATGCAGTGCGTTGATGGAAAACCCCTCTCTGATAGTGCTGGACTCTACAGCCAGCCTTCCATCTACCGCACATCATTGGAGAGGGTTATCAGTGTCTTCACACGTGTCTGATGCTCTGCAAAGACTTATTTTTTTCATGGCAGGATCCTCGAGATCATCACCTAGATACTCAGCAGCTGAGGGTTGACATCTCCTCCACGTTCACTCAGGAACATAATTGTCTACATCCAGTACTGCATCCTTTGGCTCCCTTGTGTGTTGTGCATTACCATGTGTCAATCCATAATCCAGACTATCTATATCATTCCAAGTGTATTGATCTGGGCTGGTGCGTGCAAGTGATGGGGTGTATGATGGAATGGACAAACTTCTGCTGGCTGTGCCCACTGTAGAAGGCCCTGGCATCTATTTTTGTGTTTCCTCAGCCTCTTTCTGTCTTCTTGCTCCAACTGAGATAAAAAGAATCAGGCATACAATTAGTTTCCCACTATCCAATTTTGATTTGACGTTCAGCGCATGTAAGGATTGATTGCCTTAGAGTATTTGCTTAAAAAAAGAGAAACTTTTTTTTGATAATTGAACCTAAGCACAAAGTCAGCACAAACCCAGTGTGAGAGCAGATCCTTCCACATCTCCAAATCCGACAGCATTAGCTAAATGAGAGCCCAGTATCTCAATTGCCTCATTCTCCTGCTGGGTTAAGACCCAAATATCAGCTGTTTCTCCTCCTGTTGGCATTCTCTCATGTTGTTAGCTACTTTCTCCTGCATGAAATTAAAAATAAATGCTCGTTACTGTCAGTCAAGCACCCCCATTCTTCTATTATACTTGGTTGAAATTTTCTACTATTGGAGAGTTACACTGCTGTTATGGAGTTCTCACAGGGAAGGGGAGGATTTAAAGGGCGTGCATGCATGACACTGTACTCTTGTTACATAACTGAGGTCATTCAGGTGAATGAGAAGCTGCAGGTGAAGTTGTGACCTTTTAGGTGCTAACTGAACTTTTAGGATAAATATTGGTCAATTGTCTCGGAGGTAGAAAATAAATATTAATGGGAGCCTGCAGCCACATCACTTACTTTTGCTTCTCTTATCAGATCATTAAACTTCCTCAGCGTCCTGTGTCTTAGAGAGATGCCATTGACTGCCAGAGCCACTTTCTTCCGCAACACTGCTGTATTGGTGGGTTTCTTGCCATCCCACACCCACAATGGAATCGCTCCTCTGCTTCATTGTAGCTAGATGTTGAACATCGCTCTCAGTGAAGTTTGCAGTTCTTCTTTTGTTTCCTTTTGTATCATTTCTATTTCCTGCAGCTTGCTGTTTCCCTTCACGTGCAGTTCAGCTTTAAATGCAGAAGCTGAGCCCAGTCAACACCTTCCTTCACACCCCGCTCCCCCCCCTCCCTCCAATCACCTTTTCCAGCCCTCCACTGGTGTAACATACCAGTTGCTGGTGGGATCAGTGTCCTTGTCTCATCCAGCAATATTATAATGAGCTGACCCTGGGATTTCTGATGGGGTCAATGGAAGTCCCGCCCCACCACACTTCGAAGCTAGAGCAAGATCATTGGAATTTTAGGCCCTCGGAGTTCAATCTGTTAAATTCTGTTTCAAGATCCCTGTGGTATGCTCTATGATGATCCTGGTAGCTGCATAGTCCTCATTATATCTTTGCTCAGCTCCTGTTTAAGGCTGAGGGAAGAGGGTCGTTAGCTGTGTCTGAAGTGCATAGCTTTGGTCCTCGACGAGCCATATTTGCAATATGGCTTTGCATTCAAATAATGGTGGCACAGATGGTGGCCATAAAATGAAAATATCATGACTGCTGCCTGGGAACCGGGGACCTACATTATTCAAGGTTGATCATCACTGACCAGCTGCACACTGATAGAGCGAAACACCATTCAAATCACATAGGCAAAATAATGAGGTGACATTAACCCAGCCATGTGATTAAACTGGGCAGTGCTGTAATGCTGTTCTTCCTATTTAGTAGGAAAAGTAATAATTTAGTTGGCCATATTGAACAATCTATCAATCACCTGTTTGATATGTTTGAATATGCAAATTGGTATATATTGTAAATAGCCCTGTTGGTGGTCTGGAAGGAGCTAGACATGTAAAAGTTAAGGGTGGTGGTGACCTTGACTGTCACTGGCAATGTTGTCCCTGCGGTTAAGGTTGGAAAAGATGGCACAGCTACCTAACTGTTTCCCTGCTAAACCTGAGCCTGCAAAGGCAGTTCTCCTCTGATATTGTCATGTAGCTGTGTCTAGGTCTGTAAAGACAGGCACTTTGGTAATGGCAGGTGTGGGCAGTGCAGTTCTGGGGCAATCTGATCTCCCTAGCAACCTTTATTTGATCTGCTTTATCTTCTATCAAATATAGTAACAGGGAGCACTGAATCCAATCTTCATTATTTTGAAGTCAATTGCAAGTAAACAGTTTAGAGTAGTCCTACTTTAATGGATCTCTTGCATCCAGGCTAGAACATAACTGATGTTTAATGTCTAATTTCAATGTCTAGTCCAAATCATCAAATTGCAAAATTCTGGAGTTTCCAGGATTTTACTATTTTCAAATATCTAATGAGGATCTCGCATGCCAGTGAAAACTAGATCTATGAATTCTGATGGCATATTATTGGAGTGGGAATTTTTATCCTTAAAAGCTGTCTTGACATATACAGATCTCCTACTCCCATTCATGTAAATGGGACTGAGTGGATGCTTCATCTTGTATGCAAGCTTTCTCTCCAGGTCCAATCCTAGTGAGAAAACTTGGATCACTTGAATAATATGTTTAGTCATTGTAAGGGTTTTGACCCGTGTGGCTCTGTGCTCAGCCTGGGTGCTAGTGCGAGGTTAGGCCTTGTTGCCTGTTCTGGTCTCCAGCCAGTCTGGGAGCACTAGACACCTGTGAGTGGTTCGACCCACTCGCCCTTACGGTTCTGACACTGGACTTAGATGCGAGAGCAATAATGGAGAGAAAACTCAGGTAGACCCGGTTGAATGGTACGAAATGGAAAATCTTTATTGCATATTATTCAAGATTACAAAATACATGTCATAAGCACAGATTAATGACAGTACAATCTTACACGCAGTTATGTAACTAATTTTAGGGAAATGAGGAACGAACGACACATCGTAAATGGGGGCACACATTACAGTTATCCTTAAAACTTAAACCCTCCCCTATCAATACCTGCTCTAAACTAGATTTGTAGGATCGAGACTCATGCTCACCACTCGTGATAACTCGGAGAATTCCGAAAACTCTGCTCGGATGTTTTTACCGCAGCACCTGATCACCCACGTGTTGATCAGGGGTCTCTGTACCCCACTTGTTTACTCGTTTCTGCTCCGGCTAGCAGGCTGGACCGTCTGCTGTCATGAAGATCTGTGCTGTCCTCGGAGTTCCGACACTACTCAAAAAAGAGTCTTCCTGTGCCCTCGCCCTGGTGCGATAAAATTCGAAGAATAGTCTTCCGATGCTAGTTGGGTAGCAGTTACTGATTTATCGAGCGCAGTCGGGGCTTACTGACCGTGGCGATATGTATGGTCGTCTTCTTCTCTTCTCATCTCATCTCATCTCATCTCATCTCGGGCCTTCGGTTCCAACACCGTTTACCGACTTCTCGGGATGGTGTGCCCGTTTCAAGGCTTCACAGCCCAGTTCCACACAGATCTTCGCGGCAAGCCACGAGGCTGATCCTGGCGGATCAGAAAGTTCGATAGTCGAGCAGCAAGAGGCAGATGCAAGAGCAAGGCGGCAAAAGGATAAGAGTCAAGAGTCAAGAGGCAGGAACAAAACGGCGAGCGAATAAGAGCATAAAGAGAGATGGACGGTTGGAGCTTACAGTTATAGTGCTGAAACTCCTCTTTTCCCGCCCAATCTTAATGTCTTTTCTTTTGTCAGAGTTTTGGCGCTCAAACTCCTTGTATAGGGTGATCTCCGTTTTAATGGGTTTCGGTGATACTTGTAACTGCCTGAGTACCTGTTAATACTTTTCCCATTGTGAAACCGGTCAGTATTCTCCCTGGAGGGGTTTTGGGGCTTCCAAATGTTTTCTGTAACTACCCGCAAACGGCTCTCTCATCGTAGAGTCGTGGGGATTTTGCATATTAATGTCTTTGGATGGGTTCTTGATCGCGCGGTACAATAGCCCTTATTCGCACCTGGGAGACCGATTTCAGTATTTATGTGTATACTGCAAACCCATAATGTCTTGTGTATTATCTCAAAGGTGCTGAGTCTTGATCGATCTCGCACAAATGTTTATTGGAGCGCCATCTTGTCTGCTTATCGAAAAGTCTAGAATGTTCTGCCACGAGGCGTGGCGGCCATTTTACAGGCTGCTTGTGTCCACTTTGAAAACCTGACAGCATTTTGCTGAAATAAAGCTGTTTGAACGAAACTATGTGTTTTCTCCTTATTTATAAAATCACGATTATATTGCGAATTCTACAGTCATCGCCAATTTTGCTGTAGTTTTTAGAACGTTTCAGTGATGTACTCTGTAAGACTTCTCACTTAAAATGAATAGTTTAGGATATTTGTTCCCCCATGGATCAGCTCTTCAATCAACTCTTAAGATTGGAAAGGTGAATTCCTGATAAGAGCACTTCCAGATTTAAGCATATTTTTTTTTCTTGGCAATTGAATGTGATAAGAGGAATCAATGGTAATGAATTTTCCACATTGGCCATCATCCCATCTCAACCACGTTATTATAAAATGGTATTACAGAAAAACTAGAATCAGATGAAAAAGTTTGGCTGCAGAAGGCAAAGAGGGAATGAAATTCCCATTTTCCTATTTTTACCAATAAATGCTTAAGAAATGCCCAAATTTCAGACCCAGAGCCATTTAATCCATACAGCAGATCATACTTGCATAATCCACCCATTAGCTACCCTCAAGATGCTCTCTTCTCTCCACCATGAGGTCACCTGAAGATTCCTGAAATAATTATCAGCGCTGGAATCATTTCAGTGCCCCTCACCTCATTTGTAAACTGCATCAGATACTCAGTTCCCAGCCGAACAGTTACAGCCTTACTACCCATAACAAAAACAGATAAACCTGGTGGGCAAACCAGTGGCAGCATGCATTGGTATATTAGCATGTTATGGCATACAATGGTAGGATCTGGATTTACCCCCATACCAGGAGTTCACAATCTCGGTCAGGTTGCCAAAGAAGGTGTGGAGCAGTGCCAACGAACTTCCCCACAGGGCGAGAGCACAAGTCACCACGCACTACTCTCACATTTACCTCCTTATGGACTGTTACAGAATACCATTAGCAGAGGGCTGTGAGTAGATTGCTTGCCCACCTCTCAGTTTGTGAATGGTGTATTAACAAAGGGGTAAAAATAACAACAGGAAAGAAAAGTTGCTATATCTTTATTTGGCAAACTTCTTACACAGGCCTGTCATAAATTGATCCAAAGTCAGTGGAAATTAGTGGCCCGAGCTTTCACTATAGATTGGGAAGGACAATAATGCATACATTGCATGTGTAAGAAAGAAGAAAGAAAGACTTGCATTTATATAGCGCCTTTCACGATGTCTCAAAGCGCTTTACAGCCAATGAAGTATTTTTTTGAAGTGTAGTCACTGTTGTAATGTAGGAAACGCGGCAGCCAATTTGCGCACAGCAAGCTCCCACAAACAGCAACGTGATAATGACCAGATCATCTGTTTTGGTTATGTTGGTTGAGGGATAAATATTAGTCAGGACACTGGGGATAACTCCCCTGCTCTTCTTCGAAATAGTGCCATGGGATCTTTTACATCCACCTGAGAGAGCAGACAGGATCTCAGTTTAACATCTCATCTGAAAGACGGCACCTCCGACAGTGCAGCACTCCCTCAGCACTGCACTGGAGTGTCAGCCTAGCTTTATGTGCTCAAGTCCCATGGAGTGGGACTTGAACCCACCACCTTCTAGAACTCAGAGGTGAAGTGTGCTACCAACTGAGCCACGGCTGACACACAACTGTGTATGGTGCTAAATCAACGGTTTTGTCTGAGGGAAGATGAAACGTATAAGGTAATAAGGCCAGGGGAAGAAGAATGTTTAAGCAGTCACCCAAAGCTCCACTTAAACTAATTAGCAAGCTCAGGCCCCACCGTCTCTACCTAAGGATCTTCAGTCCTACTGGGCCTGAATTTGCAGTCCGAGGCTACCCGCGGGCGAATGCCTCCGAACCGCAAGAAAAGTACGAACCTACCTGATGGTCCCGGAGATTCGAACACTTGTGCTCCTGGGCCTCTACGCGTACGCATGCACAAAGACGCACGTATCCCAGGGGCGCACGCGGTTAGCAAGTGCCCCTGGGATCATGTGGGCCAGGCCAACCAATGAAAAAGGGGGATCTCCATTATGCTCATGAAGATCCAATTACATACGGAATCCCCATAAGCACGAATAGGAATCCCCTAAAAAACACAATTACACACCAGTTAAATAAAAATAAATTATTATATGTTCAAAATTAATTAAAATACAATTAATTAAACATTTAAAACAAAAATTTAATTTAAAAAAAAATTCAGCATTTTAAAGGGGCTAAGAATAACCTATAACTAATTTTAAAGACTTTTTATGTTTAAATAATTAAAAACATTATTTAAATATTTATTTAAACTCTTACACTGGTTAAAAAAAAGGCCTTACGCCTGCTTTTACCAGGCATAAGAGTTTCACGGGCATTCGCTGGGCAAATAGCCCAACTCTCCGCCAGCGAATGTCCATTTTCCGGGGATGCGGTGGATCTGTCAAGTTGAAACTTGACAGATCGCAAGTTCCAGGTTTTCGCGCATGCGCATCGCACGCAGAAACACGGAACTTGTGGGGCACTTACAACCACGTATGCACTGCAAATGTGGTCATAGGCCCCGGACAATCCGAGCCATTTCTTCATCCCCTGCCACCCCCATTAAACACATAGGGGGAAAAATTCAGTCGCGCCCCGTTTGGGGCGCAAATATTGTCCGGGCGCAAATATTAGCGCCTCGCCACTGACTGGAAACTTCACTTTTAACGCCCTGGGAGGTGATTGGAGCGCTAAATCAGGCGCTGCTCACCTGTCTTAAGGCGCAACGGCCGAGGAGTGAGGCGCTACCTCAGAGCGCTGGCGAAGCTCATGGGATGTCAGTCAGCAATGGAACACACACACAATGGCATGGGCCAGTTCTTAAAGGGGATGGTTAATCTTGCTTTCCATCCACATCCTGCTCATTGCAGCCTTGAATCTCGGCCTGGAGAGACCTGCACATCAAATGTGCTTGAAAGAACAATGGAGAGTACCAGGCCAAGAGCTCAGAATGCAGCCCCCACAGTCTCTGCTAAATCTATACAAGGAATGGCAAATCAAAATGAACCTGCAAAGTGCTGCTCAGTACCCAAAACTCCTTCACACAACGTTGAATCTCTCCAGAAGTCTCTCCCTCTCTCTCTCAGAATGCGTAGTTCAAAAATGGCACCAACAATAAAAGGCAGGAAGCGGTCACCTTTAAATAGCGCTCCCCCTTTCCCTTCATGACTGGAGAACGCTCCCCTCAACCTGTCGTTGCTAGCATCAGGCGGTAAGGCAGGGGGCGCCACTCAATATCCGCTCCGGGGCGATACCGGGGCGTTGCGCACTCGAGTGATGTCATGATCTGCCGGCGCAAGAGATCGTGGCGGTAGTGTTTAGCGCCGCCGCAAAATGTCTAGTTAAGTTCGCGAGCAGCGCAAACATCGCTGCGCCCGGGCGCTAGCTGCTTTGCGCCCCATTAGCGCCCTCTTAAGGCGCTAACGGGAGGCGCAACCAACTGAATTTTTCCCCCATACTCTATGGATGATCGAATGGTGAGTCCAGCTGTTGCACAATAAGGATTAAATAAACTCTACTGTAGAGTTTTTTAATAATTATTAAATAAGAGATACGAATACTCAGTAATAAGGCCACTGCTGAGTGATAACACGATATAGAATTCCAATTAATTTCCTAAAAACTAATCATTGAAAAAAATGAAAGTAATGGCACAGTTCAGACAATTTGTAATCTCAGTCTGTAGAATGGGATGTTTAATGTGATGCTAAGCTAAAGCTGAGTAAGTTAAACATCTTTGGTCTCTTGGTTAATTTAATCCTTTCTATTAAAAGTGTATCATTAGGATTGTTATCCAATAATTTCCCCAAATTATATAATATTTAAAATGCTTAAACAATGACTTCTCAAAGGATGATCTGATCTGCAAGATTCAAAAAGTATCATCTAGCTACTAAAATATTGTAGCATTATTTCTTTTCCATAAAGAAATTCCTCAGGACTTTGTTAAAGTTCAGAAGAGTTTAAGGTTTCCCGAATGTAGTTCAAAGTTGGTAAAATAACCTCTGCACACCATCAGCGGGGCCTGTCACCCATTAGAGAGAATCTGTCCGTCTGAGGTAATCTTGTACAGTCTTTGTCCAGTACTCTCCCGGATAATCTTTCCAAATGACATTAGTGTTACATCAGTACCGACAGCTGGAGAATCTGTCTGCTGTAAGTGGTTATGCCATCAGTTCAGGACAGTCTAATAAAATCACACCCAAGGGCACACACAAGCACAAATCACGTTTCATAAATGTCAACAGATAAATGTCTGATGTACAAAGGCAGCATATATAAAAAGAGGAACCTTTATCTATTTGAAAGAGTCTAATCTTAATTAAATTTTAATAGCACACTGTGCTTTGTCTTTTGCGTAAACAATTGAACTTCCATTAAACAAAGCAAAACAATTGTGAATTAACACTTTGAAATAATAATTATTCTCTATGGTTTTTGAAAATACTACTGGTTTTATTCCAAAAAACTCTTCAAAGATAAATATCTTTACCACAGGCCCTTCAAAATAAAGAGAAACGATTGTAGAACACGAGCAACCCTCACTCTTCCAGCAACTCTTTCGGTCATTGTGTTAGGCTCAACGCACCATGCTTAATATTGTCAAGGTTAGGGACTTGCCAACACTACATCATAATTACTATAACACATCACTTGATAGATTGCATACAACAGTTATAGTCACAGGAAGCACTTAAAACAGAAGGGAAAACTCTCCATCACACAAATTAATGAATAGTTTAATTAGTCAAAATGGAGATTATGCTGTTACATAGAATAACAGTGCTTCCGCAGATTGTCCATCTGTCTTCTTAGGGACTGATATGTGATGTGATAGGAACTATATGGAAAATGTTCAGTAAAACAATGATCTTCCGAAATAAAATTATCATTTCGTAGCTTCTTCAGAGCAGCTTTCACTGAGTGGGACAGCCGCAGAGGGCACCCTCCTCCGACTGTGGTTACAGGGCCACCAGGATCCTGCTGACATAATAGGACCCTGATTTGCCAACATGTATGAGGCTCTTGCCTGGTCTAGGCAGGAGCCACATCTGCTGCCAAAAACAGTGGCGTTAAAATCCCTGCTGAGTGGGAACAGAGCGGGTAATTGACCCACTCGGTTTGAGATGGGCAAGGAAAACTCCCCCCATAGACATGTGGAGACACCGAGTAAATGGCAGAAACACACAAGTGGCTATTTAAGCCACCCCACCTGATGGGAATGGGCTAGGCGCGCAGTTAAAATTGCTTCCCACCTGCCGCCACTTTAATTGGGCCCTGGTTTTTTTTCAGGTGGCCGAGGTGCCCACCTGACCCAGGTGGGAGTCTCATTAATTCATGCAAATCGGGGTTCTGTGATGTGATTTGGATCCCGATGGCATTTTAACCAACGACTAAGCAGAAGAAGAGGAGGCCCTAAAAGTCATATTTTAAATTTATCTCATGGCATTTCTGGCTGCATTTACTGAGAAGCCTGCAGTTGACCCTTTAAACCGCTCAATGCCTGGCACCAATGGAACGAGCGTCCACAGTGCATACTCTGCCCATTGGTACTGCAAAATTTCAGAAACCACAGCAAGCGTAGAACCCAATATTTGCATAGTATAAATAGGCTCCCAGCTAAAATAGGTGTGCGTCTGGGCCATCGTGGTGAAGGTCTTCCTCAAAATGGTAGCAGGTAGATCAGAAGCAGGAATGGGGCAGTAAGTTCTGTGCCACGCTTGGGGTCCTAAAGTCCCAAAGTAAGGGTACTTTCTATCAGTAATGCTTTGACTGGTTAGAGGCACAAAACCCATTAGTTTTTTGGGTGTCATTAAACTGCTGGAAACAAAATCAACAAGAAGAAGTTCACCCTGAGAGAGAGAGAATCTAGAAATAGACAGAAGGATGAGATCAGATCGGCTTTCAGAAAGAAAACAAAGTTAAGACCTTGTTAACAGTCCCCTTTCAAGACATGTTAACAGTGAGACCTCCTAATAAAAACATTTAAAGTACTCACAAGAGTTTCAGAGCTGTCTTATCGAACAGATAAATTAATAAGTTGTTGATAGACAATGAGTTGAAAGCTTTTAATTGAAAGATTTTTCAGTTAAAAGCTTCTGAATACAACTATCAAGGTTAATAGGATTTTAATTGTGTTATTGGATAGAGGAGTTGATGGATGAATCATTCACACAGAATAAACTAGGGATCCACATATATTCTCCTGAGGAACAAGTACATTACATATAATCTTCTGATAACATTGTATTGAATAATCCTGGATAATCTACTGTCAAAAGGCTTGGTTTTAATTTATTGTGATGAAGGAGTTGAAGATATGTGTACTACAAAGTACCATGTACCCTCAGCTTTTCCATTACCATTGCTGTTATCCACATCATGCTGTCTACCTGTCATAGAGTGGTAACAAAATAACAAACTTTTTTTCCCCCACTTCAGCTTGGAATGAAACAAATGTTTGTCAATGAAGTTAATGCAATTAATTCACAGGTGAACATTTGTGTTTTTTTTAAACCACATCATTAGATTTGCTGGAGTGAATCTCTTCGATTTTAACCCACTCCGTCCAACGGGCCCAAACGAGGTGGTAAGAGTATTAAAATGGCAATGTAGTACTTACTTACTAAGCCTTGTTTGCACCTGTGTGGTGTCTGTCACCATATTGACTGTGCTAGGACCCGGGTGGTCCAGGTGCTTGCCTGTATTAGGTGGTAGCATTATTTAAATCGGGATCCTATCATGCAGATAGGAACCCAGCTGTAATTTTCACAGGAAATAGCAGGACAGCCGCTCAGTGCAGAACCCACCCAGAAAACAGGAAGCAGACAGGCCATTTGGAGTGGTATTTAAAGGGGCAATCGCATTAATTTTTTTTAAATCACTGGATCTAACGGGAAGCAAGCCTAGCTTTTTCAACAACGCTGTACTTTGCATGAGACAAGTTTTGTTGGCTTTTTGGAACCATTTGCAGGCTTCTACAACATTGGAGTCGTCCGGAGGACGGGAGCTGTTTCTGCAACACCAATCTGGGTACTGGAGGAAGAAGAACAGAAATAGCAGCCGAGGCAAAGGCAAAGAGATTAAGAAGAAAGACGATCCCCAAGCAAAGGAGGGAGGGGGTAACAAAGATCCTCCAAACAGGGTCTACAGAAACATGTTCAATTACCTCAATTTCATACACGAGCAGTGTTTCAGGAGGATCCGGGTCACTGCTGTGTGCCACCTGCTACAGTGAGATCTGGAGCCTCTATTAGAGGTGGCCATGCGTTGCCTGTGGCCATCAAGGTAATGACAACTCTAAACTTTCTCACCTCCAGGTTGATCCAGGCTGCAGCAAGTGACATGGTACACGTCAGCCAATCAGCCGTGCGCTCCTGCATCAAGCTGTCTTCCAAAGGGCCAGTACGTACATCAAGTTCCCCACGGACAGCAGAAGGCAGCATGAGTGGGTTGTTGGCTTTAAAGCCAGAGCGGGGTTCCCCCAAGTGCACGGAGTCATCACCCTCAGGGCATCTCCCCATGAGCAGGCAGCATTCATGAACAGGAAGGGGTTTCATTCTCTAAATGTCCAGGTTGTCACTGATGATGCCAAGAGAATAATACAGGTGTGTGCAAGCTTTCTGGGAAAGTCATCATACTCTAGCAGAGCACAGTGCCAGCACCTTTCCAGCAGGACCAGCCAGTGTGTGGTTGACTGCTCGGTGACAAGAGCTACCCATTAACTACCTTGCTGATGATGCCACTCGCAATCCGTGCTGTCCCGCTGAACATCGATAAGACAACAGCCATGGAAGTCACTGTGTCACTGGGACTCTGAAACAGCGCTTCAGATGCTTGGACCAGTCGGGTGGCCCTGCAATACAGCCCATACAGAGTGTCGCATATGGCGTTCTCCTGCGTTCTCCACAATTTCACTAATCAGTTGTAGGCAGACCCTGGAGATGGAACAGCAGGAAGTCTTGCATCTTCTCTTAAAGGCTGGGGCGTTGAAGTCTTCAGCTTGAGCAGTGCTTAGACCTAAGCTTACCTTGTGGCCAGCTGCATCCATCACTATGCTTTCCACCATTTCCAGCTACTGCTCACTTGTGATTTGAACCTCACCTTGTGCAGACCCCTCTAACTGACTGTCTGTCCCCTGGGGGTGCTGATCTCTGCGCTGGCGCTTGTTGAAGAGGGAGCGAGTAGTGGTGCAGGCTGGCGAGGCGCACCTTCTTCTTCAGGAAGGGCAATTCTGCACGGAGGCCTGCAAATGGAAGAAAGGAACAATGAATAGCAAGTACTGGGCAGGTGAGGGAAGCTAAGATGTGTGGAGTGGCGAGGCATCACCAAATCTGGCCAGCTCCCTGCAAAGCTGCACGTCGAGGACGGATAGAAGATAAGGGCAGAGGCCCTGTTGCTCCCATCCTCCCGACTCTCCATCCGTGACGCTGTGAGGGAGGCCTGTGCCCACAATCTCCACAGCTTCTTGCTCTATGGAATTTAGGAACTGAACGGAAACTGCCCCATCTCCTGCTCGCAGGTATTGTGTGCCAACTTGTGCTGCAGAAAGAAGGGGGCTGATTAGTCTGTGGCTGCATCAACGGCCTGCGAATTTGTGTGAGGCATGCTGATGTGCGCTTGATGAGTGTGACACGCAGCAATCAGTGCGTGGGATGGGGAGATGTTATAGAGCAGGCAAGCGGCAGGAGGGTGACATTTGCAGGCAAATACACACAGAGTGCAGAGCTTACCCTTTGCAACCAAGTGACAGCGATATGCTGCGTGTGCCTGCTGTGAGGGTAACAGCAGCTGCTGATAGTGTAGCTGAAACTAGGAGGAGGGCAGGCTTAGTTCCCATTGCTAATTAGAGTATAAGAGGGGGATGGGAGTGCTTGGTGTTATCTGTGGGGGAAGGGAATTGCTACGACACGACATAGTGCAGAGAAGGAGACATCACAAGAAGTAATTCTTACTTTGGCCAGGCATATAAGATCATGAAACTTTTTACGGTATTGCAACCATGTCAGCCATGGCTCAGCAGCAGTGCTCTCAGCTCTGAATCACAACGTTCAAGTCCCACCCCAGGGACCGGAGCACAAAATCTAGGCTAACACTCAGGTAGCCTGCCCCATCGAAGTGCTCATCTGAGTCCTCTGTAGCAGAACTCATGTGCGACCCTCTGGCAAACTGGCACCTGCGCTACCCTTGTCCTCTTCCCTGGCTGCAGGCCACTCGTGCCCAGTGTCTCACCACGTGCAGATCCCGCCTCTAAGCTATCCTCTCAATTACAGGCAGTGTCAGTATCTGAGCTGGTGACCGCGAGTGTGAAATCGAGTGACGGTGTTTCTTCTTCATCACTGTCTTCCTGCTCCTCCACCTCTGCTTGGCCAGGTTGCAGTTCTTAAGTATCTGAAAAGAGAACGGCACAAGGGGTAGGGTTGTGGTGAGGGGAGGGTGGGAAAGCAAGAGGTGCATGCTTACACCAGCTGCAGCTTGTAAATCAGAAGAGATTGTGGGATGAGGAGGAAGTGGGATGTGAGAAGGAGGATTAGGTATGAGGATACCGTCATCTTCAATGGTTTCAGCCCTGCTGCTGGCCACGGCCTCAGCGATGGCCGCTTCAATGATGGTGACCACCGTCTCCTCCATCGGGGTAAGGACATGCAGCCGTGCCTGTCCCCCACCAGTTAGCTCTTGCTGCCTCCGGTTATGTGCCAACTTGTCCTGCAAGAGAGAGGGAAGTGTGTCAGTGAGTGTGGTGTAATCTGTTTGGGTGATGTGCCTGTCGTGGTTGAATAGCTGGCAGTGTGTGCAAGCTGTGAGATGTGGGTGTGAGGCTTGCAGCAGTGCTAAGGTGTAAGGGTGAGGAGAAGCTGTGAATGTGAGGTATGAGTCGTGATTGATAGAGATTGTCGGTAGGTGAGTGATGGGGCTGTGGTGCATTGAGCAGTGTGTGAAGCTAATGGTGCAGTTGGTGGGATATGACATTTGAAGATGAATTCACTGACCTTGACCACTCGTGTGAGGTCATTGAAATCTTGCAGCACTGCACTTGACTCCTGGCATTGACCACCATGGCTATCTGCTCCCACTGCCTACTGAGAGTTTGTCTGGAGGGTCTACTAGCTCCTTGTGGATAGAGGACCTTTCTCCTTCTCGCCACCTCCTCCACCAAGGCCTCCAGTGCCGGGTCAGAAAATCTTAGAGCCTGCTTTTTCCCCTGTTGTGCCATTAGTACATCTTCTTCCAGGTCAGAATGTCTTCCACTGTGACTTCTAGCATCTGCTCCAGCTACAATGCACCTCCCCTTTTAAGTGGTGCAGGCTGGCTTTAAGTAGTGCAGGCTAGGTTTACGTGGAGCTAGCCTTGCACAAACTTGGGCCCCCTGCTGATGTGTGCAGCCACTCAACAGCACATTTAGTGCTGGCTGCACGCAGCAATCATGTAAATGAGCAGGCAACATGAAGTTGGCGTGCTGCCTGCATTGGAAGCAACAGGTGCAGGTTAATCGCGCATCGTGATCTCTGCGCCCATTTGTGGGGGCTATTGAATTTAGCCCCCTCTCTGTTTTGATTAGGAGTTGATTTAAGCCTTGACACCCACCTCACACTCCACGTTTAGCGTCAGTGTGAAGTTAAAACTGTTTCTCACCAACACTAAGTTTGTAGTGTGAATACACCTCAAATACAGAGGAGGGAGAAAATGTGAGAAAAATAGTTGACTTCATCTGGGAGAAAAACTCCACAATCTCTAAATCCAAACTTCAAAAGTCTTTTAATGTCTATTAAATCATTTATAGTTTTTTTTCTTAAATCCTATACCTCTTAGATGAATCTCCAATGAAAGGGTAGAATGTTTAAGTGCAATTACTGAGATACATCAAAATATCGCAAAAGACAAATAGAAATCAATTTATTTTCCTTTGAAGGTTAAAAGCTCATCTATGCAGCAACATGCTCTTGGAATATTTCCTCAGATATTCTGAATAAATAGAAAGCCTAACCTAGGATGCTTCATTTATACATACTGCAGGATTCTGACATTCGCATATAGCTGAGAGTGAAAGGAGTGTTATTTCATTCTGCAGTCCTGACGTCAAGGGCATAGGGAGGGCAGTAAAATAAGAATAGGCTTCAGATAACGTACTTTGGTATTGGTGTAATTAAAAATATTATTACTTTGCATATGACCTGACTGTAGAAACCAAACAGCTTTCTGAATTCATATGTCCATAAAGCCCACAGTTCTGGAAAGGGCCATCCACAGTAATAACATAAATAAATTGGAAGGCATCCTTTAACAAGTATCTTCTTAGATTTCTTTAATCTTCACTGACTTTGAGTAACTGCATATTTATCTCAACAGACCTAAGTGTTTCCCATTAGATACTGTACTATTTTATTTATACTATGACTGTGGGGGATGGAAAACCATTAACTATATTTTTGTTATGCAACATTCTCCAATTTGCATAAAGATCTCAGTGAAGCCTTTCACACAAGGCCACAGCATTTCTGTCAATAAGAACATAAGAACATCAAAAATAGAAGCAGGAGTAGGCCATTTGAGCCTGCTCCGCCATTCAATAAGATCATGGCTGATCTTCTATCTCAACTCTACCTTCCTGCGCTATCCCCATATCCCTTGGTTCCTTAGTATATAAATAAAACTATTCAAACCGCTACCAGAACAATTCATCTGTGAGCTTGTGAGATTTTTCAGAAAAATCGCCCATCTCCACCCTTCTCTCATTTCCAGTGCAGCTGAAATCATCATCTGCACCTTTGTCATCCCCAAGCTCGACTGCTGCAATTCTCTTCTCAACAGCTGCATCCGACACAATCTCCAATTCATCCAAAAACCCCAGCACTCTCATGCTTGCCCATCATCCTTGTCCTCATCAACCTCCATCGGCTTCCAATCTCCCATTGAATTAAAATTTTCATCCTCGTTTACAAATCCCTTCAAGGCCTCACCTCACCCGACCATTTCAGTTTTCTCCAGCTCTATGTTTCATGATACATTCTCCATTCATTTAACTCTAGCCTGCCCATGTATCCACCCCCTACCCCGCCCCCATCACCCCCTTCTCTATTTTCTATGGCACAGCCTTCAGCTACCCTGGCCCTACAATCTGGAACTCTCTCCCTAAAACCCTGTGCCTTTCTATTTCAAGTCACACATCCAGATGTCTCATGAAAGCATATCTCTTCAATCATACCTTCACTCACCTCCATAACTCTTCTCTTACTATAATTGAGTGTCTATTTCTCCTCTCTTAATTATGTCGCACATGTTAAAGGCACTATATGAATGGGAGTTGTTATTATGCACCTATGTCTGCCTAACTCTGTCTGTAATACCCAACTTTCTCTGATGTCAATCCCTCACAAGCAATAGACAGAAGACCTTAATTCCCTCTTTTCAGAAACTCAACCTCAGATGAAAGACCAGTTTGAAAAGCTGTTCCATCCAGGGTCACTTCATCAGCAGGTTGACAGGGATGAACTGGTTTTTAAAGGGGAGGAAGAGGGAGCTGGTGGACACCACTGAGGTCCAAGGCGACCACATCTGCAGCAAATGTTGGCTGCTCGAGGAACTTTGGCTCAGAGTTGATGAGCTGGAGTCCAAGATTCAGACACTGTGACACATTAGGGAGGGGAAGCGTTACCTGGACACTAAATTCCAGGAGGCAGTCACACCCACAAGAGTATTTACTTCCAATTTGGCCCATGGTCAGGGGCAGGAGGGTGTGACTACAAGCGAGGCAGGTATTGGGATCCAGGAGGTAGTGATGGAGGAGCCTCAGCCCTTGGCCTTGTCCAACAGGTATGAGATTCTTGCTCCCTGTGTGGACGAGGGCAGGGACTGCAGGGAGGATGAGCAATCTGACCACAGCACCGTGGTACAGGGAGCCATTCAAGTGGGGGGAGCCGAGAGCGTGAGTCCCTGTGAAGGAATAAGCCATATAACCTATTCAGAAAAATACACCATTCTATGAAAGAATTCTGGCCTTATTAAAACATGACGAACTGGGTTTGGAAATCTAGAAACCTAACTATGAAAAAGCTGTGAAAGCATTCTGGCTATAGAGATAAGATAGCTGTTGACACTGAATCAATAACCTTATTGAAACAGAAGGTTAAAGGCTCCAGTAGTCTGAATCTTTCGGAATCAAACAATGGTTCACCCTGTACAAGGTGTTCTAATTTACACTTCGTAAAGAAGCACATAAAATTAAGAAACATCTGCCTTCGTAAAAATGACATCAAGTAAAACGCACCTGCCATTACACCATTTTTTATGGTAAACTTAGAACACCTAGAGAAGAGACATAATTCTGTAATGCTACCAGCTGAGGTGACTAAGAATTGCAGGGGTCAGCAGAAAAATGACTAGAGATAATTAGCTTACATCAGCAGAAAACCTTAAAGGAAATACCACTGGAAAAGGGTATAAATATTGAACTCTCAAATGGGATAGGAGACTCACTTTAAAGGGGCAAAGCGATTCTCGGCTTCAGAAGCAGCTCTGTAAGTTTCCAACTCTTTGTACCTCGGAGATCAAAGGTATTTGATTTTGGTGGATATCCTGAGTAGAAAACTAAGAACTGTAAAACTGTAGCGAAGTTAAGATTTGAAAGTAAGGTTCACTGATAATAGGATTGTAAGCTTTCTCTTTTTGGAACTGTTAATGCTGCGATTGACTCACCAACTGTAAACTGCATGTCGGTTCTTTAATAAATCTATATATTTTTAGAATTGTCTCACATAAGACTTCTGTATCAAACTCGCGAACTCAATCTCTGTACACTCTTTGGTGAGGAGTTGCAGAATTCTGGGGGAGTTTTCTGGACCCTCATAATATCCGGAACGTTACAGTCTAGCTAAACTTATTAAAAGTGCTATCTGGAGGATGGTAACATTTTCAGGTTGTTCCTTTCCTTTAGGAGAGATAGTCTGGACCTTTAGACCCAATTAAGCGTCTTTAGGATTCGGCTACCTCAAACTTTAATTGAAAGTGAACGTCTGAGGAATACGCCTGATCCGGGGTAGCCCTAAAGGGGCTAGGACTAGTAATTATCCCTTCATCCCGAAGGCTGTGTTGCCTGCCCGGTGCCAGGGTTAAGGACATCTCCTCTGGGCTGGAGAGAAACCTGGAGTGGGAGGGGGAGGATCCAGTTGTCGTGGTCCACGTAGGCACCAATGACATAGGTAGGACAAAGAAAGAGGTTCTGCTGAGAGAGTATGAGCAGCTAGGGGCTAAATTAAAAAGCAGAACCACAAAGGTAATAATCTCTGGATTACTACCTGAGCCACGAGCGAATTTTCATAGGGTAAATAAGATCAGAGAAATGAACGAGTGGCTCAAAGACTGGTGTGGGAGAAATGGGTTTCCATTTGTGGGGCACTGGCACCAGTACTGGGATAAGAGGGAGCTGTTCCGTTTGGACGGGCTTCACTTGAACCATGCTACATAGAAACATAGAAACATAGAAGATAGGAGCAGGAGTAGGCCATTTGGCCCCTCTAGCCTGCTCCGCCATTCAATGCGATCATGGCTGATCATTCAAATTCAGAAGCCTGTTCCTGCTTTCTCCCCACATCCCTTGATCCCTTTAGCCTTAAGAAATATATCCAACTCCTTCTTGAATATATTTAATGAATTGGCCTCTACTGCCTTCTATGGTAGAGAATTCCACAGATTCACCACCCTCTGGGTGAAGAAATTCCTCCTCATTTCTGTCCTAAATGGCTTACCCCTTATCCTTAGACTGTGACCCCTGGTTCTGGACTCCCCGACCATCGGGAACATCCTTTGCTGGAGCTAGAGTCCTGGCGAATCGAATAACAAGGGCTGTAGAGAGGGCTTTAAACTAAATAGTGGGGGAGAGGATCCAGGTGAGCGGGAATTTAAAAAGTCAATGAGAAATGAGAAAGCAATAGAGCAGGATAGAGATGGGGGAAATAATAACCAGAGTGTGACAAGAAGGGACAGAATGTTTAAAAATAAGAGTGCAAGAGAAAATGGGGCCAAAACAAGGAGAAATGTTAAAAACACAAAGTTAAATGCTGTATATCTGAATGCACACAGCATTTGTAACAAGATAGATGAGTTGACGGCACAAATAGATACAAATGGGTATGATCTGATCGCCATTACAGAGACGTGGTTGCAAGGTGATCAGGGCTGGGAACTGAATATTCCAGGGTATTTGACAATTCGGAAGGATAGACAGAAAGGAAAGGGAGGTGGAGTGGCTTTGTTGGTAAAGGATGGGATCAGTGCAGTGGTGAGAAGTGATATTGGCTCAGAAGATCAAGATGTAGAATCGGTTTGGGTGGAGATAAAAATTAATAAAGGGAAAAAGTCTCTGGTGGGTGTAGTCTACAGGCCCCCGAACAGTAGCAATACTGTTGGACAGAGTATAAATCAACAAATAATAGAGCCCTGTAAAAAAGGTACGGTAATAATCATAGGTGATTTTAATCTCCATATTGATTGGACAAATCAAATTGGCCATGGTAGCCTTGAGGAGGAGTTCATAGAGTGCATCCGGGATGGTTTCCTAGAACAGCATGTAATGGAACCCACCAGGGAGCAGGCTATCTTGGATCTTGTACTGTGTAATGAGACAGAATTAATAAATGATTTCATAGTAAAGGATCTTCTCGGAAAGAGTGATCATAGCATGGTTGAATTTCAAATTCAGTTGGAGGGTGAGAAAGTTGTATCTCAAACCAGTGTCCTGATCTTAAACAAAGGCAATTACAATGGCATGAGGGCAGAACTGGCTAAAGTGGACTGGAAAAATAAATTAAAGGGTAAGACAGTTGAAATGCAGTAGTGGACATTTAAGGAGATATTTCATAACTCTCAACAAAAATATATTCCAGTGAGAAAGAAAGATTTTAAGAGAAGGGAGCACCATCCGTGGCTAACTAAGGAAGTAAAGGATGGTATCAAATTGAAAATGAAGCCATACAATGTTGCCAAGATTGGTGGGAGACCAGAGGATTGGGAAATTTTTAAAAACCAGCAAAGGATGACTAAAAAAATAATAAAGAGAGAGATCAATTATGAGAGTAAACTGGCAAGAAGTATTAAAACAGATAGTAAGAGCTTCTACAGGTATATACAGGAAACTTTTTCGTATCCGGCACCGATGGGACCGGGATGGTGCCAGTTGATTAAAAATTCCGGATAACGGAGAGTTATATCTACCGAGGCTATTTTTAACAAACAAAAATTAAAAAATCAAGAAATGTGCAGTATAATTGGGTACTCCCCTACAGAATGCTGTGTTAAATAGATGGTGGAAGATGCTTGATTAAGTACAGTAATGTCAGTTGAGGGTAATCCATAACTCTTTAATTACTTAACAGTAAAACAAAACTTATAAACAACTGTATACTGTAGTTTTTGGAGTATGAATTCTGCTGGTTATTAGAGAATTCCAGATATTTAGGTGCCGTTTAAATGAGAGTTTCCTGTAAAAAGGAAGAGGGTAGCTAAAGTAAACGTTGGTCCCTTAGACGATGAGACTGGGGAATTAATAATGGGGAATGGGGAAATGGCAGAGATTCTGAACAAATATTTTGTATCTGTCTTCACAGTTGAAGACACCAATAACATCCCAATAATGGATAATCAAGGGGCCACAGGGAGGGGGTAACTAAAGACAATCACTATCACTAAGGAAATAGTACTTGGTAAAATAATGGGACTAAAAGATGACAAGTCCCCTGGACCAGATGGCCTGCATCCCAGGGTCTTAAAAGAAGTGGCTGCAGAGATAGTGGATGCATTGGTTGCAATATACCAAAATTCCCTGGACTCTGGAGAGGTCCCAGCGGATTAGAAAACCACAAATGTAACACCCCTATTTAAGAAAGGAGGGAGACAGAAAGCAGGAAACTATAGACCAGTTAGCCTAACATCTGTCGTTGGGAAAATGCTGGAGTCCTTCATTAAGGAAGCAGTAGCAGGGCATTTGGAAAATCATAATGCAGTCAAGCAGAGTCAGCATGGTTTTATGAAAGGGAAATCATGTTTAACAAATTTGCTGGAGTTCTTTGAGGAGGTAACGAGCAGGGTGGACAAAGGTGAACCAGTGGATGTGGTGTATTTGGATTACCAGAAGGCATTCGATAAGGTGCCACATAAAAGGTTACTGCATAAGATAAGAGCTCACGGAATTGGGGGTAATATATTAGCATGGATAGAGAATTGGCTAACTAACAGAAAGCAGAGAGTCGGGATAAATGGGTCATTTTCCGGTTGGCAAAAGGTAACTAGTGGGGTGCCACAGGGATCAGTGCTCGGGCCTCAACTATTTACAATCTACATTAATGACTTGGATGAAGGGACCGAGTGTAATGTAGCCAAGTTTGTGGATGATACAAAGACGGGTGGGAAACAAGTTATGCAGAGGACTCAAAGAACCTGCAAAGGGATATAGACAGGCTAAGTGAGTGGGCAAACATTTGGCAGATGGAGTATAATGTGGGAAAGTGCGAGGTTATACACTTTGGCAGGAAAAATAAAAAAGCAAATTATTATTTAAATGGAGAGGGATTACAAAATGCTACAGTTCAGAGGGACCTGGGGGTCCTTGTGCATGAAACACAAAAAGTTAACATGCAGGTACAGCAAGTAATCAAAAAGGCAAATGGAATGTTGGCCTTTATTTCAAAGGGGTTGGAGTATAAAAACAGAAGTCCTGCTACAACTGTACAGGGTATTGGTGAGACCACACCTCGAGTACTGCGTACAGTTTTGGTCTCCTTATTTAAGGAAGGATATACTTGCATTGGAGGCAGTTCAGAGACGATTCACTAGGTTAATTCCAGAGATGAGGGGGTTGACTTATGAGGAAAGGTTGAGCAGGCTGGGCCTATACTCATTGGAATTTAGAAGAATGAGAGGTGATCTTATTGAAATATATAAGATACCGAGGGGGCTCAACAAGGTAGATGCAGAGAGGATGTTTCCCCTCATGGGGAAATCTAGAACACGGGGGCACAGTTTTAGAATAAAGGGTCGCCCTTTTAGAACTGAGATGAGGAGGAATTTCTTCTCCCAGAGGGTCATAAATCTATGGAATTCTCTGCCCCAGAGAGCTGTGGAGGCTGGGTCATTAAATACATTTAAGGTGGAGATAGACAGATTTTTGCAAGATAAGGGAGTGAAGGGTTATGGGGAGCAGGCGGGGAAGTGGCTTTGAGCCCAAGATCAGCCATGATCTTACTGAATGGCGGAGCAGGCTCGAGGGGCCAAGTGGCCTATTCCTGCTCCTATTTCTTATGTTCTCATGTTCTTAAGAAGAATAATGGCTGTAGCTTTCATTTCAGCATCGTGGCAGTCAAACTAATTGAAGAGTTGAAGGGATTGTGATGTGTCCTCGGGGATCCATTTTATTCCTTGGCACAGATTAGCAAAACACTAACAGTTACTCTAAATAGATTTTATAAACATGAGCGCTTGACAGAAATATAGGGCTGGATTTTGCCAATGGGGAGCTTTTGGAGGCGGGACTCCCACTTGTCGGGTTTCAGTCCCGCCTCCATCAACTTCTGGCCAACCCACGCTATTTTCCCTTAATTGACCTTGTTAAGCCCGCCCAGCGGGCTTAGCAGGCCAATTAAAGGAAAGCCGGTTACAGAAACCGTCAATGTATGATGTTTCATCTGTCAAAACATTTTTGACAGATGAATTGCCATCGTTTGACAGCTCTGTGAAGCTGTCAAACACTGACATTCTCTGTAGTTTGATTAGTTCTTGAATTTAAGACCTCATCAACCCTCTTTCTTTTGCAGAAATTAGATGGTTGTTGCATTGGAGAATGCAACGGCCATCTGTCATCTCTGCCGCGGAGGTGCGAGACTCTCCTCATACCCACCGATTGAAGCCTGCAGGAAGAAACAAAGGTAAGTAAACTTTTTCTAACACTTTCCACTTACTTCACATACTCACCTCTCCACACTTGCACCCATCACTTACCTTCACAGCGCACTTTTGCACCCCTCCGACCCCCGCAGACCCACTGCTCGCCTCGGTGATCCTGGCGGGTTTCGGAGCCTTAGGAATCCCGCACTTGTGTGGGCAAAATGGGGATAATCCTCTTTCTGCCTGTTAACTACCTGTTAACAGGCAGTTAAGTGGCTGTAATCCCTTCCCGCCTCCAAGGAGATGGGACCTGGCGCGGGACAGCTACCCGCCTCCTGGCAAGATAGCACGGAGATGGGTTGGGCACCCACCCCCAAATTCTGCCATTTTCCCGGCAGTCGCACCTCCAAACCCGCCTTCCCAGGGCTGGCAAAATCCAGCCCATAGCTTCCTGGGCAAGATGTTTGGGTTTAATATAGGCCGGGAATTTCCTCGGTGCGCCCCCTACTCTGCCACCGTGACTTCACCGGATGTGTGGCGGAAACCCCGTTTGCATGCACAAACCTGGTTTCTACCCAACTTCTAGTGAAGTTATGTTGGTGAAGCATGAGCAGCCCCATAGCATTTATAATCAAATGGATATCAAATTTTAGAAAAACATTTTTTCAAAAATGTTATTTAAATCAAGACTAGTTCACTGCTACATCCCGAAGGACCTATTACTCATAATTCTTTGTGAGCTTCAGTTTTAGTTATCTCACTTCAAAATTCAAAGTTTGTGCATTCTTTCCTGTATACTACGACATCTTCAAGAAAATAACGTGTGATTTTACCCAATGCAGATGTTATATATGGGTTTCCATAAGCACTTTTAATCAGATTGCAGGATTGTGTTAAATTTAAAAACCTAAAGGGGCTGAAATTGGTCTTGACCAACAGTGCAAAATAGGTGATAACGAATCGACGGCCCGTTTACACACAGCCCGATTTTCTTGAAATTGGATGGAGTGTTAAACGAGCTATTACTTTGCTGTCTCCCATTCTGTGCTTCCAACCCAAGTCCAATTTCACTTCAAAGTCCTTAGGTTTTGGCAGTGTAGAAAAAAACATGTCAATGATAGAAAAACATGTTTTGGCGAGATTTTTCCTGAAGGTAAAGAATGTGACTTCTAGGGAATTAAAAATCTTTCCACTTTTTCTACTCAATATCAGCTCCTAGCTCCGGTGTAGTACTGGCTGAATGCAGGTATACACCCATTCTATTTTGTCCCACAGTGCACCTAATCCCAACATTAGGATAATACTACACCACTGCAACATTTTCCACACTAGCCATGCTCTGTAAGTGAGATTGTCAGTTTAACGTCATTTAATACAAGATTATGAGTAGTTTTATTCCGCTTACTCAGACCCATTAGAAACTGAATAGTATTCTAATCAACTATACCACCCAAGGCAATTTTCTTTCAAAACGGTACAGACATGTTTTATTTTTCTATAAAGTATCTCTTTGCAAAAGGTCAAGGATGATGTTGAGCAGGAAACTGAAGGGTTAAGAGCTAGGCAGACCAAAAGCTTGGTTGAAGAGATAGGTTTTTAAGAGACTTTTGAAGGAAGGGAGAGATTGCAAAGCAAAATGGTTTGGGAATAAAGTTGCAAAGAGCAGGGCTTAGGTAGGATCAGCTGCTGGTATTGGAGTGGAAGAAGCAAGAAACAAACAGTAATTCAGAGTTGGGGGAGTGGAGAGTGCGGGCTGTGACATAATGCTGAAGGTGATCACTCAGCTGGAGGGTGAAGGGTGGTACCATGGAAGGACTTCTAGATGAAGATTTTGAAGTTGATGTGATGAGGGATAGGCAAAGGCTAGGGTGATGGGACTTTGTGCGAGAGAGGAGTCAAGCTGCAGACTTCTGGACTAATTAGAGTTTGTGAAGGGTGGAAGAGGGGAGGCTGGTAAGGACAGCATTTGAGAATTCCCTGAATAGGACCAATAATCAGATCCTGCATAGATCAGAGCCATGAAAGTTGCCTTTCAGTTGATAGTTAAGAATCTTGTATTTGAGCTGTCTCAATCCATTTTTCCTGTGGGAATGAACTCATAGTACAAAGATAGTCTTAAAAGAGACACAGTTGAAATCAATTTGGCAGGCTTTCTATCAAATAGCTGTTTAATGTCCCTGTTGTCAGGGCAGAGGTGTATGCCACTGTAATATTATGCTTTGCATTTAACTAATCATTTCCTAAGGGATTTTTCCTGAAAATATTAGGCATAGTTATATCCAAAGCCTGATAAATGTTATTTCTTACTGATATATTGGAGTTTTTATTTCTGACATGAAAGGAATTTGAACCAAATTGAACTTATAGGCAATTTTGGCTTGACCTGTTCCTTAAAAAAAAAATAGCATGTACTAAATGTCTGCATGGGCCAGCCTTCTGTTAGTCCTTTATTTGATCACTTTACTCACTGTCATTTTTGGAAGTGGACGAACAATTACTGATGATGGCCAAAGCCGCAGCCACAAAATACATTTTTAATTATTTTTCTGTTTTTTTATCTGGTC
The DNA here is from genome assembly GCA_030390025.1 of Squalus acanthias. NCBI lineage: Eukaryota > Metazoa > Chordata > Chondrichthyes > Squaliformes > Squalidae > Squalus > Squalus acanthias. The sequence continues at coordinate 178,187,953 of CM059427.1, read as the reverse complement.
CAGCAGGAGTAATCTCCTTATTAATTTAATTGGAAAGACAGCACTTGCTTCTTGGTGACCTCACATGCAACTATTTACTACGACACTAGCAGGAATATAGCTTTTATCCCTGACAATATAAAAGAGTATGCATCCATTGTACCTGGTGGAGTTAATGAACTGATAGATCTTTAGGAGTTACACCCTCTCTGGAGGTGCAACCATATTCTGTGGCACTATGTTGCAGAGGATTCTGGGGTTTCTCCAGATCTTCCACCAAAGTTACAGCAGACGATCAAGGAGAACCCCCAAGGAAATTCAACCCCTTGTTGCTTAATTTCCACATCTGCTGCATCAACATTCAGCTCGACTAAGTGGTCTGGTCGGTTTGATGATCATTAATGAGCTGACAACAATAGGATATTTTCAAGGCGTATCAATTCAAGTTATTGTTGATTCCCAATGTTTATATTATTGATAAATCCAGTTATATTTTGATGCTTGTCAACATAAGCATGTAAAAAGGCGAATTCATTCCACAGATTCATTCTTGCGCTGTGCAGTCCATCAAAGTATGATTTACATACTGTATTTTGCAGAATGATCAATTTGGACTATATTAGCCTCATCATTTCTAGTAGCCGACAGCATGTTAAATATATCTTGCAAATATTGTCCTTCAGAATGCAAAAGCAAAGCTCTCTTTTGCATAGTATATGTAATGCCAAAATCTGTCACAGCACTTTTGAACCATTCCATCCATTTCTCTCACCTTGAAGTGACTAAAGTCAGGTTGAATGGGGTATATGAGGCCATATTACCAATACCACTCTACTATTATATTAATGAAAATAGATACATGGGATATACTGCATCTACAGTTATTGACTCATTCAAGGCATACAGCTCAGCGAAACCTGTATACCATACAAGATGTAGTTAATCATATGCCTTCCTCTTGAACACATCTTTTATTACTCCTAAATTATCCACAAACCTCTCATTAATAGCGATGAACAATCTGTGTTAATTAATTAAAAGCTTTGTGACACAAAGATTTTCCAATTGACTATTTATATTTGGTGCTTATATAACTTGTGACCCAAGTATAACATTTTTCAGCCAATTAGTCATGCTTTTATTAGGATCCAACAATGAATATGATGTAGAAGAATATAATTGGTCCCTGTGGAGTGGAAATTATGAGCAATAATAGGAAATATTCCACTCTGCTGATTCTTTTCTGACCAGACATCTGATTTTTCTTTTTTGCAGGCATGAATGTTCGTGTTCACCAAGATAAAGAAATGTTCCATTGAGTAATGGAACATTTTTTTCTGTGCCAGCATCAAGCCAGGCATAATACAGGCTAGATACAAGTTGAAGCTCCTTCTACATTGCTCCAACGATAAACCATAATACCAACTTCAAGGGAGCATTCCCTACTGCAATTGGTGTGACAATCCCCTTTCACACAGCAGCCATGCTTGTGGCCTATCTGAGTGAGGCTGCTAATTCAGTGTCTACTGGGCATGATTCCTGGGGAGTTGCAGCCAGTAGAAAAACTGTGTTGAAAATGGCCAAATTCATTTCACTTATAGTGAGTACAAAGAGGAGATAGTCACTCCTTGGTTCAATCCCAGGTTCCAGAGGTGAAAGGACAATGTTCCAGCTGACAATGCCAACAACTCACCGTAATAATAATAAGCTACTTTATTCATCTGTGATTTTATACTAGAAAATAATTCTCAAACGCAATGAAGCTCTACCAGAAGCAAACAGCTTGCAGTCCCATGGAGGTCAATAAAAAATAGTTCTTGGTCATGAATCACAAGAAAATATTTTTTTTGAACGGTTACTTTGACAACGGCTCATTTGACATAGGTGAGCAGAAACACAGCAACAACACATTTCCCTCTGTCACTCACCTCTCACAACCTTGCTGGACTTGTTCTTTCTATCTTGTCATGAGCCAGATTCAATGGAGCACCAGGATCATTGCACGACGCAGAATCCAAACCCAAACTAACCATTGATGGAGAGCAAAAGCTTGTGTGATATTTCATCCCAAAATCAGAACAGTATTATTCCACAATTTCCACAAACTACAGATTTCCACAGCAGCAGTAAACCTCAGTGGAAAATCTATTTATTTTCCACAGATTTGCTCTCAACATTATGGAACATGTACAATTACTCAGCGTAGACAAGTGTATTCATTTAAATTTTAGCCATACTCCAAAACACGGAGACAGTAGGTAGACCAAACCATCCCTTTGAGGTTCTGTATGCTTTAATTAAAAAAAAAAAGGTAACTGTTCTCTCCCAGACTCGTTAACATAGGTGGATATGGTGTACATAAGGTGATTGGCTAAGAATATAAATTTGAAATTATTTTTTTAAATTTATAAAAAATTAAATGTGCAGGAATTTAAGGTCCCAGTCTGTGCACAGGAATCACGATGTCATCTTAATCCCTGGATTTGCCAGGAACGGTAGCATAGTGGTTATGTTACTGGACTAGTAATCCAGAGGTCTGGACTAAAGATCTGGAGACTAAATCCCACCACGGCAGCTGGGGAATTAAAATTCAGTTAATTAAATAAATCCAGAATATAAAAGCTAGTATCAGTAATGGTGACCATGAAACTACTGGATTGTCGTAAAAACCCACCTGGTTCACTAATGTCCTTTTAGGGAAGGAAATCTGCCGCCCTTACCGGGTCTGGCCTATATGTGACTCCAGACCCACAGCAATGTGGTTGACTTTTAACTGCCCTCTGAAATGGCCTAGCAAGCCACTCAGTTGTACCAAACCGCTATGACAAAGTCATTGTGGGAGTACCTTCACCACACGGACTGCAGCGGTTCAAGAAGGTGGCTCATCACCACCTTCTCAAGGGCAACTAGGGATGGGCAATAAATGTCAGCCTTGCCAGCAACGCCCGCATTTTGTGAATGAATATTAAAAAAAATCCCTGGATGTGTTACTGCCTTATTCAAGACTGTGCATTACCCTACTTAGTAATATGGCCTGTAACAGAACTCAAACACTCGAATCATATTACATAATACTTTATGATTAGAAGCTGTAAAACTCACGTCATTTTACATATTGAAAAGTTTTGCATTTAGCTCATGTTTTGCCCATCACACTTTGGTGTCACACTTCCAAGTTAACCCACACTTGTACCGTAATAATGCAACAAATGATAACTGAAAAAGAAGATAACATGTCAATGCAAAGCAGGCGAAGTGGGGACATAAACTATTACTGAAAAACCAATCAGCAATAAACAATCAGCTAAAGCTACCAATAAAAGAAAAGGTGACCCAATGAAATCACTTCAAATGTTTTAAAATCCTTTTGCATTCTCTGTAAAGTATTAGATGTGATACTGGAAATAAGGTTTTAACATAATACAAATAAAAATGACAACATTTAAAAGAAAATGGCAAAGCTTACCATTTTTATAGCCTTTTGTTGTCTTCAAAATGTGTCTAGCAATGCTTTCTATCAGGAATCTTTGACTCTCTAAGAAGCCGAGGGCTTCTTTAAGAAGCCTAGTGGTGTTCATAGCACAGCTATCATTATTAGCCGCAGACTCAACAAGATAGCAAACTATAAGTCCAAGCATGCAGTTGTGCCTACAATTCTCAGCAATCTCCAAACTGAGTCTGTGCAAACACTGAAAGAAACTGCCAACATGCATCAGTGTCAGTCTCTGCTCTATCTGTGCTCTACAATACCTAGAGCTGTAGTACCTGAGATAGTCATTATGATTGTGATTTTTCCAAAGACATAAGGGGTGAATTTCTGAGGGGGTTGACCTGCTCGTCCAGCGTAACTTTGGTGGAACAATCATGGATATCCCAGGTTTTCTGTAGCTCTTCCACTGAAGTTACGGCACACAAGCAGGAGAACCCCCACGGAAATTCATCCCCATAAAAACAAGGAAGCACAAGCTTCTACATTTTCTTGAGGTATGTTTGACAAGAAAGCCATTTGCAAGAGGTTGTTTATTTATCTGTCTACGAAGACAAAAGTTGGTAGACAGTCTGAGAGATGAAGAGTAACAGACAGATAGACACACATAGAGGAGTGAAAGAGAGTAACTCTTTTTAATCATTCTCAGGATGTGGGCGTCGCTGGCAAGGCCAGCATTTATTGCCCATCCCTAATTGCCCTTGAAGGTGGTGGTGGTGAGCCGCCTTCTTGAACCACTGCAGTCCGTGTGGTGAAGGTACTCCCACAGTGCTGTTAGGGAGGGAGTTCCTGGATTTTGACCCAGCGACGATGAAGGAACGGCGATATATTTCCAAGTCAGGATAGTGTGTGACTTGGAGGGGAACTTGGAAGTGATGGTGTTCCCATGCGCCTGCTGCCCTTGTCCTTCTAGGTGGTAGAGGTCGCGGGTTTGGGAGGTGCTATCAAAGAAGCCTTGGCGAGTTGCTGCAGTGCATTTTGTAGAAGGTACACACTGTAGCCACAGTGCGCCGGTGGTGGAGGGAGTGAATGTTTAAGGTGGTGGATGGGGTGCCAATCAAGTGGGCTGCTTTGTCTTGGATGGTGTTGAGCTTCTTGAGTGTTGTTGGAGCTGCACTCATCCAGGCAAGTGGAGAGTATTCCATCACACTCCTGACTTGTGCCTTGTAGATGGTGGAAAGGCTTTTGGGAGTCAGGAGGTGAGTCACTTGCCACAGAATACCCAGCCTCTGTAGTAGTAGATAGAGGAGAGGGGGAGAAAGGGACTGATTGATACAGTGATAGAAAGATACAGACAGGCAGAAAGAGTAACTGATGGATGACAGATGGAAAGACGGACAGAATGAGACAGGGACAAAGAGAGAACAGAGACAGACAGAGGCTGAGAAGGGACTGAAAGACAGACAGGTTGACAGACTAAGTTCTAGGAAAGAGAAAGACAGGCAGATAGACAGTCTAAATGGGGCGTTATCCCAGTGGAGCTAGGTTCTAGCCCATATTCTCTCCCCTCCGCCCGGGTAGAGATGGGACTTGTGCCCTCTCCAGCTCAGACATTCTGGGGTCAATGTGTCCTCTGACTTACTGTGAACAACTGCATGGGAGATCTGTTAGTATTATATAATACTTCCGTGTTGCAGAGCTATTGCATTGCATCATGATTAATGTTATTTGTGACAAGCGCTCTGTTGTGATAACTGTGGTAGATGTATAGAAAAAAACAACAAAAAAGACAAGCGAAAAGGTCAACTGGATCAGCAGTGACATTAGTAAACAAGCAGAGAATGAAAAAAGATCAAAAATAATCAAGGAAGCTGCAGAACTGAAGTTGGAAAGGCCAAGAGAGAGGAAGAGGCCCAGAAGAAGCACTGAGGTAAGGTACAGTGCCGTACATGATAAACGAGTTTGGATAGACTCCAAGACAGAGGAAGCTACACAGACAGCAATGAAGGGTGACTGTAGGACAAGTATACAGAATTGCTAAAACTACTGTCTTGTCGTCAAGGACAACTGTCACTGCCATTGATGAATAAATAGTGGAAGGCACTAAAAGCAAATAGGGGGACGGGAGGCAGCTAGAAAAATGGCTTGAATGTTTTAAAGGAGATGATGAATAAATCAGTGCCAGAGGGTTCCCTTAATAGATGTTAAAATGAGTTGAGGCAACAGACATCAGGTCCCACTTGTTCAATTTGGGTAAAGCCTGGCTGGAGATTTCATAGGTCACTGGTTTTAATGATAATGCATTGTCTTGATGCTAGTGACTGCATCACTACATTCAATAGAAACAACTAAGGAGAACCCCTAGCATTGAAAAGTACTGAGGGAGCTCATCTTGTTACTGGAAGGAGGCAGCAAGTCTGATGAGCTTCCTTGTTATAGTCTCTTCTGATTTACTGCTTCCTGTTATATGCCCATTAAGTCTACAGTCAAGAACATAAGATCTGGATCAATGAAATAAAAGGCCTATAGAGATGTGCTAAACATAAAAAAGAAAGAATCCTACAATTTTTTTCACAACAAGGGTTTTATGAGCGATTCCCACAGCAGCACTACTGACTATGATGACACTGGAAGTATCCGTAAATCAGTGGTGTAGATAGTCCCACTCCAGAGACTTAAGCACAAAAATCTAGGCTGACATTTCAGTGCAGTACTGAGGTTGTGCTGCATTGTCGGAGTTGCCGTCTTTAGGATGAAACGTTAAACCGATGCCCCATCTGCTCTCTCGTAAAAGATCCCATGGCACTATTTCAAAGAAGAGCAGGGGAGTTATCTCCGGTGTCTGGTATTTATCCCTCAATCAACATCACTAAAACAGATTATCTGGTCATTATCACATTGCTGTTTGTGGGAGCTTGCTGTGTGCAAATTGGCTGCTGCGTTTCCTACATTACAACAGTGACTACACTCCAAAAAAGTACTTCATTGCTTATAAAGCGGTTTGGGACATCCTGAGGTCATGAAAGGCACTATATAAATGCACCTTAGAGGTCCATCTGACAACCATTTGCCATCATTCTAGCTCCCAAAGAAGTCAACAAAATTGCAGGGCTATTCAGGCCTCCTTCTGTGCTGTAACCATTCTATGATTCTGTGAAAAGATGAGTCTAGATGAGGTGTAAATGGGAATCGTAGAATCATCAAGCCATATACCTGCTTGTACCCTCCACTACATTACCAGAATTCTGAGAATTTGTTTATAACAAGAACCATTGGTTTGCAGTGACTAAATAATTCGAATTCCATTTCTATTTAATTTCAGGGGGGCGGGGATTATATTCGGTGAATCAATCCCTGAAAACCACAAATCAATGGCTTTGCTCATGAGTCAAGCACATCAATGAAATACAAAAACCATAACATACAGATACACCATGAGCCTTTGGAGATGGCAGACTGTGTATAATTAGGGGATTTGTAACATTTTGTATAAGTAAGGGATTTGTAACATTGCACATAATCACCTCCAGCTTGATCCCACTACCAAACACATCTTCAACTCACCTCCCCTTTCAGCATTCCGAAGGGATTGTTCCCTCTGTGACACCCTGGTCCACTCTTCAATCACCCCCAACACCCCTTCCCCTTCCCACGGCACCTTCCCGTGCAAGCGCAGGAGATGCAACACCTGCCCTTTTACCTCCTCCTTTCCCACCGTCCAGGGCCCCAAACACTCCTTCCCGGTGAAACAGTGATTTACTTGTACTTCTTGCAATTTAGTATACTATATTCGCTGCTCACGATGCGGTCTCCACTACATTGGGGAGACCAAACGCAGATTGGTTGACTGCTTTGCGGAACACCTCCATTCAGTCCGCAAGCGTGACCCCGATCTTCCGGTCGCCTGTCACTTTAATTCTCCGCTCCACTCCCACTCGGACCTCTCCGTCCTCGGCCTCTTACACTGTTCCAATGAAGCTCAATGTAAGCTCAAGGAACAGCACCTCATCTTTCGATTAGGCACTTTACAGCCTTTTGGACTCAACATCGAGTTCAACAATTTCAGACCATAACCTCTGCCCCTATTTTTTTTTCACACGGCAGCTGTTGATGATTCTGCCATTCACATTTACACCTCATTTAGAGTCATCTTTTCACAGAATCATAGAATGGTTACAGCACAGAAGGAGGCCTGAATAGCCCTGCAATTTTTTTTCCTTCAGGTACTTATCCAATTCCCTTTTGAAAGCCACAATTGAGTCTGCCTCCACCACCCTTTCAGGCAGTGTATTCCAGATCCTAACCACTCACTGCGTAAAAAGGTTTTCCTCATGTCGCCTTTGGTTCTTCTGCCAATCACCTTGAATCTGTGTCCTCCGGTTCTCAACCCTCCCACCAATGGGAACAGTTTCTCTCTATCTACTCTGTCTAGACCCCTCATGATTTTACACACCTCTATCAAATCTCCTCTCAACCTTCTCTGCTCTAAGAAGAACAACCCCAGCTTCTCTAGTCTATCCACATAACTGAAGTCCCTCATCCCTGGAACCATTCTTGTAAATCTTTTCTGCACCCTCTCTAAGGCCTTCACATCCTTCCTAAAGTGCGGTGCCCAGAATTGGACACAATACTCCAGTTGAGGCAGAACCAGTGTTTTGTAAAGGTTCATCATAACTTCCTTGCTTTTATACTCTGCCTCTATTTATGAAGCCCAGTATCCTGTATGCTTTTTTAGCTGCTTTCTCAATCTGCCCTGCCACCTTCAACGATTTGTGCACATATACCCCCAGGTCTCTCTGTTCATGCAACCTCTTTAGAATTGTACCCTTTAGTTTATATTGCCTCTCCTCGTTCTTCCGACCAAAATGTATCACTTCGCACTTTTCTGCGTTAAATTTCATCTGCCACGTGTCCGCCCATTTCACCAGCCTGTTTATGTCTTCTTGAAGTCTATCACTCTCCTCCTCAATACTTCCAAGTTTTGTGTCATCTGCAAATTTTGGAATTGTGCCCTGTACTCCCAAGTCCAGGTCATTAATATATATCAAGAAAAGCAGTGGTCCTAGTACCGACCCCTGGGGAACACCACTGTAAACCTTCCTCCAGTCTGAAAAACAACCATTCACCACTACTCTCTGTTTCCAGTCACCTAGCCAATTTCGTATCCATGCTGCCACTGTCCCTTTTATTCCATGGGTTTTAACTTTGCTGGCACTTATTATATGGCACTTTATCAAACGCCTTTTGGAGTCCATATATACCACGTCAACTGCATTGCCCTCATCAACTCTCTCTGTTACCTCATCAAAAAACTCGATCAAGTTAGTTAAACACGACTTGCCTTTAACAAATCTATGCTGGCTTTCCTTAATTAATCAACAATTGTCCAAGTGACTGTTAACTTTGTCCCTGATTATCATTTCCAAAAGCTTCCCCACTACCGAGGTTAAACTGACTGGCCTGTAGTTGCTGGGTTTATCCTTACACCCTTTTTTGAACAAGGGTGTAACATTTGCAATTCTCCAGTCCTCTGGCACCCCCCCCCCTATCTAAGGAGGATTGGAAGATTATGGTGAGTACCTCCGCGATTTCCTCCTTAACCTCCCTCAGCATTCTAGGATGCATCCCATTCAGTCCTGGTGAATTATCAACTTTAAGTTCAGCCAGCCTTTCTAGTACCTCCTCTTTATCAATTTTTATCTCATCCAGTATCTCCACTATTTCCTCTTTTACTATGACTTTGGTAGCATCTTCTTCTTGGTGAAGACAGATGCAAAGTACTCATTTAGTACCTTAGCCATGCCCTCTGCCTCCATGCGTAGGTCTCCTTTTTGGTCCCTAATTGGCCCCACCCCTCCTCTTACTACCCGTTTATTATTTATATGCCTATAGAAGACTTTTGAATTCCCTTTTATGTTAGCTGCCAATCTATTCTCATACTCTCTCTTTGTCCCTTTTATTTTCTTTTTCACTTCCCCTCTGAACTTTCTTTTGTTTCTTAACTTGTCCCATTACCATCTCCTTTTGCCTTGCACCATCATCCCTTTTGTCTTTTAATCTCTCCTGCCTTCCATCCGATAACAGACCTTCCCTTTTGTTCTTTCCTCCCCTCCCCCCTTTCCCTGCCCCTGCACTTGCTTAAAAATCTGTTCCATCTCAAACTTTTTCCAGTTCTGACGAAGGGTCATCAACCTGAAACGTTAACTCTGTTTCTCTCTCCACAGATGCTGCCTGACCTGCTCAGTATTTCCAGCATTTTCTGTTTTTATTTCAGATTTCCAGCATCTGCAGTATTTTGCTTTTGAAAAAGAGGAATGCTTGGAGACCTGCTACACTGCAGCAACATATGGGAAATATATGCAGGCACAATTGATGGATGGATTAAAATTAGAACATAGAATAGAATCATAGAAACTTACGGCACAGAAGGAGGCCATTCGGCCCATCATGTCTGCGCCAGTTGAAAAAGAACTATCCAGCCTAATCCCACTTTCCAGCTCTTGTTCTGTAGCCTTATAGGTTACAGCACTTCAAGTGCATATCATAGAATCATAGAAAGTTACAGCATGGAAGGAGGTCATTTCGGCCCATCGTGTCCGCGCCGGCCAACAAAGAACCATCCAGCCTAATCCCACTTCCCAGCTCTTGGTCCGTAGCCCTGCAGGTTAGAGCATCCCAAGTGCACATCCAAGTACTTTTTAAATGTGGTTAGGGTTCCTGCCTCTACCACCCTTTCAGGCAGTGAGTTCCAGACCCCCACAACCCTCTGGGTGAAGAAATTTCCCCTCAAATCCCCTCTAAACCTTCCACCAATTACTTTAAATCTGTGCCCCCTGGTTTTTGACCCCTCTGCTAAGGGAAATAGGTCCTCTGTATCCACTTTATCTATGCCCCTCATAATTTTATACACCTCAATAAGGTCTCCCCTCAGCCTCCTTTGTTCCAAGGAAAACAGACCCAGCCTATCCAGTCTTTCCTCATAGCTAAGATTCTCTACTCCCGGCAACATCCTTGTAAATCTCCTCTGTACCCTCTCTAGTGCAATCACATCTTTCCTGTAATGTGGTGACCAGAACTGCACGCAGTACTCTAGCTGAGGCCTAACTAGTGTTCAAGTACTTTTTAAATGTGATGAGGGTTTCTGCCTGTACCACCCTTTCAGGCAGTGCGTTCCAGACCCCTATCCTCCTCTGGGTGAAAACATTTCTTCTCAACTCCCCTCTAATCCTTCTACCAATTACTTCAAATCTATGCCCCCTGGTTATTGACCTCTCTCTTATCTACTCTAGTTAGGCCCCTCATAATTTTATACATCTCACTTAAGCCTCCCCTCAGCCTGCTCTGTTCCAAAGAAAACAACCCCAACATGTCGTCAAACTTTACGTGAGGATTCTCTCAGACTGTCTAACTATCGTTCGAATCACTAGAAAATATCAATAACCTTTGTCAGTTATTTACTTCCATGTAACAAGAAAGCACAATGCTGATTTTTTAGCACAGCACTCAGCACTTTACCATTGGAAGAATGAGACATAGACAGAGGAAGAGATAGAGACACAGAGAAAAAGCAAGTAAGATAAATTAATAAAATTCATTCATTTACACAGGGCAGAGGGCCCAAAATAACAAATGAATTGATTACTCAGCTTTTTTCTATAAAAAGAGTTGAATGTGCTTTCATTTGCTTTTCAAAACAGCTTGAATCAGGCACTTTATTCTTCAACGGGAAAGAAAGTAGATTTTAGTTTTATTAATGCACCCATTCAAACTGCAAGAGGGTGAAATTCAACTTCGGTGGGGGGGGGGGCATGAAAGGCGCTGCAGCGAATCGGCCACCTGTTATACACCCCGTCTGATTCTCCTATCCAATGAAATCCCTGTCGAAGTTGAATTTCACCCCCAAAGGCTTTGTGTTTCCATTTTCAATTATTACATAGAAATTACAGCAAGGAAACTGGCCATTCAGCCCAACTGGTCTATGCTGGTGTTTATGATTTACACGAGCCTCCTCCCACCCTATTTCATCTAACGGTACCAGCATAACCTTCTATTACTTTCTCCCTCATGTGTTTATCTAGCTTCCCCTTAAAGGCATCCATGCTATTCGCCTCAACCACTCCCTGTGGTAGCGAGTTCCACATTCCAACCACTCTCTGGGGTTTCTCTTGCATTCCGTGTTGGATTTATTAGTGACTATCTTATATTTATGACCCCAAGTTTAGGATTCCCCCACAAGTGGAAACACTCTCTGTATCTAACCTATCAAACCCCTTCATAATTTTAAAGACCTCTATTAGGTCACCCCTCAGCCTTTTTTCTTTCGAGAGAAAAGAGCCCCAGCCTGCTATTGTGTTGCCCGACATGCTCAAAGCAATAATGTGAATTACACACAAACACAATCAAATCCATATTGCTCAATGTGCACCTGACAGTGGCTTTTTGCACATCACTCATCACTCCAGCATTTTTGCTTCTAGCTTTGTGTCTCATAGCTATCTCACCCACCAAAAGAAAAATGTCAAATTAGAAAAGAGAATTAACAGCTCTTTGGCAGGTCGGGGCAGAACAAAGACGTTGGTCGAGATTTTCCTTACCTCGGCGGGCGACATCGGTGGCGGGTCCCGACTCCACTGCTGGCTCCATCCCGCTCTGGAAAATGATTTTCCATTGATGGGGCTTGTTAAGCCCACCCAGCGCGTTTCCCGGGCCAATTAGAGGAAGCGGGTCTGGTGACGTCATTCATGATGCGTCATCAGCTGGTTTCCTTAAAGGGCATGATGCGGAGATGCCGGTGTTGGACTGGGGTGGACAAAATTGAGAGGTCGCACAACACCAGGTTATAGTCCAACAGTTTTATTTGAAATCACAAGCTTTCGGAGCTATCGATTGCTCCTTCCTCAGGTGAAGTAAATTAGATACAGAATCGCCAAAGCATATATAGATAGAGAACAAAGCATGTGTACCTTACAATTGCAGACCACTAAATTAAATCATCCTGACTATCTGCCGAGGTGTGATAAAGTTAATTAAGTCAGCCAGGAAGGTACCACATCAAAGACATAGCAAGATACAACTGAGACAATGAGGTGTAGTTGCAGGGGTTCTAACGTGTCAAAAGCTGCCGTCTGTATGTAAAACGAAAAGCTTTAAAACTTTTTACTTTTTTACTGGGAAAATTTTTACTTTTTTACTGGGAATCACATCTGTGAACAAGCCAACGACGACTCGAGTCCGGATCACGTCATGTATCGTGACATAAACCCAAGATCCCGGTTGAGACCGTCTTCATGAGTGCGGAACTTGGCTATCAGTTTCTGCTCGACCACAATGTCTTCACCTTCGACAACCATTTTTTTACCCAAACACACGGAACAGCCATGGGGACCAAATTCGCACCCCAATACGCCAACATCTTCATGCACAAGTTCGAGCAAGACTTCTTCGCTGCACAGGACCTCCAGCCAACGCTGTACACCAGATACATCGACGACATTTTCTTCCTTTGGACCCATGGCGAAGGATCACTGAAAAGACTACACGATAACATAAACAAGTTCCATCCCACCATCAAACTCACCATGGACTACTCCTCAGAATCGGTCTCATTCCTGGACACACGAATCTCCATCAAAGACGGACACCTCAGCACTTCACTCTACCGCAAGCCCACGGACAACCTCACGATGCTCCACTTCTCCAGCTTCCACCCTAACCATGTTAAAGAAGCCATCCCCTATGGACAAGCCCTGCGAATACACAGGATCTGCTCAGACGAGGAGGAACGCGATGGACACCTACGGACGCTGAAAAACGCCCTCGTAAGAACGGGATATGACGCTCGACTCATCGATCGACAGTTCCGACGGGCCACAGCAAAAAATCGCATAGACCTCCTCAGAAGGCAAACACGGGACACAACCAACAGGGTACCCTACGTCGTCCAGTACTTCCCCGGAGCGGAGAAACTACACCATGTTCTTCGCAGCCTTCAACATGTCATCGATGACGACAAACACCTCGCTAAGGCCATCCCCACGCCTCCACTACTTGCCTTCAAACAGCCGCCTAACCTCAGAAGTACCATCGTTCGCAGCAAATTACCCAGCTTTCAGGATAACAGCGACCACGACACCACACAACCCTGCCATGGCAAACTCTGCAAGACATGCCAGATCATCAACACAGATACCACCATCACACGTGAGGACACTACCCACCAGGTACATGGTACATACTCATGTGACTCGGCCAACGTTGTCTACCTCATACGTTGCAGGAAAGAATGCACCGCGGCATGGTACATCGGCGAGACCATGCAGACACTGAGACAACGTATGAACGAGCACCGCGCAACAATCGCCAGGCAGGATTGTTACCTCCCAGTCGGGGAACACTTCAGCAGTCAAGGACATTCAGCCTCGGATCTGCGGGTAAGCGTTCTCCAAGGCAACCTTAGAAACACACGACAACGCAAAATCATCGAGCAGAAACTGAAAGCCAAGTTCCGCACTCATGAAGACGGTCTCAACCGGGATCTTGGGTTTATGTCACGATACATGACGTGATCCGGACTCGAGTCGTCGTTGGCTTGTTCACAGATGTGATTCCCAGTAAAAAAGTAAAAATTTTCCCAGTAAAAAAGTAAAAAGTTTTAAAGCTTTTCGTTTTACATACAGACGGCAGCTTTTGACACGTTAGAACCCCTGCGACTACACCTCATTGTCTCAGTTGTATCTTGCTATGTCTTTGATGTGGTACCTTCCTGGCTGACTTAATTAACTTTATCACACCTCGGCAGATAGTCAGGATGATTTAATTTAGTGGTCTGCAATTGTAAGGTACACATGCTTTGTTCTCTATCTATATATGCTTTGGCGATTCTGTATCTAATTTACTTCACCTGAGGAAGGAGCAATCGATAGCTCCGAAAGCTTGTGATTTCAAATAAAACTGTTGGACTATAACCTGGTGTTGTGCGACCTCTCAATTTTTTCCTTAAAGGGACCATGGCCAACTTTCTTTTAACATTTGTGCTGTCAATGTTCTACAGTATTGAAGTGCTGCAAACACTGACAATCACTGCACAGAGGTGCACGGCTGCACCCAGGTTCTCCCATGACTCCCTCCATATGCTTATGGAGGGAGTCAGAGTACGCAGGGAGGTCCTCTTCCCTTCCCAGGAGACCAACACAGCCTGGTTGCAGATTGCAGAGGAGGTCACAAGCAGGGATGTCGTCAGGAGGACCTGGGTGCAGTGGCGCAAACGTTTCAATGATCTCATTAGATCAGGAAACATTAGTACAAAGCCACACTCACCTTCATCCTGCTGTGCCTCTCATCACATCCCCATTGCTCTGCCTTCCCTACCCTACTCCTGCACATCCTTACTCACACTAACTTACCTTGCACCTCCACCCATCCCTCTCTCTCTATCTACATTATCATATCCCCATCTCACTAGCCACCTCTTACACTCACCCTCATCCTAGTGCCATCATACCAATTAACATCACACAAGGGTAGCCACTTGGGTCTTTTATCCAATGTTTATGTAAAGTTTCTGTTAATGTGTTGTCAAACATTGAAACCTTTATTTTCAACACTTTGCGTTCTTGGGCAGATCTGTGTGCACCTTTGGAAGTGGCTGAGTGAGTTGCAGTGAATGGTGAGACATAACGGTACCCCCGCAATGGTGGTGAGTGTGAAAGGAATGGCTTGGCATTGTAGTGATGCTTTATGGTGTTGATGTGGGGTGGTGTCAACCTGGCACATCATGTGGCAGCCAGGGTGTACAGCGTCAAGTGAAGTAAATCTGGCCATGGTGAGGCCATCCCTGGTCTCCCAGGCAGCAATGTGCTCGGGTGGTGATGCCCTCTGTCCTGTGCAGCATCAGGTGATTGCAGAGAAGGTTGGTGTTGTTATTGGTGCTGCTGGTATGCCTGGTGCTGCTGGTATTGGGGCAGTATAAAGTGCACCCATGTTGATGGAATAGATGGAAGGTGAAGTAGAGATGACAGAAGCATTCTGTCAATGGTGAGAGAGTTCTTCCAATGAGGTGAGAATGGATAGAATGTGGAAAGTGGAAAGCCTGCAGAATCTGCGCTGGAAATGGATTGAGAAACAGCTTGTGGCTGAGGAAAGTGATGATCTATCAGGTGGGAGCTTTTACTGTACATTCGAAGCTGTCAAGTAATCAGCTGGAACAATGGCCACTGAACTCCCGCCTCAGCTTGACAGCCGTGGACCCCGAACAGCATGGTTCCCGTGGCCATGAAGTTAAAGTGAAAAGGTAAGTTAAAAAAAACTGTTAATGATCTGTCTTCCAGATTCTAATGAGTTTAATTGGGTCGCCCGCCGCTGCCTGTTGGGTCTGCTCAACGCTGACAGACCTGACATTGGGAAAGGCGCGTTGCAGCGTGTTGACAGCAGGATCCCGATCCCGCCTGCTGACCCCCCGGAAAATTCAAGCCATTGTGACTAAATATTAAACTCCAGTGATCTGACACCCCAGACCATGGCCCAGAGTATCCATTCCCCATGATGGTATTTGCCGTTGTAAGCCTTGTAAAATGCCCCGCAAGTTCCGGTTTCCGCAGGCGCTGCGCATGCACAAAAACCCGGAACTTGCGATCTGTCAAGGTTTCCCTTGACAGATCATACGAACCGACCCAAAAATCACTTGCGCTGGTGCAGAGTTGGGCCATTTTCCCAACTATTTCCCAGCAAATGTCCACGAAAACCTTCCGCCTGGTAAAAACAGGTGTAGGGCCTGCTTTCACCAGCGTAAGAGTTAATATAAATGTCAAATTAATTGAGAAATAAAAAATACACAAACATTTAAAATTAGTTTATGTAAATTTTGACCCAGATTAAAACGTTTAAAATTATTTTTCAAAAAATTAAATTTTTATTGTAAATGCTTCATTAAAGGGAATTTTAATTACATTTGAAAATTAAAACATTTATTTTTATTCCCATTGTGTAAATTATTTAATTATTTGGGAATTTCTAATGAGGATTCCATTCGTTACTGGAATCCCCATAAGCATATGAGGAATCCTCCTTTCTGATAGGAGGACCTGGCCCACGTGATCCCAGGGACGCTTCCGAACCGCCTGCGTCCCTGGGATCTGTGGGCCTTTACGCAGGCTTATGCCTGCAGGCCCAGGACCCGAAGTCTCTGAAGCCCGGGAGCCAGCTGGTAGGTGTGGATCTTTTTATCATGTTGGAGGCGTACTCTGGAGATACGCCTCTGACCGTAAATTCCGGCCCCATGAATTTTCTTTCTTCTTCATGTGATTTTAATGTTTTGATTTCCATTACTCGAAATGTAGGCGATAATGCAATTCTTATTCCAGTCCCTTGTGTAAGGGGTGAGTGTTAATTCGGTGGCCAATTTGAAACATGCCCCTTGCAGTTTCATGTGTCACATAGTTGCTTGATAACAATTATTTCACTTGCGTTGCATCTCTGCTGTCCTACAACAATTAACATATATTACATTTCATAAAGAATGGAAGGAATGGCTGGGCAGTGAATTGCAAGCCTGCTCTCTCACCCCTGAGACTTGGGTTTCAATCCAGACGAGACTAATAGGATGAAAATCCCCAACCTCTGCTGGCTGTAAGTGTCCCATGTGAAAAAAGTTTGCAGCACTTCCAATCAGTTTTTATTCACCATGAAAGAAGGTATCAAATTGCCCATAATGTGTCAATAATTGCCACTAAATAGCATCAATTTAGTAGTCACAACACAATTAGACAGAAGGGTGGTTGGTGTAGGAAATGGAAATATCACACCACTTGAGGTGGAGGTTAAGCACTTTGTTGGGACATCTAAACCATGCTATTCCAGACTTAGGACTACTGGATGCTGACATTGGGTGACAAAAGTGGAAATATGTCCTAACTCCCAGCTAAAAATTCAACAAGCCACAGAGCTGCCTGTCACTCAAATCAGGGTGTCATTATTGGGAGCAAATTGAATCTATTCTTGGGTTGAATTGGAAGGTGGAGCACAATGTTGAGCTTGGACACCCCCATCTTAGTGGGGAGGTGGAAAATGGCATTGTCTCAGTACCAAGAGCTGTCTTTTGTTAGCACATTGTACATCAGCATTCTTAGCAGTTATGGAAAGATTCTCATTCTCCATCACATAGCTAAGTCTCAGACACATGCTCTAAACCAAGGGTGTCCAAGTTTTTGTCTTTGTTGGCCGTGCAGGTGTATATATGAAGCCTTAGGGGCCATTTATAAAGTTTAAATCCATGTTTTCATCGATTGGCACAAATCTCAAGTATACTAATACATTTTGCTTTCTGATTTAGAATTAATTCATCAATGAGGTTTTGAGGGCCAGATTGCTAGAGTTCAAGGGCTCCATTTGGCCCTCGGGCTGTAGGTTGGACATCCCTGGTCCTTCTACAGTGTAACAAAAATGGACTCCAGGTAGTCAACACTAAGTAACAAATCAAGGAAACTTCCATTTACGTGCATAACAAAATGTTAATCATCTTTTGTGACATTTATGTGTTAAGATTATCTCTTCACAAGCTAAAGCATGATTTGAAAACAGAGTTTAAAATTCCACAAACAATTGACACAGGATATGTTATTAAAAGTAAGAGATACCAGGGTATAATCTATGAAAGGAATTCACTTGATAGAACTTTTCCTACTTTTTATGTTCTTATGTTTAATTTATGGTTGTAATCTACTCTCTCTGGCCTTGGAATTACACTATATGTTATTAGAGTTTGAATGCTTAATGCATTTATACGGAATTTCTTTGCACTATCTGGCCAATTTTTTATGTTTCCTAACCAAACACTGTAACACTGGAATAAACACACCCACATGCCGAGCCTGTGGCCCTCCATTTACCACAATTGTTCGGCACCTGTCAATCTGCTCACCTACTCCCTCACCTGCACCTTTGATGCCCTTGTCCCCAGCAAAACTTGTACTCTCTCTCCCATCCCAGTTGTTTCCATGGTGTGTTCCCCACCTTTGCTCCCTCGAGGCCAAGGAGTACAGACTTGAGTGTATTTGGCATGCAACTGGTTTGGCAGTCCAGCACCAGATCATGGCTGCACCATACCAAATGCTACTGGCCCTCACTCTCCTCTGCCAAATCGGCCCATTATTCTAGGATAATGCTGGAAACCAAAGATAACTCCCGACATTTTTCTTCATTACTAACTGTCTCCTTAAACACGTCTCCCTTGCTTACCTCCGCCCTCACCTCCAACAACATGTACAAGGAGCTTATAGATTCCTTTGTCATTAAGGTTGAGACCTTTGTCACTAAGGCTGGAATTATCTTTACCTTGGAGGGTCCGGTGCGGGCAGTGGCCATGTCGGGTCCCGACCCTACTGCTGGCTCCATCCCGCTGTTGAAAATTAACTTACCTTAATGGGGCCTATTAAGCCCGCCCAGCACATTACCCATCCCAATGAGATGGAGAGGGTTTGGTGATGTAATTCATGACACGTTTTCAGCTTGGATCATAAAAGGGACCATGGCCACATTACATTTGAAGTTTAATCTAACATAGTGCTGTCAGTGCACTACAGCATTGGAGTGCTGCAAACACTGACAATGACTGCACAGAGGCAGAGGGCTGCACCCAGGTTCTCCCATGACTCCCTCCATATGCTTATGGAGGGAGCCAAAGCACGCAGGGAGGTCCTCTTCCCTTCCGATGGGCGGAAGAGACCTCCCCAGGAGACCAAAACAGCCTGGTTGCAGATTGCAGAGGAGGCCACAAGCAGGGATGTGTTCAGGAGGACCTGGGTGCAGTGCCACAAATGTTTCAATGATCTCATTAGATCAGGAAACATTAGTAACAGAGCCACACTCAACTGCATCCTGCTGTGCCTCTCATCACATCCCCATCACTCTGCCTTCCCAACCCTACTCCTGCACATCCTTACTCACACCAACTTACCTTGCACCTCCACCCATCCCCCTCTCTCTCTATCTACATTATCACATCCCCATCTCACTAGCCACCCCTCACACTCACCCTCATCCTAGTCCAATAAAACCAACTAATAACACACAAGGGTAGGCACTTGGGTATTTTATCCAATGTTTGTGTAAAGTTTCTGTTAAGGTGGTGTCAAACATAAAAATCTTTATTTTTAAAACTTTCTGGTCTTGGACAGATTTGTGTGCACCTTTGGAAGTGGCTTAGTGAGTTGCAATTAATGGTGAGACATAACGGTACCCCCACAATGGTGGTGAGTGTGAAAGGAATGGGTTGGGCATTGTAGGGATGCTTTATGGTGTTGGTGTGGGGTGGTGCCAACCTGGCACATCATGTGGCAGCCATATGGGTGTACAGCATTAAGTTAACTAAATCTGGCCATGGTGAGGGCATCCCTGGCCTCCCGGGCAGCAGTGTGCTCGGGTGCTGATGCCCTCTGTCCTGTGCAGCATCAGGTGATTGCAGAGAAGGTTGTTGTTGTTGTTGGCGTTGCTGGTGTGCCTGGTGCTGCTGGTGTTGGGGCTCATCGTGGTCCGATTCTGAGGATCAAGGTGAGCCAGTATAAACGGCACCCATGTTGATGGAATAGATGGCAGGTGAAGTACAGATAACAGAAACATTCTGTCAATGGTGAGAGAGTTCTTCCAATGAGGTGAGACTGGATGGAGACTTTGCTGGAAACATTTGCAGCCTGCAGAATCTGTGCTGGAAATGGACTGAGCAACAGTTTCTGCCTGAGGAAAGTGATCATCTGTCAGGTGGAGCTTTTACTCTACATTAGATGCTGTCCAGTAATCAGCTGGAGCAAAGGCCACGGAACTCCCGCCTCAGGTTGACAGACATGGTTCCTGAGCCGCGTGAATCCCATGGCCATGCAGGGAAATTTAAAAAGTAAGTGAGAAAAGGCTCTTAAGTGCCTGTAAACTACCTGATAATCATCTCAATTAGGTCCCCCGCCGCTGCTGGTCGGGTCGGCTCGGCGATGACACGCGCCTGGGGGAAAGGCGCACGGGAGCGAGATGACAGCGGGTCAAAAATAACAACTTTCCCACCCAACCCGCCACCGATCGTGCCCGCTACCACCCCAGAAAATTCCGGCCTAAGATTCAGCTGCCTCTACTGCTTCTTCAGTTAAAACCGACCCCCATATTTCGCAGACTGTCTGAAACACTCTGAAAGTATAAGAGTAGCCCTTTAGCTTGCTCCATTTTATGCAAGTCAATCTGTAATTTTCTATTGTTTCGAGGCATTGTAAGCAGCACAATTGAACGCTCACTTTAGGAAGATTGCTTCACAGTTAGGTAGATTTTATAATGGAAAATAAAAGTGTCCTACTGGAATGTGTAATTACCCTTTAATTTGTGTGCTGTGGTTAATTGATTTCACCCTCTTGATTCTCAATGGCCCATAGCTACAATTGAACTGCATACTGTTTGGTTAATGCACAAGGCACTCACCACTTACCTCTCACAGTTCACATGCTGGCAGAGAGGATGACTTTTAAAATGCTTTTGTGAACTGAGAATGTGATATTAATCATTCACATTTCTTGCGGCAAAATAGAAGCTAAACCACATAACACGGAATAAGAATTGTGCATGTGACCTTGAGTTAAAATTTTTGATCTTGATGGATAGATTAGGTACATTCAAAATCGTTTACGGTGAAATCTGGGGGGTGGAAATTGGTCTTTGACAGTAACACAAAGTGATGGTGAATCGGTAGCCCATTTTACACCCCGCCTGATTTTCTTTACCGACTGTTCCCCATAAGTGAACAGGAATAAATGCTTTTAAAGTGTAAGTGAGAGGGACTGTGTGGTGGTGTAATGTGTTGGAACTTAAATCCTTGTACTTGAATCAGTGGGAGGATGAAAGATTTTGTTCATAACACCCCAAACGCTGAGATTCGATTCACTGCCTTGTTACGGTGGAAAGAATAGCAGAGGCCAAGTGTTTTTTTTCACAGAAGGGAAAGGAGAATCGGAGGGTAACTCCATCTGACATACTGTTGTGCACATCCTGCTGTTAATTAGCAGAGGTCTGAAGCATGCTCTCCCACAGCAGTGTTAGGTAGGGAGTTCCAGGGTATTGACCCAGGGATGATGAAAGAACAGTGATATATGTCTTAGTTAGGAAGGGAAGGGAACTTGGAGGTGGCAGCCTCATCACACACCTTCTGAAAATCCATATCTATGTAAATGCAAGTATTATAATATTATTAGTTCAGCTGACCTTTCAACATAATTGTTGATTAGCTTAATCATGCCTCAAGTGTTTGACTGTTAGACAGCTGTACTTAAGTTTGCTATTGGAATATTGCTATACAGCTGCCTACAGGTTTTCTTTTTCTTGTTCCTTGTTTGTATTTTTGCTTGGGCTGTTTTTCTGCCTATTCCAGCTATTGATGTATAAAATTTCAATACGATTTTTTTTAAAAACAAGCCAAACTATTCTTTTGGTTATAGGAACATCAGAGTTCTCTATGACTCATGTGTATGCAAAGCTCATTATATTTCTTTTGCGCACAGTTTAGGTATTTTGCATGTGACTCATGGCTCTGCCCCGTGTCAATAGTGAAAAAGAGTGGTATTAATTAAAAGGACAAAAGCATAAAACAAACGTATTGATCTAGGGATTAAAGTGTTACCTAGCAACCATCTGCCGATCAATTACTCTTGCAGAAATCTCCTTCCTCGTTCTGAATTGGCAGGGTGGATGCTGCCAGGGGACTGGCACAAATATCTTTGAAGATATTCTTGGTATCACAAACCAGCTGCACACTCATAGCAAGTAAACCTTCCCTGTTAGTGTAAATGTGCATTATTGGCAGGTGCACAGACAGGAACATTGGCATAATCAATACCAACTGTTGGGGATGATTGCAAAGGGACAGAACATCTCTTTGGTTCGTTATTTCTACATTGGGAAACAGATATATACAAAATAACCTGAGCAAAGCAGCGATAATGGGAAAAAATCTGGGGGGGTTAATTATTTGGTCCCTTCGCAGTGGCAGGCTTGATGCACGAAACGTGCACAGCCGAGTTTGTGAGGTGCAGGCATTTAAATTATTGGGCCAGAAATTCGGCTGTTGTCGGGTGAGTACGCGCTGTGTACTCACCCGTAAGGCCATCTGAAGTGCCGGTTTCCTGCATGCACTGCGCATGCGCGGGAAACCGGAACTTCCGTTCCCCTGAAGGGAGGGGTTCAGAAGTCGAATGCGTGCGTGGGAGAGGCTGCGCACACGCAGCAAACTTCAGGTTTTTTTTCAGGTTTCTCCGGGAGGGTAAGTATGAAGAAGCTGCGCTTTTAAAAAGGAGGCGCAAGGCCTGTTTTTAACAAGGTAAATGGTTAATTAATTACCATTTAAACATTTTTTCAACAGGTTTATCTTTTTTAGATACTTTAAAGAAAGGTAAGTTTATTTTTAGCACCGTTAAAAAGTATAATTAATTTTTTCAAAAATTTAAATTTTTGTTTAAAGTAGTTAATTTATGTAACTTATAGTTATTTTAAAAATGTGATGTTTTAAAAAAATGTATTTGAAGTTTATGTGTGGTTTTGGGGCCGATCTCTATTCATAGATTTGACAGGTCTTCCTGTCAAATCTATGAATGAAAATGCCCTGCTAGGATTGGCTCTCCATGGCCCACGTGATCCCAGGGGACGCTTCGAACTAACTGCGCCCCTGGGAAACACAAGCACTGCGCGCCGGCAGCTGGAGGAGACCCAGGACCCGAAGTCCTTGTGGGCCCAAAGCACAACTGCAGGTGCGGTAGGCAAGTACGCGCGTGATGCTTGCACCCGCAGGAAACCGGAAAGCCGAATTTCTGGCCCAATAGAATACAGTCACTGTGCACATTGGTTTAGGCACAGGGAGTGCACTGATGGAAGGGGCCAGATATCCAGAAATGTAAAGGGATGCAGCCACTTAAAGGTGTATGGCTGCGGAGAGAAGCAGGGACAAAACTTCTTCCAGCCTTTAGCTCTTACATATTTGTCAGACTTTCCAAAGGAGGAGAGAAGTGACAGGCCAACAACAAGAGAAGGCAAACTGATTGTAGAAGCATGATTTGCAATCTGTGGGAAAGTGATGGTGCAGACCAGTACCCAAACCCCTGTTTCGTAGTTGGCTTAGTGGAAATGCTGTTGCACAAAATGGGTGCAAAGAGGGTTGCCCTCTTTGATACTCCAAAAAAGGGCAGTGCACAATGCTTGGCAGGAATATTGGCCTGGTTCAACGCAGTGTACAGTACCTAGCATTGTGCTAGGTGTTCATTTAAATATTTTTACATTAATTATGGAATCATAATAAGACTAAGATATGAAATGGGTACAAGCATTCTAGCACACAAAATGCGGCTCATCTGTGGGGAATGGGTACAGGCCCTTCACTTCCCCTGCACCCCTAGCACACCTCCTCTCACAGTGCACAGCGCCACTAAATCGTGATTGGCTCAATGATGCCAATGGTTGCCCTGGCCACTGTAAAAAAGATACTGGGGGCAATTTTCACCTTCATCACTTGGGCAGTATACTGGCAGAGCAGAGCGCCTGTCCATTATATAACCCACCTGATTTTCATTGATCTGCTCTGCCAGTTGCCCACCCAACAGGTGATGCTGAAATGGACTCTGATTATTAACTAAAAAGATCTGCTTGGTGTTAACCTGCGGCTCCACCTTCTTGTAACTCTTTGCACAGGTCAGAAAGTATTTACTTATTCCATTTCTGTAAACAGTACTGTTGGGACTGAGCAATAAATCAAAATAGGTATGTATTAACCCAGAGGGATCATCTTTCTCCTGAATTCTTGCTTTCTTGCATCACAGTAGCCAGAATCAATTTTGAATTTGTTATCAATAATAGAAAGGGAAAAAAGAACAGGCGTTAAAAAGTGTTTCATGCCTTGTTATCAACTCCATTATAGAGTGCAGCAGATTGATGCAGAAAGTAGGTGCTTTTGCAACTCAAATTGATTTCAGCCAAAATGTCTGCATAGATACTGTTATATCTGAGCACTGTAATGAAGACAGGCTATTAGATAATTAGATAGTAAATAGTTGAGGCGAATAGCACAGATACATTCAAGGGGAAGCTAGATAAGCAGACGAGGGAGAAAGGAATAGAAGGATATGTTGATGGGGTGAGATGAAGAGGGGTGGGAGGAGGGTCATGTGGAGCATAAACACCGGCATGGACCTGTTGGGCCACTTGGCCTGTTTCCGTGCGGTAAATACTTTGCAATAATGTTATACCTGAGAGTCTTAAAATGAGCGTGGAATCTATAACAGATAGAGGGATCATTTTTGTTCTTTCTCTAGAAATGCAAGTTGTTGTTGTTGTTCTGCTGACCGTTGCATGCTGGACGTACATAAAGGGAAATTGGGCCTCCTCCTCCACAATTTTCTGTCCACCAAAGACGAAGATTTATCCCATAATGTTATAACTGCAAGCTTTATAAGCAGGTTTGAGTGTCACACTGTTAAGGACTGATTTTAAACCTGCTCACTCGGGTAGGTGGTTAAAAAGTCTGCAGCGACTTTCTCCCTCCGATACGGCTGCTTTTCAATGGGTTCCGATTTTAATCTGCTCATTTCAGCAGGCGAGAGGCAGCGGGGACCTTTTTTTAAATATGCAGATTATAGTTATAAATTAAATGTTATAAAAGTTATAAATGTTTTAATAAGGATGGACCCTATACTGGACAATTCTCTTGTTCAGCATTTCTGAAATGCATTTATTTTCATTTCCTATGTTTAGCTAGTTTGCAGGTTGCTACGGTGGCATTTGTCTGGTTTGATGGGGGTTTTGTCTTCATTATGATTTTTGGTTTTTTAAAAAGGAATATTCAATCAACAATTTTTTCACCTGAACAAGTCTCTTGTACCTTGAAGCCATCACTACAAAACACAACTTATGGTATTGCAGCTGTGCATCACTCCAGACGAAATTTAGAAATACAAATTTGACATAGTGCAGTAACAGGATCATAAATAAATCTTATTTCACATTGCAGTCTGCAGTGCCAAGTAGCTTAAAGTCATTTCACAGATTCAGACTGACTCAGAATATTCTAAATTCTAAATAAAAGTCCCTAAATACAGCATAACGGAGAATCAGACTGCTCCTGCAGCTTACTTAACTTTTTTTTTTAGGTTGCCACAGTTCACCGCAGCATTATGCATACCATGTTTGGTGACTGCAATGATAATTTCATCCATTATTAGATTACATGTAATGATACTGTTGTGAAGAACCAGTATCTACTAGAATCATACAGCACAGAAAGAGGCCAGTCAGCCCATCTTTGAAAGAGCTATCCAATTAATCTCACTTCCGTGTTCTTTCCCCATAGCCTTGCAAATGTTTCTTGTTCAAGTATTTATCCAATTCCCTTTTGAAAGCTACTATTGAATCTGCTTCCACCACCCTTTCAGGCAGTGCATTCCAGATCATAACAACTCGCTGTGCAAAACAAATTCTCCTATTCTCCCCCCCTGGTTCTTTTGCCAATTATCTTAAATACTCTACTCTACACTAATAGCTGCATTTCAACATTCAGCATCAACCAGCTAAAGGATAACATTAGATATAAAAGGAGACAACAGATAAAGTTCAGTCGCATCTGGTATTGTTCGTCTAATATCTCAATCGCAATGCCTTCACCTATAAATGTACAATATTCATTGCTACCATTAAGCTTCTAAACCTCCATTCCCTTAACCCAAGTCTTAACCCAAACCGTGCCTTAAAATTAAACTAATATCCCTCTGCACCTTCCCAACCAATAGAAATAGCATCTTAATATTATGTATCTTCTCTGTACACCTACCAAATTCCTCCAATGAGCTCCCTGTTGAAAACAAATCAATCACTGGATGTGTTACAAAGTAAACTTATCATGGAAGGAGGAGACGGTGACAGTTTCCTTCAAGTGGATAAATGCAGAAAGGTCAGCAAGTCCATGCATTATTTAAATCTGTAATATAACTAGACAAGGAAAAAAATCCAAATACATATTTATAACATCAATTTTATAAGGTCATTTATGTTTGAAGATAGAATCAAAACTAATTTGAATAAGTCATGTCTTTGGTGCTGGGCAGCAGTTGCTTCATGCCTAGTTTAATGACATTTTGCTATTTTCAGCAATCAATTGTGAGTATTCTCTTCTACCTGTAGCCTGGCAGAAGTAAAGCTGTTGGCTATGGGCCCTGATGTGGCAGCACATTGGTTAAAGAATGCTACATTAAACGATAGAATATAACTGGGCAGAAAAATAAGTAATTTACAAAAACAGGGGCAGAGGTTTTATCAATGGCAATGATTTGAGGGAACATGTTCTAGGCAGTGGCAAAGTTGGATGATATTATTTACAACTTTTGATATATTCAGTACAAATTTGGAATAGTACAAATACAGGACAAATGCAATTAATGGAAAAAAGTTTGGATGACTGGGACAAATAGCATCTACATTGGCAGACCGCACCAAAGGGAAAAAGCCAATCTAATATTTCATGTGAACCGTTGAAAAATGATATTTTAATGTGAAGTCATTTAAGTGGGCTTGGTGCCTCACAGAAGAAGACAATAACAGAAAAGAGTATTTGGTAAAGTCATCAAAAAAGCTACTTCATGCTAGCTCCTGCAAGGAACAGGCACTTCATGAAAATGTGTTTGGAATTTTTTTGTGTGAGGAGGGAGAAGAACCAAAGCATGCCTTTCAAGCATATTCACCACAAAATAACCTATAAAATTAACGCAATGATGTGTTTCACCACAATTTTGTCATCACGTGTGCTTGCAAATAGAAAAAGATTCAATTTTAATGAAGTATGAAATAAATTCGTATATGCCCACCACAGTAAAATGCCAGACTGTCTTTGGCAAGAGGGAATTCTATTTAGAGTAGAAGCTGAATTCTCACCATAATGGTGGGAATTCTCACCTGAAAATTGGCAGATAATCAAAGTTCTACTATAAATGCAATTTGAAGGTTTCATTTTTGGATAATGCACGCATTTTATTCAAATGCCTCTTTTCTGTTAGGAATGTAGATATCAATAAAGTTTCTATCAGCAATTCTTTTGAATAGGGCACACTAATTACACACACCTTTATTGTAATTTTGTTTGATTTAAATTAGTTTATAATCTTCTGTTCTCTATTTTTATTTTTACTTTGATACTTGAGAAATTCCTGAGGGCTTCATTAACAAATCTGCATCGGTGGAAACAAAATGGATCTAATTAATGTAAAACTTTGCTTCAGTATTGATTTTTATCAGTTTTGGGTTAACAGTGCTACAGTAAAGCTATTCCTACTGTTGGAGTGCCTTTGTTGCTATAATATTACTAACACTATTTTCAGCGTCACAATGTGCGAGTTCGAAATTTATTGAATCAGTGGACCAGGGAGATGAGAATTCTGATGAAGTGTCTACAGACAAAACATGTTTTCTCATTACAGGTAATAGCAGATATGCTATGTGTTCAAGTAAAAATCACATATTACCAGCAATGTTCCCTTTAATTTTTTTTTGG
The DNA here is from genome assembly GCA_030390025.1 of Squalus acanthias. NCBI lineage: Eukaryota > Metazoa > Chordata > Chondrichthyes > Squaliformes > Squalidae > Squalus > Squalus acanthias. The sequence continues at coordinate 178,160,006 of CM059427.1, read as the reverse complement.
GAGCGTGGCCCCTTTAAGGCCCATTCAAATAGCGCATGTGTGGTTTTTCCTATTTAAAAGCTGGTGAGCCAGTTTTGCAGCTCTGCAGAGCGCTGCATGGCTGCGCAGCTTAAAGGGAACATTGTTTACCAGTATGCTCTGTCATGCAGTGGTACTACTTAGGTTTGCCCCCATTATTCACCAGATGGTGAGATCATTCTCATTAGGGGAAAGACTTTGAGACAAGGCCAGTTATTGCCCCTGATGGGAAGAGGTTAAATCTGAAGGACCATCATTCTCATGGTTACTATTTGTGCATGCTTTTTAGGGGCCCGATTATACAGAGGCATTGCCAGAGGCCTGCAAATAGGACACTTGTCCATCTTCTCAGCTAGAGACCCAAGAGAGGAAGAGAAAATAAATATCAAAGATTAAAAAATTAGTAAGTCATTTAATCAAGAACACAATTTATATATAAGATTGTGAAGGGGCTTGATCGGGTGGATGCGGTAAGGATTTTCCCAAGGATGGGTGAAACTAGAACTAGGGGGCATAATCTTAGAATAAGGGGCTGCTCTTTCAAAACTGAGATGAGGAGAAACTTCTTCACTCAGAGGGTAGTAGGTCTGTGGAATTTGCTGCCCCAGGAAGCTGTGGAAGCTACATCATTAAATAAATTTTAAACAGAAATAGATAGTTTCCTAGAGGTAAAGGGAATTAGGGGTTACGGTGAGCGGGCAGGAAATTGGACATGAGGCTGAGTTCGGATCGGTCAGGGCCCTGTGGGTGGCGGAGCGGGCCCAGGGGCTGAGTGGCCGGGTCCTGCTCCTACTTCTTGTGTTCTTTAGATTTGAGGTTAGGATCAGATCAGCCATGATCTTATTGAATGGCGGAGCAGGCTCGAGGGGCCGATTGGCCTACTCCTGTTCCTATTTCTTATGTTCTACCCCATAAAACATGAACTCATCTATAGTTTGGTGTGAAAAGGCTAACTGCTAAGAGTAGTCAATTGAACAGAGGAGCACCATCATTTTAGGAGCAGATTGATACTCACAATAAACATGTATAAACATGCAGCAGATGGGGCCTATGTGATCTGCTGATACTACCAATGAAGTTTGTAGAACATTATTGGGAGACTTGAGTTACTTTCAGCCACAATTTCACATAGCTCAAATCTCAGGATACCAGTTAAAGAGGAGTCTTGATCATAAGCTGGAACTTAAATCACCATCTAGCGTCTGTGTAATTGGAACATAGGAACAGGAGTAGGCCATTCAGCCCCTCCAGCCTGTTCCGACATTCAATTAGATCATGGTTGATTTGTATCCTAACTCCATCTACCCGCCTTGGTTCCGTAACCCTTACTTACCCTCACCTAACAAAAATCTATCAAACTCAGTTTTTAGATTTTCAATTGACTTAGCCGCAACAGCCTTTTGGGGAAGAGAGTTCCAGATTTCAACTACTCTTTGTGTGAAGAAATGCTTCCTGACACCACCCCTGAATGAGCTAACTCTAATTTGAAGGTTATGCCCCCTTATTCTGGACTCTCCCACCAGAGGAAATAATTTCTATGTACCCTATCAAATCCTTTAATCACCTTAAACACTTCAATTAGATCATCCCTTAATCTTTTATATTCAAGGGAATACAATACTAGTTCTGACGACATACAAACCTAGTTCTGTATTTTCAGACTGCTTGTCGGAGCAAAAATTTTCACCAATTAAATATTGGGAAGACCGAAGCCATTGTTCGCAACCTTGGTGTCATATTTGACCCTGAAATGAGCTTCCGACCACATATCCGCAGCATAACAAAGACCGCCTACTTCCACCTCCGTAACATCGCCCGTCTCCGCCCTTGCCTCAGCTCATCTGCTGCTGAAACCCTCATCCATGCCTCTGTTACCTCTAGACTTGACTATTCCAACGCACTCCTGGCTGGCCTCCCACATTCCACCCTACGTAAACTTGAGGTCATCCAAAACTCGGCTGCCCGTGTCCTAACTCGCACCAAGTCCTGTTCACCCATCACTCCTGTGCTCGCTGACCTACACTGGCTCCTGGTTAAGCAGCGTCTCGGTTTCAAAATTCTCATCCTTGTTTTCAAATCCCTCCATGGCCTCGCCCCTCCCTATCTCTGTAACCTCCTTCAGGCCCACAACCCTCCAAGATATCTGCGTTCCTCTAATTCTGCCCTCTTGAGCATCCCTGATTATAATCGCTCAACATTTGGTGGCCGTGCCTTCTGTTGCCTAGGCCCTAAGCTCTGGAATTCCCTGCCTAAACCTCTCCGTCTCGCTACCTCTCTTTCCTCCTTTAAGACACTCCTTAAGACCTACCTCTTTTACCAAGCTTTTGGTCACCTGCCCTAATTTATCCTTATGTGGCTCGGTAGTCAAATTGTTTGTCTTAAAATACTCCTGTGCAGCACCTTGGGACGTTTTACTGTTAAAGGCGCTATATAAATACAAGTTGTTGTTGTTGTTGTTAGGTCATCGCTCTGAAATGTTAACACTGTTTCTCTCTCCAAAGATGCTGCCTGACCTGCTGAGTATTTCCAGCATTTTCTGTTTTTATTTCCGATTTCCAGCAACCGCAGTATTTTGCTTATGTAAATCTTAGTCTTAATTGACGTTCATACTCAAAATGTTGAAACTGAGGCATGTCTGCTACAAACAAGTTCATGGGCCAGAACAGTGGATGTCTGGCTTTAGGACTAACAACACTGATGCCATTCAGTTATAGTATTCTAAAGGACTGATATCTGATTACATCTCTCCAATATTGCGAAGAATAGCTGTGGCTTGGAATAGACAATCCTTGTCCTATCCGATGCTTCAGACTCTATTGAATCCAAAAGCAAGAGATGGCTTTCTCCCTGTAGCTGAAAGACAGAGCTGCAATATCCCATTAGTGGGTTGATTTTAACTCCACCCACCTGGCAGAAACCCAGCAGGTGAGCAGTTGCAAACGAGGTGGTTACTTACAAGTATATAACTTGCACGTTATGCGATTTCAGGAAATTCCAGGCCAATGTTAATGTCTGAACACAAAAAAAGCCTCCTTAAAGCTATCTTGTTCCGGAACTGCCAACAGTATATCAACCTGATGGATTACAGTCATGAGTCCCAAGGCACTAGCTGCAAATAGCCCTGGGAGTCTTTTATTGACAACGGCATCTTGTTCTCTCAATCACAATGAAGGATCTCTAACTTATTGCCATGGTTCCTTGTGGAGGGAAAAAATTGTTTCCCGTTGGTCAGTTGCTGGGAGTCGGGGGAGAGTAGATGGATATAAATCTTTCCAAAATTACAGGATGTCAAAATCCATTATAGGATGTGCCAGTAATTTTGTCTCTATTGATTTAGGCCATTAAACATCTCTGATTACCCCGGCTGAAAGCAATGTCAAACTCATCATGTAGGGAACCCAATCATCTAACATTCATTCTTTATTAGGTGGAATTAGGAGTGTTTGCATTATGCAATCACAAGGCTATTGGTTCATGTTATCGATTTCTACAGAAATACACACTAAAAAGAACCAGAGAACTAAAATAACCACATTCAACTGTTTTGCTAAGCTAGAATACAGGATTATTCAACAAATTTTGATTCCCCTTTCTGCATCCTAGTTCCTGCCTGCGTCACATATCACCCGTGGCCAAGAAGACATATTCTGCTCCCACAAAAGAAAGACCACAGGATCCCCCCTTTACAGCCTTTACTTTTTGAAGTGTAGTCACTGTTGTAATGTAGCTAATTTGCGCACAGCAAGCTCCCACAAACAGCAATGAGATAAATGACCAGATAATCTGTTTTAGTGATGGTGATTGAGGGATAAATATTGGCTAGGACACCGGGGCGAACTCCCCAGCTCTTCGTCAAATAGTGCCATGGGATCTTTTATGTCCACCTGAGAGGTCAGACGGGGCCTCGGCTTAATGTCTTATCTGAAAGATGGCACCTCCGACAGTGCAGCAATCTCTCAGTACTGCACTGGAGTGTCAGCCTAGATTTTGTGCGTAAGTCTCTGAAGTGGGATTTGAACCCACAACATTCTGACACAGAGCTGAAAATGCTACCCACTGGGCCACAGCTGACACTGTTCGCAAGCCTCTAAGAATATCTCCCTGGAGTTAGCTGCTAGGAGGTGTACAAGATTGGCAGTCTATCTCCTTTCCCATGGAATATTTTCGTCATATAGTGAAACACTTGACTTCCACTTAGCATCACCTGGCCTGCATGCTTCAGACTGCCAAATAGTTATGTGTGGAATCTGAGGCATCAATCCATGTCCTAACCCCCACAGAATGTTGAACCCTGAATGTGGTGCAGCACTGTGCTATATAGCTTTATGGCAATGTAATTACATATTACTCAGGAATTGTTTCAAAAAGTCTGAGGTTGAACCTAAATATACTGAAGTTAGGTGGTTATGTTTTCCTTCTGTTTGTTGAAGTCAAAATTTGTCCAAATATGAAAATGTGATAAGTTACTGAGAGAAAGGAAAATGAAAAATCCAGCAGTCTTCAATCTGTGGCCCACTTCTGAGCAATGTGCTGACAGAAGTGTTACCTTAGACATGGAAACAGGTTGACTATCTGCACTTTTGACTTTCAAATGGTGCTGGATGTGAGGGGGAAGTGTTTCATGACAGGAAAAAAAAAGGCAGCACGTTTTATGCTTTAAAATACTTGCAAATAGAACACAATCCTACTGAGAGGCCACAGATGTTTAATAATTATGAAGATAAAAATAATTTTAAAAATAAGATGCATCACCCCTGAAGTGGAGGAGTGAAGCTCTGCTTGGGCCCCTTAAACATGGAGTCTGACGACCAGTCCCTCTTAAAGGAATAATTTCCCAAAAATCTTTGGGAACAGGAATTGGGACAAAGGACTGGATGCTGGAAAATGTTACACCTGATTCAGGAAGAAGAAAGCAATAAGCCAGTAAATTATAGGACAGTTAGCCTTATCTCATTTGTGGCTAAACTTCAATTTCACAATTTTGTGCTAGGATCACCAAATCTGACCATTCAATTGTGTATGTTAAATTATCCCACTCAATGCCATTTATCATTCTGCATTCAGTCTGACACCTGAAATAAAAATTCTAATGGTTTTATCCATTCCACGACGATAGGGTGGATTTAGAAATATCAAAATAATCTTTGTCATCATATTAAGATGACAGTTGACAGATCAATGGTAATTTGCAGGGTAATTTGACACTTTGTGAGGTAGCCTTGTTACAGTTGCTGCTCTGCGCTGTTTCTGACTACATTGACTTTTATAACCTTACTGTCAAAACCAATAGTGGAGAGTGGGTAAAGCTGAATTTTAAAGCAAATCTTATAAACGGAGCAATTAATGATGTCCACTGTGAAATATGTTTGATCGTCTCCACTGCAAATCTTTCTTAAAAAATGATTTAAAAGCCCTCTAATCACTTCTCTGATAGCTCAAGGGGAAAATGCAAAATGCGCTGTGTGATATGGCACTGACGAGCAAAGTCCCCATGAAGAGCATTACAACCGACTTCTGAATTTCTAGATTAGAAAAATCATCCAGGTTGTGGCTTCTGATTACTATCCACTGACCATTGCTGGATGTGTAAATGTGTGGCTATTGGGTAAGTTTCAAAAAAATTAATTCACAGGCTATGGGCGTCTCTGGCAAGGCCAGCATTTATTGCCCATCCCTAATTGCCCTTGAGAAGGTGGTGGTGAGCTGCCTTCTTGAACTGCTGCAGTCCATGAGGTGAAGGTACTCCCACAGTGCTGTTAGGGAGGGAGTTCAAGGATTTTGACCCAGCGACGATGAAGGAACGGTGATATATTTCCAAGTCAGGAAACTTGCAGGTGGTGCTGTTTCCATGCTGCGCTTGTCCTTCTAGGTGGAAGAGGTCACGGGTTCAGGAGGTGCAGCCAATGAAGCCTTGGTGAGTTGCTGCAGTGCATCTTGTAGATGGTACACACTGCAGCCACGATGCGCTGGTGGTGGAGGGAGTTCATGTTTAAGGTAGTGGATGGGGTGCCAATCAAGCGGGCTGCTTTGTCCTGGCTGGTGTCGAGCTTTTTGAGTGTTGTTGGAGCTGCACTCATCCAGACATCACACTCCTGACTTGTGCCTTGTAGATGGTGGAAAGGCTTTGGGGAGTCAGGAGGTGAGACATTCTCCGCAGAATACCCGACCTCTGACCTGCTCTTGTAGTACAGTATTTAAGTGGCTGGTCCAGTTAAGTTTCTAGTGACCCCTAGGATGTTGATGATGGGGAATTCGGCGATGGTAATCCCATTGAATGTCAATGGGTGGTGGCTGGACTCTCGCTTGTTGGAGATGGTCATTGCCTGGCACTTGTGTGACATGATTGTTACTTGCCACTTATCAGCCCAGGCCTGAATGTTGTCCAGGTCTTGCTGCATGCAGGTCTAGTCTGTGGGACAGCTCTCCAAATTTTGGCACAAATCCCCAGATGTTAGTGAGGAGGACTTTGCAGGGTTGACTGGGCTGGGTGTGACTTTGCCGTGTCTGAATCTGGTGCCTAGGTTGATGCCGGGTGATCCGTCTGGTTTTATTCTTATTATTTTTCCTAGTGGTTTGATACAACTGAGTGGCTTGCTAGGCCATTTCAGAGGGCAATTAAGAGTCAACCACATTGTTGTGGGTCTGGAGTCACATATAGGCCAGACCGGGTAAGGGCGGCAGATTTCTTTCCCTAAAGGACATTAGTGAACCAGATGGGTTTTTCCAACAATCAGGTAGTTTCATGGTCACCCTTACTGATACTAGCTTTATATTCCAGATTTTTTATTTAATTACCTGAATTTAAATTCCACAGCTGCAGTAGAGTCATTATACAGCACAGAAAGAGGCCCTTCGGCCCATCGTGTCCACGCCGGCCATCAAGCCCTGTCTATTCTAATCCCATTTTCCAGCACTTGGTCCGTAGCCTTGTATGCTATGGCGTTTCAAGTGCTCATCTAAATGCTTCTTGAATGTTGTGAGGGTTCCTGCCTCCACCACCCTCTCAGGCAGTGAGTTCCAGATTCCAACCACCCTCTGGGTGAAAAAGTTTTTCCTCAAATCCCCTCTAAACCTCCTGCCCCTTACCTTGAAACTATGCCCCCTGGTTGTTGACCCCTCTACTAAGGGGAAAAGTTCCTTTCTATCTACCCTATCTATGCCCCTCATAATTTTGTACACCTCAATCAGGTCCCCCCTCAGCCTTCTCTGCTCTAAGGAAAACAACCCCAGCCTGTCCAGTCTCTCTTCATAGCTGAAGCGCTGCAGCCCAGGTAACATCCTGGTGAATCTCCTCTGCACCCTCTCCAATGCAATCACATCCTTCCTATAGTGTGGCGACCAGAACTGCACACAGTATTCCAGCTGTGGCCTAACTAGCATTTTGTACAGCTCCATCATAACCTCCCTGCTCTTATATATCACTTCACCTGAGGAAGGAGCAAATCGATAGCTCCGAAAGCTTGTGATTTCAAATAAAACTGTTGGACTATAACCTGGTGTTGTGCGACCTCTCAATCTTATATTCTATGCCTTGGCTAATGAAGGCAAGTATCCCATATGCCTTTTTAACCACCTTATCTACTTGTCCTGCTGCCTTCAGGGATCTATGTACATGCACACCAAGGTCCCTCTGATCCTCTGTCCTTCCTAGGGTCCTACCATTCATTGTGTATTCCCTTGCCTTGTTAGTCCTCCCAAAATGCATCACCTCACACTTTTCAGGGTTAAATTCCATTTGCCACTGTTCTGCCCATCTGACCAACCCATCTATATCGTTGTGGGATTTGAACTCATATCTCTGGATCATTAGTCCAGGCCTCTGGATTACTAGTCCAGTAACATAACCACTATGATACCATTCCCAGGCAGTGTATTCCAGATCATAATGGGCCGTATTTTCCGATCGGAGGCTTCCCGCTTGCGGAGGTCTCCGATCTGGAAAAAATCTACGCACTTACCTGAGGGCTCCTGAGGTGCATATAGTTCCAATGCTGGACCTCTCCAACTCCAAGTGCGCAGGGCCTACGTATCCCAGGGGCACATGCAGTTCGCAAGCATCTCTGGGATCACGTGGGTCATGGGGAGCCAATCAAAGAAGGGACTCTCCCTTCATACACTTGACAGATAGACCTGTCAAATATATGAATGGAGATCACCCCAAAAACACTTTAAAACATTAAATACATTTTAAAATTAGTTGAAATTACAATAAATTAAATATTTTAAACTAAAATGTAATTTTTTGAAAAAAATAATTAAAGTTTTTTACAGGGCTAAAAATAAACTTACCTTTTTTTAAAGTATTTTTAAATGATAAATGAGTGAAATTTTTTAAAAAACTTTTTTTCAACTCTTATCCTGGTAAAAGCAAGCCTTACGCCTGCTTTTACCAGGTGTAAGAATTCTAAGGGTTTTCTGCAGAAGGAGCGTCTCCAGAAAGCGGAACTATCCGCCCGCAGAGGCCCTTCTCCAGGGCAGGCATCCGATCTGTCACGAGCTTGACAGATCGGAAATGCCGATTTTCAGCGTATGCGCTGTGCATGCCTGAAACCAGCATTTCCGATGTCCCTACGGGTGTGTACACAGCGTGTACACACCTTTAGGGATCGGAATATCTGGCCCAATAATTTGCTGCATAAAAAAAAATTCTCCTTATCGCCCCCAGTAGTGACCAGAATTAGACACATTACTCAAGCTGAGACTTAACCAGTGATTTATAAAGGTGGAGCATAACTTCCTTGATTTTGTATAAAGCCAGGAACCCATATGCTTTTTTAACAGCTGGTTCTGTTGCCAATTATCTTAAATCGATGTACTTTGGTTACCGACCCACCTGCCAGTGGAAACATTTTCTCCTTATTTACTCTATCAAACTCGCTCATAATTTTGAACACATCTATTAAATTTCCCCTTAGCCTTCACTGCTCTAAGAACAATTGCAATTTCTCTAGTCTCGCCACATATCTGAAGTTCCTCATCTTTGGTATCATGCTGGTAAATCTCCTCTGCGCCCTTTCCAAGGCCTTGACACCATTCCTAAAGAGTGGTGCCCAGAATTGGACACATTACTCAAGCTGAGGCTTAACCAGTGATTGAAAATGTTTTAGCATCACTTCCTTGATTTTGTACTCAATGCCTCTACGTATAAAGCCAAGGATCCCATATGCTTTTTTAACAGCTTCATCAACTTGTCCTGCCACCTTCAAAAATTTGTGTATGGGAACCCCCTACATCTCTCTGTTGCTGCACCCCCTTTAAAATTGTACCATATAGTTTACATTATATTGAGTTTAAATCAGAATGAGCAGGCAGGTAATGTACGAATCAAAAGCAAGAAAAACGGCTAGAAAACTGTCACTGATAGGACTTTTAAAAGCATCAAAAGAAAGAACTTGCATTCATATAATGCTTTTCACAACCTCGTGACATCCCAAAGCACTTCCCAGCCAATTAAGTACTTTTCTTTCTTAAAGTGAGAACTAGTAGGATGGAACAAGAAAGCAATTTTTCATATTTTATTTAGTGCTGGTATTAATTACACCCACAGCAGGTAAGACATATCCATTTGTTGTTAAACTAAGCTCCCTTGCTGTTACAATGCACCTCAGCACACTCTGCTGTCAGCCTGAACACTTGCAAAGCAGTTCTCTATGGAGCTCAGAGCCGGAGGGAATTTTGAATTCAGAAATTTTTGAAAGATCTTGCTTTTTGAAAGGTTAATAAAAGTGTGTTTATCTATTCGACGAAAGGCTTAAAATTCAAGAACTGCAACAACAAATATATTTAAAAAATGACCTGCTGTTTGTTTACTCTGATTACGGGCAAAATCTGATGTCCCGATTCACTTACTACGTAATAAAACGGGAAACCTCTTGTTACGGTGAAATGGGAAACCACTTACGGTAAAAATTTGGCCACTAAACTTCAATTATTGAACTCAGAATTTTGAACAGGTTTTGACTGTATAATATTTTTCTATATTTTATATTTTGTCTGTTTCCTCTTTGTGCCCTAAAGAATGAAATACTTTAGAAACAATTAAATTGTTCTGGCATTATGCTAAACAGAAAATAAATGTGTCAAACACTGCCACTGGCTGAGGTTAGCATACTTCACCAACTAAAGTGCCACCTTTACAATTAGCTCCATGCTTTGTAAATTGCTAGTGTGGGAGATACACTTACCCTAATTGTTCTGTGTCACACACCCTATAATATCTCTGATTGTGCAAAATTCACTCTAATACTTAAAAAAGCCAGGCAAAGAAGGGCCATGGTCAAGTGAGGAGTCCACTCAGTCCACTGCCGCTTCACACTTTCCCCAGTACAGTTGTTCTACACTGAGGCCACCAGTGTGGGAAGGAAACTAGAATCTAGGAGGCTGGCTCCAGGGCCCAGTCCAGGGCCAGGTCCCAGAAAGCTCCAAACTAAAGCTAGCCAAGCAATAGGAAGTGGGGAGGCTGGCTGTTGAGTTTGGCTTGAAATTGCAGATTGGCTACTGGTATCCACATGACCAATACAGTCTCCACCACTTAAAACGTCCACATTTAAAACGGGCTGTCGCTTATATCAGCAAAAAAGCAATAACCATCATCCATTTGCATTAATGTCAATTTTAAAGTTGCTGTTTCTGGCGTCTTAAGCCCTCTGTTTGTGTTGGGCAGTAACAGCTGTGTTTACTCACTAGTTCATTTAATTACACAAAAGTATGTAGTAATTTGAGAAACCAATCCTAGTACAGCTCCCAAAGCACATTAAAGCCAGCAGGCTCTGGTGTCTATTTGGTGTAATAAAACTGTAGCATTTTAAGATCCAATAGATCATCTACAAACTTATAAAACATTGTATGGAATTTTTTTAATGTTGTAATAAAGCGGACAGTTTGTTTGTGCTTTCCTAACATGAAGAATGTATCGTCAAGGGCGTAACGTTCTGTGCACGTGTCCAAGTATGGTCTGCTAAATGCGTATTGCACTCCACACTTGATTCGAGGCCAAGGACTGCAGTATAACAGAGAGAATTGGCTTTGAGGAGTTACTGAGTTTTGTGAAGAAGCCAAATTAACCTCAGTAGAAATTAATCCATTAAGCCAGATACTTAAGCAAATTTGACATTTAAGCGGAGCGTGTTAAAGGGCAATGTTTTCTTGTATATTGTCTTCGCAGGCATTTAAAAAAAAAATTGTTTTGCAAAAGAACTATCATCCAGCTGCCATTGGGATCACTGGCTCATCAGTCCTTTCTGCTTTATTTTGTAATTTTCTTAACGTTATCGTGTTATACTGGCCATCGTGTATAGCGGGCAAATCACGCTTGCATGAAAGTGGTGGGGACTTTAATACATTAGTGGCCATTTGGTTGCACTACCCAATGACATGTCTGAAAATGGATGGACTTAATATTTTATAATACATTAGTTGATCTTCTGTGGCATTGCTCACAGTGAGTTAAAGGATGTGGTATATTATAATGAAAGGCAAGTTGTAACAGAATAGAGAATGTATTACAATATAACTGATATCTTTTAGGAGTAGTTAGTAAGATATAAACTGCATTTAAAAAATGGAATATGAAAGATAATATGAAATTAAACATATAAATTAGTTAAAATATGGAATTTAAATATAAAATATAAGTAAATGTAGTCATGTTTAATATATAATTATTAATTATGAAAAAGCTTACAATGATAATCTTTATAAAAATATGAAGTTAGAATAGAGGGCATAAATTGTTGTTAGGCAAGGGTATTAAGGGTTACGGAACCAAGGCGGGTAGATGGAGTTAAGACACAGATCAGCCACGATCTAATTGAATGGCGGAACAGGCTCTAGGGGCTCAATGGCCTACTCCATTCCCTATGTTCCTCCCCCTGCTTTTTGTGCAGGTCCCTAGTAAAGGGTAGGCCTGCACTGAGGGAACATCGGGCACATGCAATGACCTGAACCTAGAAATACAGGCAGATGCAGGTAAAGTCAGGTGGCGGGCGGGTGAAATTGGTCCCAATATTACTCACGGGTAGCTGAAAAATCATCACCACAAGAACAAAGAGACAGGTTAGGAGAATTTTTTTTATGCACGGGGTTGTCAGAACTTGGAATGTCCTCCAAAAACAGGAGTGACGGCAGAATCCATAACACCTTTTAAGAGGGAAGTCGATAAGTATTTGAAAAAATAAAATTAATGGGAAAAGGAGGCCTTGGTTTAATGCCTTATCCAAAAGGCAGCACTTCCTGATGAGGGAACACTTCCTCAGCACTGCATTAAAATCTCAGCCTAGGTCGTACTCGTGCTTGATCCCACACAGTTAAAAATAGGAATACAGCCAGCACAGTTACATGAATTTTTAATAAGGTAATAAAATAGCATTTTAATGATGAAAAGTCAACCAAGTTTTTAGCCATCCTAGGGATATTTGTTATGACTTATTCAGTTTATTGTTGGCATTATAAGAATAAGTTAGAATAACATCCGAGAGTCAAAGGTAAAGGAATAAGCACAAGTTTCGCCAAATGAATCTCTTTAAAAATGTTTGCAATGAACTATCAGTACTAAGGCTTCAGGGCCTATCCATAGTTTTATTTAAGAAATAGTTTTGTGTAAAATGAAAGTGTTGACGATGTTGATAATTGGATTGGGAGAGTTGCTGAGTCTAGTGTTGTCAGGGAACTGGATTAACAAGCACAGTTGAAATTACAAGATCACTAAAGCATCCTAGGTTGCCCACGGCTAATGTCAGTTTAGCTGCCTGCAATGTCAGGCCCAGAAATTCTTCCAAGCCAGGTCCCCAGCGATGTCCTTGGTGCTAATTGCTTAAAAGTCAATCATTCATTGTCCAGTGAATGTGAGTCTGCTGCCAAGAATACAATTCAAGCTCTGAAATGTATCTCAGTGGCAAACAATTAGAAAGCTTAAAAAGCACCAAGTAGATCAGAAATGGTGGTCAGCCAGGTTTTAGAAGCAAAATAGACTTGGCTTCTTAGTTACTGAATGAGGATTTTTTAAATTATTATTGAGAAGCCCAGACGAATGATGGCACCAAGATTAAAAACAGCTGAAAAGAAGACAGAGATAAAGGAAGAAATACTTGATGTGCAGCTTGGACTTTTAAAACCTGGAAAGAAAGGCTGAGAAGGGGGCAAGGAGTTCCAGTTTGGAGATTCTGGGAAAGAATGAGTTAGAATAGGACTGAGTTTGATTTTAATACAGTGTGAGAGAAGGAAATTATGTAGGACTTATCTACATATTCTACTCAATGGGCTGGATTTTGCCAATGGGGAGCTTTTGGAGGCGGGACTCCCACTTGTCGGGTTTTAGTCCCGCCTCCATCGACTTCTGGCCAACCCACGCTATTTTCCGTTGATTGACCTTGTTAAGCCCACACAGCGGGCACAGCAGGCCAATTAAGGAAAAGCCGGTTACAGAGAACGTCAATGTACGACGTTTCATCTGTCAAAAATTTTTGACAGATGAATTGTCATTGTTTGACAGCTCTGTGAAGCTGTCAAACACTGACATTCTCTGTAGTTTGATGAGTTCTTGAATTCAAGACTCATCAAACCTCTTTCTTTAGCAGAAATTAGATGGTTGTTGTATTGGAGAATGCAACGGCCATCTGTCATCTCTGCCGCAGAGGTGCGAGGGTCTCCGCATCCCCAACTCTTGAAGCCTGCAGGAAGAAACAAAGGTAAGTAAACCTTTTCTAACACTTTCCACTTACCTCACATACTCACCTCTCCACACTTGCACCCATCACTTACCTTCACAGCGCACTTTTGCACCCCTCCGACCCCCGCAGACCCACTGCTCGCCTCGGTGATCCTGGCGGGGTTCGCAGCCTTCGGGAAGCCCGCACTTGTGTGGGTAAAATGGGGATAATCCTCTTATCTGCCTGTTAACTACCTGTTAACAGGCAGTTAAGTGGCTGTAATCCCCTTACCACCTCAAGGAGACGGGACGCGGCGCAGGTCGGCTACCCGCCTCCTGGCAAGATAGCACGGAGACGGGTTGGGGGTGGGATGGGCCCCCAGATTCTGCCATTTTCCCGGCAGTCCTGCCTCCATACCCGCCTCCCCAGGGCTGGCAAGATCGCGCCCATTGTCAGTGAATATAATACACTTGGGGGGCGATTTTCCCACTGGAGGCGAGATGGAGGCGGGTTTCGGTTTGGGTGGGTTTGAAACCTGCCTCCACTGATAGTCTTCAAAAAATTGCGATTTCCCCCTGATTGGCCACTTGATTTCAGAGGTGTGGGTTGCCCTTGCTCAATTAGTGTTTTGGGACTGAAACCTGCCTCTGCTGACATCACTTTTCCAATCTGATTTTATGGCTTCTTGCTGCCTTGGATCATTCCACAGGATTTGATGAAATGCCATCCCTGTTGGAAAGCATTAAAATGATTTGATGCCAAAATGTTGGCGTTATGGCATCTGTTCTTTCACCTTAGGCAGCTCCACAGTGCGGGCTCTACCACACTTGCATTGTCAGGTTGGTGGTCTGAGTGAAATGAGAAGTCGCACAACACCAGGTTATAGTCCAACAGTTTTATTTGAAATCACGAGCTTTCGGAGCGCTGCTCCTTCGTCAGGTAAAGACTTCACCTGACGAAGGAGCAGAGCTCCGAAAGCTCGTGATTTCAAATAAAACTGTTGGGGGTAAAAATTCAGTTGGTTGCGCCTCCCGTTAGCGCCTTAAGAGGGCGCTAATGGGGCGCAAAGCCGCTAACGCCCGGGCGCAGCGATGTTTGCGCCGCTCGGGAACTTAACTAGACATTGTGCAGCGGCGCTAAACTTTACCGCTGCGACCACCTGCGTGCGCAGATTGTGACGTCATTCCATGGTGCAACGCCCTTGTGGCGCCCCGGAGCGGAAATTGAGTGGCGCCCCCTGCCTTACCGCCTGACGCTAGCAACGACAGGTTGAGGGGAGCGTTCTGCAGTCATGAAGGGAAAGGGGGAGCGCTATTTAAAGGTGACCGCTTCCTGCCTTTTATTGTTGGTGGCATTTTTGAACTACGCATTCTGAGAGAGAGAGGGAGAGACTTCTGGAGAGATTCAATGTTGTGTGAAGGAGTTTTGGGTACTGAGCAGCACTTTGCAGGTTCATTTTGATTTGCCATTCCTTGTATCAATTTAGCAGAGACTGTGGGAGCTGCACTCTGAGCTCTTTGCCTGGTACTCTCCATTGTTCTTTCCAGCACATTTGATGTGCAAGTCTCTCCAGGCCGAGATTCAAGGCTGCAATGAACAGGATGTGGATGGAAAGCAAGATTAACCATCCCCTTTAAGAACTGGCCCGTGCCATTGTGTGTGTGTTCCATTGCTGACTGACATTACATGAGCTTCGCCAGCGCTCTGAGTTAGCGCCTCACTCCTTGGCCTTTGCGCCTTAAGACAGGTGTGCAGCGCCTGATTTAGCGCTCCACTCACCTCCCGGGGCGGTAAAAGTGAAGTTTCCAGTCAGTGGCGATAATTAGCGCCAGGCGCTAATATTTGCGTCCAGACGATATTTGCGCCCCAAATGGGGCGCAACCTAATTTTTCCCCCTTGGACTATAACCTGGTGTTGTGCGACTTCTCATTTTTGTCCACCCCAGTCCAACACCGGCATCTCCGCATCATGAGTGAAATGAGGCCAGAGAGTCATGTCCATTGTCAATGATGTCTTAGGATGGAGCCAAGGACATGTGCCAACTTGGACAACCTATGCAAATCTGCCCAGGATAAGTTTATCCCTTCCATCCCGGGCAGCTATGTGCTCGCGTGCTACCACTGCTGCTGGTCGATACATCGGCGCTCTGACCTGCTCCTGCTCCTCCTCCTCCTCCTGCTCCTCCTCCTCCTCCTCCTCCTCCACTTACTCCAGATCCTCCTCATCCTCATCTGAGGAGGCTATGAACTGAGCCACTTGCTCATCAGGAAGCTGCAAGCCACGACGCTGTGCCATGTTGTGCAGTGCACAGCAGACCACGACCATTCTGGAGACCCTGTATGGTGTATACTGCAGGGCTCCACCTGATCGGTCAAGGAATCGGAAGCGCATCTTCAACAACCCAATGGAAGTGTGGCTGGCATTGTAGCACTCTTCAGCCTCGTTAGCTGGCCTCCTGATCGGTGTCATTAGCCACTTCTTCAGGGGGTAGCCTTTGTCACCAAGGAGCCATCCGTTAAGTTGGTTTGGTGGATTGAAAAGCAGAGGAACACTAGAGTGCCGCAGGATGAAAGAGTCATGGCAACTACCACAGAACTTGGCGCAAACATGCAAGAACTCCTTCTTGTGGTTACACACCAGCTGTACGTTGATGGAGTGGAAGCCCTTTCGGTTGACAAAGATAGCTGGGTTGTAATGGGGTGCCCTAAGGGCCACATGTGTGCAATCTATGATGCCCTGCACCATTGGCATGCCTGCCATATTTGCAAAGCCAACCGCATGCGCGGTTATACTTGCTTGATCCCTTGAGAACTGGATGTAATTGTGGGCCTTAGCAAAAAGGGCATCGGTAACCTGCGTGATGCAACTGTGGGTGGCCGACTGGGAGATGCCGCTGATGTCTGCTGATGATCCCTGGAAGGAGCCTGAGGCAAAGAAGTTGAGTGTGGTGGAGACTTTGACAGCCACTGGTAAGGGGTGTCCACCCGTTCCTCTGGGCACCAGGTCTTGCTGCAGCAGTCCGCAGATCTCTGGGACATCCTCTCGCGCAAGTCTCAGCCTCCTTTGGCACTGCTGCTCACTCATGTTGAGGTAGCTCATCCTTTGTCTGTAAACCCGCTGTCGGGGGTATCTCCTGCGGCGACGTGCTGCCATGCGCAGGTGCCTTCTGCCTTGTGCAGCATCAGTTGGCTGAGCAGGAGGTTGGGGCTCCTGCTGCTGTTGCTGCTGAGCTGCCTGGTTCTGCTGCTGCTGTGGATGCTCCTCATCCGAATCTGAGGTCCATGGTGACAGAAAACGAGTGGTTCCCAAGCTGTTTGCCGATGCCTCCATTGGGGAAGCGCTCATAGCAAACGGGGAGAGGGTCTTCCAAGGAGGTCCCACAGTTGATAGCTTCAAGCTGCAGCACCTCCGACTTTGGAAGGCCTTCTAAAACTGCTCAAACACCTTTTAAAGCAAAGATCTGCTACCTGTAACTAATCCCTGATGAAATAAACGATTTAATGTTGGACCTGCAGCTCTGAGGAGGCAACCCACTTGTCAAACCACCAGGTTTAGCTGGCGTGGTATAGAAGGGTTGTGGAACATGCCAAAATGGTTGAAAAATCACGAGGGCCTCGCAAAAAAGGCTTAGAGAGGCCCTTAACGAGCATTTAAACATCTTAACAAGCGCTATGGCCAGCTGCAAGTGGGACCATTTCCTGCCCTTCAAAATCGGCACCGGCAAAATCCCGCGGAGGCGGGTTGGAGGCGGGTTCTGAACCCGGCCTTATTGTTTCTGATTTTCCCGCTTTTCCCGCCTCCAAACCCGTCTCCTCGGACGTCAGAAAATCGCCCCCTTGGATTCCCACAGGGCATTTGATAAGATTCTCCATCAGAGGCTTCTAAAGTGGATAAAAGATCATAGAATTAGTAGAACATTGGCCAACTGGATTAAGCATTGCCAAAAATGTGGTAGGAGATGATGATGTTTGGTGCAGGAACTCGTTCTTGTTGTTTCGTATGACGGGTAATGCTTATAATGGGATGTCTAGTTTGGCTATCTATTCGATAGCCTCCTGAGATGCAGGAACTAGTAGAGTTCTATAGCAGTCTGTTGCATGTCCCCTACTCTTTACCCTGCTCTTTACCCTGGTCTTTAATAATATGGAGGAGATAATGTTTTTATTCGTTTGTGGGATGTGGGCGTCGCTGGCAAGGCCAGCATTTATTGCCCTTGAGAAGGTGGTGGTGAGCCGCCTTCTTGAACCGCTGCAGTCCATGTGGTGAAGGTACTCCCACAGTGCTGTTAAGTAGGGAGTTCCAGGATTTTGACCCAGCGACGATGAAGGATTGACGATATACTTCTAAGTCAGGATGGTGACTTGGAGGGGAACTTGGAGGTGGTGGTGTTCCCATGTGCCTGCTGCCCTTGTCCTTCTAGGTGGTAGAGGTCGCGGGTTTGGGAGGTGCTGTCAAAGAAGCCTTGGCGAGTTGCTGCAGTGCATCTTGTAGATGGTACACACTGCAGATATGGTACGCCGATGGTGGGGGGAGTGAATGTTTAAGGTGGTGGATGGGGTACCAATCAAGTGGGCTGCTTTGTCCTGTATGGTGTTGAGCTTCGAGTGTTGTTGGAGCTGCACTCATCCAGACAAGCGGAGAGTATTCCATCACACTCCTGTATTGTGCTTTGTAGATGGTAGAAAGGCTTTGGGGATTCAGGAGGTGAGACACTCGCCGCAGAATACCTAGCCTCTGACCTGCTCTTGTTGCCACAGTATTTATGTGGCTGGTCCAGTTAAGTTTCTGGTTAATGGTGACCCCCCAGGATGTTGATGGTGGGGATTGGGCGATGGTAATGCCATTGGATGTCAAGGAGCGGTGGTTAGACTCTCGCTTTTTGGAGATAGTCATTGCCTGGCACTTCTGTGGCGCGAATGTTACCTGCCATTATCGGCCCAAGCCTGAATGTCGTCCAGGTCTTGTTGCATACGGGCATGGACAGCTTCATTTTCTGAGGAGTTGTGAATGGCACTGAACACTGTGCAGTCATCAGCAAACATCCCCATTTCTGACCTTATGTTGGAGGGAAGGTCATTGATGAAGCAGCTGAAGATGGTTGGGCCGAGGACACTGCCCTGAGGAACTCCTGCAGCGATGTCCTGGGGCTGTGATGATTGACCTTCAATCACCACAACCATCTTCCTTTGTGCTAGGTATGACTCCAGCCAGTGGAGAGTTTCCCCCCCGATTTCCATTGACTTCAGTTTTACTCGGGCTCCTTGATGCCAGACTCGGTCAAATGCTGCCTTGATGTCAAGGGCAGTCACTCTCACCTCACCTCTGGAATTCAGCTCCTTTGTCCATGTTTGGACTAAGGCTGTAATGAGGTCAGGAGCAGAGTTGTCTTGGCGGAAGCCAAACTGGGCATCAGTGAACAGGTTATTGGTGAGTAAGTGCCGCTTGATAGCACTGTCGATGACACCTTCCATCACTTTGCTGATGATTGAGAGTCGACTGATGGGGCAGTAATTGGCCGGATTGGATTTGTCCTGCTTTTTGTGGACAGGACATACCTGGGCAGTTTTCCACATTGTCGGATAGATGCCAGTGTTGTAGCTATACTGGAACAGCTTGGCTAGAGGCGCGGCTAGTTCTGGAGCACAAGTCTTCAGCACGATAGCTGGGATGTTGTCAGGGCCCATAGCCTTTGCTGTATTCAATGCGCTCAGCCGTTTCTTGATATCATGTGGAGTGAATCGAATTGGCTGAAGACTGGCTTCTGTGACGGTGGGGACCTCAGGAGGAGGCCGATACAGATCATCCACTCGGCACTTCTGGCTGAAGATGGTTGCAAACGCTTCAGCTTTGTCTTTTGCACTCACGTGCTGGGCTCCTCCATCATTGAGGATGGGGATATTCATGGAGCCTCCTCCTCCCGTTAGTTGTTTAATGGTCCACCATGACTGGATGTGGCAGGACTGCAGAGCTTTGATCTGATCCGTTGATTGTGGGATCACTTAGCCCTGTCTATAGCATGCTGCTTCCGCTTTTTAGCATGCATGTAGTCCTGTGTTGCAGCTTCCCCAGGTTGGCACCTAATTTTTAGGTACGCCTGGTGCTGCTCCTGGCATGCTCTTCTGCACTCCTTATTGAACCAGGGTTGGTCCCCTGGCTTGATGGTAATGGTAATGGTAGAGCGAGGAATCCCTACCATCAACATCCTGGGGGGTCACCATTAACCAGAAACTTAACTGGACCAGCCACATAAATACTGTGGCAACAAGAGCAGGTCAGAGGCTAGGTATTCTGCGGCGAGTGTCTCACCTCCTGAATCCCCAAAGCCTTTCTACCATCTACAAAGCACAATACAGGAGTCATACCTAGCCGGGCCATGAGGTTACAAATTGTAGTGGAATACAATTCTGTTGCTGCTGATGACCCACAGTGCC
Source organism: Squalus acanthias (assembly GCA_030390025.1). Classification (NCBI taxonomy): domain Eukaryota; kingdom Metazoa; phylum Chordata; class Chondrichthyes; order Squaliformes; family Squalidae; genus Squalus; species Squalus acanthias. Next base: position 178,139,911 of record CM059427.1, on the reverse strand, counting down.
TCATGGATGCCCAGTTTTGAGCTGCTAGATCTGTTCTGCATCTATCCCATTTAGCACGGTGGTAGTGCCACACATGATGGAGGGTGTCCTCAGTGTGAAGACGGGACTTCGTCTCCACAATGACTGCGGTGGTCACTGCTACCAATACTGTCATGGACAGGTGCATCTGCGACAGGTAGATTGGTGAGGACGAGGTCAAGTAGGTATATCCAGCAATATTATTTAGCAGGAGAGAATGGCCTAAGGAACAGAATATGGAATTTAATCTGCAGAAATGGAGAGCAAGGCATCTTAGGAAAGGAAACATGAAGTGTGTACACAATGATGCATGACATTTGGGAAATTGGAATGGACAAAAGTTAATCATTCATTGTCCAGTGAATGTGAGTCTGCTGACAAGAATACAATTCAAGCCCTGAAATGTATCTCAGTGGCAAACAATTAGAAGTTGTAACTGTTTATTTTAATTCTCTATGACTCATTAGTAAGGAGATATCTGAACCATTGTGGCTAATTTTCAGCATTTGATCTTCACAATCACATTTATACGTTGGACAGAGTCCAGAGAAGAGCAACAAGGATGACTCTGGGTTTTAAAACTTTAAATTATGAAGACAGGTTGACAGAATTGAAAGACGCGTAGGAGGAAAAATGATCCAGGTCTTCAGAATGTTGAAAGCATGGGTAATATAAATGTAAGCACGTTATTTAATTTAATTTGTGATCATAGAACTAAAGGACATAAGTACAACACTAACAATCCTCAGGAAGTACTAGAGGTTAGAAAAGTGGCAAGCAAAGTACCCGGCCTGCCAATGGATTCAATCCAGCCCGCCAAGGCCTGTCTTCGAAGCCGAACGTCTGCCTAGCCTGACCCCACCCCATGTAACATCAGTAGGCAGGTCACTGTCTCTGAGGCAGCAGGGGAATCTAACAATGGGCCTTCGAGATGGGAGGCGAAGATACAGAGACCGACAGCTGAGGTGGACAGAAGGCAGCCGGGATCATCAATCCCAGTGCACTCTAATTTTAGTCAAAACATGTAAGCTGTTTCTCAGTTGGGTGCCTTAATACTTTACTTTTGCATTGCTCTAAATGAAAGAATTGTTGCAAAAGTGGTGGCGTAACTCCAAATTCGGGTCCCGTCTGATTCTGGAGTGTACGGATTTAAACTTCAGTGTGGTGTCCAGCCGAGTTTAAAAAGTGCTGAGGGATTCCGTTTACCTGGGCATATTATAAACTGAAGGCGAAGGATTTTTTTTAATGCTTTGAGAGTTTGGGAGCTCCTGCCACTCAAAAGATTTTAACTGTAATTTCTGGCAGCAGAGCCATGCATATACGTGTAACCATGCACAGTGCTCACGGCAGTACGAATGTTGATTTGTAGCCATGTATAGTCCACAGTAGAATGCCAGTGCTCCCAGTGCAACTATCAATCCCAGACCATTAATGTACTCAAACTGCAGTCCGTGTCGCACTCTGTGAAAGTGAACAGAATTTCAGACAGATTAACTTTGCAGAAGGACTTTTTGGGAGTTTGGGACTTTTTACTTCATTGGGGACACATCAGCTATAGTTTCAGTCTCATTTGTTTCAGTGACCAACCAACATGAGTGCCATTTTGACTGGTCGGTGTGATATTAATCACTGTCACTCAGAGAGTGCCATGCATTGGACAATTTTAGAGAAAGCACAAGTTTGTACCCATATTGCAGAAAGTCTTCAGGCTTCTGTGGGATACTTTGGGCTACTGCCCCCACCCCCCCGGGAGAGAGTCTTTTCCCAACGGCAGAAGGTGGAGAGGGGTGAGTGCAGCAGCAGCGGTGAGGGCGCAGACCCGATCCCCTTCCAGCCGAGGCCCAACCCTCAGTGATGGGGTGACTAATGGTGATACGTGTTAACCAGTTGTTGACCACCACCTAACTAATTAATGCAAAACTGATTTGTGTTTACTGATTAGCATTTTAATTATCTCAAGTTTATTTTATTTAACACTGATTATTTATACTAACTGATAATTAATAATTTAGTTAACAGATTTATTCACTAACTTAGCGCCCTCTGCTTGTTAGGCAATTGGTGAGCAATTTATTTGTGCTCATTATTGTACTAATTACTCAGCTATTAATTTAAAAGCCGCTGAGCGCCCATAGCGGGACCGCCAGACCGCTGCTCAACCGCAGCTTAACGGGAACATTGGTGTGCGGCCCGCAACAGCTCACCAAAACCTGTTAAGTGGCCACCCTTGGGCTAGAAGACGGCCCAGAAATTGGTTTGCGCCGCCACCCAATATTGGGCCTCATTTACATCAGGGCTCCCCCAGGCAGCTCGCCGGTCGTCAGCAGTGGCTCTCGGGCAAATCTTGGGAAAGGGGGGAAGCAAGTGATCGGGAGAAGCGAGGAAGTGATTGGGAAGGAGGCAGCAACTGATAGAGGGGGAAGCAGTGATCGGGAGGGGCGGGAGGCAGCGACCGGGAGGGGGGCGAGCGGTAGCTGGCAGCGGCCGATGATTTGAATGTGGAGCTGGGAGGAGCACTCCTGCACCTCCCGGCTCCACATTCAGGTAAGTATTTGTTTTTTAAAACTTACCTATTTGGCGGTGGCCCGGTTAGGCCATATGTAGACCTGGCTTTCCTGAACTCAGCCAATTCAGAGCAGCCCAATTTTACAAAGTTGTCTACAAACAGAAATTAGGCCCCTTATTTATATATACAATGGGCCTAAAACTTGTTTCAGGTGTGGGCCTTAGATGCCTCTTTGGATGCCTATAGTAATATGGCTTGCAGCACAGAATATCTGCGCACAGGCCACCCGCTATATTGGACACTTTGGCGTCCATTTTACAGGCGTCATTGACTTTCTAAGTCGAAATTTTTCCAAAAGAATGTTAGATTTGTGGAATAAACTCCCACAAAAATGGCTGTCCATCCTCCCCCCCACCTTAAAAAGATGCTGAATAGATATGAAAGGCATTTGAAAAATAAGAACATTATGTTTGGAATGTATTTAATAACTTTGAATAGTTCATACTACAGTGTTAAATTAACATCCCTAAATTTTTGTTCAGTTAGCTTTGAAGATAGAAATATGCACAGATTTGACAGAGAGTTGTAAAACACTTCCTTTGAAGATTGGGGAGATTCCACAAATTGCCCATGATCATTGGGAGGTGTGGTCTCAGTGTGCTTTATCCAGCTATAATATATTAAAATCGCTGTATGGGTCGCAACAGTCCATTGCAAAATGCATTGAAAACCTCAATGTCACATTTACCTCAATACCGGTTACGCATGTAAGCAGCACTATGATAAAGGGGTTTTCAATGTTATTTGTTGAAATTAGTAACAACGTATTGCCTGGTGAAATCCCTGCCTTTCCAGAAATAAAGAAATCTTCAATGTGCAGGCAGGCATCCCACAGCCTAAACCACAGTAAATCAATAACATTGGCTATTTCCAGTTACTTAGGGGTTCCCTGCACCTGTTAAATCCTGCCGTCTTTGCTGTCCCTGTGGATGGATACCCACTTTTCTCTTTTTATAATATCCCAGTGTACTGAACTGTCCACCGTTGCCTCTTGAGATCACATTCTGGAGAGTATGATCCAGAAACTCTAACCATTCTGATGCTGTGGGGGTTGGTCAATTGAAATTCTGCACCAGAGACTCAATTTTTCAACACATTGATCAGAATATACAACGGGGTGTTAAATTGGACCATGTTACGTCCGTTTTTCCGGCATTACATGGCCTCCTAAGGCCCCGAAATGGCGTGCAGGAAGCGTGTACGCACTTCTGACTGGAAGCACACCACCTACCATATTGGGCAAAGACAAACAAGAGGCATCCTTTACCCATGCCTGAAGCAGGCTTTAGGGCTTTTGCATATACAACTAAGGGGCATAACGCCTGCTCCAGGTCCCTGCTGCAACAGTGGATTGCACCGAGGCCACCAGCACCAGCAGAAAGCCAACCATAAGCATCGCCTAAATAAATAGATAAGAACTCACCACCATCAGCTACCATTATTGGGATGCAGTCAGGCAAACTGCTGCTGCTGAAGCCCCACACCTCCAATCATGGGACCATCATTCAATATGGTATGCATAGAAGTAGGAGGATGGTGACAATGCACTCATGTTCTAAGGTGACTTCTACTGCTCACCATGTCTCTCCTAGCACCCCGGTGTCTACCTAGTAAAGACTCAAACCCTTGCCAGTTATCAAAGACGAACTAGTGACTATTGTTCATGTAGGGGAGATAAGTGGGATCTCTTTGGAGCCAAGTTGACACTGACAGTGACATGCCTTGTGCTGGAATTTGGAATGGAGTCATCCCTCATTGGCTGTATTGGTAATCTGATACCTGAGCCAGACAGGCCCTCAGCTAGCCTGGCTGGAGAGGGAGGCTTGTTACTGGGATTATTTCCACTTGACTCCAGATAATGTGCTAATGGGTAGGATGACCCTGGCTAGACAAACCGCTTGAGGCTTGCTGGTAGGTTATGCACGTAGACTGTGTGGTTTTAGCTGATTAAACTCCAGCAGTACCCCTGCACACACTTCTGGGTCCCTAAGCCTTGGCAGTTGAGAACTGCATAAGGTTTCCAGTATTAGATAAGTAGGGTGCGTCCTTATAGGGAAGAGAGTGTGCACTCCATATCAGGCAAACCGAATTTCTACCTGTGTGCATTTCTCAACAGCTTGGTTAGGAAACTCTTATGCATAGCGATGTGCTTCTGCATTTGACAAACCAAAAAAAAGCAGGGAACTTAATGGAGAACAAATAGCACTGATCTTCAATTGTTACTCAAGGTGGATCTGCGATTAACTGTTAAATGATAATTCATTACTGGGGATCACTTCCTCTGGGTGCTATTTGTAAATTATGTTTCTGATGAATGTATTTCTAATTTCACTACACATAACCCTGGGAGGAAATATTTTTGGCAAATTTAAGGGGCAAAAATTGGGTTGTGACCCCTTTGGACGCTAACTTCGGTTAGCACCCCTGCGGCCAAAATTCAATGGTAGCTCCCCAAGCAGGAGGCGGGGCGCTACTGGAAGCACTCCCCCTATCTCTTGGGGGCACTCCAGCCCAATATCGTGGCGCTATGTGCCGCAGCGCCATGTGTGCCGGCACATCGCGCCGCGGTACTGCAGGCCTTCCTCTGTCAACCCGCCTCCAAACAATCTTCCCAAGTGTCAGGTCCTCGATTTGCACATGGACCCAACACCTAGCTGGTGGGAAGAGGATTATAGGCACTTAACTGCTTGTTAACAGGTTGTTAACAGGCAGTTAAGAGGCTTTTGCAATTTTGACAGTTCTACTGCGGGCTTCCCGACGTCCGGACACCACGCCTGGTAAGTGTGGCATGCTGTGGGTCTACTGTAATGTTTCTGCATTGATGACAGCTGCAGAAGTGATGTGAAGGATCCAATGGTGCACTGGTGAGTTTCAGAGGTAAGATTTTTAATGCATTTACACTTTTGTGTAGGTAACAAGTTTTGATTTGTGTGTGTAGTCCCACCTCATTGGGAGAACCTCTCTCACCAGTGACAGATCGCTTCTGTAACCTCACCTGCAGCTGCCATCTGTTCTAGCCTAAGCAGGGAGTCACTGGAGAGCCTGGGTGTAAGAACTCACCTTTGTACAGTGATTGTCAGTGTTTGCAGCACCTCAATGCTGTCAAACACTGAGAAATCAGCTGTCAAAAAAATGTGCGTGGCCCCTTTAAGAAAACCGGCAGATGACGCGTCACGAACTGACGTCATCTGACACTGACTTCCTCTTAATTGGCCGGCAGGCCTGCAGGGCGGGCTTAACAAGACCAATTGATGCAAAATCACGTTTGTGCATCTGATCTCGTTGGGGGCGGGACTGGAACCAGGAAGGCAGCTGTCCCGCATCCAAGCCGCCTTGAACAGAAAAATCGCGGCCACTGTGTCCGGCATTACGTCAGGGGGCACGACCGAGGTTTGCGGCCGGGGCGCGAGCGAGGCGTTACCGGCTACTGCCGCCGCTAACCTCCCGCTGAATTTCACAGGAAGTGTTAGTGGCGCCGCGCCCTGGCAGTAGTTGCTTTGTGCCCTGTTAGCGCCCCCTTAGGGCACTAACAGGAGGTGCAAAGCAACTGAATTTTACCCCCTAAGTATCCAAAACCAAAACTAGAAAACTAGGGATCTGCAAAATTAGCAACTTAGTTCTCACGTTACCACAGCTAAGTAATTAATATTATTAGGGAGATTTAAGAGCAGGCTAAATTTTGGAAAGCTATTTGGAAAGGATTGGCAGGAAATTTAGGCATAAATTGACATTGGCAAAATGGGGGCATGAATGGGCATAATTTCAGGTGTAACCTCCAATAATGCTACCAAAGGAAATTCCACCCTGTATTTTGATTATTGCTTTGCCTTTAAAAAGTTAGATATAACTTTTTTTCTGTCACAGAACGTGTAGCATCACCACTGTAAACTGACTCTGGCGGCTAACTCAAGTGTTTCTGTGTTTAAAATGCAGAGGGATGACGGTCTGAAGCTGGACTTCAAACCAATTAAGCTCTCGAAACATAATCGGTCTAATAGACATCTGAATTCAAGTCCGAATTGCATTAGGAGTCAAATTTGGTCGATCAGCACTGTTCGTGGGTTCAACAAAAGGACATGCAACAGTGTTTTAAATTAATTGAATTGATTGATCTATTGGCCAGTGATGTAACATAGTGTAAGGAAGATACATTGTCCTTTTTTTTATAGTGACGATCGTCATGAGAACCCCTTTAAAAATTGAACTTATGCAAAGAATTGTGATTAGCTTCCAAATGGATATTGCTATCTTTCTGTTAAATATTTTTGTTAAAACTATGAATGCTGATGACATTACTGGGGAAACTAGCCGAGTTACAGATCGGAACAATGCGAAGGAATTGAGTTGATACACACAGTTAAAATGACAATCACTGAAGCTCCCTATACTGTCTGTGAATTGCAGTATCTCTGCTCATGTTAATTTTAGCTGCCTTGCCCTGTCAGGTTCAGTCATGTCTCCCCATCTGTTGATGTCATTTTCATTCACTGGGTTTGAAATATGAATACTGATAGAGAAGAAAACACAGGAGTGTTCAAGTTAATGGCTAATCCTTTGTAGCAGTTTTATTTCCAAAGATTCCTCACTAATTTTGTGGCCCAATACACACAGATGTGGGTTCCAGGTTGAGATCGCAATCTCAGCCTTGCCACTGGAGTTAGATATTGAATAGAGGTCAGGCATTTCATAACAAGCAGGTCAGAAAAATTATAGGACAATCCTGGAGCCACTCTTCGGTACCTCACACCACGGCACCAATCTGTAGCCACCATTTCTCCCTGCTCCCTCACTTCTGTTAACACTGATGTTGGTTAATAATTAATAAACAGCTTGTTTGCATTTCACATGAATATTGTTCAAGCAGTTGCCAGGATTAATGTATACTTGTTTGAATGCACTGGTTTATATCACTGCAAGATAATAATATATGCTCTGTAAATATTAACACTACATGTATTAGCTTTAGTTGATACTACACTTGCCTCTCAGTGAGAAGGTTGTGGGTTCAAACCCCACAGTAGGAGCTTGCGATCATAATCTAAGATGATACTGAGGGTATGCTGCAGTGTCAGAGGTGCTATCTTTTGGATGAGACATTTCATTGATGCCCCATGTGCCCAATCTGATGGTTCAGATGCTTGAAGAATAGGCAATGTTCTGGCCACCATTTCTCCCTCAATCAATACTAAAAATACATTAACAGGTTAGTTATCTAATCACTGTTTGTAGGAGCTTGCTGTGTGCAAAATGACTGAACTTCAAAGTAATTAATTGTACGTTTGAGGCTTTTCCAAAAGACATGATAAGCCTCTGTATATAAATCCAAGCCTTTCTCTCTGCTAGACGCTCATCATTTGTAAACTGCACAGAAAATCTATAAACCCTATGAAATAGAAGCATACTCTATTTAGGGGACTGCTATCGCTTTTTGAAATGCTAAATAAACAACTGTTCTGGTAGTGAGTAGGTGTACATACTTGTGTGCACTATACATGTACAAGAGTTGTCACTGAGACATAAATAAGTTGTACAGTAGCAGATTTAAGTGAATTTTTTTCATGGTGCTTACAATGCAGAGACAAGAGTTGCCACAGAGACACACACAATACCAGATGTGATTAAATTATTTTCTCCATCCTCCGTATAATGTATATGTGCAGGAGTGCAAGTTATTTTCTCTCTCTCTTTTGGTGGTCTTCTCACCAGCTAGCATTCAGCACCCAGAGCTTAGACACATTGACCATGTTCCCTGATCTCTGGCAGTAATGGTCTTCATCAACCACTGGGGGATATATGTGAACAGTCTGGGGATTTATTGGCCTCTGCTGTTGTCTTCCTGTTGGAGAAAGTGCCTTGCCTGTGCTCAGTGGCTCCTCCAAAAAAAACAAGGAATTCAACAGAGAAGCAGTGTCCTACCACTCTGTGTAACATTGTTGTCTTCATATACACATAACGTAGTCATCGGTATAAGTTTTTACACCACTCCGTCTTCATAACCTGCATGCTTACACCAGTCCTGAATGTAAATCCAAACTACAAGAAGGTGAGAGATATTCATGATGGGGAATGAAATACAATGGGCAGATTTTCATTTTCACCAATTGGATGGTATTCTGGCAGAGCGGATTGTCCACCCGATTTTCATCCAAATCAATGGAATAAAGATCAGGCAGATTCTATAAAGGGTGGGCAATCTGGTCTGCTAGATTACCACTCAGGCAGTTCAGATGAAAATCTTACTGTAATGTTTTCTAATCTTTGCATCCAGTGTCAGCGTTGACCAACTCCAGATTAGGGTCAGGAACAGCACAAGTGCAGAGAAAATTACCACCTACAATGATTTAATGAGTTTTAAGCTCAACCTTAGAAGGTCAACTGAGCCAGAAGTGTTTCCATTCCATACACTGGCTGTCCTTGTGATCTTTATGAATGAGACTAACAATCCAATGTCAATTAAGACAGAACTATGGTCAGTTATGTGTTATTGACAGAGGACATGGATTGCCCAAACTTATTTTTGACAGAAAGATGACACTCATTCCATCAATCAGGGATGGATTCAAAACCAGTTCTCAGAGGTAAAAGTTGAGTCTTTTAGTTGACAATATCATTGATACAGTGAACTGTCAAATTTGCAGTGGGTTCCTAAAGTGGCATTGTCCATATTTTGTAATTGCTCTCTCTAAATGAGGATTACTTCCATTTTAGATTCAAATATAAAGATCATTGTGTTTTGAGTTGTATATATTTAAATAGGTTATACTTGCATGCTCAAACAGATGGCTAGATTATCGTCGATATACCAGTTGGTGTTGTGATTACTGAGGTATAACATTGTGGGAAATTATTCTGTAGGTGGGCAGGGAATAAATGCCCACAAAGGCACATTTATTTTCTTGCTGGGATTCTGGGAGAACACTGCTCAGTTGGAGACCTACAACCGCTAGATGCTACTGTGTTTTTTTTAAGTGCCTTTGTATGTCTCCAGTCCCTCACGAGAGGGCTAATAGAAGGAGACGCTTCTATCCTGAATCTTCAATCTTTGCTCACAGGACCCATAAAAAGTTGGAGTGGTGAAGTTCGCCAGCGTTACATTAGAGGCCATTGGCCACAGTGTGAGTACTGAGCTCCTGCTGTCAACTGCACTCTTTCAATGCAACCAGCATGGGTTCAATGTAAAAGTGCCTTTGATGACTATTTCTGAGAGCCTTGCTCCACTTCCTCTGCAACATCTAGTGTAAAGCAACATGGACTGAAATTCTAACAAGAAGATAATCAATAGTGAAAAGAGGAAACATTTCAGAGCCTTCATCATTTACATCAGAACAGCTTCAATCACACTTTCAGGATTCTAAACAGTGAGTATAAATATGCTCAGAATACAGTTTACAGGATTGCAGTTCAGATCCCCTAATAGATATAGAAAACTTTTTTCTTTTGTTTTTCTTTTTTACAGAAAGCATAATACAATAAAATACCTGCTTTTCTTATGTATAGCATTATTGCAGTTCATATAAATGTTATCTGTTTGCATAGTGTGCGCAAGGATTTTCTCATTTTGTTTAAAATACTCAAACTCAGAAGAAAAAGTCAAACATTCATCCACACAGTTGATAATCAAAATAATAATCATCATTATAATAGTAACACAGAAACCATTCTGCTTACAGAGCAAAAGTTCAAAGGATTATGATTATGGATCTAAGTAGAAATGAAATGGGATGAAGCCCATTCCATCCACCTTGGCTTGTATCTGACGTGTAGAGGCATTATACCCACACCATCAGAGGCATTGTACCCACACAATCACAGGCATCACACCTCCCCTGACACATACAGGCACACAATCTTCCCTGATTTCTACAGCCATCACTTCCATGTCGACATTTATAGACATCATATCCATCCTGCCCATGTGCAGTACGCATGCCTGCCCTGACACGGACAAGGGTTATATCCTTCCTGTTACTGAGAAGCTTTTTGCCTTTCCCATCACATGCAATCATTGCACTTTTTATTTGTATTGGGTGAATTTTTGTGCTGATCCAGGTGATGAATGTTAGTGCTGGGAACAAACATATTTTTCACTATTGTATCCAGTGTCAGCATCAAGCATTCTCAGGTGAGGTACAGCATGATTCAGCTGCAAATCATAGCTAGATCTCCTTACTCTGACCAAAAATGAGCCTTAAACCCACTCTTAGAAGATGACACAAACATTTCCATTTTCAATACCAGCCATCCTTATTGCATCTGAATGGAGACCAGCAATTCATGCCACATGATGGATTGCTTTGTATACTGTAAATTCATGTAGGACCCTTACAGCCATCGGAACAGAAAGATTTTCATCCTATCAACTAGATTTGAAGCTAGGTCCCAGTGATAAAAGGCAACATCAAAGTAACTGTGCTACTTACTCCTTCAAGCTTTGGAGAGTACGCTGTTTCACAGATCTATACTCGTAAATAAAAATAATACCAGATTGTACCAGAAAATGTATTTAGTTACCAGATTAGAATGGAAATTTTGGCACCAGATGTTAGTTGGTCATTTTGATACCAGTTTATCACTAATTCTGAATTTGCACCATTTCTGTTGAATTGATGTTTATACACACACCACTCAGTTCAGAGTTTGACTGAAGCACCAAAGGTATTGCAAGGGATTGGATCAATTTTGCACAAAATATGACCTCCTATTACATACTAGGTTGGAGGAAGCGACATCCTAAAACATTGACTTTTTTGTTATTTGTCCCACTCAATCCTTCATTTTATCTCTTTTTCTGCCTTCCTGCCTGCCTGCAGCCATCCTTCAGCAGGTAAATCTGGAAGATCTGGACTGTGGGCTTATTCATGGTTGCTACAAGTGTTGCTCTGAAGTCTCCCTGATAATTTGTTTTCTTCACTCATCAAGGATGGAAGCCTTCACCACTCTGAGGTGTGACATCAAGTCAAACAGCTCACCGGCTAAAAGTAATGCAGTTCAAATGCTACCTTTACAACAACTGGGCTTTCAGCACTGAAGTCCAATACTGCTAGAACTATTGAATCCTCTGAGTGGGAATCTGACACACTGCTACTAAAACTATTGGACCTTATGAATGGGAGTTCAACACTTTCATTGGAGCTTCCAAGCTCTCTATAACACTCACTTGAGTAGAAAGTAATAATACAGTTGCCTTACACCCTTGATCCAGCCTGGAGGTCCAAGTTTCATTAGCTGGTGTTATTTGTTGAAGACTGGAAGTTGAGCCTCCAATAAGGATAAACGTATTACTACCATTAAATATAGCTAACTGAGCTATAATAACAAGAATACAAGTGTTTCAAGCGGCAGAAACCTTGTCTTAGAGGGTTACAACTTTCCCCCCCCCCCCCACTGTCCTCAGATATGAATTGGCAGCACAACTTGCATTAACTTAGCAGGATTCAGTCTGGAACTCAAGTAAGTTTTCATAAAGCAATGAAATTGTTATTATAGACTCATAGGGATGGGGTCTTTAGCTTAGGAGTGAGGTGAATTCCTTTATAGAATTTAACAAAATAAGAAAATAGAAACAAGAAAAATCAATTCAGCCTATCTATATCATCTAATTTTTAGGATCTACATGGATTCTTTTAATCTCTCTCCCTCCTTGGTACCAGCCCAGTATCTCTGTATTTCCTATTGAGTTGGGAGCCTTTTTTTGTTTTGGATGCTTGATCTGATGCAACAATCAATTTGCAAATTGTGAAGAAATTGTGTGTTAAGTTTAACTTATTGTTTTCCTAATACATATTTATATACCTGGGTTCACTTTTCCTGGTTCTGCACAACTACCTCACAGAGAACAGATTAAGCTTACTTAGCCTCTCCCGATAGCTCACTGGCAAAGGCTTGGAACCATCTAGCACTTTAATGGGGTTTCTGCTGAGACTAGAGAAACAGTTTATTTCAAGAGATTTGCAATAACAAGGTAATCACTCTACTTGCTTCCGCCATGTTATAGCATAAATACTCCTAATGTTGCACCACAACTGATGGTAGTCAAGAGACATAGTAGTAAGCTGCAAATCCCAGAGCTTCTAAAGTGACCCAGAGGTATTATAATGACCAAAGACCACAGCAGAAATAAATAAGACTGCTCAGCCTGTCAGCCTCTCTATCATTTAACATATGTTCAGGAACTACTCAGGGCATTTTTAATCGTCTGTTTCAGCACTAAGCCCCCGTTATCCCTCTACTCCCTATAGGATGATAAGCCCATCTTTTTGTTTCAGTACATTCATTGAGCTGGGCAATAATCTATTCCATAAGTGGCAAAGTTACATCTTAAGTTATTTTTGGCTCAAAGTTTCCTCAGGTCATTATTATGTCCTAGTTCTTCTAGTTTTGCGCAGAGAACCACTAAGTCTTTTTTTAGAATGCACTACTGCATTTCTGTGTGCCCTGTGTCATTTTTCTAACCAGTGGATGATTGTTCAGCTCATTGCCTGGGAGCCTGGAAACGCATATTCATGTCTTTTGTTTCTCTTTAACTTTTACTTTACTTGAGCACAGTAGAATAAAAATTCTCACTGGTGTAATGCAACTGTCTACAGGCAATACATAAATTAAAAGCAGTTTGATCTCCATTCCCTTGACATCACTCACTGAGGGTTATTGTTTGCTGATGTTAGTTAACATAAAATAATGAAAATTATTACACCCTTGGACTGAAACTGTAACCATAATTGTCTGAAGAGCTGCCATATGTGAGGCGATAGTAAATCGCACAAGTAAGACCCTCACAAGGGCATTATTTTCCACTTCAAGAGCAAAAGTAAAAAAAAAACAATCATGTTGCACAGATTTCTATGAATTACTCTGTAACATATGAGGTTGGTTGGTAGGACAGCCACAGAGTGGTAATCGTATGGATTTGCACCCCGTAATCCTCCTGTGTTCAGTTCTTGATCTGAGGCAGAATAACTAAGGGGGCAGGGGGGCGGAGAGGGACAGATGCCTAGGCATTTTACCACAGGGAGCAAGGAATGGGCGAAGGGGATATTTCATCTAGATTACTTTCATGTACCTTCTAGTTACAGTCACATAGCACCTTCAAAGGTTCTTGGCTGAATAATGGAGCAAAGCCTAAGAGACCTAAAAAGATGTGGTGAAAGAACAAAAAATTGAAATTTATAAAAATAGACACCTGTGTTATGCATTTCAATATAAAACAAAATATATTTTTTTTCTTATTTTAAGGCTGAGAATTGGGAGTAAAGTGCTTCAATATGATATAATGAAGGTAAAAAACATTTTTTTTTTAAAGTCTTACAGTTCTGGGTCCACATGAATGTTTTCAGCTGCCATTCACAGACAATTTACTGTATGTAATCTTACAGGTTGTACTGACTGGATTTCTCTCACAAGCAGAAACCGCAGATATACTGGTCAGTGAGATCCCATCAGGAAGGAAATCACAACAAGCAAGCCAACAGCATTCAACTGCCAAACCCAGCGGCACCATTAAAGCAAACTCCTCCGCAGTGAGGAGGAGTTAATGAGTAACAGAATTTCTCGGCAGCGCCGTCTTTAGAAAATAGTTAGGGGCTAACAGAAGGTGCTGGAAATGCAGAGATATTAGGAGTGTACCATCAAGTGTGGAGAGGCTTTGCACAACATGGTATGAGATTGCTATTGGCTAATAGAGGGACAAAAAAATCCTCTGGCCCTTATGATGTAGCATCATTGTAAATGTCTTCCTTTAAAATGTGTTTACAATTTTGATGCAAACACTAAACCGAGGAAACCTTCACAAACAAATTTACAATCTTGCAACACACCAATGACCCTAGAAGAATTCTTACCACAGTGTTTACAGGAGCCTATCTGAGGATTAATGCTGTTCTGCATCTAAACACAATCAGGCAACACCATCTAACAAGTTCCTTAAAAACAGGAGGCACAACTCCAGCAATGAATGATGTATTTTTGCAGAATAAGTCCTACCATTTCCCCAGGCTTTGATGTTGCACTGAATGAACAGAATGTGAGTACACAGAAAGCATGATTGAAATATTCACATGCATCAGGTGCCATCAAAGTTTTGGAGGAAACAAAATCTCCCAGATAGCTCAAACGCAGGGGGAGTAAAAGCCCAAGTACTATCTGTGGCATCCTCCTTATTTGTAAGCATGGATGGTACCTGTGCGTAGGTTGTGTGTTGATAGGTAAGATTTATTTTTCTGGTGGAACTTGCTACCACATGGAGCAGGTGAGGCGAATAGCATAGATGCATTTATGGGGAAGCTCGATAAGTATGTGAGGGAGAAAGGAATAGAAGGTTATGCTGATAGAGTTAGATGAAGTAGGGTGGGTGGAGGGTTGTGTGGAGCATAAACACTGGCATAGATGAGGTGGGCCGAATGGGCTGTTTCTATGCTGTAAATTCTATGTAATTCTATGGTGCCATTTCACTAACACTTCCATTTGTTGTATTTACTATAAATATCTACCAATAAACAGTAATCACACTAAACCATAGTTTTATTTGAGGTGACTGGTGGACCTATTTACTCAGTGTAGGAAGTGATATGGGCTGCCCGCACCAAATGTAGGGTTTAGTTCAACAAAAGGCTGAGGGATCTTGTGCAAATAATAAATTTTAACTTAAAAAAGGCAACTGGAAATTTTTGACAGTCACAAAAAAAAATCAGCCTCAAAGTGCTGTCATCTTTTTTAAAAAAAAAACCACAACATTAATCTTTTCAAAATGAACAGGCTTTATTTTCTGCGACCACAAGGTCCGTCTGTTACTGTGAAAATATCAAAGTGTGCACCAGAACGATAATCAGGAGTCCACTAGAAAAAAAAAATGTTTTTAAAATGCCTGACTCCTGTTCCAGTTTAAATTCTAAAGCTTATCTATGCAGATAGTGTGATGTTACGCAAGGTAAACTTTTTTAAATAAAACCTTGCAGGGGTGGTACGATGCAGAAGCATCTTCAGAACTCTGTGGACATAGTGCTGTGTAGATAGTGGCAGGGTCCAGGCTCTTCACACAATGATTATCCAGTCTCAGCTGTACTATTATGCTGGGTACACAAGTCACCAATTTTATCATAAGGGAGAGGGAAAAAAAAATCAGAGGACAAGTCGTTCTGATCATCCCTAGGAGTTATTCTCATTCAGTGAATTATGGCCAGTTATAGAATAGCATTGGCACAGCCTGCCTGGGGAGGAGGGCCATGGGAGGTTATGATTCTAGAAGGTGAAGAGAGAGAAAGTAATGCGTTTTACAAAAAAGAAATCCTGATAAGTGCAGGCACAATTAAGGGAGGAAAATATTGAAGACTTTGCATTATTCAGGCAATATCCGTTACATGGTTAACAGCCTTCTCTTTGTGCGCGACTGGTATTGACGGGCAAGATGGGAATTCCTGAACACTGACAGCAGCTTAAATTTGCCTTATGCAATGCAGCTTTCTGCCCATGACTTTGGATTAGGCAATATCGTCTGGTTCTTGAAGAAAACTCCAAACATTTTTAAATGATGCATGTATTTTTTTTTAGTCAGACAAGACTCCACTCGTCTGGCCTCACCTCTCACCCTGCCCCTGAGAGTTTTCCACTGTATTTTGCTCATTTCTCCAAATCCTGTTGCTGTGGACTGCCCCAGCCTTAAACGTGCTGACAGGACACAAGTCGACACTTTACCAGGCCCTCATGGAGTCACGAAAATAAGCACCATACGATACATGGACTGTGTGGCTGAATTCCCATCAGTCTTTGGTCTGTGACTCTTTCTTACTCTGTAACTCAAAGCCATAAAATAGGTATATAATATATATATATAAAACCCCAAAATATTTTTCTATTGATCTACCACAACACACCAGTACATACACACTAGGAGTGCACCGATTACAGTTCCCTCACAATCAACAGGCTGTAGACTGTAGTCCATTACATCAATAGCTGTAAAATCATTGTCTTTTATTAATCAGTTTCCTGCAGATTTTCAAAAAAAATGTTATTATTTTGCTGTTGATTTTAATCTGGCTATTTATTTCTTAAAAAATGAAATGCCAACATCGTTAAACAGGCGTTATCATTTTTACTGGCAGTTTCTGTACAGACTCAGTTCTTGGAATAACCTGTTGAAAAAGCTCCATTGCTGTACGTGCTGATGGCTGTGACAGGTTTGCACCACAGCAGACAACGTATGTCTAGCAGCTTGAACGACTTCAATCAAATTTTTTAAAACTTATCTTTGTTAACTGAGGTAAAAGTCAAAAAGTAAGTAGTGGCAGATGCTATCAGTGACTCAGTGATGTCTTTGCTTTTAAATAATAATTTTAATATTACGCCAGTTTTTCCTCAAATGTTCCTATTGCCAATTTTTAAATATCCTGGGATACAGTGGGAATTCATTCATTAATAACTCCATCTGCATTATTAAATCATTTACCAGCCTTCAATAAAGAGTTTTATGTAGAAGACACTACCCCAAATACCTATGAATCGGACTCCAATATGCGAACTCACAGAATGCCAGCAGGATTCCCTACCTGGTGAGCCTCTGATCTCACTGAAAGGTGGCAAGGGAAGGCCAGCCACTTCACCACAGGTAAATTCACCGGTGGAAGCTAGTGGCATGTACCTGAGCAAGCAACTGGCTATTGAACAAGATTCGTGGAAGCCTGGAACCGGACTCCAGATGATCTGGTCAGCTGGAGGTGATGAGTGGCATTGAGACGAGAGAAGAGGGAGGAAAATAAGAGAAGATACTCCTCTCAAAAAATCTTCAACTCTTTTACAATTGATGGTTAAGGATAATATCTACAGCAACAACCAAAAAACGCAAAATGAATATTTTGGGGGTGAAAAATTAAAATGAGCCTTTAACTTTTTTTTTCCACATACTGCAATATTGATCAAGTTACAATAAGAAAAATCTTGCATTTATGTAACTTCTTATCACGTCTCTCAAAAGCACTTCACATACAATGAATTATTTTGAAGTGTTGTCACTATTGTTATGTATAGAAACATGGAAGTTGTCTTGCGTACAGCACTGAGATGAATAACCAGTTAATGTAATTGTTTTTTTTGTTGGTGGTGTTGGTTGAGGGATGCTCATGTCTTCGAATAGTGCCGTGGGTTCTTTTACATCCACAAGAGCAGACAGAGGGAGTCTTTAATATCTCATCAAAAGAATGGCATCTCTGACAATGCAGTACTCCCACAGTACTGCATTGAAGTGTTGGCCTAGATTAATTCAACAAACTTTCCAAAAAAGAAAACTGAATTAAAAAGTGAAGAATTTATTAATAGATCAACATTTAATGATGTTAGGTTTTAAATAAAAACAGAATAACTGGGGTACATTGGTAATGTACCACAAAAAATCCCTCAAAACGGGATTATTGCGATTACTGACACCCACCAGCACACCACCTTGTGGCTCTACCTTAAAGGTAGAAAATAAATGAGCTGTATCTTGCCCTGCCATCTGCTAAGCCGTCTCCTTTCCTTCCTACTTTACTCAATCAAAACTTCTACAGTCCATAACCTGATGATTATTGGGTTCAACTTCAGTACTGGGTTTTGATCAGCTTATACATTTTGTAATCTTTGCACTCCCAATTACACACATGAAACTTAAAAATAATGTGCTTTCCTTGCTGAGTGCATTCAGTTAAGGCAAAGGCATACTTTTGTTTTTCTCCCTCTTTGAACAGAGATGTTATCGGAACATGTCTCAGTATAAACGATTTTTGTTTCATTTATATCCCCTATACTGAAACAGCATTTTGAACAGGGTTTGAAGACAGTCAGCACAAAGAGGCCTTTTCCACGGTGTCCAGCAGGCTGACGCCACGCAGCTATGGCCACCCAAAACCATCCAAATTCGATAGGCCTGAACGCTGCTGGCAAGGCCTGTGGATTTTGTCCCTGTGTAGCTTTTTCTTTCCTTTATAGGCAGACACTGCTGTTTATCTGACACGTAGAGCCCACCCCTGCTCGTGAAAGAAACAGTTTTCCGTTCGGGCAGACGCACACCTCAAAGACATTTTGTCGAGCAGACGGTGAGGAAGTGTACGAACCCATAGGTAGTCTGGGTAATTTTATTTTTCTGGCTTCCAATCTGATCTGAAAGAGAAAAAAAACACAGAAAATGAGGATTTGTACAAAAAAAATGGCAACGTTGGCACCATCGAACAGTTCATGAGAGAATCTCAGTCTTAGAACATCTTCTAAAAATCAAGCAGTTACAAAGAACTATGATCAACGTCAATGTCATTTTGTTTTCCTCATCCATTTTGTGCAAACAGGTAATGACGTTTGGCTTGGGTTACTGCACTCAATAAAATGAGAGTGTAACATGAGTATAGTTTAAAAGTTATTTTAGGGGATAATAAGAAGAGAAATAACTTGCGTATCTATAACCTTCTATCCTCAGGATGTCCCAAAGCATTTTATAACCAATTAATTACTTTTGAAGTGCAGTCACTGCTGTTAATGTAGATAAACACGGCAGCCAAGTTGTGCACTGCATGGTCCCACAAACAAAAGGAATGAATGACCAATAAATCTCATTTTTGGTGGTACTAGTTAAGCCAAGAAGATTGGCCAGGATACTAGGAAAACTCCCCTGCTCCTCTTCAAATCATGGAATCTTTCACATCCATCTAAATAGGCAGACGCAGCCTTGATTTAATGTCTCATCTGAAAGACAGCACCTCTGGCAATGCACCTCCTTCAGTACTGCACTGAAATATTAGCCAAGATTATGTGCTCATGCGGGGTTTAAACCCACAACCTTCTGATTCAGAGATTCAATAAGATAATACCAGGGATGAAAGGCTTTAATAATGAAGAGAGACTAGAGAAACAGGGGCGCTTTTCATAAGAACAAAGAACGTTAAGAAAAGATCTGATAGAGATGTTCAAAATTATGAAAGATTTTGATATGGTAAATAGGAAGATACTATTTCCACAGGTCAGTGATTCAGTAACTAGAGGGGATAAATTTAAGATCATTACCAAAAGAATTGAAGGGAAAGGTTCGGATATTTTGTTTTATTCAACTTTATGTCACCAGAGGCCATGGATTTCTAGCCCATGGTGCTTTGATTGTGTTTAGAGTGATACACACAAAATAGATCACATTTCAAAATGCAACTAACTAAGACTTGACAGATAACATCACAAGTCTGTGTGTTGGCAGTGCAGATTGAAAAGTGACCACCTACTGCCATGGTTTATTGACCATCAAAAGTAATGGTCGGAAAATTGATACCAATATATTTTTGGTGTGAAGTAGTTTGTCTTTAAGATATAAGTGGTCGATCTCCCATGGCATTGCACATGGGGAGTCAAGACCAAGTACAGTATTCAGGTCAAGCAGAGTTAGAGGACGGGGGATAACTGGGTTCAGACGGGGGAGTGGGCAGATGGCATGAGGAGGAGCAGGGGAGAGAGAAATGGAGAGGAAGAAATGGAGTGAGGAGAGGGGAGGGGGATGATGGGGTGGGGCAGGTGGACAGGGAGATGAGAGGGGAGGGGAAGAGGAGGAGAGAGAGATGGGCAACAGGGAGGGGGTGGGGATGGGAGGAAGAAGAAAAGAGTTGAGGATGGGAGAAGATGGGGAATGGAGGGGTATGGGAGAGGTAGAGAGGGAGTGGCAAAAAGGATGGGGAGAGGAGGAAGAATGAAGGTGGACAGGGGAGAGTCAGGGAATTGAGAGGGAGGTGGGGAGGAGAAAGAGGCCAGAGGAGGATTAGGAGTGGAGGATATTTGGATGATTAAGGATTGAGAAGAGGGTTATAGTGAGCCAGTAACACTGTCACTGCTTAGTGGGGAAGGGATTGGAGTTGGTCACGATCGATTCCCTTACTCATTTGGGGGGGGGAAACAGGGGAGGATGAGCAAGGCTAAATTGCTGCTCAGTGGGTAAAGGGGTAGATGGGTCATTACATAGGATTACATAGGATATACGGCACAGAAACAGGCCTTTCAGCCCAACCAGTCCACGCCGGCGTTTATGCTCCACTCGAGCCTCCTCCCGTCTTTCCTCATCTAACTCTATCAGCATAATCCTCTATTCCCTTCTCCCTCATATGCTTATCTAGCCTCCCCTTAAATGCATCTATAATATTTGCCTCAACCACTCCCTGTGGTAGCGAGTTCCACATTCTCACCAATCTGGTTAAAGAAGTTTCTTCTGAATTCCCTATTTGATTTCTTGGTGACTATCTTATATTGATGGCCTCTAGTTATGCTCTTCCCCACAAGTGGAAACACTGGCCGCGATTTTGCCAGCACTCAGCGGACGGGATGGGTGGCTGGTCAGCTGTGAAATTTAAAATGATTGACAGCGGGTCGGGAACCCGCTGTCAAAAAAGCGCACACCTGCATTTCCTGATGTCGGGTCTGCCAGCGCTGAGCAGACCTGACAGGCAGTGACGGGGGATCCAATTCAAATCATTATTGGCTTGTTTACAGTCACTTAACAATGTTTTTTTCCCCAGCTTTTTGAATTTGACAGTCGCCCATCGGTTTCCCATTGTGCCTAGACCTTATTTGTGAAGCTGAGGCGGGAGGTCAGTGGCCATTGAATCAGCTGATGAGTTGACAGCTTCAAATGTCAAGTCAAAGCTCCCAGCTGATTGAGAAATGTTCCCTTAACCACTAGCTTCTCTAAACTGCATTTTCACTACAGATTCAGGATGCTGCAAGTCTTTACACAAGTCTCCATCCAGTCTGAACTCATTACTTCTCCTACCATTGACAGATCGCGTCTGCCATCGCTACTTCACCTGCCATCTATTCCATCAGCACAGGTGCACTTTATACTGCCTCACCTTGGTCCTCAGGATCTGAGCATGATCAGCCCCAACACCAGCATCACCAGGCACACCAACAACCACACCAACCTTCTCCGCAATCTCCTGATGCTGCACAGGACAGAGGGCATCAGCACCCAACCACATTGCTGCCCGGGATGCCAGGGCTGGCCTCACCATGGCCACATTTACTTCACTTGATGCTGCACACCCTGGCTGACACATGATGCGCCAGGGTGGCACCACACCACACCACACCAACAGCATAAAGCATCCCTACAATGCCCAAGCCATTCCTTTCACATTCATCAGCATTGCGGGGGGTACCATTATGTCTTACCATTCACTGCAACTCACTAAGCCACTTCCAAAGGTGCACACAAATCTGTCCAAGAACGGAAAGTGTTGATAATAAAGATTTCAATGTTTGACAGCACATTAACAGAAACTTCACATGAACATTGGCTGAAACACACAAGTGCCTACCCTTGTGTGTTGTTAGTTGGTATGATTGGACTAGGATGAGGGTGAGTGTGAGAGGTGGCTAGTGAGATGGGGAAGTGATAATGTAGATAGAGAGGGATGGGTGGAGGTGCAAGGTAAGTTGGTGTGAGTAAGGATGTGCAGGAGTAGGGTAGGGAAGGCAGTGTGATGGGGATGTGATGAGTGGCACAGCAGGATAAGGTTGAGTGTGGCTTTGTACAAACGTTTCGTGATCTACTGAGATCATTGAAAGGTTTGCGCCACTGCAGCCTGGTCACCTGATGACATCCCTGCTTGTGCCCTCCTGTGCAATGTGCAACCAGGCTGCGTTGGTGTCCTGGGGAGGTCTCTTCCGTCCAATGAAAGGGAAGAGAACCTCCCTGCGTGCTGTGACTCCCTCCACAAGCATATGGAGGGAGTCATGGGAGAGCCTGGGTGCAGCCGTGCACCTTTGTGCAGTGCTTGTCAGTGTTTGCAGCACCTCAATGCTGTAGACCACTGACAGCACAACTGTCAAAGTAAATTTGCGCATGATCCCTTTAAGGAAACCAGCTGATGACACGTCATCAGATGACATCATCAGACCCGCTTCCTTCGATTGACCGGGAACCTCGCTGGGCGGACTTAACATGCCCAATCAGGGGAAAGTCATGTCGGAGACCAGTATGGAGCCAGCAGTGGGGCCGCAACCCGTCACCAGCGTCGCCCGCCGAGGTAGGTTAAATCGCGGTGACTCTCTCTGTATCTACTCGATCAAAACCTTTTATAATTTTAAAGACCTCAATTAGGTCACCCCTCAGCCTTCTTTTTTCAAGCGAAAAATGACCCAGCCTGTTCATCCTTTCCTGATATGTATACCCTCGCATTTCTGGTACCATCCTTGTAAATCTTCTCTGCACCCCCTCCAGTGCCTCCACATCCTTTTTATAATATGGCAACCAGAATTGTACGTAGTACTCCAAGGTTCTAACCAAGGCTCGATACAAGTTTAGCATAACTTCCCTACTTTTCAATTCTATCCCTCTAGAAATAAACCCTAGTGCCTGTTTTGCATTTTTATGGCCTTGTTAACCTGTGTTGCTACTTTTAGTGATTTGTGTATTTGTACTCCAAGATCCCTTTGTTCCTCTACCCCACCTAGACTCGCACCCTCCAAGTAATAAGTGACCTCCCTATTCTTCCTACCAAAATGTAATACCTCACGTTTATCTGTGCTGAACTTCATTTGCCAATTTTATGTCCATTCTGCAAGTTTATTAATGTCCTCCTATAATTTGTTGCCGTCCTCCTCGGTATTGACTATTCCCCCCCCCAATTTGGTGTCATCCGCAAATTTAGAAATTGTGAAAATTTAGAAAAAGTCGAGATGATTCGGGGATGGGGTGGGGGGTGTCAAGGGCAGCAGGGCAGAGCTGGTCATTGTGGGAAAAATTGAGAATAGCCACAGGCTATAATACTGCTCAGTGCTCCATGGGAGGAAAGAGGTTGCAAGGGCCTAAGTTTATCTGTGTGGGGAGGGTTCCCGTTCGAGCTGCAGTTGTGGGAGAGGTGCAGGGACAGAGCTGAGGATCAGTGGGAGGTGCTGCGCTAAAATGAGAGCACAGAGACACAGACTAACCATGAAATTAAAAAAAGAACTAGAAAGAACCAGACACAGAACAACCTATAAAGGATGAGAGAGTCCCATGGAAAGAGAAAAGAGAATAGAGTCTTTGAAAGTGACTGAGGTGAAAGATGAACTCTAAGACCTGGAGCCTTTGCCTATTTTCCCAATTATCTGTTGTTTAGTCCCTTCCAATTTTTTGTTCCAGCTGTTACCATCATGTCTCTTACTTCGAACTGATTACTCATTATATAACTGCATGTTCTACTATTGTGACCTTTTGCCTTTGTATCCTTTTGACATCATTCACTACATCTCGTCAAGCAGTAGTTTTCACTTCAGCTCAATG
The DNA here is from genome assembly GCA_030390025.1 of Squalus acanthias. NCBI lineage: Eukaryota > Metazoa > Chordata > Chondrichthyes > Squaliformes > Squalidae > Squalus > Squalus acanthias. The sequence goes on along the minus strand of CM059427.1, from coordinate 178,116,071 downwards.
GTGTAAAATGGGTGGTAGTGAGTCGGCAGCCCGTTTTACATCTCTCCCAATTTTTATTTTCATTTCCATTGAAGTCACCCATTTTACATTATCGTGCAAAGTCAAGATCTACCCCAATGAGTCTTGGATTTGACTTTCAGCCACTTTTGTAGGGAACAAAAGAATTATAAGGTGAATTCCTGCCATTTTACCCTTTTACTGCTTCTATACTTCTGCAAATCAATATCCAATGTAATTATCTCACTCAAGAAAACAAAAGAGTTGCACATCTGACAATGGAGCCTGAAACCACGGAAGAAATCATGGTAAATAGAGCCCTGGAGATTTGAATTTACTGAACAGGCAAGAATGAGATTGGCTGAGTGACAGAAGGTTGGCGTTCAGTTCTAACAATGTCATACTATTTAAATCTGAAGAGGGCATGGAAGAGAACTTTAAAAAGTGACAGAAATTCCACTGAAACCGCACCCTCAGAAGTTTTTATAATTACAGTTTAGGAACTCTGATTTATACACATAACCTTTATTTACTGTGAGAGTACAATGTATTTATTAATACTGAAAGTATTGTGCATTATAACAAATGTGAATACTGTACAATTATGCATTTATTAACTGAGAATACTGAACATTTTATTAACTGTGATTACTGTTCATTTATTAATTGAGAGTACTGCACATTTATTGTGAATTATCAGAGTACTGTGCATTTATTGAATGTGAGAATACTGTAGATTTATTAATGCTGATAGTACAGTGCATTTTATTAACTGTGAGAGTACTGTGGATTTATTACCTGAGAGAGTACTGTGGTTTTATTAACTGTGAGAGTATTGCACATCTTATGAATGCAGAAGGTGTTGTGCATTGATTGTGAATGTGTATATTTATGAACATAGAGTGTACACATTTATAAACTGTGTCAGTACTATGCATTTTATTAACTGTAAGATCATTGTACATTTTACAAATGTGGACGTTAATTAGGGTAGATAAGGATAATGAAGTAGACATAATATTTTTGAATTTCCAAAAAACTTTAGATAAGGTACTGCATAGTAGACTGATGACTAAGGTCAGAACATGTGGAGTTGGGAATCGGAAGCACAATTTCCAAATTTGTGGATGACACCAAATTGGGGGGTTAATACAGAGGAGGACTGTGATAAAATACAGGAAGACATTAATAAACTTGCAGAATGGCATGTAATTGGCAAATGAACATCAATATAGGTAAGTGTGAGATAGTACATTTTGGTAGGAAGAATAAGGAGGCCACATACTCCTTGGAAAATAAGGGCTGGATTTTCATTGACCCGTGGAGGCGGGTTTGGAGGTGTGTGGGGGGTTAAAGTTGCAGATTCGGGGGTCCCGACCCCATCCCGCCTCCAACCCGCCTCCATGCCAGTTTCGCTGGAGGCGGGTACCCGACCTGTGCTGGGACCTGACTCCCCGAGATGGGAAGGGGATTAGTGACAATTAACTGCCTGTTAACTATCTGTTAACAGGCAGTTTTTTGCCTAATCCCTATTTTAAAAGCTGAAATGTGGGCTTCCCGACAGGTCCGAACCACGCCGATTTAGCGAGGCGGACCGTGGCTCTGCAGGGGTTGGAGGGGTCGATATGTCCGGTGGGCAGGTGAGTGATGGGTGCATGTGTGCAGAGGTAAGTGTGTAAGGTAAGTGCTAAGTGTGGGAAAAAGTTTTACTTACCTTAACTTCCTCCTGCAGGTGTCAGCCCTTCAGTTCTCGGGAGTTAGAAATCTCACCGGCACAGAAAGCACAATGACCGTGGTGCTGTCAAAAACTGCAGCCTTCTGCTTTCTGTGCTGGAATGATTTCTAACTCAGCCTGAGAGGAAGGACTCAAGTTAGAAGACAGATTGTCAGTGTTTGACAGCTTCACAGAGCTGTCAAACGCTGATATTTCATCTGTCAAAAGCTCTTGACAGATGAAATGTCAATCTGTGATGTCACCTGTTGCCGGGTGGCCCTTAATTGGCCTGCTGAGCTCGCTGGGCGGGCTCAACAAGGTAAATCAAGGGAAAATGCAGTGGGTTGGCCACAAGTCGATGGAGGCGGGACTACAACCCAAAAAGTGGGAGTCCCGCCTCCATCACGTCCCCAGTATCAAAATCCAGCCCTAAGTGTCTAAATGGGGTAGAGGAACAGAGGGATCTGTTCGGAAGAGGCGGACTTGTGTGGGAGCGGCAGTGGGACCTGAGAGAAGGCGGAGCGGCAGAGGAGGCTCGACACCGGAGGAGGCGGACCTGTGTGGGAGCGACAGTGGGACCTGAGAGAAGGCGGAGCAGCCATAAAGGAGCGCGGCAGAGGAGTGCTGCGAGTTGGGAAAGAGTCCGAGAGCGGGAGCAGTCAAACAACAACAACTGCGAAACCGCTAAAGTGACGTCACACCCAGGGAAGGAGCTGATTGGTAAGTAGGACCTGGTGAGTATTTCTACAGTCCAGTCGTTGAAGTAAAAGTAAGGTCCCTAGTTTCGAGTAAGTAGTGTTTAAAGTGAAGTAAGGTCCCTAGTGTATTTAATATCTTTAATTTAAAGGAAGTAAAGGGAGTAAGTTAAGGTTAGGACATGGCAGGGCAGCTCGGCAGCGTGGAGTGCTCCTCCTGTGCTATGTGGGAAGTCAGGGACACTTTCGGTGTCCAGGGCAAACACATGTGCAGGAAGTGTGTACAGCTGCAGCTACTCGAAATCCGCGTTTCGAAGCTGGAGCTGCGGCTGGAGTCACTGTGGAGCATTCGAGAAGCTGAGATCTTCGTGGATAGCACGTTTAACGAGGTGGTCACACCGCAGGTAAAGAGTGCACAGGCAGACAGGGAATGGGTGACCGCCAGACAGAGTAAAAGAACTAGGAAAGTAGTGCAGGTGTCCCCTGGGTCCATCTCCCTCTCCAACAGATTTTCCGTTTTGGATACTGCTGGGGGAGATGGTTTCTCAGGGGAATGCAGCGAAAGCCAAGTCCGTGGCACTACGAGTGGCTCAGCTGCACAGGAGGGGAGGAAAAAGAGTGGGAGAGCAATAGTGACAGGGGATTCTATTGTAAGGGGAACAGATAGACGTTTCTGTGGCCGCAGACGTGACTCCAGGATGGTATGTTGCCTCCCTGGTGCCAGGGTCAAGGATGTCACTGAACGGCTGCAGGGCATTCTGAAGGGGGAGGGCGAACAGTCAGAGGTCGTGGTTCACATTGGTACCAACGACATAGGTAGAAAGAGGGATGAGGTCCTGCAACAAGAATTTAGGGAGCTAGGTAGCAGATTAAAAAGCAGGACCTCAAAGGTTGTAATCTCTGGATTACTCCCGGTGCCACGTGCTAGTGAGTATAGGAATAGGAGGATAGAGCAGATGTATGCGTGGCTAAAGAGTTGGTGCAGGAGGGAGGGCTTTAGTTTCCTGGATCACTGGGTCTGCTTCTGGGGAAGGTGGGACCTGTACAAGTCGGACGGGTTGCACCTGAACCAGAACGGGACCAACATCCTTGCGGGGAGGTTTGCTAGTACTGTTGGGGGGGGGGTTTAAACTAACTTGGCAGGGGGATGGGATACGGAGTGGGGCTATAGTAGGGGGTGATGCACAGCCAAATATAGAGGAAAAACAAGTCAGCCTGGAAGGCAGAGCAAATATGTAATGGCACAAGGGAGTATGGCAAGGCTGGATGGCATTTATTTTAATGCAAGGAATCTTGCGAGTAAGGCAGATGAATTGAAGGTGTTGATGAACACATGGGAGTATGATATTGTTGCTATCACAGAGACATGGTTGAGGGAGGGGCAGGACTGGCAGCTCAATATTCCGGGGTATAGAATCTTCAGGCGAGACAGAGGGGGGTGTAAAAGAGGAGGGGGTGTCACAATATTAATCAAGGAGTCAATTACTGCTGTAAGGAGGGATGATATCTTAGCAGGTTCCTCTAATGAGGCCATATGGGTAGAACTTAAAAACAAAAAGGGGGCAAGCACTTTATTGGGAGTGTACTATAGGCCCCCAAACAGTCAGGGGGAGATAGAGGAACAGATATGTAGGCAAATCTCAGAGAAGTGTAGAAATAATAGGGTAATAATAGTAGGGGATTTCAACTTCCCCAATATTAACTGGGATAGTCAGAGTGTGAAAGGCTTAGAGGGTGCGGAATTCTTAAAGTGCATCCAGGAGAGCTTTTTGAGCCAGCATGTAGAAAACGCTACAAGAGAGGAGGCGGTACTGGACCTAATTCTAGGGAATGTAGCCGGGCAAGTGGTGGAAGTGCCCAATTAAGTGAAAATTGCATCATTCATCCACATTAATCTGGAGTCGGGGGGGAAACACGAAATGCGGATGACACGACCCCAACCCGACCCCAAGACAAAATCCAGCCCTATGACTCTATGATCTGAGGGTATTGATGAGAAAAGTCGCGACACAGGTTAATAAAACCATAAAAAAAGCAAACAAAGCACTGTGGTTCATTTCTAGAGGGATAGAATTGAAAAGCAGAGAAGTTATGTTAATCTTGTACAGAACCTTGATTAGACCACACTTGGAGTACTGTGAACAGTTCTGGTCTCCATATTATAAAAAAGGACATAGACACACTGGCGAAGGTAGAAAGAAGATTTACCAGAATGATAGCAGAACTGAGAGGTTATACCTATCAGACAAGATTGAACCGGCAGGGGCTCTTTTCTCTAGAAAAGGGAAGACTGAAGGGTGACTGAAGGGTAACAGCCGTGTGGTGAGGAAGGATGAATCAGATCCAAGAATCACATTCCACAACAAGCTTAGAAAACAATCATGACACGCCCATGGCAAAAACTGAAAACTTAAGTTGAAATAATTCTAACCGTTTAAAAAAATCATATTTGAAAGTTTAACTGATTTAGACGAAATAATCATAATTTTTTTTAAATTGAGGTTCTAACTGAAATGTTACGTTGAAGACCTAGGTTTGGGCCTTGCGACTCAATTTATGATCAGCCCAGTCAGAGGTGTCAGTTGCTGAGGCCTACTAAATTTTTAAATATTTTCCCTGCGCTATCAATGCCGCAAAACATCATATGGTCTTTTAGAGTTTTCTGATGTCACCTAGCTTCTCCACTCATAAAATCTGCTAACCTGTTAATTCTCCCTGGAACCTTCTGCGGTGCAAAACAAACAGAAATTAAGCTGTTGCTGAATTTCCTGCTCGGACCGAAGCAGCTTTGGTTTTTGTACAATTGCTTCAGGACTGCACAGCAATCACCATTTTAATTCACAGTGCGATTTTCTTCGAAAGATCTTTGTCTAAATTAATTAATCTGTACTCAGTATGTGGGCTCTCCAAATATGAACACAGCCTAATGACTGTCTCCCACTCATTGAAGCAAAAGCTGATCTCTCACCTCCACAAATTTCAACCGCAGTCTTCCTAGCTGTTTCAGGAACTCAGCCTGCCTGCATGTTTCTGATACAGTAAAATAAACTGCAAAAACTGTAGCAGCCTGAGCTCCCCAAAAAAATCACAGTGCATCTAGTCAAACAAAATTAACAATGGCAATCAATGGAGAAATGAGGAAAGATGGACCATGCTGAGCTGGTACAGTACTGTAAGTAAATTGGTCTAGAAATTTGTCGACACTGCGCCCGATTTACAGGCATTCAACATGGCGGGCAGCGTATCGTGCACATTCTGTGCTGCCCACCAGATTGGAAAAGGCTGAAGTATAGGCGGCTAGCACCTCGGCTGAAACAGGTGTTAGGGCTTTTGTGAATGCAAATACGGGGCCTAATGCCAGTTTTATGATCTCTACCCAAAATTAGGCTACCCTGAAACCAGCTGGCACTGGGCCTGCTGCATTCAGATAACCAGGTCAACATGCAGCTTAACCGGTGGTCCTCAAAGGGACCGCTGGAGGCGGCCACGAAAAAGGTAAGTTTAAAAAAATACTTACCTGAATGTGGAGCCGGGAGGAGCAGACGCGTTCCTCCCGGTTTTACAGCCGTCCCGAAGACCAATTGCTGTCCCACGCTCAGCCTCCTCCCAATCGCCTCCCCCATCTGAATCACCTCCATCCCTCTCCCGATCACCTCCCTCCCTCTCCCGATTGCCTCTCCTCCACCTGAGCGCCTCCCGCATCCCAGGATCTACCTGAGGGCTGCGGCCGGTGATGCAGCAGCGTGAAATTAAATCCGCTTCGCTGGCAAGCTGCCTTGGGGATGCGCAAGAGGCGCCCTGCAGCTCGCTGGCCTAATTTAAATGATGCCAGGGGCCAAATATCGGGTGTGCCTTGGGCCTACTCGTTCCGGCGCAGGTATCACTCTCTCTGCCCAGTGTGTGCCAGCAAGCCAGCGCTATCCAATTTCACCCCATTGCATGTCAGAGTTGATGCTATCAAGTGCTCTTTTCAAATGAGATGCATTCACTACAAGCCTGAAGATGCAGAAGTGATATACACTTCACTGTTGCTGGTAAAGCAAGTCAAACCGCCAGCTCGATAGCATCATTACTTCATAATGTTTTATTTAAGGCATCTTTGTGTGCTGCGAGTTGACTTTCACTGAGGACTAAATTGAAGCTGTCAGATCATTATTTTCATGGACATGGTGCAACTGCTAGTTTAAGATATGGGAGAAAACTCAATTAATGTTTTCCGTTTCTCTCACTATCAATCACCCCGGACTTTAGGATAACATACAGCCTGAAAACTGGAACAAAATGGTCAAGATTCTCACATATATGCCATGGTAGTTTCTGTTTAATAATCTTGTGGACATTTTAGAAATTTCCTACCCACAAAAGTATCATGTAGATAGGGAAAATCTTCCCATATCTGTATAGCAGGTCAGAGGCTAGGTATTCTGCGGCAAGTGTCTCACTTCCTGATTCCCCAAAGCCTTTCCACCATCTACAAGGCACAAGTAAGGAGTGTGATGGAATACTCTCCACTTGCCTGGATGAGTGCAGCTCCAACAACACTCTAGAAGCTCAACACCATCCAGGACAAAGCAGCCCGCTTGATTGGCACCCCATCCACCACCTTAAACATTCACTCCCTCCACCACCGGTGTACCGTGGCTGCAGTGTGTACCATCTACAAGATGCACTGCAGCAACTCGCCAAGGCTTCTTCGGCAGCACCTCCCAAACCCACGACCTCTACCACCTAGAAGGACAAGGGCAGCAGGGGCATGGGAACACCACCACCTCCAAGTCACACACCATCCTGACTTGGAAATATATCGCCGTTCCTTCATAGTCGCTGGGTCAAAACCCTGGAACTCCCTCCCTACCAGCAGTGTGGGAGTACCTTCACCACACGGACTGCAGCGGTTCAAGAAGGCGGCTTACCACCACCTTCTCAAGGGCAATTAGGGTTGGGCAATAAATGCTGGCCTTGCCAGCGATGCTCACATCCCATGAACAAATTAAAAAAAAAATTGTGTTGGAATTTGTATAGGCCATGTGAATATTCCACCAAATAAATATTTCAGATTAAAGTATGAATGTCAAAGATATCTTTATTCACTCACCTCACCATCTTCGGATTCCAATCTCAATTCCGTTCGACAAATAGCCTCCATGTTACCCGCCTCTGCTTGGATTTCAACTCCTTTTGGTGCCTCCATTATCAGTGAGCGTGTGGGTGATTCCAGTCTAGGGTCGCAAAATGACAGCGTTAGTTACAGTATTTATCACTTGTCCTTCAGCAGAGAGTTACTGAATGAACACATCGTGGAGAACTCTCACTCGACTATCTTTTGCAATAACGTAAATTCCTATGTGGCACCTTCTTCAAGGTTGAGGGAGTGATACCAATCTCATCGGCAGATGATGGATGTGTTTAATCAAACAGGCTGAGGAATGATCCCTTGAAATTAATAACCAACGTGGATGAGATTTTCTATTTTTTTTTACTTTGTTTGGCGACATGTTGATTAAAGAGGCACTGTTATCCTACCTTAGATGTTTATCAGGTGGCTGTAAACCAACGGGTAATGTTATGCAATGACATCATCACATGACTGAATGGGGGCAATTTTGAAGCATCCTGCTTGGTGGAGGTGTAGTGGCCCAAAAAAGGCAGGGTCTGATTTACCGTCCTATTCCTGCTGAAGGTGTGGGCGATGCTATATTCCCAAGGGCCTACTACTGGGCCCGGCGATAGGGCCTTTTAACATGCAAATCGGGGTCCTATGGTGTACATGGGACTCCGGTGGCCGTTTTAGGACTCAACTGGGCGTAGTGGACGTCGTGCCACGCTGCGCATAGTTACAGTTGGTGGTCCAGCCGAAGAGGAGTCCACAAGATAAGTGCTTTATTTTTGTGGGCCAGGAGGAGCATGAGGCAGGTGTGCTCCTCTGGGCTCCACAAAAATAACCTGGGCCGCTGTCACACCAGGTTACCAGCTTGTGAACTGCCTGGATAATCTTATTTTAACTGCCTGATCGGATTTTGCAGCTTTTTCTGCGTGCTGCCCGCCGTCAGAAAAACACGCCAGCGGCATTGACCGGGTTTAGCAAGGACCTGAATTGTTGACAGCTGCTCGATCAGCTTAAAAGCGGTCCTGCAATCTCTCATAGTTTCAGATGCCACAACTTAGTGCTTTGGGATTTGGGACACTTTTTACAGCTCTACTAATCTTGTGTGTGTTCACGCTGAAATCCATCTGCAGTGTGACCTCCTTGGAATACCCTCTGGCCACTTTGTCTGAGCGCAAACAACCTCCATCCTTCGATTGAGATATATACCAGCGGTGTGGGAACCATTTATATCCTCTCATCCTGGTCGTCAGATTCGGAGGAAGAGCAGCCGCGGCAGCAGCGCAACCAGGCACAGCAGCAGCACCAACAGCAGGAGCGCCAACCTTCTCCTCAGGCACCTGATGATGCACAGGGCAGAGGGCGTCAGCGCAGGCCTGCACCTCGCCGCAGGAGATACCCCCAACACCGGGTTTAGAGTCCGAGGATGAGCTTCCTCAACATGAGTGAGCGGCAGTGCTAAAGGAGGCTGAGACTTCCGTGAGACATAGTCGCTGACATCTGCGCAATACTGTACCAATACCTGGAGCCCAGAGGAGCGGGTGGACACTCCTTACCAGTGGCTGTCAAAGTCACCACCGCACTCAACTTCTTTACTTTGGGCTCCTTCCAGGGATCAGCTGCAGACATCAGCGACATCTCCCAGTCAGCCGCACACACTTGCATCACGCAGCCTACCGATGCCCTCTTTGCAAAGGCGCACAATTACATCCACTTCTCCACAGATGAAGCAAGTGTGACCGTGCATGCAGTTGGCTTTGCAAATATGGCAGGCTTCCCAAGGGTGCAGGGCGTCGTAGACTGCACACATGCGGCCATTAGGGCACCCTATCACAACCCAACTGTATTTGTCAACCGCAAGGGCTTCCACTCCCTTAACGTCCAGCTGGTGTGTAACCACAGGAAGAGCATTATGCATGTTTGCGCAAAGTATTCTGGCAGTTGCCATGACTCCTTCATCCTGCGGCAGTCTACTGTGCCTCAGCTCTTCAATCCGCCAACGCAACTTTCCGGATGGCTACTTGGCGACAAGGGCTATCCCCTGAAAAAGTGGCTCATGACACCGATGAGGAGGCCATCAAACAAGGCTGAAGAGCGGTACAATGTGAGCCATATTTCCACCAGAAGCATCATAGAGCAAATCATCGGCTTACTCAAAATGCGATTCCGATGCCTCGACAGATCTGGTGGAGCCCTGCAGTATGCACCAGCCAGGGTTTCCAGAATCATCGTCGTCTGCTGTGCCCTGCACAACATCGCACAGCAGCGTGGCTTACTGCTGCCTGAAGAACAAGCGCAGAGCCTCCTCGGAAGAAGAGGAGGAGGAGGAGGACGAGGAGGAGGACAAGGAGGAGGCTGAGGAGGAGGCCGACGAGGAGGACGATGAGGCACACCTTGCGGGGCCGGATGTGGCCAATGCAACAGCACTCCATCACATTGCTGGCCGTCAGGCAAGGGATGCACTCATCCATGCCAGATTCGCGTAAGCTTACACTTCAACCACAGGTGGCTGGCATATGGCTATGAATGTGTGGACGACCTTCTTAACACACCATACATCATCTCTCAAATAAACGGTGCTTTCCTATCACTCTCAGCACCATCATAACAAAAGCAAGTCGCCCTGAGCCCTCAATGTGCAACTTCCATTTCCCAGAACACATAGGCCAGAACTTCAACTCTTTGCCATCACTTTTGTTTAATCACATCACAAAAGGATGACAATCGATACTTAACGACAGAACAAAACACCCAAGTGACTACCCTTGTGACTATTTGTGTGTTAACTTCCTCTTACGCGTGCTTCTACGTGGTGCTTCCCCTGTGGCTTCAGCAGATGTAGAGGCACCTTGCTCACTTTGATGCTGCGCCTGCTTAGATGCCTTTGGCAGGCATCCTGTGGATTTGGGAGCCTGGGAGGGCTCCTCCACAGTCTGCTCTTCCTGCGGCTGTGCAGGGTCTGAGACGGCCATCTCAATTGGGTGAGGAACCTGGGGCTCTGACCGAGGGCTCCGCAGTGGCATGGTCGTGTGAACACTTGGAGAGGAGCTCACACTTCCTTGTTGTCTGCCACCAACATCCTTCCCATGGGTCACCCGCACTTCAGTGCTAGCAAGTGGCTGGAGAGCACCTTGCTGCACATCAATGGGGCCATAAGGACCCGTCTCTGTACTGACAATCCTCATAACGGGGATGTCCATGTACCTCTGGTGTCTCTCCTCAATAGATGCCCATCTATCCTCCATAGCAGACTATCTATTTAGAAGAGTCACCATGTTCTCCTGAGTCTGGCGAGTTATTTCCTCCATGGAGGTTTCCACCCTCTCCGTGGCGGCACCTACATGCACCATTGCCTCCACAAAGGTAGTGCTCATGTTTGAGATGGACTCCTCCATTCTCTGCACACTCGTAGTTACCCTGGATGCAAACCCTGTCAGAGACTCCTGCACTTGTTCCTGGAGTTCCAGCATCACTCTCTTTCTGGATGGCCCCAGAGGCACAGCGTCTACATGCAGCTGAGGAGAGCTAGGAGCGTCCTGCGACCTCCGACGAGGACTCTCCATTGCTGTCGCTGTCTTCACCATCTGCTGATGCTCACTTGTGAGCTGTGATACACCAGGTGACAACACTATTCTATCTCGCGAAGGCACAGCCGAGGTGTGCGTTTCTGCGCTGGTGCTGGGTGCGCTGAGTCCTGGTGACGCTGCTCCCTCAGAGGCTGCAGGTTCCTCTGAGGAGTCATCCGGCTCTTCCACCTGGACAGTGGGAGGGGGGCTCTCGATGGTCCTGTGGGAGAGTAAAGGCATGAGTTAGACATTTGATTTTCAGGTAGCAGACACATCCTATTGTGCAGATGATCAAAAGTCAATCTCTATGAACATCATATGCCATTGCAGTCAATCATGAAATCTAACTGAGAGGGTTGAACATCTATTATGTCACCAGCTTCCTCTGCTGCACCCGTCTCTCCATCCCCCACTTCCAGCTCCTCGCCACCTCTCACGATCTCGTGAGCAGTCTCCTCAGCACTTGTCAATGTCACCAGGGATGGTGTGCCTCCTCCTGTCGATGCTCTCTCCCTCTTATTGTGGGCTATCTTTTCCTGCAAGGAGGGACACAACTGGAGTTTCAGCGAGAGTGATGGAGTGAGTGTGAAGAATCCATAACATTGAAGCTTAGAGGGAGACCAAGATGGAGTGAGGTGCCAAGAGGAAGCTGCCTCCCTGTGCATTGTTAGTTGTTGCCATTGCATAACAGTGAGAGCGAGTGTGAGGGGTGCATAGTAGGATGGTGAAGTGATTCAGTACAGAGAGAGAGATAGATAGGTAAGGGTGCAAGGGAAGTAAGGGTAAGGTGGGATGTGGAGGAGCAGGCTTACAAAGCAGAGTGCTGGTGATGAGAAGAGAAGGGAAGCAGATTGAAGGTAAATGTGATGTGATACTCACTTTTGATGATCGTAGAAGATCATTAAACCGTTTTCGGCACTGAACCCAGGTGCATGAACATAAGGACCTTGCGCTTACCTCCTCAGCAATGTGCAGCCTTTGTTTGCTGAGGAGGCTTCCTCCGGCCATCAGGAGGGAACAGAATCTCCCTGCACCCTCTTACTCCCTCCACAAGAGCTTGGAGGTAGTCCTCATCGAACCGTGGAGCAGCCTTGGCTTTGGCAGCAGTCATTGTAGCCTGGGCCCATTCAAACAGCAGCAGAAAGGAGAAATGAGAGGCTGAGGCTACATGGGCCCCTTAAAAACAACGGCAGCAATGATGTCATCAGTGGAGAGCAACAGACCCGCTCCCACTCATTGGACCGGCCAGCACCCACGACGGGACTAATTAGGGCCATTAAACTAAAATCGGAAATCGGGAGAGGCTGAAACTGGAAGCGGGAGTGGAACCCGCCCACCAGGCAACCCAACTCCAACCCGCCTCCTCTATTAAATTCGCGGCCCTGGTACCAGAATGTGGCCATGAAGCTGTCGGATTGTTGTAAAAACCCAACTGGTTCACTTACGTCCTTCAGGGAAGGAAACCTGCCATCCTTACTCGGTCTGGCCTATACGCAACTCCAGTCCTGCAGGTTGACCCTTAACTGCCCTTTGAAGTGGTCTTGCATGCCACTCGGGTCTATCACAGTGCTATAATGCAGCAGTTCAAGAAGGCCCACCTTTTCACAACAACTAGGGATGGGCAAAATAAATCACCTGCACCCGAAAATGAATAAAAAAATAAACAATTTTCTGCTCTTTTTCCCACAGATATGCTTTCCTGTAATATACAGAACTCCCTGTACTTATGGGAGTTTTAGATGAGATAACACTAAGATTAAACGATTTAAGGTGAAACTTTTTTTTGCTCTTACGGTAGTAACCAGCCTCTCATTTCGTTCACTATGACAATCTTTCTGGAGTTGGCTACATTAGGCACACTTATGTGCTTCAATTATTTAGCTTTTAGCATTCCGAGATACCACGGCTGACTGACGGTTCTTGCTCAAAGTGAGGACTGTGAGACAAATACCGATCGCTGTGGTCCAGCTGCCCATGAACATCATGCATTATTTATTTTGTACAAAACTTATTTTGTGCTTGCAATGTTTCTCCTTATTGATCCACAGCAAACAAGTTTAAAATAGAAAACAAATTTATCAATGATTTTGGCAGAAGTAATGCCCATTACTGTCTTCAGTAAATATTTCAAGCAGTTCAGCACTTGGCTCTTAACCAGGAGGTTGCACATTGCAGTCCCAGAGCTGCTTGTACCTCAAACTCACGTGGCTCAGTTATATGAGGTTTCCAATATTTTCAATATGTTTACTAAATGATAGGAAAACTGGCATCAGCTTGCTTGTCATTCATGAATTATATTTCCTGCTAATCGGCAGTGTGGAATGCTCATCGACATATAGTAATGGAGATCAGCCTAGCTGTCAGTGGTATTTCAGTAGGGACCAACCTCCTCGTCAATTATATATTTTTTCCCTTTCCAATTTTTCCCCTCCTGAACACATTGGCTCTTTGCTGGTTCCAATGGGCACCCTTCATTAACCTGCTCAATGGTCATTATTCCAATGTGAGCCTTTACACGGAGCAAGCATTGGCAGGTTAGTAGATCCTGACAGTATCATAGCTCAGCTTGACTCTACTCTCTTCTGGTATCCACAAAAGGGCCCTTCCAGCAGGGCTTGCTGAATAATGATCAAAGCTGAAATCCTAGTTAATTTTCCCCTCCCTAAAGTGGGGTACTGAGGTCAACTGTAGCATCCTTACTGCCATACTAGTTGAGATCAGCTACTTAGCGTCTACTGGAGAAAAAATATGGATCTATATGGCTTAGAGAAGCACTAGGTAAATTTGCTAAGTCATAAAGGGAACAGCAGAAATCACCTAGTTGTCAATTATATAGCAGGAACCAACCACCTAGAAAACCATTGAGCAGCAGAGAGTGGTCTGTTAATCAGTGATAGAACAACAGGACCCAGCCTATATGTCGATCATAGAGCAGCACAGATTAGCCTGCTGGTCAATTGCAGAGCAACTCTAACCAACCCAATGGTAGTTGAACATAGATCAGATTGGTCCAGCCTGCCATTTGATGATAGCATAGAAAAAGTGGCCTGCGAGTTAATCGGCTCACTAGACCACTTCTGTGTGGTGGTGTATCGTGACTGTTAGGAGAACTTTAGGGAGCATCTGTTGCAGTGTGTACAAGTGACAGTGGGTACAACCTGCACTGGATATGAATTGCAGCAAGATCATTTATAGTACAGTCTTTTTGCTGTTACAGTGATTTGTTTTAAAACCTCTCTGGTTATTAACTATTGCACACTCCCCCTGATGGCTTCTTCTTCTGATGAAATGAGTTGGCTTCTCACACAATAGCTGCTTTTCATTCAGTACACCAAGATGTCATAAGAAGCACCACTGCCACTACAACATGCCTGGACCCAGCTCAAGGTTTATTACGATAAGTTCTGAATTTCCAACAATAAGTTCCATGTTCGAGAGTTAAACAATCTGTAAGGAGGAGGCATAAATAGTTCAATAATTAATTAGAAGACTGGGCTATAGAATTGCTGCGCTGTTCTGATGCAGAACTTGATGAGCACTCAATCATATTAAACTGGATCTCTCACTATATTACTGCATCCAAAGCTATTTTTACCAAAAGAAATGTTACATATTCTAAATGCAGTGTACATATTGCTGGCAGGGTCGTCAGGTCTAATGGATCGGAGGTGAAGAGAAATTCAAGTCTCATACTTCAGAACTGAATATCAAGCGGGGCCTATAGCTGACGGTGGAGACGATACCGCCCGCTTCGCGCTACCGTCCGAGACGAATTGCCATCCCCGCTGCCTCTCAAACAGGCTGCTTTCTCAAGACTACATAGGGCAATTTCTGCTGATGGATAAAATGCGTTCTAAATGATTTGTTTTTGTCGTGTTTCACTGTATTAACTGCAGACAGCCAAGGTCGGTGCTTCGCAGATGAAGGGAACTAGAAGTACAAGTTAAGTTGAGGGCTGTCACGCATACTCTTCATGGCTGGCTGCACAACACCATTGTCAAAGGTGATTCTGTTTACAGGGCTCCTTCTCGGATCTCATTCATTTCAGTGGGGTGAATGATTGAAACAGTACCATGTCCTAGTACTTACAGCTGCTCCTTAAAAAGAATGGTGTTTCAGACTGATAACATCAGAGCAGCCTCTGTGCATTGAGGCGTGGGGGGGGGGGCAGGACGACTTTAATTTCACCTGTGCAGAGTACATCACAGCACAAGATTCGACTTTCACCTGAGAAGCGTGAGACTTGAAGAGTCTGTCAGCAACCGTGTAAATCATGTGGAATCTGTAGCATTTATTTTAGTAAAAATAGCTGCGGGTGTGGTAATATAATGGGAAAGGTGCAGTTTAGTGTGATTGAGTGCTTGCCAATTGCTACTTCAAAACGATGCAGCGAGTTTTACCGCCCGGTGGGGGGGAGGGACGAAAGATTAAAATTCATTGCCTCCTCAAGCATTTGCTTTTTGAAACTCTGCCGTCTGAGCCTTAAAACTAAAAGCTCTGAGACAGGACTAAAGAGTGCCATTTATTATACGTATGCTATGGTTCTCACCCAATGGCTTTGTGACAGGCTGGAATCCAGCACAATGAACATAGGCTAAAACATCAGCTACTAAGAACTATCTTTCGGGAATTCAATTCACAATAATCATCAATTTTTAGAGTTTTTAAAAAGTTGTTGTTGTTATAATCACTGCACATTTTAATTTCTCAGAAAACATTCTTTGCTAATTAACCTCAAGCAGATCAGGGGTGTGAATACTAAAATATTCGGATAATTCCAGATTACTTTGAGAGAAAACAAATCAAACAATAACAATGTGTTTAGATTAGGATTAAATTGTTGACCTTCCAAGAGAATCCTCTGAGATCAGTGTGAGAAAATGCAATTGTAGTTGTAAGTCTTGAATAATCAGTATCTGATTAATATTTACTCCTTGTTATGTAGCTACACACAACAAACAGGAACAAAATCCCACGAGTGGAAGGAATTAGTCAAAGTGAATAGGCAGACATGTACCTAATTTCTCTGAAGAAGCAAATCTTTTTTCTCTCCTGTGTTACGAACTGGGGCAAAAAGCAGGAGACGACTTTTGAAATTTTACTTTGCATTTTTTTCAACATACGTCATCCAGGATCCCAAGAGCTCTGTCAAGACTTTCAGGTTTTGGGCTAAACTAATCTAATATACCTAGATGGCGTACAAAGTCGATGGCATATATGGCAGATGGCATGAGATATATGGGATGTAAGACATGGTTCTGGATTTTGCCAATCGGGAGCTTTTGGAGGCGGGACTCCCACTTGTCGGGTTTTAGTCCCGCCTCCATCGACTTCTGGCCAACCCACGCTATTTTCCCTTGATTGATCTTGTTGAGCCCGCCCAGCGGGCTTAGCAGGCCAATTAAGGGAAAGCCGGTTACAGAGAACATCAGCGTATGACGTTTCATCTGTGAAAAATTTTTGACAGATGAATTGTCATAGTTTGACAGCTCTGTGAAGCTGTCAAACACTGACATTCTCTGTAGTTTGATGAGTTCTTGAATTCAAGACTCATCAACCCTCTTTCTTTAGCAGAAATTAGATGGCTGTTGCATTGGAGAATGCAGCAGCCATCTGTCATCTCTGCCGCGGAGATGCGAGACTCTCCACATCCCCAACGATTGAAGCCTGCAGGAAGAAACAAAGGTAAGTAAACTTTTTCTAACACTTTCCACTTACTTCACATACTCACCTCTCCACACTTGCACCCATCACTTACCTTCACAGCGCACTTTTGCACCCCTCCGACCCCTGCAGACCCACTGCTCGCCTCGGTGACCCTGGCGGGGTTCGCAGCCTTCGGGAAGCCCACACTAGTGTGGGCAAAATGGGGATAATCCTCTTATCTGTCTGTTAACTACCTGTTAACAGGCAGTTAAGTGGCTGTAATCCCCTTCCCGCCTCCAGGAGATGGGACCTGGCGCGGGTCGGCTACCCGCCTCCTGGCAAGATAGCATGGAGGCGGGTTGGGGGCGGGATGGGCCCCCAGATTCTGCCATTTTCCCGGCAGTCCCCCCTCCAAACCCGCCTCCCCAGGGCTGGCAAGATCGTGCCCATGGATTCTGGGTGCCTGACATAAATGGAAACCCTGTCACCGGGGGAAATTTCAACTTCGGCCCAAAATGGGCGCGAAATCGACAGTGTCTGCCCAAGGCCCCAAAACCATTTCAGGTTCCGGCCTCACTTGAATTTTTCCGGCAAGCTGCAGATACCAAACGGGTACTCAGCTGCAGCATGCCGGTTTTGGAAGGCAGATAATCGTCTGTCTTCTGCATGGAGGGGTCAGCAGGTAGGGCCTGCTCCTCCTGGCCCCATTAAAATCTTAACAAAAAAAACAAAATCTTGCCTTTTCCTGAGCGGGCCGCTGGTTAGGTTGCTCACTGCCCGGTACAACTGAGACTAGCATGCTTGGCACATGCTTTGCCCATTTGTACATTAAAATTGCAATCGGCCTAGGACACCGATTTGCACATTTGAAGAGCCTCCTGCCTGTTTTAGAGAAAAGGTTGGTGCATGCACTGCACATGTCAGTCCTACTTTCTCCAGGCATTGAGAGGCCTTAATGTGACCTATAAAGGCCTTTCCAAAAACATTTTGTGTGCTCCTCCAGGCCTCACAACAATCTTCTGGCCTGCCGTCATTTCCCACCCTCTGGCAACTGCTCCCCTCCCTCCCCAACTGACCTTACCTTCCAGCTGGTTGGGTGCCAGGGCCGGCTGATTTTCCGCCATAGAAAACCAGCAAGCTGCAGCGGGGAGCCCGTTTGCTGCCCGCAGCTCGCCACAAAAATGTTAACGAGGCCTGAACCTGAAAATTGTCCCGATTCCATACTGCTGCCGGCTTGGTGCCCAAGTAAAACATCTCTCCCATCATCTAGGTGCCGACTTGGCCCCTAAAAGATTCTGCTTACCTCACCCAATTGGAAGATGGTCAATAGGCAAATGACAAGTTTGTGTTTGAGCCTCCACTTGGCAGATAATAGATACCAGGAACTGTCCAACAAGCAGCACAGCCCAGTGTGTAATGTTGATTGCACTGAAAACATGTTCCTGAGCACTCCGTGGAGACATACCACACCCCAGTGACTGCTGGTTCCACATGAGCTTCAGCAACAACTGTTTCCTCTCTGCAACCCAATAATGGTAGGCATCAAATCCTAGATCTATGAGTGCATGGTGTCATACTCAACCTTCCAGCAACCGCCTGGTCAAGCCTCAGAGTTTCCTCATCAGCTGTACGCTTTGTTGTGCCAACCAGCGTGATGTTCTAATGTGCTGCCACCTGTTTTATTTGTTATATGATGTTTAGAAGAAGTTGAGATCCCTCCAAATTGGCATTAAGATAAAATGAAGGCCTTTTTTTCTGAGCCCAAGTATAAGAGAGTCATGCAATTCTTTGGCCAAGTGCAGGACACCAACCACAGGATATTATTACAGTTACCATGGCAATCTGAATAGAAAATAAATACTACTCTTTTGTAACTATTAACAATTTTTCCCATTTTAGGGTTGGTAAATTAGATACTTTATGCAGGTCTACTTTATTACTAAAAATAGGCAACCATGGAAAATAATTCCTAAAATTACTACTCTCAGAAATGCCATGAGGATAACTGGAAATAATATATTGGCACAGTGGGGAGCTCATTTGAGGTTGAGATTAAGGCACATTGCAGAGCGAGTTTTACTCTGCAACTAGTGGGTATTATACCTGACTGGACAGCGAGTGACACTGGAACCTGGATTTTCTGATCAGCGTTAATTTACTGCTGGTGGTATCTTGCACCATGATGAGCACAAAATTTACTCACAAAATACAACATAAATCAAAAGTAAAAGTAATATGGAATGAATCAGCTATTTTAGCACGGTAGACATCTGGGCCTAAGCTTTCTGCCTCCAGTCTCCTCTCATTGATTTTTCAGTGGATCAAGGATGGACAGAAGCAAAAAGCTGCTTGAGTGGTGCTCTGTTACAAGGTCTCCAGTGTTTAATGGAAGGTGATGGTGGGGAGGTGGGCAGAAATCCGTGAGAAGCCAGTCCCTGTGAACATGCCCAGGAAGTGTGGCTTTGCACATGTCCTAGAACGAGGGGCAACATTTTCCACAAAAAATTGCCATTTGCAGACAGCATAGAGGCTGCCTGTAACCCGATGATGGGGCAGATCCCCATGGTCAGCTGTGTCAAAACGCCACGCCTTTTTTCAACAGAACTCCCCGGCAGAGGCCAGGGGTCCCATCTCCAATGTGATATTTATCCCAAGACCAGGGTAATTAAGAGCTTAAGCATGAGTCGTTAAATATCTCCCCAAATACATATATTAGGGCATTTTCCACAGTGATGGAAAGTGGGTGGTTTAACTTCCAACTTCAGATCAGACGAGCAGACTGGGAAACTCAGTGATTAAGGACACTGTCCTTTCGTCTCCGACAGCTGGATTCATAGAGTCACAGAGTTATACAGCACAGAAAGAGGCCCTTCGGCCCATCGTGTCTGCACCGGTCATCAAGCCCTGTCTATTCTAATCCCATTTTCCAGCACTTGGTCCGTAGCCTTGTATGCTGTGGCGTTTCAAGTGCTCATCTAAATGCTTCTTGAATGTTGTGAGGGTTCCTGCCTCTACCATCCTTTCAGGCAGTGAGTTCCAGATTCCAACCACCCTCTGGGTGAAAAAGTTTTTCCTCAAATCCCCTCTAAACCTCCTGCCCCTTACCTTGAAACTATGCCCCCCGGTATTGACCCCTCTACTAAGGGGAAAAGTTCCTTTCTATCTACCCTATCTATGCCCCTCATAATTTTGTACACCTCAATCAGGTCCCCCCTCAGCCTTCTCTGCTCTAAGGAAAACAACCCCAGCCTGTCATAGCTGAAGCGCTCCAGCCCAGGTAACATCCTGGTGAATCTCCTCTGCACCCTCTCCAATGCAATCACATCCTTCCTATAGTGTGGCGACCAGAACTGCACACAGTATTCCAGCTGTGGCCTAACTAGCGTTTTGTACAGCTCCATCATAACCTCCCTGCTCTTATATTCTATGCCTCGGCTAATGAAGGCAAGTATCCCATATGCCTTTTTAACCACCTTATCTACCTGTCCTGCTGCCTTCAGGGATCTATGTACATGTACACCAAGGTCCCTCTGATCCTCTGTCCTTCCTAGGGTCCTACCATTCATTGTGTATTCCCTTGCCTTGTTAGTCCTCCCAAAATGCATCACCTCACACTTTTCAGGGTTAAATTCCATTTGCCACTGTTCTGCCCATCTAACCATCCTGTCTATATCGTCCTGTAGCCTGAGGCTTCCCTCCTCGCTATTTGCCACTCCACCAATTTTCGTGTCATCTGCAAACTTACTGATCATACCTCCTACATTCATATCTAAATCATTAATGTACATTACAAACAGCAAAGGACCCAGCACCGATCCCTGCGGTACACCACTGGACACAGGCTTCCAGTCACAAAAACAACCTTCGACCATCACCCTCTGCCTCCTGCCACTAAGCCAATTTTGGATCCAATGTGCCAAATTGCCCTGGATCCCATGGGCTCTTACCTTCTTGACCAGTCTCCCATGTGGAACTTTGTCAAAAGCCGTACTGAAGTCCATGTAGACTACATCAACTGCACTACCCTCATCCACACACCTAGTCACCCCCTCGAAAAATTCCATCAAATTGGTCAGACATGATCTCCCCCTGACAAAGCCATGCTGACTATCCCTGATTAATCCCTGCCTCTCCAAGTGGAGACTAATTCTGTCCCTCGAGTTCAAATCGAACTCCAACTTAGGAGATGAAAGCTGATTCTTTCTGACAGCCTCGAGCCCCTTAGGATCTTGAATCAGTAGCTACAGTATCAGGACGCAATCGTAGCATTTACTCGTACAGCCTGGCTGCGAATCTAACTCTTGCATGCACAGAGATCCATTGCCAGCTGGTAAATTTTTATGTTTTAAGAGTATGGGCAGAGTGTCCGTTTTCTCAAAACATTTAAATAAGCTCTGCTGGAGTTTACAAAGTGCACAGGATGCCCAAGTGACCCCGTGAGCAATTTTTGAATTAGAGTAATTGCCCCAGTGGTGTTAAACTCTATACAATGTTGAGTCAGAGCAATGAGACAACTTCCTCCAGTGGGTCTGACACCACTCCCTCTCCTTTGCAACAATCCAAAGGTGACTACATAGTTTGACTAGATGCTAGTGGGTGTAAGTCCACTGCATAACAAGCCATAATTTGCCACTATGTTGGAAATCTCAATAAGAAAAGCTATAAGGATGGATGGTATGAGAATGGAATGGATTGGTGGAGTTGGGGACTCAGTTTCAAATTTGGGGCAGAGTAGAGAGTCCTTTATCCTGGATATAACCTGTGCTATACCTGACTTTGGCGTGCTTGATGCTAAACTGCATGCTCAAAGTGGAAAAAAAGTGTAATGCTCTTTAGCACTGAGTTTCCTCACTTTTATAAGCTTAAAAATTGAACAAAATGTCTGTCAGAATTACAACTACAGCATGAGAAGAAAGTTGAGAGAAAAACTGGCTTGTGACAGGAAGAGGCCATGGAGTTACCAATTACCATCACAGGGCCCACTGAATTCATAGTCACACATACAAATTGCTGCCTGACTCCTTGTAGGCCAAAAACTAGTTGAGGAGGGACAGAGAAGTGCACCCTTCATTAACAGCATTTCTCATCCCCATGGTAAACTCTGACTACAGAGGACAACAACGGAGATATAAGTAGAGAAACAATGGCCTTCCACTTTGGCTGAAAAAAAGACCTTTTCAGACCTTAAGGAAACAAATCAGGCAAAATGCTAATCAAATATTTACCTTCTTATAGTACAATTCTGCAGAACGTTGAATACTGTACTGATCAAGTGGTACTGAATAATGTCACATTTAATTATTTATGAGCAGCAATAAAAGAGGCCCAATTTAATTTATTATTTGCCACAAAACATTTGTTCAGTGTTTTGCCAAAGACACGTTGCGCTTAAAGGGCAATGATGTCATTTGGATATTAAATAATACCACAACATTTGAACAATATCCCATGAGCAAACTTTACCTACAATCCAGCAGTGCTCCAATTTCATGATCAGATGCTGCCCTATATACCACCTACCTTTTTCCCCTATGTTATCCTTGCACTGTATATAAATAGTTTCTGTCATTGGCTCCTGTTCCCTTTGCTACTTTCAGTTTCTTCGCATTTTTTTGGTTCTCTGAACTGGTCATTTTGCTTGTTTCCATTTGCCCTCAGTCATTCTTTCTCCTCTCTCGATTCTCCTTTGTCTTTCTTTCCTTCCTCTATCCTCTTTGAAGGACAAGTTAGTTAACCTGCACAGTGTGTGCTACATAAAACAGTTGCCCTGTCTTTTCAAAGAATTCCAGACAGTTTTCACCGACGTGATGCCTGCATATATTGCATCGACCAGATTTCTTCTTGACAGTTATCACTTTATAACATTGGCTTCCACTCCTGAAATCTTAAATCAGTTGAGGAACCCTCGTTGCAAAATCAGAAAAGCACTGCAGAATTTAAAGAAAAATTCTGACATTTTTATTTTGGAATTATGTAAAATATATGAATAATCTGTAGAAGCCATCTCCAAACATAATTTTCCTCATCGTAGAGTCTTAAAATAAATATGGCCTCTCCTCGCCCATTGTTTTACCTTTTGAATGCTCCCCTTGCTGCTACACTACCCCCATCATCTAGGGTGGCACTTTCTGGGTCAGAGTTCTTTACTGACTTGTAATTAATTTAGAGGAGGCACACTTGACTTCATCATTCTTTCATCCTCCGCCTGCTCCATGTGTAAAATTGAATTCACTGCTGCTATGCAATACTCCCTCGAATAGTCCAAGTGAGCATGTGGTCTTCCCCAGGAGGGGCAGGTTACAACCAGGTCAGGTTAAAGGCAGGGTCTTCTTTACAGATATAGTATCACCATGAAATTTTACCTCCTTCTCCGCTTTTAAAGAGGGGATATGATCTATTTAAAAGGGAAGGCCCAACCTCAAGACCCATTAAAAAGGCAGTCTTTTTGAGAAATTGCTTGTCAAACTATTATTAGATGACAAACACAATTCTCATGAAAATGGTACATTGCTCTGCTCCTTCCCCAACAAAAATTCTAGCCACACTTGTCCTTTAATGAAGACTACCCCTTTAAAGGAGGATTGCTGAAGTTGAAACCTCCGCTTTAAGGTTTTACAGACATTCTATGCGGTAGAAATTGGAATGATTTGCGCTGTTTTTTGGGCATAAAACATGCACAAAGCATGCCAATTTAGCAGTGGGACAGCCTGCACCCAATCTGCACAAGCATTGATCCCAATGCTAAATTCGTAGGGCCCTTTCTTTCGGCGTCCGACGTAAAGCACCTTGAATATGTAAATTAGGGGCCTAACAACTGGTGAACAACCCCATCCAGAAATTAGTCGGCGATGAGGGGAGTAGGTGTTGGGCCTGCCCCACTCGAGGATCTTCAGCGGGCCCGGCTCAAGGTTCTTCAGCGGACCCCGCGGCCACCAACAAAACATTTCCCTGGAGCCAGGAGGAGCAGGTGTTCGCCCCTACCCCACCGGTAGCCAGCTCCAATCCCTCTTCCCGGGACTTACCTGAGGGCTGCGTCTGGTGAGGCAGAGTGTCCAACATTGATGTCTTCGCTCAGACAAGCTGCCTGTGGAGGTGCGGCCAGCGTTGGCAATTCGCTCAGAGTGTGCCGATGTGGCCTGAGGACCAATTCCGTCGATCCTTGGGCCTTTCAGTTCGGGCATGCGATGGTCACGCAGCGCCGAGTCTGAGCCTGGAAAATGGCCTCGACCAAAGTATACCACTATAACTCTATTTCTATTTACTTTATCATCCCACAGATGCAGCTGTCCTGCGGAACTGATTGTTATTCTGCAATTTAAAAATACAATGTACCTGAAAACGTGTTTCTCTGACTGATCTCCCAGACTGCAGTGAAAAAAAATACAAGCAATTTATTGTGTTGTTAAGGGAATGCAACAAATCCTCATTAAGTATTAAGTGCAGCACTGTGCCTGCATTCCACTTGCAAGGCCACTCTTATCAGCTGTGAAATATCCATAATTCAGATTTTTATTTCTAATTGTGGCGTTTATTAGCATCTGCCTTCCTCTCAAGGTTAGCCAGTAGTTTAATATGAAGACTAATTACAGTTGCTGGTGTGGTATACTCCAGGGTGCCCGCATTTTCCTACACCTGTTTGCTTTTGCTAATGAGATCTCAGCGTAATTAGTTTTTGACGAGCAACCAAATATTGATCAAAGATAGAGATACACAAACAGGATGAGAAAGTAAAACGAAAGAGCTAAGAAAATCAACATGAAAAAGAGAAATAATGGCCCGAAAATTAGACCTAATACGGGAGATTACGCACTGTGTACTCTCGCGTATTAGGTCCCGAAGTGCCGGTTTCCTGCATGCACTGCGCATGCGCGGGAAACCGGCACTTCGGGTATTGCGAAGGGGGCGGTTCCTAAGTGAACCGTGTGCGCGCTACAGGTTGTGTGCACGCAGCGCACTTAGTTTTTTGTTCAGGTTTGAACGCGCAGGTAAGTGTTGAAGATTTTACACATAAAGAAAGCAGGCGTAAGACCCCCTTTTAACAAGGTAAGTAGTTAATTAAGTATTATTTTAAATTTTTTTCAACAGGTTTATCTTTTTTAGAGACTTTAAAGATTGGTAAGTTTATTTTTATAACTTTTAAAAAGAATTTAAATTTTTTCAAAAATTTTAATTTTTGTTTAAAGTGGTTAATTTATTTAACTATAGTTATTTTATTAATGTGATGGCTTTTTTTTAAATTTAATTGAGGTTTAGCTGTTCTTTTGGGGGCTTGTTGTATTCATAGTTTTGACAGCTCTTCCTGTCAAAACTATGAATGAAAGATGATGTGCTGCTATTGGCTCTAACTGGCCCACGTGATCCCAGAGGTAGCATCGAACTAACTGCGCCTCTGGGACACGCACACACTGCGCGCCGGCACCAGGGAGAGGCCCAGGAACTGAAGTTCGTGTGGGCCAAAACCATAAAGGTACGCGCGGAGTGCGATATCGCGGGGGATCCTTACCCCCGCGGCAACCATCGAACTCCAATTTCTGGGCCAATAGACGGAGGTGAGACAGACAGAGAGAAAAACTAGAGGAAGAATGAATGAGAGGGAGAAAGTGGGAGGAAGAGAGGAAGTGATTGTTGATGAGGGAAAGGGGAAGAAAAAAAACCAAACGTGACGAGAGCCCTTCAGTAGTAATGGGTAATAACCAAACAGAAAGAAATCTGACAGCAATCTTACTAATGTCATCGAGCAATGGCTTTTGCCATAAAAAGAGACAGACAACTCTATCTCAGAGTAAATTGATTTAACCTAAACAATTTACAATCATTCATATGTGGACTTTAATAGGCCCAAAATTGAGAGCATGGAGGAGAGTAGTGGAACTGAAAGTATGCTCTTTTTGCATGTCGATGTGAATCCACATCAGCAATTTGCTGATCTCTGCGATTCCAAGTATCCGATTCAGATTCCTTTGCAGACCTGGGTACTTGTAACATACGTGTTTACTTTTAAATGGAAAACTTGTGTGAGAAAACACTGAACATTCACTGAACATTGATGTCCAGCAGTGTCGCTGACACCTGACTCAATCTTAGCCAGAACTGGAAATGAATTCAATACAACTGAAGTTGGGCGGTTCAGGTTAAGGCGGAAGTTTAAAGTTTGAACCTATCTGAGACGGAGAAGCCTCAAGTTAAATTCCCAGAGCTTCCTGAGGTACTGACCTGTCTTTGTGTCAGATCAAACCCAGTACACCACACGGATCAGCAACAGCAGGGGATTCCATCTCGGATTAGTACTGACTGAATTCATCTTCCACCAAAACCATCCATCATTCCTCTCATCAACAAAAACACACCTCTCTATCCCACTATGTTACTTTGGGTAAGGAAAACATAGCAGAGCCTTACAAAGACAAATGACTGCTTAGCTGCTTGACAGCACACCAATGAAACAAAGCAGACATGCTGCAACAATGAGGCCCTTGGTTTACATCACGCCAGCAGGACCATTCCAACACACACACATGAAAGAGAGAAAACACTGGCTATGTGGAGAACTCACGTAAGTTAAAAGAATTACAAAGTAATAATCTGGGACAAATCAAGGGTCTGTAATTGCACTCTCAGAATGTACCCTGGTTCTCAGAAATTGCATGTTAACTATGGCTTGTGAATGGTCAACTTATGACAACAAATAGGACGCCAGTATGCATTTACAGAGAGTCGATCCGTTTCTGAGGACATTGTAATGTAGATTTTCCTCTTCACTGCATCTGGGAAACACTCGGTTCTCAGGAGGCGCAAAGAGGAGACTTGTTATGTCAGGTTTCCACCTCTACTGTGTTGTCCCTGGAATTCCTAGGTGGTACTAGGCCTCTACCTGAAGTAGGCACAGGCTCAGTATTGGCACCCACCCAAGCGAGCGCCCAGGCCATATTAATGGTCTGGTCCTGGAAATTTGGCTACACTGCTGCCTCTGCAGGTGCAACACACGTCCGGCAAGGGGGCGAGAGGTAACTTGGCCTTTGTATGTTTTCCAGAGCCTGAAAGTAAAAGCTGGGATTATAGAGGCTGGAGTTTAACAGTTTGAAATTTTCCATGGTTCAGGATTCATTGGCTATTTCCCTTGAAAAGTCTTTAACATTAGGGGGGAAAAATTCAGTGTCACCCCTTTTGGAGCGCCCCGAAAAAATTAGCTCCTTTCCGCCTGAAATTCAGTTGTAGCACCCCAAGCAGGACGTGGAGTGCTACTGGAAGCATTCCACCTCCTTCTTGGGGCGCTACAACTGAATATCGTGGCGCTACGTGCAACAGCGCCACGCGCATCAGCACGTAGCGCTGCATCATTGCAGGCCTCCTTCCCCTGATTATGGGGAGGGGCCTAGCACTAGGCGCACCGGGGCCCTGCTAGACCACCGGGGAGCGGGGTGCCGGGAAAACAGCCTGGCACTCAAGTGGAGTGCCGGGCTGAGCGATCGTGGCCGGCACCCCGAAAATAAGGGGAAGGGGGCAGGTGCTGGCAGTCGGCCCAACAAAAATGGCCGTCCGACACCTGCCCTTTAAGTAGCGCCGCCGCGGCTGCAAAAATACCACCCTGACCCTGTCGGACATCTTGTCTGGCGATAGGTCAGGGGGCGCAACCCAAGTTTGCAGCCGGGGCACGAGTGGGGCGCTGTGCACGGCAATGACGTCATCGTTGGCGCACAGCACTGCAGGGCGCTACCGGCAACCACCGCCGCTAACCGCCCGATGAATTTTGCGGGAGGCGTTAGCGGCGCCACGCCTGGGGGGGCGCTAACGAGAAGTGCAAATCAACCCAATTTTTCCCCCTGGTAATTTTAAAATATATTCTGAGAAAAAGATGCTATTGGGGTAGGGTTTCTGTGGGGGCTCTTCCAATCATCTGCTGTAACTTCGACAGAACCCTGGAGAAACGGCATAAATGGGCGATTACACCTTTTCCTCAAAGTTTCCACCAATCTGTTGTGGTGGTAGATCAGGAGAAGTCCTGCAGAAATTCCAGGCAGTTAATTTCTCAGGACATTTCTAGCACCATGGTGTTGACAAACTCTTATGATTTCTGTAGACCAGGGAGAGAGAGGGTTTTAAAAAAAATCAGGACAGGCACCAAAAATGTCCAGCAGCAGAGGACTGTGAAGGGAGTGACTTAAGAAGAAGTAGGACACAGTAGAGAGATCGTGCTTTTAAGTTAAGTTCGACGGCCCACCGGAGTAGGCTAGCTCCCATGTGTTCCTTATTTTTTGTAAGAGCACATGAACAGCAGTTATACTGATTATACCAAATGCCTCTGATCATACTCAGTGTTCTGTATATTTTGCCTACCGAGGAATAAAGCAGCTTATGAATCAAAACTGGACGTTATCTTGCCCAGTACTCAATTGTCTTCAGAGAGATTGAAGGAGTATATGTGCGTAAGACACGGTTATCATAGGGGAGTTTCAATGTTACACTCTCAGATCCTGCTAGCACCCCCAGTGGATAATAAGTCAACTTCCATAAGATGCAGATGACCAGACCAATTAAGTAAGTACCTGACATCACTGAACCCACGTAGATGCCTGTGTCAGGCCCAGAAGTATATAGAGAGTTTGAAAGCCAGAGGTGTCTGTTTTTTTAACGAGTTACTGATTCCTGTAAATCTTTAAAAAATTTGGTTTATTTTGGTCATGGTCTGTTAGGACCCAGATAGTCAGAGAGAGCAATGAGACTAAATCAAAACCTTCAAAGTTCAATGCCAATGTTCGCTTATTCTTCCAACAACTTGCATTTATATAGCACCTTTATGGGGAAATATTTGTCCCCTTAGCACCGCCTGTTGGCACCAGTAGATGTCGCTAATGCGGTGTTGAGAGCTGTAACGACAGCTCCTGTCGAATCCAGTGCTGCATGCCAAATCTGGACCCCCTGTAGCGCTGCCGGTAACAGTAATTGCTGGGGACTTCAATGCCAGGGAGATCGTGACATCAGTGAGTGTGCAACGCTCACTGAACGTCTGATCTGCCAAATTGCTTCTCGCCACTTACCTCACCGTCTGGAGTTAACAATGACAGAGAGAGCTGGTGTGCAGCACCACGAAGCCAGCTCCAGGGATGTTATTTAAAGGGATCAGCCCCAATCACTCGCACCTGACAGGTTAGTGAAGTTTTAGTGCCTGTGTGTTAGTTCTTGATACTGCAACAGTTTTATTAGTGATTTGAAGGTTCTTTGGTATCAGGAGTGTTGTGGCAAGTAGAAAAGTGCAAAATTTATTCTTGAAAGATTCAACCTACAACACTTGCTAAAAGTCATGGAGGCTGTACTGGCAGTCCACCTCACCCTCCTGGATCTATGGCGGAGGGAGCAGAGGCAACAAGGAAGATGGGAACATGTGTGCAGAGGGAGGAGGAAGAAGACAAGGAGGAAGAAGACTGGGAACAGGAGGGAGGAAGGAGGCAGCTGGACAATTGGCCTTCCTGACGGGGGTCTGTGACCAGCTCATCAGACTCCGATTTGAATGAATGAAACCCCAGATCCCCATTGCTCACCACATCCCTGATCATACCATCCCTCTGTCTTGCCATATCACAGCATTCTCCTGGGTGCAAAGGTGAAATGAGAGAGACCACAAAATATTCCTAACTCTTAATAATTTTATGCATAAACCTATCACACATATCACATGCATTCTAATAACTAATGACCCTTGTGCCTGCCATAGTTGAATAGTCATCATTGTGTGCAAGGTGTGAGATGTGGGTGTGAGTGCTTGTAGGTAGAGATTGTTGGTGGGTGAGTGCTGGGGGTGTGCTGCAGTGAGCAGTGTGTGAAGCTTGTGGTACAGATGGTGGTATGTAGAATTTGTTGAAGCCTTCACTCACCCTGCCCACCCGTGTGAGCTTGTTAAAGATATTTCTGCACTGGGTGTGGGTTCTGGGGTCCACAGTGCTGCCCATGACATGGTGTGCCACCTCCCTCCACATAGTGCGGCAGACTTGTGGCAAAGGCCTCTTGCCAGTTGGTGGGTACAGGACCGGCCGCCTTCTCTCCAGCGCTAAAACCAATGCCTTCAAAGCTTCATGGGAAAACCTGCGGGCTCTCTCCCTGGGGCAGCAATCTGCCATCAGCATTTGTAAATAAGTGCTCCTTCTCCTTGTCCTTCTTCTTATCATTGTTGAGGCAGCTGTACACCCAACAATGCTGAGAATGAGGTGCTACAGCATCAACGGACCTCCCCTTTAAGCAGTGAAAAAAGCCTGTGGCAATCATGAGTTGCGATTAGACTGCACCTGATATTGGTCCAGCCTTTAAGTGTAACGCCAATGAGCTTAGGTTTTTAGACTTGATTTAAGACTCCAATCATTTTAATGAGGAGTGAGGACGAATTTTGCGTGCAGTCTAGACGATTTTCACCTGGCGCTAATTCACCATTTTTAGTCTAAACACTGCCCATTCCTTGGCTATAATGAATTTCTAGCCCTTAATGTAGAAAAATGTCCTACCTACTTTACAAAGGTATAATCCCCCATAAAAGTAGTATCGAGCCAAAGAAGGAGATGTTAGGAGGGGGTGACCAAAAGCCTGGTCTCAAAAGGTGAGTTTTAAAGAGGGTCAAAGAAAGAAAGGGAGGTGTAGAGGTGGGGAAGTGTAAAGACGGAATTCCAGAGCCTGGGGCTTAGAAGGCTGAAAGAGTGGCCATCAATGGTGGGGTGAAGGGGAGGGGGTGATGCACAAATCCAGAGTTGGAGGAGCAGAGAGTTCTGGGAGGGAGGTCTTGTAAGGCTAATTACATTTGATTCAATTGTAAGGAAAATATTTGTTACAATTCTTCCAGCTGCACCTTAAAAAGATCACACTTAAATGACCCCAAATCTAAATTCATTTTATTTGAAACCTTAACATTATCGGTATGAAGGACAGCTTGTAGGTAAATGTCTTCAGTGAGAAGCAAAAACTGCAATGTGATTCTGCCACATGCCAAAGGATTAAAGGGATAGTTTGCTGCATTCCAAGAGATTAAAGAGAAAGCTTGCCATGTGTCAAGCAGTTAAAAGATAAGTCTCTTACATGTCAAGTGACTTCTTGACCAGATTCAATTCCTGGATCAAAACTGTTCCAAAGACCCACTTTTTAGCTGTCCTTTATATCAATAAAGTCAAGGTTTCAAATAAACTGAAGCTAGCTTTTAGAGTCCCTTTAAGAGCAGCTGGAAGTTTTGTAACAAATATTTTCCTTACAACTTACTAAAATGCTATTAAGAATAAGCGAGCATTGGCATTGAACTTTCAGGCTGTTGATTTAGTCCCGTTGTCCTCTGCTTATCTGAGTCCTTCTAGGAATTGAACAACAGACCATAACCAAAAGAAACCCAAGGGTTTTTTTTTAACAGATTTACAGGAATTGGTCATTTATTAAAGAAGGACCCCAAGTTTGTGTTGCTGCAGTGTACATTTTTGCAATGCAATTTCATCTTAATTTTTATTAACGCTAGAATTTAAAACAGTAGTGGGGGTGAAATTGGTCTTCGGCGTTAGCGCAAAACGGGCGATAATGAATCGGCAGCTTGTTTTACAGCCCCTGCCCCATGACTCCAATGGAAAAGAAAATTGGGCGGGGTGTAAAAGGGGCGGCCGATTCACTGTTGCCCTGTTTGCACTGCCACCGAAGATCAATTTCATCCCCGTGATACGTAATATAAAAAAAACCCTCCAAAATCTACAGATACTGGAAATCTGAAACAAAACCAGAAAATGCTGGCAAACGGTGGACAGAACAGATAAGTTAACGCTTGGGGTGCAGACTCCTCTGCATTGAAGCAGGATCTAAACCTGAAACGTTAAATAGTCTGCTCTCTCCACAGAGCCTGCCTGATCTGCTGAGTGTCTCAGGTATTTTCCTGTCTTCTAATAGGTTTGTAATGCCAGATGTGATACATGGGGATGTTATTGTGCCCTCACTGTATAAATGCGATAAGGTTTCTGTCAAGTCTTTTTTTTATCATGGCAACAATTCTGGAGCAATACTTCCCCTCAGCTACCATTCAACATAATCTCAGTTTTGACTGTGAGGAGACTGACTCCAGAAAATAGAACTCATATCAAACACATCCAATGTGAAAAGGAAAGGAAAGAGAAAGGGAATAGGAAGCTCTTTGGAAAGGAAAGGGGAAGAAAAAGGACAAAAGTAAAGAGAGAGCAAAAAGGGAAGAGGAGAAAAGAATGAAGGGAAGAAGAAAGAGGCAAGGAAAGGAAGTGAAAATAGAAAGGGTAAGGAAGAGGAGAATCAAAGAAGGAAAGAGAATCGGAAAAAGAGAGAGAAAAAAGAAAAGAAAAAGGAACAGGAAAATCATGTTTCATACCTCAGCTCTTTGAAAGGCTCGGCCCGGATTTGTGGTGTTTCTAGAGAGCTTTCAAACACAGCTCCTTCAGCACCTGGAGAGAAAGACCAGTTGATGTTACTGAAGAAATCTCAAAATTCAGACTTCCCCAATTCTGTACCTGAATTAGTTACTTCAGCGAGCCCCAATAATATTGCACATAAGAATACAAGGTAGATGCAAACAAGTATCTTGTTGACACATCATAGAGAATTTCTACTCTCCCGGCCCGATGGAAACCAGCCAGTGGCATGTTAATGAGGTCTTGCCGTTAAAATCAGCTGGACCCTCCGCTGCTGCTCCCAGGCGGGCTGGCCACTCGCTAGGCTGCTTTCCCGCCCAGGAGTTAAAATTCACCCCATCGTGTTGCAGCACCAAGCATAGTATCACAGCATAGTGGGATAAGGGTTTGATCCTCGTACCACAGATATGTCAACCTCAGCCCCATCACTTGAGAGATGCATCACCAAGACCACCAAAAAGATCACATCCAACTGCCAGAGTCTTGGAAGCGATGGAGAACGTCACATCCTGAAATCGACTGAGGAGAAAGAAAGCAGAACTTTTTTTACCCCACTAACTTTGAGGAGAAATAAATAGTAAAGTTTGAGGAATAGT
Source organism: Squalus acanthias (assembly GCA_030390025.1). Taxonomy (NCBI): domain Eukaryota; kingdom Metazoa; phylum Chordata; class Chondrichthyes; order Squaliformes; family Squalidae; genus Squalus; species Squalus acanthias. The sequence goes on along the minus strand of CM059427.1, from coordinate 178,083,367 downwards.
CTTCTCCCAAGACGTTAAACTGTCTCTTTGCAGATGGTGACTGACCTGCTCTGTATTTCCTGAATTTTCTGTCTCCCTATGAGCAGCAACCCCATCTGCCACATGCCCCTTCGAAAAGATGACTCCTTTCTGGGGATGTGTTCCCACAGACACCAGTCATTCACTGGTACCTTACCTCAGCAGCCATTACTCATGTTTGAGATTAGTCGGTGACTGTCGGCAGGTTATTTGACCACAAGAGGGCACCGCAGACAAGATTAATCCTGTCTTCACCTGAAATCCATGTGCACATTTCCCGCAGCAACCGGGAAGTAGAACCCTGAAACCTACAGGATGTCCTGTTCTTAACCCTGAGGTAATGAAGGCAATTTTATTTTCCCTATCACCACCCTGGCTGAGATCAGCTAACTCAGCACAGACTGGAGAAACTCACTGAACCACTGGGGAAGTCCCAACAGCTACCTCTCTCTCCCATCCCTCCCAAAACTGTAGACTTCACAAATAGACAATAGGCAATAATTAAAGATTTGGAGGGCACAAAGGCCTATCAATTCTTGAGCACATTAGCGCAGCAACTCCTACAGTCACCCAGGCTTTATTTGTGTCCACGTGACATTGTCCAAGTAAAAGCAAGCAATTAAAGTAACTCTAACAATCTATCCTGAATCACATATATAGGATAATGAATACAGATGTAATATGTTTAAGGGCTTGTTTAACTATTTTTTTTAAAAAGAACAAAATAAATATGTTTAAATGAAAGACTTGCATTTCTATAGCGCCTTTCACGATCTCAGGACGTCTCAAAGCGCTTTACAGCCAATGAAGTACTTTTTGAAGTGTAGCCACTGTTGTAATGTAGGAAATGCAGCAGCTAATTTGCACACAGCAAGCTCCCACAATCAGCAATGTGATAATGAGCAGATAATCTGTTCTTAGTGATGTTGATTGAGGGATAAATATTGGGCCAGGGCACACGGGGAGAACTCCCCTGCTCTTCTTCAAAATAGTGCCATGGGATCTTTTACATCCACCTGAGATAGCAGATGGGACCTCAGTTTAACATCTCATCTGAAAGATAGTATCTCCACCAGTGCAGCACTCCCTCAGTACTGCACTGAAGTGTCAGCCTAGATTTTTCTGCTCAAGTCTCTGGAGTGGGACTTGAACCCACAATCTTCTGACTCAGAGGCAAGGGTGCTACCCACTGAGCCACAGCTGAAACTGTAAAGTTAGGAATACGACTGTTATTTAATGGGGCAAGTATAGACACAGGTGACCAAATCCCCCCAGAATATTATGCTTGCTATACTGTGGAAATTGTGGCCGATCACTTAATTACCTTTTGAGTGTCAAAGAGATATTCTACAGGGCTTTTCCTCTAAAGATTAAATAAATTGCTTGGTCCATAATAGGGAAGGTTGTTCTTGGTTTGAGGTTTTGCTGTTTCAAAACTTTGTGTTTTTTAAAAATTGCAGATAAAATTCCATGGTCTGAGGCACGGAGCGTGTTTGTGTTGTTCAGCTGCTAAGATGGAGCTGTGTTTAAAATGACCTCTCCTTTTAAGGCCACTACTCAGGTACTCTCTGTGGGGAAGCGGTCAAAATCTGCAATTTGTGCAGATTGCCAGCTGCTTGTGAATCCCTGGCTCCTGCCTTTGGGGGAGGGCGAGGTTATCAGGGTCAGAGAAGTCAACAAGAACTGACACTTTCAAAACATTATTGTACGATTGCTCAGTCGAAGTGTGATGTCAGAAGTGTGACAGATTCGGGCTAGCTACAAAGGGGGTACAATTCACTTTCGGCGGGGGGGGGGGGGGGGGCGGGGGAGGGGGTACAAAACGAGAGGTAGAGGATCAGTCGCCCGTTATACACGCTGCCCGAAAGGAAAATCGGGTAGGGTGTATAACGTACAGCCGATCCGCTGCTGCCCGTTTCGCGCCCTGGCGGAGTTGAATTCTAGCCCTGAAATCTCTCTATATAATAGATGTACAAATGAAGATAATGGGGGCGAAGTTGGTCTACGTCAGCAGCGCGAAACAGGCTCAGAGCGAATCGGCAGTCCATTTTACACAATGAAAAAGAATATCTGGTATGTTTCGTGCTGCTGACACAGACCAATTTCACCCCCGGAGTTTTCTCTTTAAGAATTGTATTATGACAGAGGTGGTAGCTCCAGAGCTCTGTGGCACGAAGTGGTAGGTGACTGTATCCTGCCTGCCAATTTTCTCACTTGTTAAGTTTTCTGACCTCAGCTGAACAATCAGAGGGAGGTGCTAAATTGAGGGCAGATACTTCACCACAGTAGAGGGAAGGGCAATTAAAAGGGAGCCTCTGTGTCACTCACACTCCCTACCAGATGGCTACAGATTGGCAATGGCAGCGACCCAGGTGCAGCTCTCTCAGCTGGGCGAAGTGTATGGTCCAGACAGACTTACAAAACGAAAACCATTTTAAATATTCAAGTTGGTGCAATGGTGGTCAGCACTGAACCAGTTTTCAAAGGACAGGTTACAAATAGAAAGTGTTTGTTCCGTCTTTGTAAATTTTAGGTGTTACGCTTAATCTCATCTGGCAAGAAAAATAACTTTAACTAATGAAGATGCAGATCCTTCATGTCAGCATGCTGTAAACAGCCTCAGAATTGGGTTTTATGAAGGTCAGGCTGGAAGGCTGCAGGGCTGCTGAAATGTGACTCACAAAAGCACTCTTCAGGCGCAATTAATTCAGCAAAAGTGTCATTCTTTATAGTCTCAAAGGGGTTGCTATACACACTCGAAAACTTCTTGCGGCTGCCACAATTTTGTCTGTGTGTGAGAGACAGAGGCAAAGTGATCCTCAGTAATTAGTTTCTTGAGCCTTCCCAAGCTTGGGCTGTCTCATGTGGGGTGGAGGGGTGGGGGGAGGTCTTGCGATCGGGTAGGAGGGGCTGGGTATGTGGCAGGGAGTCCTAAGCTTCCTCTATGGGAGAAACACTGCTGCTTCTCCTGGCCTTGAAAGGTCGAAAGGAAAATTAAAAAACGTACCCGTTCGGACCTCTCTGGCCCCGATTCTCTTTGCTGTTGCCTTCACCTAGCGGGAAAGTTGCTGTGGCTTCCTGCTCAGGCCATCCAGTTAAAATTGCAATCAGGTCCCGATGACGTTATTGGGCTGACATGCATATGCAAAAAAAAGGACCCCACCAGCTTGGGTTGGGTGTCCTTGCCACCTGTTCAGTAGAGCAGGTTAAAATTGGGAAGAGTCAGGTTCCCGGCGGATCCAGGGTGGGGAAATAGCCTGGGTGATTTTAACTGCCCACCCGCCCATGTTTCCATCCGATGGGTAGGGTTAAAATCACCCCCGAGTTTGAGAGACACTGAGAAATGATAGAAAGAAAGTAAGAAAAACAAGCAACAAGAGTAATAGTAACTGCTTTAAAATTGCTGCTTGTTTATGTCAGATAACGGGAGAAAAAAACTAGGCCCACAATTCTGCCGTTGGGATGATGGAGCTGGATTTAATAGTACAAATGCCAGGAGTTGCCTCGCGAATGCCAGTCTCCTAGAATCCAACCTAAATAATCACCAGGATAAAAACATCTGGTAAGAGAGCTATAGAGAAAAATAGATGATCATACCCATCCTCAAAAAATCTACCCTTGACTCTTCTGTCATCACCAGCTACCACTCAATCTCCAATCTCCCTTTCGTCTCCAAAGTCCTTGAACATGTTACACCTCCCTGCTCTATTCCCATCTCTCCCACAACTCCCTGTTTGAATCCCTCTAATCTGGTTTCTGCTTCTCCTTCACCACCAAAACGGCCATAATCCAAAGCATGAGCAGCATTCTCTGTAACTGCGATGCACTTGTGGCTCCTTGTCCCCTCAGCAGCCTTTGGCACAGTCGATCACACCATTCTCCTCCTACATCTCTCCTCTGTTCTGTCCACAGCTCTGTGGGACTGCCCTCGTTTGGTACCACTCTTACTTATCCGATTATAGCCAGAGCATCTCCAGTAGTGGCTTCTCCCCATCCCCATACCGCCACCTCTGGAGTTCCCCAAGGATCTATCCTTGATGCTCTTCTCTTACTCATCCATATTAACACAGATGACACTCATCATTGCGTCTCTATCATCTTGCTTGATCCCTCAGTACCTCTGTTCTGTCCTCACTGTTTGTCCGGCATCTAATCTTGAATGAATCACAATTTCCTCCAAAGAATGGGAAGCCTAAAGCCATCATCTTTGTCCTCCCCTCCCACCAACTCCACTCCCTGACCACCAAGTTCACCTCCCCCCACCCTCCTTGGCCACCGTCTCACAACTGTTCACAACTTTGGCATCCTGTTCAACCAAGCTTACTTGTCTACCGGAGAGATCTTCTCCATCACAAAAACACTTATTTCCACCTTGGTAACATCGCTCGCCTCCGTCCCTACCTCAGACCCATCTGCTGCTAAAATCCTCATACATGCATCTGCCAGCTCCTCCCTTTATTACTCCAATGTTGTCCTTGTCTGCCTCTCATCCTTCACCGCTACAGAATTAGAAAAAGTGTTTATTAAAAATTGAATTATTTTTAAAATTATATTTCTGCAGGTCTGGACACTTAAGAACTACATTTTCCATAGTTGAATAACTTAAGTGAAAAAGGCGGTGTGAATGAAAAGGGATGTAAACGGTGGTAGAAAGTGATGACACACCTTTCATTCCTTATTTAAAACTGCAGTGAGGATTCCTGCCCCACCAAGGTCAGTATTCTGCAGCTGTACAGTCACACAGTCACATTGAGAAGCGAGTATGTTCTGCAGTGATTTTACGCGATCCCTCTCATTCTGCCTCCTCTATCTGCTCCTTTCACTGCTCATCAGTATCAGAGTCAAAAGGTACTTCTGAGTGAGGTTGTTTAACATCTGCCAATCGAGTGAAACTACGTGAAACAGATCCACAAAATGTACTTATGGAAGGAGGTTTTTGGTGTCAAGAGGAGAGAAAAATGGTAAAAACATATTGAACTGGTATCGATCTGTACTCATAAAAGCATCTTGCATGACAATTTCTGTCTTCAACTCTGAATAAATGAGAACGGGGCCAGCACAATGACAACTGCTATCACATAAAGGACTCTGCTACTATAAGGGTTATTTTCAGCACAAAGCTCTTCCCCCCTCCCTTCTAATGCAGCCTCATGAAGGTTTTTTAAGAAGGGTCCTTAAACCTACACTCTGGATCTATGCCTCTCAGCCTCAGAACTCCATGTGGACACATCTTCACTTTCTCTCTGGATGCAGATCAGACATTTATTCCCTGTTGCAATACATGGAAACAAAAAGAAGCATCCGTGTTCAGCAGCTGTGCCTCCGGTTAATCTCAGCTGAATGCAAATGTTTGGGCTCGGACGGTGTGTCGTGCATGGAGATCTAATTGGAAAACAGGGTGAAAATAACTTTGCACGATGATGGTGGGGTTAAAACATTAGAAAGTTGAGGGACCACATTCTCTAACAGCAAGGGATTCCCTCAATAAACATAACAGTAGAATTTTCACAGGGGTTCCCTGATCTTCTGCTGTAATTTCCAAATTCATGTTGGGAAATCGGGAGAGCACCTGAGGAAATTCTAGGTGAACATTTTTATAAATCCCCTTATTTCTGTCACAGGGTTACCTCCTCTTGCAGCTATTTATATATTTATTTATCTATCTGTTTTTATAAACAGTCTCAGTCACCATCAGTCCCCAATTAAAAACCAAGGGGGAAAAATTCGGTATCAACCATTTTGGGGCGCTAACATCGCCTGGGCGCTAGCTTTAGCGCCGGCGACTGCGAAATTGAGTTTTAGCGCCCCAAGAGGGAAGTGGAGCACTAAATCAAGTGCTACACACTTCTCTTAGGGTGCTAACGTCAGAGAGCGCGGCGCTACCTTCAGAGCACTAATCAAGTTCCGGCGCCGCCAATTCGAAAGGCGTCAGACAGACTGGCGCCTTCCAGTTCTTAAAGGGGCGGTTTAATCATGCTGCACAGCCTCACTCTGATCATTGTTGCTTGTGACCTGGACCTGCAAGGAGCTGCAAGCCTTCACTCAAAGAAATCATAGCTGATCAGAGGCCCAGAGAGAGAGCTCGCCAGGCTTTGGAGGCTCTGGTCGTGGCCGTGGAACGCCGACGGGCAGCGCTCTTCCCGGACACTGGCAGGAGGCCATTGCCACAGGCCTTTAGGAGGATGTGGAGGGAGGTCGCCCAGGAGGTGTCGACCAGAAGTGTGGTCCACAGAAATCTCACCCAGTGCCGGAAGAAGTTCAACGACCTCACTCGGGTGGTCAGGGTGAGTACATGCTTCAGAAACCTCTACATGCCACCATCTCAACCTCACTCTGTGCACACACTGTATAAACCACCACATCCCCAACACTCACCCACCAACTTCACCCACCAACTATGCCCACCTACTAAAAGTCACATCGACATCTCACGCCTTGCATACATTAACAGCCATTCAATCATGGTAGGCACATAAGAACATAAGAACATAAGAAATAGGAGCAGGAGTAGGCCAATCGGCCCCTCGAGCCTGCTCCGCCATTCAATAAGATCATGGCTGATCTGATCCTAACCGCCAATCTACTATCTATCACAGAACCATCTCCTGCATCTAACAGAATTGCACACACGAAATAGGAGCAGAATCAGGCTACACGGTCCCTGGGCCCGCTCCACTACCCACAGGGCCATGACCGATCCGAACCTAGACTCATGTCCAAATTCCTGCCCGCTCCCCGTAACTCTTAATGCCCTTTACTTCTAGGAAACTGTCTATTTCTGTTTTAAATTTATTTAATGATGTAGCTTCTACAGCTTTTTGTGGCAGCATATTCCATGGACCTACCACCCTCTGAGTGAAGTAGTTCCTCCTCATCTCAGTTTTGAAAGAGCAGCCCCTTATTCTAAGACTATGTCCCCTAGTTCTAGTCTCACCCGTCATCGGGAACATCCTCCCCGCATCCACCCGATCCAACCCCTTCACAATCTTATATGTTTCAATAAGATCGCCTCTCATTCTTCTGAACTCCAATGAGTAGAGTCCCAATCTACCCAACCTCTCCTCATATGACCACCCCCTCATCCCCGGGATTAACCGAGTGAACCTTTTTTGCACTGCCTCGAGAGCAAGGATGTCTTTCCTTAAGTAAGGACACCAAAACTGTGTGCAGTATTCCAGGTGCGGTCTCACCAATACCTTGTACAACTGAAGCAATACCTCCCTATTTTTATATTCTATCCCCCTAGCAATGAAAGCCAACATTCCATTTGCCTTCTTAATCACTTGCTGCACCTGCATACTAACCTTTTGAGTTTCGTGCACCAGGACCCCCAGATCCCTTTGCACTTCAGTACTCTCCAGTTTCTTGCCATTAAGATAATAAATTGCTCTAGGATTTTTCCTGCCAAAGTGCATCACCTCACACTTTCCAGTGTTGTATTCCATCTGCCAAATCTCTGCCCACTTACTTAGCCTGTCTATGTCCCCTTGCAGGTTTTTTATGTCCTCCTCACTCACTACTTTCCCTCCCATCTTTGTATCATCTGCAAATTTTGATATGTTACACTTGGTCCCTTCCTCCAAATCGTTAATATAGATTGTAAAGAGTTGGGGACCCAGCACTGACCCCTGTGGAACACCACTAGTTACTGATTGCCAGTCTGAGAATGAACCATTTATCCCAACTCTTTGCTTTCTGTTAGATAGCCAATCCTCTATCCATGCCAGAATATTACCCCCAATCCCGTGATTTTTTACCTTAAGCAATAATCTTTTGTGTGGCACCTTGTCAAATGCCTTTTGGAAGTCTAAATACACTACGTCCACTGGTTCCCCTTTATCCACTCTATATGTTACTTCCTCAAAGAACTCCAGCAAATTTGTCAAACATGACTTCCCCTTCGTAAAACCATGCTGACTTTGTCCTATTAAATTATGATTGCCCCCCCACCTTTTTTTTCCTCCTAGAAGCTGGCAGCTGTCCTTCATTCTGCCAGTGGATTTCACACTTCTTTCAGCCTTAATCTGTCACATTAACACCACCTCTAGCCTTGCATATCTCTTAATGTCTCTTAATGTCTCTTCATCTCCCCCTTTGTTCTTTTATCCCCTCCCCCTTTCCCAGCTTTACTCTGGCCTTAAATCTATTTGATTTCCGGCTCTTCACAGTTCTGACGAAAGGTCATCGACCTGAAACGTTAACTCTCTTTCTCTCTCCACGGATGCTGCCTGGCCTGCTGAGTTTTTCCAGCGTTTTCTGTTGTTATTTCAGATTTCCAGCATCCGCAGTATTTTGCTATCCCTATAGTTACCAGCCTTCTGTCTACTGCCCTTTTTAAATAAGGGTGTTACATTAGCAGTTTTCCAGACTGCCGGGACCTTAGCGGAATCCAGGGAGTTTTGAAAAATTATTACCAATGCATCTACAATCCCTACCGCCACTTCCTTCAAGACTCTAGGATGTAAGCCATCAGGTCCAGGTGATTTATCCGCCTTGAGTCCCATTATTTTACCGAGTACCACTTCCTTAGTGATTTTTGATCGTGTTTAGCTCCTCTCCCCCTATAGCCCCCTGTTTGTCCAGTGTTGGGATATTCTTAGTGTCCTCTACTGTAAAGACTGATACAAAATATTCATTCAGTGTTTTTGCCATCTCCATATTTCCCACCACATCTGCCAAACACATAGCTGCACACTCACTCACATGCTTTCCTTTTTCAGGAGGGAGCAGCTATGAACGGGAGGAGGCGAGGCGAACCTTACAGACCTGGAGGAGTGAGTGGTGCGCATCATTGGGGCCCAGGTTGTGGGTGCTGTGGCCGTCGGAGACATCGACCCCCTTGGGGACAACAATGGTATGTTCATCACCTCTCCCTCTTCTCTCATACCACGTCCCCCTCACAACACAAGCCTTTCCCACTTTCCATCTATGTAAACTGTCTTCATTCCTTGCTCCCTTCCTGCCCCCCTCCCCTGACCTTAACCCCACTCTTGTGCCTTTATGCTTTCAGATAATCAGCCACCATCTGACCAGCCGGTCCCTCAGCCTCCCAGTGGCAGCGACGGGGGAGAGGAGGAGGAACACCAAGCCGGAGCCTCACTGCCTGTGTCTCCCCAGGGCGAGAGGTCCAATAATGGGGCCACGCAGTCACTGGAGGGGAGCAGAGGAAATGGGTCTGATTTGGGTGAAGCTCCGGGACCCAGCAGCTGCAGCAACACCATGGGGAAAGGGAAGCTCGGGGGCCATCTCCCCGGAGGGTGAGTGCACGCGCGGGTTCTGCTGCACAGGACTCAGATGAGGACGTCGATGTGGAGACGTTGACCAGATGGGCGATGGGCATGCACACCAAGTTCATGGGTGCAATGGCTAGGGTGCCCGAGAGCATGGATGCACTGGCTAGGAGCGTGGAGGAGTCCACCTCCAGCATTGCACTCAGCTCTGCGCAAACCTTGGCAGTTTGCAGAGGATGGTTGCCTCGCAGAGAGACTGTGGGGATCCAGACCTCATGCCGCGTTTCATGGGTAAGGTGGCAGCAGCTATTGCAGCACAGGCCGAAGCAACGCAATGGCTTAGTGCTGTAATGGAGTCAGTGGTTGTTGGCATCCAATCTCAGACTGCTCTCATGCAGTCTCAGATTGGTGCCACGCAAGCGCTGACTGCTGCCATCATTGCTGCGTCGCCCTCTGTCCACCGGGGATCTCACAGTGCCGCAGCAGGCCAGCAATCTGTGCTCAAGCAGATTGCTCCAGATGCTGAGGTTCTGCCTCAGGGGAGTAGCAATGTGTCAGTCGAGCAGGAACCTGCTGTCCTCTCTCAGGATGACAGCATTCCTGCTCCCACCACTGCCACTCCACCATTGCACTTGTTGCAGCCTGTAACCCAGCTATCACAGACTGGTGCCACCCATGCTGAAGTGGTGCAGTCTGCAGCCAGGCCTTCCAGGCCCAGAGCTGGTCGAGGGCGTCCTTCAAGGCCATCTGCAGTCTCTGGCTCCCAGACACAGCAGCTTTCCACCAGCCTTCCTGCAGCCAATGGGGCCACATTACAGAGGAGCAGTAGGGTTGGGAGGGGGGAACTCAAAAGGGGAGGGAAATCATTGAAGAAGGGGGGAGTAAAGAATACTTTTGTAGCAAATGGGGGTAGTGTGAGTTAATAAATTGATGTGTTTGTAAATGTAAATAAATATTTGTGTTTGGTAACAAATAGTTCAGTTTGATAAAGAGTTGTGTTTGTTGATAAATGGCTGTGTTTGTTTATGAATAGTTGTGTTTCATAAGAGAGAGTTGTGTTCGATAATAAATTGTTAATTTGACATTGTACGTTTTGTGATGTTTCTCATTTGACCTTTTTCCGGTGATAGGGGCTGCGAGCTGGATGTAATGATAAGCTTTTGCTGCGCAAACGCCATGTGATATATCATTGATTGGAAGCACTGTCTTATGAGGCGCTCACGCATGGCCCTTGCAGAAGCAAGATTGAGTGCCTCCATTGTTGCTGCTCCTCCTCCTCTTCATCCTCCTCCTCCGCCTCCTCTCCTTCTTCCTCCTCCTGAGGTGGACCTCCAATACCTGGTGGCAATGGCTGGGCCCTCAGATTGGCCAGGTTGTGCAACATGCTTCACACAACGATGCAAAGCGACATAAGCGCTCGTCCTGCTTCTCTCTGGTGATGGGGAATGAGATGTACTCCCTTCTCCTTCTGTAGAGAGCGCCTGTTACCTCCAATGCCTTGTTATACAGCAATGGACGGCAAACTGCAAAATCTTTACAATATCCCCTGTTGAAGCCTGGAAGGAGCCACTGGCGTAGAAATTGAGAGCGACTATGACCTTAACTGCCACTGAGAGAGACGTCTTGGTCCTGAGCTGAGGCTGGAGCTCTGGCTGCAGGAGGTGCCAAAGCTCTGTGACCACCTCCTTGCTGAAGCAGAGCCTTCTAAGGCACTGCTCCTCTGAGAGATGAATGTAGGAGAAGTGCTCCCGGAAAACCCTGGGAGGGTAAGGCCTCCTGTTGCAAGGTCTGTCGGCCCTCCTCCTACCTCTGGCCACATTTGGCAATCTCTGCCTCTGCATCCACTGCCTCCGACGTAGTTGCCAGAGGGCAAGGTGGAGTGTCAGTACAGCCCCCATAAAATGAGAGAAAAGAGGACGTAGAAATGTTCAGAGCAATACAAGTGAAGAAACTGTTAGAGCAGCAACAAAGCAAAAATGGAGAAAATGTGAACGCAGCCAAAACGCTATCTGACAAGCCAACAATGAATCTGACCTCCCAATGGACGGTAAGTGATCCCTTTAAATAGCGCCCCAGGAGCGGCAATCCCAGGTATCAACGCCTGCTTTTTCTGTCGTTCTCAGCGCCAGGCGGTAAGTCAGGGGAAGCATCTGAATTTTGCATCCGGGGCGCTAACGGGGCATCGCACACTCGCTGACGTCACGGTCTGAGCGCCGCTAGAGGGCCAGGAGCTAAGTGTTAGTGCCGGCGCTAAATGCCGACTGAATTTTGCGGGCGGCGTTGGAATCGCCACGCCCGGACGTTAAGCCCTTAGTGCCCAATTAACGCCCCGCCCGGGTGCTAACAGGAAGCGCTAAGGTACCGAATTTCTAGCCCCAAATAGTGAAGGCACTGAGTCACAATATCAGGCTGGTGGGACATTGGATTAATTCTCCCACTTTACTGAATTTCTGCTCTTGGCTGTATCACTGCAGGGAGGCACTGAGTTGGTAGCAAGCACTTTTCCCATAGAACGGGGAAATCATTATGACAATCACGCCACTTTCACAGATTTGTTAACAGCTGACTCAGTGTGGGTTTCATGCCAACTAAAGTTGACGAGTGACTGAGGGAGAGCAGGTGAAATCAATTTACCCTCAAGTGACAATTTACAAAAACTAACACTGGAATCACTTCAAACATGCAGACCACATACATTGCTATGCAACAAAATGTAGTCACTGAAGTTAAGCCTACATGTTCCTTTTGTCAGGAGTGCTGATTGAAAACAGGTCTCAATATACGCAAGATCTGTTTATCCAAGTGTGCCAACACCCCTCCCCATAAGGTCAGGTTTCCGGCGACTATTTCTCATCACATCAAGATGATACCATTTCAAAGAGAGAAAGCTATGAGACTCTATGAACTAGTGCAGTCAGTAGATGTCTCCAAAGTTTAATGAATGTCATCACACCTATGATTCCATGTTAACTGGTTCCATTGGCTGACTGCCTCTGTTTGGATTCAAATCAAGAAGCCACAATCATTAAATTCATCATTCTACAGAGAGTAGTAGAAGTGGCAGGAAACAGAGTCATGGCTTCAGTGCAATATCTGGAGGATCTGCTTGCAGAACTTGTGTTTTGACCCATTCCTTTCTATTTGTAAATTTTGCATCTTTGGTTCGTACATAAACTAAGTACTGTATTCCAGTGATGCAGACAATAGCCCATATTTTCCGATTGGAGGCTTCCTGCGTGCAATGCCTCCTCTCGGGAAAAATCTACGCCCTTATCTGAGGGCTCCCGACGTTGGGCAATTTCCAATCCTGGGCCTCTCCTGGTGCGCGCACGTGCACAAAGGCCCAGGTATCCCAGGGGCGCAGGCGGTTCGCAAGCATCCCTGCGATCACATGGGCCAGGCGAGCCAATGGGAGAAGGGAATCCCCCTTCATACTTTTGACAGGTAGAACTGTCAAAAGTATGAATGGGGATCACTGGAAAAAGACACTAACATTAAATATTTTTTTTTTTAAATCACGTTTTTAAAATGAGTTAAAATTACATTAAATTAAATATTTTAAACAAAAATAATTAAAATTTTTCATGGGGCTAAAAATAAACTTACCTTTTTTAAAAGTATTTTAAAACTCTTATGCTGGTAAAAGCAGGCCTTATGCCTGCTTTTACCAGGCGTAAGATTTTTAAGGGATTTCAGCGGGCGGAGGTTCTGCAGAAAGCGGAACTCTCCACCCGCAGAGGCCCTTCTCCAGGGCAGGCATGCGATGTCAAAAAAATTCTTGCATGCCTGAAACCGGCACTTGCGAGGTCCCTACGGGTGTGTATACAGCTCGTACACACCCATAGGGATCAGAAAATATGGGCCAATAATAGTGTTAATTCAGGTTGGGGTCATTGTGGTGGTACTGTAGAGGGAGCTTTACTCTGCAGCTACCCTGAGCTATGTGAGGGCACACTGATCTTGGAAACATGCAGGAATTGGAACTCTTCTTCCAACCACCCTCCTGTTTCCTTCGATAGACATGGCCGGAATATGTTTTTTTGGTAACTCGACTGTCCTTAGAAGTTTTTTGGGGTGAAGTTTTGTGCTTATTAAGTGAGATATGTCAACCCTGTAGAATGGAATATTTTTTCCAGTTTTTGCACAGGCTAGTGAGATTGTTGATTTCTTGCCAATTTCTGCTGCGTTATATTCAGCTTTGTGCCATGGGCCCATTCCTATTAGGAACTAGCCCCAAACTGATTTCATTTAGGGCTGTTACAAAAGAAGAGAGTTGACTTTTGTCCCATTCGTCAAACCCAGGTCGCAGAGATGAAATGATGTGCTAACGCACAGCACCTCCCGGGTCCTCGTAAGGCTGCTCTTACTGACTGTTCCACTCTTCAACTGTTAAAGATACAAAGTTGGTAAAGTAAATTTAAGTTCCCCCTTCTGTTGAGGAGAAATGGGAGAATTGAGATGAACGGATTTCCAGCTGGCTGACTTACAGCAAACTCACTACCGTCTGCAACAAAGAAAATCAGGCAAATGATTTTCTCTCCATATTATCTACTCTTAAGTGAATAGCTATGGGTTTCTGCTAAATGATCTTTTATCCTATCTACACTCTACACAACATACGGTCATGTTTCCAGATTGCTTCAAGTTCCATTGATGGCTTCAGTGTACATTGAATGTCATTACAATGGCTCAATGGATGGGTAATGGTAATCTTACAAGAACTATCTTATTTGGGCCTGGGTGGTACTGTGGTTTAGCGCACAGTCATTTCATTTCTGGGACCTGGGTTTGCATCTAGCCTGGACTAATTGCACGAAAGCCTACTCTCTACGATTTGTAAGGAATGAATTGAGTTTGAGGTGGTTTCAGTTCAGTCCTAAATAGGTATGGGCCCATTGTGAAAATGTACAGATAATGCAGCAGGAACGAAAGCCAATTCACAGTCTCACTCTGGCAATTCATAAGACTGTGCAGAAACTTGAAAAATGTTATATTCTGCAGGGTTGACATATCTCACTTGATACAGACAAACATTCACCCGAAAGATAAAGGACAATTTTGTTACCAAAATAAGGGCTTTCTGTAAGATATACAGCTTCAGTGGTGAGCAGATTGCAAGTTTATTTTCAATTCATCAAGGTATTTATTATATCCCTCTGTGCAATGACAAGTATCACACAATCTCAATACTGATCAGTATTATCAGCTGTCCAATGGCAAACGTGGAAAACTTTACCCATGCACTGAACCAGGAAACACAACCAAGGGATCAGAAACCGGGCGAGTGGGCAGTTAATAATGAGGGTTTTTATTATCTCGACCCTTTTGTGCTATTTCTCATTTTGACCTACAGGGTTCTGCAGGCAGATGAGAAGCCTGCCTAAAGCAGATGGAGGCCTCCTGAATTTATGCAAATCGGGGTCCTATTATGTCAAAAGGACTCCAATGCATTTTAACTGGGGCCTGAGCGGGGAGGCCACTGTGGTTCTCCCGTTAGGCTGAAGCTTGTCTGCAGAGAGAAGAGGCCCTCCAGGGTAAGTGTGAAACTTTCCCTTGTGAGGCCAGCGAAAGCCAGTCACCGGCAGCCTGCAGATGTGGCCCAGGAGTTAAAATACCCCAGGCCTCAAACTTAGGCCAGCGATTGTGTTTCGCACTCTCTCCCCACCCGCCTGAAAATAGCTCTGCATTAAAATCGACCCCCAGGTTACAGCTCGGTTGAAGACGGTTGTGAAGAAAAATCAGAGCGTAAGTGGTTGTGGATTGGACATTAAGCAAATGTAGCTTTGTGTTGGACCTGCCTTCCTCCATATTCCCTTAAGTGGAGTCATCATTAAAACTTTTGCAGTAAAACATTTGGCCAGAAAAGCAGTTTGAAATAAACCCTCTTGAGCATTTTTGAAACCGGTTGGGAACAATGAACAGATCGATGATGGGTAACAGAAATGTTGTGCTTTCATATCTGAACTCCTAATGATCTCTTTGGGGAGATGATAATCTCTAAGTACTACAGTGCCAGGGATATTAATTAGGAATTTTTTCAATGTAATTGTCCTTTCACCATTACGCCATGGTAATGTAAGCAATTAGGGCCAATTGGCATCTGCCTGTTTTATTTTGACGTGATTTGCACATTAATCAGAACTAATTAATCCTTTTGAGAATCTTTTTAATCTTCACATCAAAAATGTCCCTTTTTGGTTGGATTGGCGAGGCAGGTGGGTTAGAATTTGAAGGCAAGGCTTCTCTCCCAATATTCGGGATCATAAACAGCAAGCGTGGGTCAGAGAATCGGGGCTACAGTTTAACAGTCCTATCTCCAACCTCTATTTGTGCTCAGCCAAGCTCCTCACGTTTTTTTGTAGCGACCTCCTTCACTTTTTCTCCCTACTGTACTGTCATACACACTGCCAACAATTTTCCAAGACATCTTTTCTGAACTTCCACATTTATTTTAAGCATCTCCCATCCTTCAACACTGTTCAGAATGAGTAACAAACATGTCTTTGATACACCGGGTTGGGGGGAGGGGAGTTCGTCTGATTACTATTGAGAACCAAAGAATCATAGAAGTTTACAGCACAGATGGAAGCCACGGCCCATCGTGTCTTTCCTGGCTCTTTGCTGAAACAATCTGTAACTGATCCCACTTGCCGTAGCCACATAACTCCCCCTGCTTCAAATATTTATCCACTTTTCCCTTAAAGGATGCAATGGTTGCTGCCTTAATTATTCCTTTGGCAAAGCATCCCATGCTTCATGTGTTTACGATTTCCCTATTAACAGCAAGCAGAGGAAATCTTACCTCTGGCAAGTTTCTCTTTTTTGCTGTCAATTCCTATGATTACAGATAGCCTCACTCATTACCTGCGTCACACATCGTGCTTCCTCAGTTAATAGAAGCATCAATCCTATTCCTTTTACAGTGCAGCAAAAATGATCTCTGCACATTTTGAAGAAACGCGCTGCTAGCTTTACATTCTGGGCCTCTTCCATTCTCCCCCATTTGTCACACCACATTAATTGTTTGCAGCACCGTTTACGAAGAGCTGGAGCCCCTATTAATGAGGTGTTGCCAAAAGTATTTTATTCAACATCCACTTTTAGAAAACTCCTGCACCTCCTGTGAGTAGAAGTGGCACCGAGCCACAAATGGATTTTATTATCCTTTTTAATTTTATACAACAGCCTTATTTTCTAGTGATATGCTGGAAATGCATTAAAATAATCTCATTAATATTCATTTCAGCTGCCTGGCAAGCTGCTGCTAACTGCCAAACAAAATAGTCTTGTGACACCCAAAAATGTGTCACTATATGTGTTCTAATATCAATAGAATACTTTGGGAATATGCACAGCAATAGCAAGCTGTGATGCATCATTCCAGGTACCTTTACCTCATCGTTTCCTATTTGGAATATTTGTACAATTGTTGTGCTGATTTCAGCCCATGGAAACTGAAGTTGTTAAATGTGCCCTGAGATTTTCTACAATGAAATCTTCCAGTAGTCAATATCTTGTACACCTTTCCTTTCTTGCTTGACTGCTTTACATTCTTTTGGCAAAGCTTTTCTGGTTTTACTGGTTACTCACAGGCCTTCGAAAAAATACTGGGAGAAATTTTCCCTTGCCGATCTTTTGGTTCGAGCACCTCAAGCATTCCTACCAAAGGATCGTCTGCCGGGAAATCTCCCCCCGTTCCTGAGCACAGGTAGAGTTTAAGAAAAGACACGATTTGGAGCTGTGCAGGATTAGAAATATATGAATACCTAAGACTCGTAAGCGATCAGCACCAACAACCACTTCACCGTCCTCCGCTGAAAACAATAGCTTGCCGGTATTTGAGTTGACTTCAAACCGCTTGCCACGTGCTTCTATAGCTTCACTTCCTGCAGACAAACACAAAGAATTATGAGACATTGGAAATGGAGTAATGAATGTTATATGCGGAAAGGCAATCAGTTAAGCCACTTTCCACATCTTTCTCATTTATAAACTATCCCTTGGCGGTGAAATTCAACTTGGGTGGCACCGCATCGGCCAACCATTTTGTGACCCCCAGAGTTGAATCTCACCCCCCTTTGTCTCCAAATAGTTAACCATTTTGCGGTTTGTTGAAACAGCTTAAGGCAGCTACCGTGTAAACCTATCACTAAACTGGTTATTATAACTAAAAAATGTTATTTTATATGTCTTCCTTCCTTTAGTTCTAGCTCCACAGAGGGACTCCTGGCCAAATGGTGATCTGTCCCTGCGCTCCTCTGTAATTGGTCATTAGAAGGTTAGTGAGAGTGAATTACCCCAAGTTTCATTTTTATCTCTCTCCTGATAAAACATCAGCATAACGTCTTCCATCCCTCGATTCAGCCGGTAACTAGCGATGGCTACTGCAGTATTGACAATGTGCACTATGATGTTGCATACCAGCTTAAGCAGATTGGGACCATCGCTGATGAGCAATCAATAGTGAAGTTAGCTTAAGGAAACCCCTGGGCTGAAAGGAGTTAATACTTTGTGCTTGTGCTGAATTGAAAAGCACTATGTGGTCTGCTATAAGAAAATAAGCTGGGAATTATAACCATAACCATATCGAAATAATTTCCCTTGGGTCTCAACAGCTGTTACCTCAAGGTTAAGTTTCAGTTATCTCTCAGAAGTATTTCTTTCATGCATATAATTAAACTTCATCTTTTTTTTTCTTCTTCCTGTTTCCTCAACAAGTTCATAACGTTCACCTTAGACATGTGCACTCTAGGCAGCTGTAAGCTCACACAGAAATATTGCCTGTACCTCGACTTGGCTGGAAACAGTCTTGTAACTTTGACAATACGAAGAGTTGGAGGAGGGGGGTGGAACATGTTAAACAAGCATATGAATATTGAAAAATAATATTTGTCACCCTTTTTCCATGAATGAACCTTGACTGGGGCCCCGATTTTAACTTTGGATCAGTTTTCAGCGGCTAAGCTCTGATGGCAGTTCAAAACTCCCTCGCTGCAGCAAACAAAAAAAGGTCTGAGATATTTTAACTCCCAGGCCTCACCAACTTCTCAACCCTACCGGGCGGGAAGCGAAGCGATTGTACACGGCCCGAAGCCTCAAGACCAGATAATTGGCGGTATCGCATGCCGGTCCGTCTCTGGGGGGGCCCAACGATGGGAGTGGGGTGAGATTAATGCAGGGAAAGTCTAAGATGTCCGTGTGTGGCCCAGAGGAGCATTGCTGCTCCTCCTGGCTCCACAAGAAAGTAAAAAAAAAAAAAATTTAAACTTGCCTTTTCTGCCTTCATGATGGATCTTCTGCCCCAGATCCACTTCCTTGCTGATTTGGCCTGGCGGGAAACTCACTGCCGATTCCCGCAAAGGTTTCCCAGTAAATATAGCCGGTGGGACCTGATGACAATGTCAGGACCCGACATGCATATGGCAAAAGGAACCCGCCGGCTTTGGGCGGGTATCTTTGCCGCCTGCTCAGTGGAGCAGGTTAAAATAGTGGCAGATCACCTCTCCCGGCAGCTCCACGGTGATTTTAACTGCCCACTCGGCCAGCTTCCCTTGGGTGGGTGGGGTTAAAATCGCCTTGGTCTGCTCTCCGTTGATAGAAGAAAAACAGGCTACTAGCCATTTTATCCCCTTTGCTCTGTTCCTTGTAGTTATAACAACCTGGGTGAAAGTGGGAACCCATCCCCATCATTGATGCGGCCTTGTCCTGAGGGTACCAATAAGAAACCTCTTACAAAGATATCGGGAGCGGAGGGTGTGGGATAAGTCCGTCATCTTTTTTTTCCCCTCCCTGCATCCCTTTCATCAAGAAGCATCAGATCACCACTTCCCCATAGCAACATACATAAGATTGGGAACTCAAGGGGCATAGACAGCTGAACCAAGCATGAGGGAGTGTGTGCTGGTGATCCATCCAGTGTACACATGAAGGCAGAAAACTCAACCATTAATGGCTACCCCAAAATAAAGTGAGGGAGCTTTTAATGCAATGATTAGAAGAATTGGAAATTAGTTTAAAAATGTTTTTATGATTTAGAAAATCTTCTCCTTTTTTGAAGATCAATTTAGCAATTAGTTTTCTGAGGTGGTGGGCAGGCAACTTACTGCAATGTGTCTGTCCTTTTGTTGGCTTCTCCTTCTCTGAGAGGAAACATTTTGTTATACTTTGTCTCTTCCCTCAATTCCTTATAGTGTCTATTCCCTCTGCCCCCAGCCCCTCTTTCTAGGTGAAGATTAGGAACGCAGTGTATTTGAGAAAGCTACAACTGCAAAATCATGACTAACCACTCGATGATGCAGCACATCAATGCACTGCAGCACTACATCACCAGATCAGCATGAGTGTCAATCCTCTTTATAGTTAATTCCAGCACATACAGCTAGAAAGTGTCTGACAGGAGGGCGCCATGCCCTCGCCATGATATTCAGGCTTACCTGTATTTAATTGGGTAACAGTCTGATCCTGACTATTGCGGATGCTCACTGTAACATTCCTAGAAGACTGCAAGTAAAGGGAGCTGTCCTAAAAAAAAAGCAATATTGGAAAAAATATCATTAGGAATATTCCTCTGAGGTTTAGCCTTCATGGTAAGTTATTATTCGGGCAGCCATGTTGTTCAATGCAAGACGCAAGGAATAAATCAAAATAACATGTCAACATCACCTTAAAGGATATCCTGGGGGCCACCACTGGCTGGCCATGTATGACTACATATAACAGTCATTGTATCGCAGAAGCAATACATTAAAAGAAAGTACACTGAGATGTTCCGATGTATAAATGTAAGTATTGTATACGCAGAGAAAATTGTTGCATTAGATAAATGGGGGGAAAAAATAGGGTGTTAAAGGGTTTGGTCTTCATGAAAAGGTATCCGTCAAAATGTTGTTGTTTATGGAGACTAAAACGCCAAAAGCATCACTGTTGTTACATCACATGCAAGCGATGCACTTAAATGTTTCAGTGAAATTTGTACCATTTTGCTGCGTGTTTGCAAGCTAATAAGGAACATATTTAAGACATTTGTTTCCCCATAAAGACAGTGGTCCTCATTTTAAAACTCAATGGGAATGAGAACTGACCTTTAACCTTGCTGCTTTTATTATTCTCCAATATCTGCTACATGCAGATGTTTTCATTAGTATGCAAATTCTTTCCTCTGCTTCACATCAATTAGATGTCAACCAGACTAGCTGATCTTAACATGGATTTAAATATCATTAATGTTTTCTTTGGGTAATTAATAATGTGGAACACTTGCTGTGTGTGTTCCATCCATTAAAGGATAACAGCAAAGCAAGACTGTGTGATGTGCTTTATCCCATATCTGTTCCACAGAATTTAGTGTCATCGGCTCCTACTTATTAATAATCTATAGTTGAAGGGCCCATCTATTTACACAGAGGTAAATCCTTGTAAATCATGTCTTTGTTGCCACACAGACTGACATTTAAAAACAAAAGGCCATGGCTCATTATTATAATATACAAACATTTGCCAGCAACCTTGCTTAATGAGAAAAGACAGCACTTGCTTAGTCTGGACGAAGAACTACTATGTGGAAATAAACAGCGGGTAGCACTCTGCAAGGACCTGATGTTAACAGGGCACATCTGCTTTATTTCCTGTTGAAACATAAGGCCTCCATAAGGAAGATAAAAATGTTACAAATAAGGATTATTAAGGAATATCATCCTGGAGTTCTTTCAAATATTAAAAAGGCATTAAAGAGTTAATATTAACCTTTCCCAAGAAGTATGCAGTTTTCAGTCTGCTGTCAAGAGATTTGTCAAAAGGTGTTGAAGCTTTAACTACTAGTTCACCATTCATTTGGAGGGCAGCTTATTGGCAATTTTAAAAACGCAATCAGGGAAAATGATCACTTAAGTCGTGTGAGTTGAATTAATCTGGAAATTTATCAACAAGTTCTGTTTGTAGCAGATGTTCTCCATCCTCATTGAAAGATGTCAGGAAATTCCATTATTTGTCATTATGATTTCTTGTAGACTGCAACTACCTTTCTATTGACTGTGTGCCAAGATCGACATCAGACAACGCTTTCAAACACTGGACTATATTTTCCTCCATTTGCTAATTACAAGAAAAACAGCTATGAGGCGGGAACACTTTTTTATGCTAAAGCCAATTTATTTGCTAAAATTAGTGAATGAAGGAAAAAGTACCCCAATGTCTTAATAATTATTGCAGGGCTGGTCTATAATTTTATTTCATGTCTCAATGGCACTGTGAATATTAATATAAATTTAAATCAGAAATTTACAAAGGAACTGAGGTGGGTAGTGTGGCTTTTACTGGTGCTCTGACAAAATAAACCCGTATATTTTGACCCCAACTCTGTTCCTTTGTCCATCCCCTTCCACTGTAAAGTTCCACATACACTGGCAGCGTTTCATACCTCGGCCAAAAGTGTTGATTCTTCATGTATGAGCCTAAACAGAGTATATCAGAAGGCCATATAACTGTGAAAGGCAAGACAGCCAAGGCCTATCCTATCCTCACTCAATATCTACATCCGTGCACTTTCCAAGTGATAGCAACCAAAAGTAGAAATCCGAGCTGATTTTTACTCTTCCTGGCTGGAAACTATGGGCTAGATTTTAAGGAGGAGGGTGGGTTGGGGGCGTGGCCTCTGAGGCGGTCAGGAAACCTTGGAGCCGGGATTCTGTGTGCACTAGGCCGCACAGAGGAGGGAGGATTCCCGTGGGGGCCGGGCCATTAAAAGGATCACTGGGGGGTGGGGGGGGGGGTCGGGCGGGGCCGTTAAAAAGATCGGGTGGGTGCGGGGGGGGGGGGGAGTCTTGAGCGGGAGAAAGGATCAGGGCTGGATGATCGGGGGTGGTGGGGTGGGGGTGGGAGGGGGGGGTGGTGAAGGGAAGATTGTGGCCGGCCATCGGAGGATCGTGGCCTGCCTCCAGATGATGTGGGGGGGGAGGGGGGGTGAATGGAAGATTGTGGCCGGCCACCGAATGATCAGTGGGGGGCAAGAAAAGATCGTGGCTGGCCTCAGCATCATTGGTGGCGGGTGGGGGGTGGGTGGCGGCGGGTGGAGGCCAGAGAGGGTGATCGGAGGCCTCGAGGGCTGGTCTCCGATCGCGGTGGGTGGGCCAGGCAGAGACCCCGGATCCAGGAGGTAGGTAGAAAGGCACTTACCTCCTGGATCCAGCAGTCCCCGCCTTGCTGTAACTGCCGGGTTTTACAAAGTGTGCTAAACCCATCCACATGCAGTTAAAAACAAAATGCAGGTTAAACAAAAGGCTTCCAGCCACATTGACGTCCGGCCTCCTGGGAGCGGGTCGGCTGCTTGCCTCCTGTGCTGTTTCCCGTCCCACCGGAAGTGGGCGGGTTGGAGGCAGGTTCAGGTCGGAAATCCAATTTTTAACAAATCAACTACCCCCAAGCTCCAAACCTACCCTTTTTTTTAGGTTAAAATTCCCCCCTATAGGCGCCCCACCACTACCCTAACAGAGACCTGATAACTCAACACAAACCAGAGATCAAACCAAGACCTTCTAGGATTACATGGCTCAGTCCCACTACAAGTGCTGCATTCGTACTCTTAAATATTTAGGGCATCAGAAATATTAGGACTTAGAAATATAAAACAAGATGACAAGTTATCAAATTAAATGAATGTTGAACTTGTACCTCCCTAGAATTTTCCAATTTATTCTCTAGTAATACAATGTTAAAAAACATGGCAGAGAACATTGAGAAAACTGACAACCAGTTCATATAAATTAACAGTGCGTAAAAGATTTTACTTTAAATTGAATAGCCATTGGCGAGCCATTGAAAATACAGAATTTATTTGATTCCTGTGCCTGCATAATCATTTGGGACTGAGCTGCTTGTGAGGTATTCAGCCTCTCTCACTCATGGGATTGCTGTTGCGTAACCTCACTATCTCTACACTGCAATAAGTTAAATAGCTGTAACAGATGGTGAGGCAAAGAATGATTTTGGCCTCATTAGATTCCAACCATACACAGGAAATTTTAATTATCAGGTGGCAACAGTTTTAATGTATTTCAGCAGGACTCACTCAATGTGGCTGAAAGCAGCTGCTCGTACAGTGAGGCCTGTCAGCGAGATCAGGATAGACCAGATTAATAACCGTGCAAACAAGACATGAACACAAAACAGAACAATTCCAGCAGAATATTACAAACAAGGCACATGTGGAGAAAAATAAATAATGCAACAGAGAAAATAACATGATTCAGCTGACTAAATGGAAATATTCTAATAAAGAGTTTTATTTCATTTGCACAGAATCAGTGTTGGTGGAAACTTTTTGGAGATATGTTCGGATTCTGTTGGGTAACCACAGGTTATTTCTTCAACAGAGAGAACTTGAAGCATACAGCCACATCTCATTGATAAATTAGCTAAGCAGCTCACGTACACCTTGCTGTTTCTAGTTCGAGACCTCAATATGCTTCCCCACGTTAATTTTCCTTCTTGCTGACTCCCCCTGCTGGCTACTAAGATGTTGTCCCACTCAATTTCAGGCTCCCCACCACTTCTTAAGCCTTTTCTCTGACTCTCACTGCAATATCCTCCTATATTCTGAACTAGTAGGATACATACAGTGCAATGGAGATCAGAAACTCAAGGGAATTGAACTCAAATGTTGCATTTGTGTGGCACTGTGTGTTGGCGATCTACCATGCCGCATCACACTGCTGCCCTCTCTTATTTGCATTTTAAATAACAACGATTCCTTCTTGTACGCACAATAATCAATTGAATGCTCAAGTAGTCCAGAACTCCGGAGCTTTCCAGGCAGACACACAATGAAGGTAAAGACCATTAGTTAAAATCAAATTGTTTATCACTTAGGAAGCAGAGACAGGTATTCGAGAATATGTGTCCCCATCCATATCTCTTTATACCAAAACGGTCTCAATTATTATTAACTTGAAATCATTATCAAATTATACATCTACTTTTGTTGCTAATTTTTATTTTATTTCTATTGCATTTTTTTAATATAAAAAACGATTATTGCCGATGACTTCAGCAGGAGCACTGTCGGGTAAGGAGTTACTGATCATTAATCAGAAGAGATATATTCATTAACCCAGGGTGTCAGTTCAAAGGTATGTACAACAATTCAGCTTCTTCATACTGTCCAGCTCAGTCATTCCTCCAAGCCAATTATCTCAGTGTCATCTGCACTAACTATTTAATGGCAAAATCACTGCCATGTCAAGAAGTGAATGTCCCTACAAATGTTGGCTGGAATTTTCCTATTGCAGAGTGTGTGGGTTTGGGGGCGGGTCGGCAGTTAAAAGCGCAGACTTCTGCATTTAACTCGGGCGCATTTCGAGGCGTGCCATGGACCCGCTCAGGAGAGGCGGGCGACCTCATTGAGGTACTTAACTGCTCGTTCAAAGACCCTTAACTGCCTTTTTAACATCAGGTTTTGGCTTTAACTTGTTGCGTATGGGATTCACGCACCTCAGGAACCTTGCCTGTGAAGGGGAGGCGGAAGCTCCGTGGCCATTGTGCGAGTTCATTAAGTGACAGTTGGAAAAAATACATAAATACTCACACATTACATCTGCTTCCTTGCCTAAGGGAAAGGCTCTTGCTGACTCCATTAAGGGCAACACGGTGGCATAGTGGTTAGCACTGTTGCCTCACAGCGCCAGGGACCCGGGTTCGAATCCGGCCTCGGGTAACTGTCTGTGTGGAGTTTGCACATTCTCCCCGTGTCTGCGTGGGTTTCCTCCGGGTGCTCCGGTTTCCTCCCACGGTCCAAAGATGTGCAGGTTAGGTTGATTTGGCTATGATAAATTGACCCTTAGTGTTAGGGGGATTAAATACGTGGGGCTACGGGGATAGGGTGGGATATGTGTCGGTGCAGGCTCGATGGGCCGAAATGGCCTCTATCTGCACTGTGGGGATTCTGTGATTCTGTGATTTTATGCAGAGATTTAGCTTTCAGAAGTTTGCAGGTCATTTCTGCAACCTCAGAAGCCACACTCACCACATTGCTAGTCACTATCACAAGGTTGAGGGATTGGGCCTCTGATCTCCACTTTACCTGCCATCTATTACATCAGCATGGGTGCTGTTTATGCTGTCTCACCTTGGACCTCAGAATCGGACCAAGATGAGCCCCAGCACCAACAACACCAGCCACAACACCAGCAGCAACCACAACAGCAGCCTTCTCCTCACCGACCTGATGCTCCACAGGAGAGAGAGGGTCAGCACAGGGCTGCACCCCGTCAGAGGTGATACCCCCAACACAGTGTAGAGAGGCAGAGGATGAGCTTCCTGGACATGACTGAGCAGCAGTGCTTCAGGAGACTCAGGCTATCGCGCCAGGTCATCGCAGACATTTGTAGTTTGCTGGAACAAGACCTGCTGCCCAGAGGACCCGGTGGACATGCCTTACTGAAAAAGTTAGCGCCCCTCGCTGGAAATTCAGTAGTAGCGCCCCAAGCAGGAAGTGGAGCGTTACTGCAAGCGCTCCACCTCCTTCTTGTGACGCTACATCTGAAGATCGCGGCGCTACGTGCAACAGGGCCACGCGCTGTCAAAGTCACCACCGCCCTCAACATCTTCGCCTCTGGCTCCTTCCAGGGATCTGCAGCAGACATTTGCGGGATCTCGCAGTCGGCTGCCCACAGATGCATCACCCAGGTGACCGATGCCATGTTTCACAAGTCAGCCAATTATGTCAACTTTGCCACTGATAAAGCCAGTGTTACTGAACGGGCGCTCAACTTTGTGGCTCTGGCTGGATTCCCACAGGTGCAGGGCGTCATCGACTGTACACATGTGGCCATTAAGGCACCCCCACATCACCCAGGAGTGTTTGTGAATTGCAAGGGCTTCCACTCCCTCAATGTGCAGCTCGTCTGCAACCATAAAAAGATGATTATGCATGTGTGCACCAGATTCCCTGGCAGCTGTCATGACTCTTTTGTGCTGCGCCAATCTACCCTCCCTCAGCTCTTCGCACCGCCAAACAGACTTACCGGCTGGCTGCTTGGAGACAAAAGCTATCCACTGAAGACGTGGCTGATGACACCCTTGAGGAGGCCAAGCAATCAGGCCGAGGAGCATTGACAGCCACATGTCAACCAGATGTGTCATAGAGCAGGCAATAGGCATGATGAAGATGCGCTTCAGATGCCTTGACAGATCTGGAGGAGCCCTTCAGTACGCACCAGCCAGGGTCTCCAGAATCATTGTCGTTTGCTGCCCGCTGCACAACCTAGCGCAGCAGCAATGATTGGAGGAGCAAGGCGCACAGCACACAGCCTCTTCAGAGGAGAAGGAAGAGGAGGAGGAAGACGAGGAGGAGGAGGAGGAACCTGAGTTGCAGATGGCACCAGCAGCGGTGTACATTGCTGCCTGGGAGGCCTGGGATGGCCTCATAATGGCCAGATTTACTTAACTTGCACCAGTGCACCCATATGGCTCACAGATGCTGTACTAACTTGCCCCCCTCCAGCACCCCCACCCCTCACCGCCAACAACATCACAAAGCAGTCCTACAATGACCAAGCCATTCCTGTCACGCAAACCCCCATTACTCGAGGTTAAGTAATGTTTCACCATTCACTCCAAGTTACAAAGCCTCTTCCCAGGTAGCAGGCAAAAATGGACAAGACGGAAAAGTTGTGCAAAGAAATAAATTTGTGTGTGTCACAAATAGAACTGAAACTTAACACTAACATTTTGTCATACACCCATGTGCATACCCTTGTGCATCTAGGATTGTGTCTTTTTTCATTTACGTGTCAGAACTGGAAAAAGTTATAGATCTAACAGATTTTAAGCAAGTGCAGGGGCAAGGAAAGGGGGGGAGGGGAGGAAAGAACAAAAGGGAAGGTCTGGATAGGGTGGAAGGCAGGAGAGATTAAGAGACAAAAGATATGGGGGAAAAACTGGGTTGATTTGCGCCTCTCATTAGCACCCCTGAGGCGCGCTAATGGGGCACAAATCTCCTAGCACCTGGGCACAGTACCGCTAACGCCTCCCGTGTAATTCAGGTTAGCGGCGGCGGTAGCCGGTAGCGCCCTGCGACGCTGCGCCAACGGCGATTAGGCCATCGCCGTGCACAGTGCCCCGCCAGCAAACTTCCATTGCGCCCCCATACCTATCGGATATGTCCAACAGGGTCAGGGGGCGCTTTTGCAGCGGCGGCAGCGCTAGTAAAAGGGGCAGGTGTCGGGCGCCATTTTTTTGGGGTCGACTGCCAGCACCTGCCCCCTTTCACTTTTTTCCTCTGGGTGCCGGCCACGATCGCTCACGGCACCCCACTACCGGCTGGTCCAGCAGGGCCCTGGTGCACGCAGTGCTAGGCCCCTCTCCTTTAATCAGGCATGCAATGACACGGCGCTACATGCCGACGCGCGTGGCGGTGTTGCACGTAACGCCGCGATGTTCAGATGTAGCGCCCCAAGAAGGAGGTGGAGTGCTTCTAGTAACGTTCCACCTCCTGCTTGGGGCGCTACTACTGAATTTCCGGCGGAGGGGCGCTAACTTTTTCGGGGCGCTTGGCGACGTTTTTCCCCCATGATTTCTCGATGGCCCCCGAAGCTCAGCATCTGCATGCAGCTCAGCAGAGCTGGGAGCATTTTGCGCCCTCCGGCGAGGACTCTCCACTGCTGTCCCCGTCTCCACCATCTGCTCTTGCTCACTTGTGATGTGTGAAACACCAGGTGACAACACTACTCTCTCTCACAGGACCCACCGAGGTGTGCGTATCTGCGCTGGTGCTGGATGCTCTTGGGTCTGCTAGGTTGAAGGCTTCCTTGAGGGGCCGGGGGGGGTGGGGGGGGGGAAGCACTCCTGCTCGTCCTCGCCCACAAGGAGTGCTGTAAAAGGCACTTACCTTGTGGAACCAGCAGCACACGCCCCTCTTTCACTGCCGGGTTTCTCGATGCTTGGGAATCCTGTGCAGCAGCAGTGAATTTTAAATTGGGCTCCCAATTGCACTGTGGGAGCCCGATTTAAATATGTTAATGAAATGTCCCGCCTCTCCACGGCGGGACACTCTGACGGCATGATATCTGCCACTGTAAAAACTGCAATGGGCACGTGCACAGCGCGTTAGGGTCGCGTTTCCCACATTTGACTGTTTAACCGCCCGCGCCCCCGACCCACTCCCACCATCATGGCGGAGGGTCAATATCGAGGCTAATGGTTCAGGGTGCATTCTACCAAGCATTCCCTGCTTTAACAACATAGGAATGTAGGAACATAGAAACAGTAGGCCATTCAGACTCTTGAGTCTATTCCACCATTCAATTAGATCTTGGCTGATCTGTACCTCAACTCCATTTAACACCTTTGTTCCATATCTCTTTATACCCTTACCCAACAAAAATCTATCAATCTCAGTCTTGAAAATGTCAGTTGATCCAACGTCCACAGCCTTTTGGAGGAGATAATTCTAGATTGCCCCTTTGTATGAAAAAGTGCCTCTTGATTTCATTTCTAAATGGCCTTGCTCTATTTTTAAGTTTAAGCCCTCTTGTTTTGGATTGCCCTGCCAGAGGAAGTAATTTCTGTGTATCTACCCTATCGAATCCCTTTATTACTTACCTGGATTAAATCAATTCTCAACTGTCTAAACTCAAAGGAATACAAGCCAGGTTTATGCAACCTGTCCTCATAATTTAAACCTTAAAGCACTGGTATAATTCTGGTGAATCTGCGCTGTACTCCTTTCAAGGCCAATATATCTTTCCTGATGTTTAGTGCCAGAAACTGAATGCAGTACTCCAGATGGGGACTGACCGAGGCTCTGCACAACTGAAGCATCGCTTCCTCACTTTTGAATTCCATCCCCTTGAGATAAAGGCCCTTAATCTTTTTGATTACTTTCCATATCTGTGTACTAGCTTTTAGTGATTTGTTTACATGGACACCTAAGTCGCTTTGCTCCTCCACAGCGACTAATCTCTCATCATTAAAAAATATTCAGATTTGTCTTTCTAGATCCAATGTGGATGACCTCACACTTCCCCACAGTGAATTCCATCTGCCATAGTTTTGCTCACTCACTTAATCTGTCTATGTCCCTTTGTAACTACTTGCTCCCATTTACACAATTTACTGTGCCTCCTTAGAGTCATCTGTAAATTTGGATATACAACTTTCTATTCCTTCATTCAAGTCAGTAATATATATGGTGAAAAGCTGAGGCCCCAATACAGATCCCTGGGGAACACCACTTGCTACAACTCCCAATCAGAGAACAAACCCTTTATGCCTATTCTCTGTCTCCTGCCTCCCAACCAATAACCCACCCATGTCACAAGGTTACCTCCAATTCTGTGCGATCTTACATATCTCTCGAAACTATCTGCAGATCTCCACCTCTATCTCAACTCCACTGTTTGGTGGCCCGCATCACACACTAGGATTTGTACCATTTTGCTTCCTATTTCTTTATTCTATTCATATGGTTCTGCCATCTTTCTTCCTCCCTATCTCTCCTGAAGATGTCATAGCCAGGACTATTAAGTACTCAATCCTGTTTAAACTTAAGCCACATCTCCGTTATAGCTATTATATCATATTCCTCCACAGTTATTAATGCTTTGAATCTCCAATTTTGCTTTGACTGCTTTGTGCATTCACGTACATATCACTCAATCCTGATTCAATTTTTTTTTGGAATATTGGCCTTTACTCTTTTTCTCAATTTTCCTGTTTGATTCTTTTAATATCCCTTGCCCATTCTACAACAGTATTTTTTTTTTTATCTCAAACTACCACACAGCCTGTTTCTTTCCCTTTCTTCTCGGATATTATTCTCTCGCTATTTATTTTAGCTACGCCTTCTGCTTCTGCTTCTGGTTTAAATCGGCCTTTTGATGTGTGCAAAATGACTGCCATATTTGCCTGCAATCAATGCATACCAAAGTAATTTATTGTTTGTGCAGTGTTTTGAGATGTCTCTGAGAGATATGAAAAACTTTCCAAACAAGTTTTCAGGGATTTAGGTAACTCTTTGTGCAGAAGAATGTTAACCCTAAATCTTCAAATTACTTCAACATCAGGGCCCTCTTTAACTTGGACTGAAATCCATCCTCACCTGTGTCGATCTTACAATTGATTGGGGCATTATTAAGGAACTACCTCACAACCTCAGGTTTCTAGCTTTCTGTTCTAGTTCAGCAAATAATACATATTCACTCTCTGAATAGTACTTGTAGCTTTCTATTTCTGGCATGCTGCCTATAAATGTCTCTTCTTCTGATATATGGAGTACTTCATGTCTCTAGCAGAGCCCACATCTCTGGAATACAGGAATACAGTGAAGAACATCAACACCTATCTCATTTGATTGGTGGGCTTCTCACAGAATCACAGAATCCCCACAGTGCAGATAGAGGCCATTTCGGCCCATCGAGCCTGCACCGACACATATCCCACCCTATCCCCGTAACCCCATGTATTTAATCCCCCTAACACTAAGGGTCAATTTATCATAGCCAAATCAACCTAACCCGCACATCTTTGGACTGTGGGAGGAAGCCGGAGCACCCGGAGGAAACCCACGCAGACACGGGGAGAATGTGCAAACTCCACACAGACAGTCACCCGAGCCCGGATTCGAACCCGGGTCCCTGGCGCTGTGAGGCAACAGTGCTAACCACTATGCCACTGTGTTGCCCTTCTCTTTGAACCTATAGCTTTGCTCCAAGTGGTATTTTAGCTGGGGCATTTTTGTGGGATGCTAAGGTTTCCTCCATACCTTCAACTGATCTATAATTGTTTTTATAAATTACTGCCCATTAACTTTTAGTGGCTTCACTCTATCTTGTTTCTGTACTGAATTCTCATTTGTAATGACAGGGTTGAGCTGAAGCTTTCCAACAGTCTATGATCCAGCCACAATTGTTTCATGGTGCAGTGTGACGTAGTTACAGAGCTTTGCTAAACGGTATAAAGCTGTGATGAAACACGTATATTAGTCAGCAGATTCTTCTTGTCTTTTTCAGATGAACCAGAAGCTTCTCTGTTCTGCTTAAATCTTTGAATGAACTTAGCCCGCTCCTTGGGCTTTTTGAAATTAAAATTCTCTGGGGGTACTTAATTAAAATGCTGCCTTTTTTTCCTGTGCTGTGTTTCTGCTAGTCATTCATTAGGTGCAGCCTCTATTGTACTCCCAATTAGACTCTTGTTTTTAGGCCTCTCACATTTAGTCTAGTTCTATCCTTATTGTACAAGCAGGTTAAGTGCGATCACGTGGCGTTGTGAGTTTTTTAGTCAAAATTAGAGACATGGAGTAACAAAGGGGGCGATTTTCTGAGGTCCGAGGAGGTGGGTTTGGAGGCGGGAAAGGCGGGAAAATCGGAAAAAATGAGTGCGGGTTCGGAACCCGCCTCCAACCCGTCTCTGCAGGATTTTGCCAGTGCCGGTTTTGCAGGGCGGGAAACAGTCCCGCCCCAGCTCGTTAAGGGTTTCTCTAAGCCAATTTTGAGAGGCCCTCATTATTTTTCGACCATTTCGGCATGTTCCACGACCCTCCTAAACCACGCCAGCTAAACCTGGCGGGTTGATAAGTGGGTGGTCTCCTCACAGCTGCAGCTCCACCATTAAATAGGAGATTTCATCAGGGATTAGTTGCAGGTGGCAGAACATTGCTTTAAAAGGTCTTTGAGCACTTTTATCAGGCCTTCCGAAGTCGGAGGTGCTGCAGCTTGAATCTATCAACTGTGGGACCTCCTTGGAAGACCCTCTCCCCGCTTGCAATGAGTGCTTCCCCAACGGAGGCATCTGCAAGCAGCCTGGGAACCATTCATTTTCCTTTCACCATGGACCTCAGGTGAGGAGGAGGATGAGGAGGCTGAGGAGGATCTGGAGGAGGAGGAGGAGGAGCAGGAGGAGGAGGAGGAGCAGGAGGAGGTCAGAGCGCCGGTATATCGACCAGCAGCAGTGGCAGCATGTGAGCACATGGCTGCCCGTGATGCAAGGGATGAACTTATCCTGGCCAGATTTGCATAGGTTGCCCAAGTTGGCACATGTCCTTGGCTCCATCTTAAGACATCATAGAATCATAGAAAGTTACAGCATGGAAGGAGGCCATTTCGGCCCATTGTGTCCGCGCCGGCCAACAAAGAGCTATCCAGCCTGATCCCACTTCCCAGCTCTTGGTCAGTAGCCCTGCAGGTTACAGCATCCCAAGTGCACAACCAAGTACTTTTTAAATGTGGTTAGGGTTCCTGCCTCTACCACCCTTTCAGGAAGTGAGTTCCAGACCCCCACAACCCTCTGGGTGAAGAAATTTCCCCTCAAATCCCCTCTAAACCTTCCACCAATTATTTTAAATCTTTGCCCCTTGGTTTTTGACCCCTCTGCTAAGGGAAATAGGTTCTTTCTATCCACTTTATCTATGCCCCTCATAATTTTATACACCTCAATAGGGTCTCCCCTCAGCCTCCTCTGTTCCAAGGAAAACAGACCCAGCCTATCCAGTCTTTCCTCATAGCTAAGATTCTCTACTCCCGGCAACATCCTTGTAAATCTCCTCTGTACCCTCTCTAGTGCAATCACATCTTTCCTGTAATGTGGTGACCAGAACTGCACGCAGTACTCTAGCTGAGGCCTAACTAGTGTTTTATACAGTTGAAGCATAACCCCCCTGCTCTTGTATTCTATGCCACGGCTAATAAAGGCAAGCATTCCTTATCTACCTGGCCTGCTACCTTCAGGGATCTGTGGACATGCACTCCAAGGTCCCTTTGTTCCTCTACACTACTCAGTGTCCTACCATTTAATGTGTATTCCCTTTCCTTGTTAGCCCTCCCCAAATGCATTACCTCTCACTTCTCTGGATTAAATTCCATTTACCACTGTTCTGCCCACCTGATCAATTTATTGATATCTTCCTGCAGTCTACAGCTTCCTTCTTCAGTATCAACCACACAGCCGATTTTAGTATCGTCTGGAAACTTCTTAATCATACCCCCTATATTCAAGTCTAGATCATTGATATATACCACAAAAAGCAAGGGACCTAGTTCTGAGTCCTGCGGAACCCCACTGGAAACAGCATTCCAGTCACAAAAACACCCATCAACCATTACCCTCTGCTTCCTGTCTCCGAGCCAGTTTTGAATCCAACTTGACACTTTGCCCTGGATCCCATGGGCTTTTAACTTTGTGACCAGTCTGACATGTGGAACCTTATCAAAAGCCTTGCTAAAGTCCATATACACTACATCAATCACACTACCCTCATCTACCCTCCTTGTTACCTCCTCAAAAAATTCAATCAAATTTGACCTTCCCTTAACAAATGCGTGCTGACTATCTTTGATTAATCCATGTCTTTCTAAATGAAGATTTATCCTGTCCTTCAGAATTCTTTCCAATAATTTTCCCACCACCGAGGTTAGGCTGACTGGCCTGTAATTACTCGGTCTATCCTTTTCTCCCTTTTAAACAAGGGTACCACATTAGCAGTCCTCCAGTCCTCCAGCACCACACCTGAAGCCAGAGAGGATTGAAAAATGATGGTCAGGGCCTCTGCTATTTCCTCTTTTGCTTCGCTTTTGCTTCGCTTAACAGCCTGGGATACATTTCATCCGGGCCTGGGGATTTATCCACTTTTAAAGCTGCTAAACCCCTTAATACTTCCTCTCTCACTATGTTTATTTCATCTAATATTTCACACTCCTCCCCCGATAGCAATGTCTGCTTCGCCCCTCTCCTTTGTGAAAACAGATGCAAAGTATTCATTAAGAACCCTACCGACGTCTCCTGCCTCCACACACAAATTACCCTCATGATCTCTAATAGGCCCTACCCTTTCTTTAGTTATCCTCTTACTCTTAATATATTTATAAAACATCTTTGTGTTTTCCTTGATTTTACTTGCCAAGAATTTTTCATACTCTTTCTTTGCTTTCCTAATATCCTTTTTAATTGCACCCCATGCACTTTCTGTACTCCTCTAAAGATTCTGGAGTATTTAGCCCTCGGTATCTGTCATACGCCTCCCTTTTTTTCTTTATCCTACTCTGTATGTCCCTAGACATCCAGGGGGCTCTAGATTTGTTAGTCCCACCTTTTTTCTTTAAGGGCACATATTTGGTCTGAACCCTCTGGATCTCCTCCTTGAATGCCTCCCACTGCTCTGACACTGATTTACCTTCAAGTAGCTGTTTCCTTTCCACTATGGCTAAATCCCCTCTGAGCTTAGCAAAATTTGCTTTTCCCCAATTTAGAATTTTTATTCCTGGTCTATCCTTGTCCTTTTCCATAACTACCTTAAATCTAACAGAATTATGGTCACTAGCACCAAAATGCTCCCCCACTGATACGCCTTCTACCTGCCCAGCTTCATTCCCTAAAACTAAGTCCAGAACCACCCCCTCCTTTGTTGGGCTTGCTACATACTGGCTAAAAAAGTTCTCCTGGATGCATTTTAGGAATTCCGCACCCTCTATACCCTTCACACTAATTTTATCCCAGTTAATATTGGGGTTGTTGAAATCCCCTGCTATTACTGCCCTATAGTTTTTGTACTTCTCAGAAATTTGTCTACATATTTGTTCTTCTATCTCTCTCTCACTGTTTGGGGGTCTGTAGTACACTCCCAGCAGTGTGATCACCCCTTTTTTTTTCAATTCGACCCATGTGGCCTCGTTTGATGATCCCTCCAACATATCATCCCTCCTCACAGCTGTAATAGTTTCTTTAATCAATACCGCGAACCCCCCTCCCTTTTTACCTCCCTCTCTATCCCGTCTGAAAATCCTGTAACCAGGAATGTTGAGCTGCCATACCTGCCCCTCTTTCAGCCACGTCTCTGTAATAGCTATAATATCATAGTCCCAAGTATCTACCTGTGCCCTCAGCTCATCTGCCTTGTTCGCTATACTCCTTGCATTGAAGTATATACCATTTAGTACAGGCAAACCTCCTTGTTGACTACTATCTAGCCCTTTATTCCTCTGTCCTTCCAATTTACTTTCTACGTTTTTGTTTTCCAATTCCAGTTTTTCTTCCCTCCCTATTGACTCTATACTTAGGTTCCCATTCCCCTGCCAAGCTAGTTTAAACCCTCCCCAACAGCACTAGCAAACCCTCCCGTGAGGATATTGGTCCCGTTCCCATTGAGATGCAACCCGTCTGGCTTGTAGAGGTCCCACCTCCCCCAGAAACGGTTCCAATTCCTCATTGACAATGGACATGACTCTCTGGCCTCCTTTCACTTGGCCACCAACCTGACAACGCAAGTGTCACAGAGCCCGCAATGTGGAGCTGCCTAAGGCAAAAGAACAGATGCCAACATGCCAACAGTTTGGCATCAAATCATTTTAATGCTTTCCAACAGGAATGGCATTTCATCAATACACATAAACATTCACCCAATCTGCACACAGATCTGGAGGTTATATCCCTTGCCAGCTGGACCCACACAGCCTTGGTTTCTTTGGGCGGCCTCTTCCTCCCAGATGAGTGGAAGAGCACCTGCCTGCTAGCTGTCACCCCCTCAACTAACATTGGCAGAGCCTCATCCGAGAACCTCGGGGAGGCCCTTGCCTTGGAATTGGGCATAGTGGTTTCTCAGAATATGTTGCAGGTGGTGCAGAATCGGCAGAAATCCAGTGGAATGATCCAAGCAGCAAGAAGCCATAATATCAGACTGGAAAAGTGATGTCAGCAGAGGCGGGTTTCAGTCCCAA
This sequence comes from Squalus acanthias, assembly GCA_030390025.1. NCBI lineage: Eukaryota > Metazoa > Chordata > Chondrichthyes > Squaliformes > Squalidae > Squalus > Squalus acanthias. The sequence continues at coordinate 178,047,423 of CM059427.1, read as the reverse complement.
AACACTAATTGAGCAAGGGCAAACCACACCTCTGAAATCAAGTGGCCAATCAGTTTTCAAAAAATTGTGATTTTCCCCTATCAGTGGAGGCGGGTTTCAAACCCACCCAAACCGAAACCCGCCTCCATCCCGCCTCCAGTGGGAAAATCGCCCCCAAAGAAATTCGTATTAATTAACATACAGGTATGCTACTTCCCAGCACTTGCACCTCAGTGGAAGGTGAAACATGAGGTTGCACTGTCTAATGGATGGAGAGGCCATTGATGAGTGTGAAATGTCTGTTCTGTACAAACTCCCTATTGTCTGGAGGAGAAAACTTGCCCCACTCTTTTGGGCCCCTGAACCTGCATGATGTTTTAGTGTAGTCCTGTTACTTGAATAACTAAATGGACATTCTGCTAACGCAGGACCAGGAGGAATGTAATAGCAAAATACTGCGGATGCTGGAAATCTGAAATAACAACAGAAAACACTGGAAAAACTCAGCAGGCCAGGCAGCATCCGTGGAGAGAGAAACAGAGTTAACGTTTCAGGTCTGGGACCCTTCATCAGAACTGGAAAAAGCTGGAGATGTAACAGATATTAAGCAGGTGCAGAGACAGCGGGGGGGGGGCGGGGGGGAGGGCGGGGGGTGGGGGGGGGGGGGGAGGGGAGGGAGGAATTGAAGGAACATTTGTGCTTTTGTAAGAGGCCGGAAAGATAAAATGTTGCAAATGGGAATGGCAAAATCATACAGCATGAAAAATGGGGGCAGGGGTTATAGTTTGAAATTGTTGAACTCAATGTTGAGTCCAGAAGGCTATAAAGTGCCTAGTCGAAAGATGAGGTGCTGTTCCTCGCGTTTACGTTGAGCTTCATTGGAACAATGTAATAGGCCGAGGACAGAGAGATCAGAGTGGGAGTGAAGTGGAGAATTAAAGTGACAGGCGACCGGAAGCTCAGGGTCACCCTTACGGACTGAACGGAGGTGTTCTACAAAGCGATCGCCCAATCTGCGTTTGGTCTCTCCAATGTAGAGGAGACCGCATCGTGAGCAGCGAATACAGTATATTAAATTGCAAGTACAACAAGTAAATCACTGTTTCACCTGGAAGGGTTGTTTGGGGCCCTGGGCAGTGGGAAGGGAGGAGGTAAAAGGGCATGTGTTGCATCTCCTGCGCTTGCACGGAAGGTGCCAGGTGAAGGAGAAGGGCTGTTAGGGGTGATTGAGGAGTGGACCAGGGTGTTGCGGAGGGAGCAGTCCCTTCAGAATGCTGAAAGGGGAGGTGAGGGGAAGATGCGTTTGGTGGTGGGATCACGTTGGAGGTGGCGGAAATGGTGGAGGATGATCCGTTGAATGTGGAGGCTGGTGGGGTGAAAGGTGAGGACAAGGGGAACCCTATCATGGTTCTGGGAGGGAGGGGAAGGGGTGAGAGCAGAAGTGCGGGAAATGGAACGGACACGGTCAAGGGCCATGTCAACCACAGTAGAGGGGAATCCTCGGTTGAGGAAAAAGGAAGACATGTCGGAAGCACTGGTATGGAAGGTGGCATTGTCAGAACAGACGCGGCGGAGACAGAGAAACTGGGAGAATGGAATAGATTCCTTACAGGAAGCGGGGTGGGAGGAAGTGTAGTCCAGGTAGCTGTGGGAGTCAGTGGGCTTGTAGTGGATGTTTGTCGAAAGCCGATCGCCAGAAATGGAGACGGAGAAGTCAAGGAAGGGAAGAGAAGAGTCGGCGATGGACCATGTGAAGGTGAGGGAAGAGTGGAAATTGGAAGTAAAGTGAGAGCAGGAAACGGCACCGATACAGTCATCGATGTACCGGAAAAAGCGGTGAGGGAGGGGACCTGAGTAGGACTGGAACAAAGAATGTTACACATATCCCATGAAAAGGCAGGCATAGCTAGGGCCCATGCGGGTTCCCATAGCAACACCTTTAATTTGGAGGAAGTGAGTGGAGTCAGAGGAGAAGTTGTTCAATGTGAGAACAAGTTCAGCCAGGCGGAGGAGGGTGGTGGTGGTGGTGGATGGGGACTGGTTGGGCCTCTGTTGAAGGAAGAAGCGGAGCGCCCTTAGGCCGTCCTGGTGGGGGATGGAGGTGTATGGAGGAATGTTATTGGACACTCAGGTATTAACTTTCATTCATTCAGCAATCTAAGGTGATTCTGAATGTTCCAAGGAGTAGAACCTAGCTTTAATGTCTTGTTCTCACTGGAATGTTGTTCTAACCACTTGGACAACAGCATCTAGTTCAAGATGTAGGTTTTGGTCAGACTGTCTCAAACAATTCAATAAGCGGTTTCTTTTGATTGAGTTACTAATAATGTTTTTAGAGAAGTACAATACTATTTTTGTTTTGAACTTGTTTCAGGATTCTTTTGTAATCCAAGGTTGATGGAAAGGAATAATTTTATTAAAGTTTTAAATCAGCATTAAAGGAGCTCACAGCAGTTCTCAGGGTCTGCTATGTGACAGTCTTTGTCTGCAGCAGTGTGGCACAAACAAGTTTCTTACATTGATGTATTGCCAGATATGCTGCCTGTTTAAGCCATGTCCCCAATGGTACATTCACATCAAATCGGATTTGCTTCACACTGACGCTGCAGTTATGGTGTATCTGCAGCCAGAATCCAGTGTTAGTACCCAGCCAGAATGAAACAGAGTGAGACCCCTTGGAGGAGACGGCCTCACTCTGCTTTGCTTTAGATTCAGATCAGGCACCCGCTGAACACTCCAGATTTTGTGTCAGTGTGAAGTAGTTTTGGGTTCACACTGATGCTGAACTTTCAGCCTGTGAATGCATCATAAGTCACACATGCAAACTGAAATATAACATTAACACTTACTGAAGTAAAAGAACATCTATAAATGCTCATACTATGTTATTATAAGTACCTGTGTGCTTCTTGTTGACTGTCTCATAAGGACATAATGATTGGCTAATCATTGAGTTCAATAGTTTGTAAAAAGAAAATATGAGTAGCAAATAGCAGCGACACTCACTGTGTAAGGAATAATTAAATATTGAGTCAATCTCTTTAAGTGACCTTCGCCTTGTCATTAGTTGACTGCAAAATTGCTTAATCATTTACCTTTCACCTGTTATGTCCAAACGAACACTCGAATTGGTGGGGTAATAGCTAATTGCTTTTATTTCCTGACCTAGAATATTCCCGTCAAAGAATAACAAAGTAATAGAAGAGAAGTGTAATTGCTACCATGCGCTTACTTCCATCAGGGGACCATCTAATGTTCAATTAATAATATGCAAGTACCTACCTATTCTTCCTTATTATCAGTATGCTGCCAACATAATCCTTTTTTAACAGCATTTGCTATTGCAGTTGCCCAAAATGTCTTTGTTCTGACAGCCCAACAATATGATACAAATGTATCTCTCAGACTGAAACACTCCAGAAGCATCTCCCACTCTACTGACCGGCTCCATGTAGCTAGAAAACATTCCAAACACAAGACTGTCTCTCAGTCGCGTGACCGCAACATCTGGAAAACGTGAGGTGCCACAAACCATGCCACTCCTTCGGTGATTGACTCCAAAGGGTTTTTCCATCATTACGGACACAGCAGATGGCTCTTGCAGTTGTCTACAATAGATTATGTTGTTTAAAAGTCCAGTTTAATTTAGAAAATGGCAGTCGTTATGTGGTGACAGCTGGTCCCTTAGATGACTAGTTCAATTTTCATAAATTTTCTAAGTATATTCTCAGAAGCTTTACAGAAATAATTAATCATGTTTTCAGGATGCGAGCTCCTGTTTTACTATTATATTTTTTTTATCAAGGTGGGGAATCTCGGCATCTTAGGGAATACAACAATGTCTTATTTTTTGCATCATGAAGGTCAAATAGAAGACGTGTTAGACGCAGAGTAAAGCTCCCTCTATTCTGCCCCAATAATGCATGTGACTTCAGTATAATATCTTATAGTGTACCAGCATGGCATTCCAACAATCATCCTGGTTGAATTTCTTTATGCTGATTATAGGCAGTTTTCTGCTGTGGGATTTGGTTTCTTTTACTTTATTCAGTGTATCGTGTAACTGGCTGCATCACTCCCAGTCCTCAATACCAATCCTGATGTTTCAATGACAATGTCAAGTTAAGTACCTCTAGATCGAGCACCAGGCTCATTCAAGGGGAAGACTCCCAAAAATTTACCAATGCTGATCTAAAGGAGACACTCGGGAGTAACCTGGGATCACTCTTCTCCCTGTTGAGAGCTGCCAAGCCGGCACCATTCTCATGACAGCCCAGCTACGATCTCAAACCCATGTAAGGAATTGCCGACAGGAGTCCTGCATCTTGCTACTTTTTGTTACGTCATTCAGTGGTACACCCCTGCCAACTGCAACTCTCATTTTACATGTTATTTGTTCTAAGAAATAAGCCTGGGCAATGCTACACCATAGATTCTCGAAATACTGGGACATTACAATGTTGTGCAGTATGGCACAAGAGCACCAGTACCAGTAGAAGATGCCAGCCAAGATCTTTTTTTTTTTACAAGTAGCACATGAGAAATAGATATTAAAAAATTGTGTACTTGAGGTAGGACAATCAATTTGTTATGAATCGCCATTGTGAACGGACAGTTGCATGGAGCTCCAGCTTCTTTTCCGTACAAGGTTGGTACTCACACCAGCCAATACTGTGATGGATTTGCTGGTGCTCATGAACTGATTTATAATGGTATTATCCAGTTAGCTCAAATGCCTTTGTCTGATAAGACCACAGTGAAACAACTTAAGAAGATCAATGACTTTGATTCCCAAATTTTCCTTCCTTTGCTGTTCTCGATATATCTTTGGAGTACCCTTAGTATGTCATATTGACAATGGGATCCATTTTAGAACATAAATATACAGATTTTTTCCTTGATGTGCTCTCCCACATGTTTTACTAACTGAGAAACAATACACTGATGGGAGGTAGAAGAGGTTTGCACCAATTGCCTGCACCAATCCCATGTGTCCCTTCATTGCAATTAGCTCAATATGTAAGGTAAAAGAAAACTTTCAGCATTTTGGAATTGAAGAAACCCGCTGTGTTCCAGAGGGTAATCTCAAACCCCTATCTAAATGTAGGTATGTGTATGGCATTACTTTACTTTGGATTAACATTATTAGCTGGAGGTTTCTCAGCTCTCTGAAAGTCAGAATGCCATCCCAGAAAATATGTATTGGAGTTGCTTTGTAACAGTTGAGATGTTCTACATTTCTTCCACAGTTTTCCCAGGTGATTCTAAAGCTACAAAGTTGGCAACACTTGACCCAAAATCTGGCAAGAAGCTTGAACATGATCTTTTTTGGAGGGAGAGTAGAGGAAACTGGGAACAGTCACAAGGGGCTACTGACTGGCATAACACTGAGAATGCAGGATATTTCTTATTCCTGCTGATAAACTGGGCACAACAGGATAAACTATATTCTGAGCAATAACAACTATTTATATAACAACTTTAATGTAGAAAAGCATTCCAAGGCACTTCACAGAGGCATGAGGGGAGAATGGTGTGAAAATCAGGACTCATCTAAAAACAACATGGCAGGCAGCCATGAAGCTGAGAGGTGGCCTGGCAGAAGCAAGATTGTGTTGGTGTTTGGCCTTATACATTTTAAAGAGGTATCTAAGCAGAATTTCCCTAGACCACCAGGAAAATTGATCACATGAATCCAACTAGACCACCAGGGAAATAGGACACATAGACCTAGATAGTGCACCAGGTGAAAGCCAAGAACTCAATCCACTCGTCCTGCACCGCATTATAGTCTTTATGGGACAAATATGTCCAAAATATCAGCACTTGGGGCACAAATCAAATATTCATGGCTGAGTCTGAATTGGGGCGAGTATATTTCCAACACATCAGCTTGGAACTCAGCACTCACTGGTTTCCCTACTTTGCAATCATCAGCTAAACTTTGCAAAGGAGTGAAACCTGAAAGGAAGGACAGATAGCAGCAAGAAATAAAGGTTTGTGTTGCATGTGACAAATTAATTAGCTGATTTAACAACTGAATCTTGAAAAAGAAACATGAAACGAAGATAAGTTATGATGAATTTTCTTTGCACTGCAAGGGCTCAGTAGTGCACTGACCTACTTTTGAAGCTTAAATCTATTCTCGTTTATCACAAAGATAACAAAAGTGACTTTTATGTCAATTTGATTATATGTTCATCTAAATGTAGAAAAAATATCTAATCTGAAGCTGGCAGATAGAAATTTCTGTAAGGGCCACCACATCTTATCCTTGTAAACAGATTATGTTAAATACAGACAAACAAACCTAATAAGAATCAGCAAAGTAGTTCTTCCTATCAGCACTTCAGCTTATCAAAGATTTAACTACTCTTCTCATTTTGCTTGGGACCAGACAAAAGGTTAATGCGATGAAAAGTTTAGCTTTCTATTAATATAAAAGCAAAGAATTAATTTGGATTTATATGCCGCCTTTTACGACCTTGGGACATGTCAAAGTGCTTTACAGCTAGTGACATACTTTTCTCTTTTTTTTAAAAATGTAGTCACTGTTGTAATGTAGGAAATGTGGCAGCCAATTAGCGCACAGCAAGGACACACAAATAGCAATGAAATAAATGACCAGGTCATCTGTTTTAGGTGTTGATTGAGGGATCAATGTTGGCCAGGATACCGGGGAGAACTCCCCCGCTCTTCTTCAAATAGTGCTGTGGGATCTTTTACATCCACCTGAGAGGGCAGACACTGCCTCGGTTTAACGTCTGACAGTGTAGCACTTCCCCAGTGTAGCTTTTAGTTTCCAATATTCCAATCCTGTATAACCTCTCCAGTATGCAATTAATCTTTCCGTATTGTACCCAGCACCCTGAAAATTTCCTCCATCGCTTCTTATTTCCTAGATTATGTGGCCATAGGGATTTTTTGGACTTCAACAATCCATTTACACCGTGCGGGTAATTTTCAACTTTATCACTTGTCCGCCCATTATAGAACGTACCCAATTTTCATTTCTGTTGATTTCCATGGAAATGAAATCGTGTGGGCTGTTTATTGGGTGAGCAATCTGCTCTGCCACTTTACTGGCCAAATGGTGAAGATGAATATCACCACCCCGTGCCCCCACCCCCACCACCATGTGTCCAAGTTAGACAGTTGTCACTTTACAACCCATTATTGCTTGCAGTACTTCTGAATTTGAGTTGTTTCTAATCCATTCCCGTCGTATATTATATAAAGCCTTTTTGCCTTTATTTCCCATTAATCTCACATAGCATCGCAAAACAGAAGTCACGATCAAATAGTCTTCAGGTGCAGTGGAGTTAGAGTGCGAAGGATAATTGGACCAGATCACACATGTAAATTCAGTCCCCATTTAAAAGTCATATTCTTATTTTCCATTGTAAATTACTATGTTCACATTTATAATGAAAACTGCAAGTTTGTTAGCTGTAATTACACACTTCCACCACTGGAGGTACTGCAGCACAACCACTGGCAGATGGGTGCAATTGCAGTGTGACAAGTTTACATAAACAGTTATCATTATAAATGTGGATATATAAATTTATAGTTGTTAAGGTTGACAGAAAATGCATGCAGATGTTAATAGAAATAGATGTTGCATGAGGTGGTTGCAAAGAGGATGGCCTTCCTTGCCACTCCATGACACCATTCCCATAGGTCAGAATTGCAGCTTGACAGCATGGTGGTAGAAGCAGGGTGAAGGCTGCAAATACCCAGTATCTTCATTGGCTGGGTTAGCCCTATGCTGCATGGTAACTTTATTCTTTATTCGTACCTGGGATTTGTGCAAGGCCAGCATTTATTGCCCATCCCTAATTGCCCTTGAGAAGGTGGTGGTGAGCTGCCTTCTTGAACAGCTGCAGTCCTTGTGGTGAAGGTACTCCCACAGTGCTGTTAGGGAGGGAGTTCCAGGATTTTGACCCAGCGACGATGAAGGAACGGCGATATATTTCTAAGTCAGGATGGTGTGTGACTTGGAGCAGAACTTGCAGGTGATGGTGTTCCCATGTGCCTGCTGCCCTTGTCCTTCTAGGTGGTAGAGGTCGCGGGTTTGGGAGGTGCTGTCGAAGAAGCCTTGGTGAGTTGCTGCAGTGCATCTTGTAGATGGTACTCACTGCAGCCACGGTGCGCCAGTGATGGAGAGAGTGAATGTTTAAGGTGGTGGATGGGGTGCCAATCAAGCAGGCTGCTTTGTCCTGGACGGTGTCGAGCTTCTTGAGTGTTGTTGGAGCTGCACTCATCCAGGCAAGTGGAGAGTATTCCATCACACTCCTTACTTGTGCCTTGTAGATGGTGGAAAGGCTTTGGAGAGTCAGGAGGTGAGACATTCATCACAGAATATCCAGCCTTTGACCTGCTCTTGTTGCCAAGTATTTATGTGGCTAGTCCAGTTATGTTTATGGCCAAGGCTGACCCCCAGGATATTGATGGTGAGGGATTCGGTGATGGTAATGCCATTGAATGTCAAGGGGTGGTGGTTAGACTCTCTCTTGTTGGAGATAGTCATTGCCTGGCACTTGTGTGGTGCGAATGTTGCTTGCCACTTATCAGCCCAAGCCTGAAGGTCGTCCAGGTCTTGTTGCATGATGGTATGGACTGGTTCATTATCTGAGGAGTTGCGAATGGAACTGAATACTGTGCAATCATCAGCGAACATCCCCACTTCTGACCTTATGATGAAGCAGATGAAGATGGTTGGGCCTAGGACACTGCCCTGAGGAACTTCTGCAGCGATGTCCTAGGGTTGAGATGATTGACCTCCAACAACCACAACCGTCTTCCTTTGTGCTATGTATGACTCCAGCCAGTGGAGAGTTTTCCCCCTGATTTCCCATTGACTTCAGTTTTACTAGGGCTCCTTGATGCCACACTTGGTCAAATGCTACCTTGATGTCAAGGGCAGTCACTCTCACCTCAACTCTGGAATTCAGCTCTTTTGTCCATGTTTGGACCAAGGCTGTAATGAGGTCTGGAGCCGCGTGGTCCTGGTGGGACCCAAACTGAGCATCGGTGAGCAGGTTATTGGTGCGTAAGTGCTGCTTGATAGCACTGTCAATGACACATTCCATCACTTTGCTGATGATTGAGAGTAGGCTGATTGGGCAGTAATTGGCCGGATTGGAATTATCCTGCTTTTTATGGACAGGACATACCTGGGCAGTTTTCCACATTGTTGGGTAGATGCCAGTGTTGTAGCTGTACTGGAACAGCTTGGCTAGAGGCGCGGCTAGTTCTGGAGCACAAGCCTTCAGCACGACAGCCGGATGTTGTCGGTGCCCATAGCCTTTGCTGTATTCAGTGGGCTCAGCCATTTCTTGATATCACGTGGAGTGAATCGAATTGGCTGAAGACTGGCTTCTGTGATGGTAGGGACCTCAGGAGGAGGCTGAGATTGATCATCCATTCGGCACTTCCGGCTGAAGATGGTTGCAAACGCTTCAGCCTTGTCTTTTGCACTCGTGTGCTGGGCTCTGCCATCATTGAGGATGGGGATATTCACGGAGCCTCCTCCGTGAATTAGTTGTTTAATTGTCCACCACAATTCACGACTAGATATGGCAGGACTGCAGAGCTTTAATCTGATCTGTTGGTTGGGGGATCGCTTAGCCCTGTCTATAGCATGCTGCTTCTGCTGTCGGTGTCCGAGTAGCAGGTGGCACAGCCCTGTGTCTGGCTCTCTGCTGACTTGCATTCTGTAAGGACAGTTCCATACAGTCATTGCCAGGTAGCTATGACAATGCCTATGGGTATGGTTGATGGCAATGATCACCCTGGCATGTAGCACCACTGAGAGCATGACATACTGTGATTGGCGTGTTTCCAGTGTTATTCATGGTTTAAGTACAAACAGATGGTAAAATGGCACATAGTCCATTGCATCTTGGACCATTCATGCAGTATAGCTGCACATATCCACTGCATCTTGCATTACAAAAGTGATATAATTGCCAGTAAGGACACTACTTATGGTATCGCTGGTAATGACTGATTCAGAGCACGCATATGGTTTTATGACCCTGCATAAAGACATCAGTCTAGGTTTGTGTAATATGTCATTATGCACCAATTGAAGCCAACATGCCCCACTCGCTACACACATGGAGATTCTTCACTTACTGCTTTGGATCGGATTTCTTTGGCATACAAAGGCTGCAAAAACTCAGATGGTCCTTCTAACCGCAGGCCCTTGTCAGTGATTCTTAGATGCCCCATGCCATCCTGCAATGGAAAAAGAACATTAAAAATCAAAACTCAGGTATGCAAGAGATAAATAAATCATATTTAAATTCCTGCGAGGAGCAAGTTTGATTTGTTAAGAATTAAGGTGCTCAAATGAAGCATCCATCTTCCCACTATTACTGGTTCCAGAGTTAATCCAAGAGATCACGTTGCTTCTCCATTATATGCTTTCAGTACTGACTCTGGAGTACTTTTGGCTACCATCAGGCAAAGTGGTTCCCTTTGACCCTAACCCTGCTAGTAGTAACTTTCTAGTGAAGGGGAGGAACCGTGGAGTAAATATTAGGTCAGCCACAACTCAGCAATATCCCCAATTTGTACAATAATTTAGTTCGGAGAGACTGTCTTCCTCTGGGATTCTGGAGTCCTGTCCTTTTCCATTAATAGGGAGGGGGAGGAAGAGCATTCGATATGTTGCCTATTGCAACTCAGCCTCTCTTACTATGCAGCCAGAATTTTTGCTTTCTCCTTACTGCTGGAGGAGTCCGCAAGATGAACCGTCTAATAATGTTGGGCAAACATTGAAATATTCATGTACAAATATATTTTTTATACTAACAGAAATAAAAATTACCTAAATGGCACACACACACCGTGAGCTAAATCAGAGCCAATTAAATTGCGAGACACTTTAATTATCCAATCCCTTGAAGTGGAGAAGTCTATAAAACTCAGCGCAGTCACTTTCTTAACGAATTCAGTGAAATCTATTACACACTGAGCAGTTAGACATCTCACTCGGAGATTCCCTGAGGACAAATTCACTGTTATCAGAAATTCTACTGAAGTAAACAGGAGGGAAATCCGTATGCAGAAACAGACGCTCTTTACTGGAAGTAGCTCTTGTCAGGATCAGTGTTAGGTAAGGAGTTTAGCAGCATACAGTGTGGGTGCCTTTTACACTCTCAACTAATATGGTTTACAACCTGCATCCATTTTAATTTGTGCATGTGTCTGTGTATTTGAGCCCTGGTGTCTCTTACCCATTAGTATGAATGAGTGCCTCCAATTTGCATCCATAAATACTCGTGTAAAATTGCTAATGTAAAAGTCATGAACATTTTGGGCTTACACAATTCATTCGACCTACAATATCTGCAGACAGAATGAGCTCCACACAGCTGACATAAAAATTCAGTTATATGGCTCCACTGAGCTGTTTATAGTAAGCAATGACCCCAAACTGGCATACTAAATAGGACTAGGACAGGCATGATTGATCTATCTTACAGACCACATTTTAAACAGTCTCCTAGTGTAAATGAGAAGCTGGTACTCTGACACCATATGTGGACTATGCAACTACAGTAGCTGCTCTTTAAAGGTCTTCAAAGTAGCACAGTCCAATTTCAAATATTAAACGGGGGGGGTGGGTGGGGGCGGGGGAGAGGGCACTAAAAGACTATTTGCCTTATTTATGAAAAGGGAATTGGGAAAGCTATGCATCCCTGCTGCATCCCAATTTAATCTTTGTCTTAGTTTTAATAAACATCATGATAGAAAACTTCAGGGAAAAATAAGGTCCAGAAAAAGCTGATGTTGTGGAAAATAAGATTGCAATGAAGCACAAGTACTGCTCCAAGCAAAATGGTAGTACTGTGTCGGAGTTCTTCAAGGGACTGAAACTGCCTGAAAAATCTAAAACAGAATTTTTTTTTAGATTTACATCAATTCTCATTATAATATTTAAAAAGGAAATCACTTATTTTTTGTCATTATAGTATGAACATAACGATAATGCTCCCCTAATGTCAGTGTAGCACGCAGTGAGATAAGCTGTCCCCTAACGGATGCAAATGACAGCTGAGAATTCCACTGATATATGATAGCAGTTATTTTTATGCTGCTGACGCCCTGTGCTCTGAGCTCACTGCCTATTGTAGGAAGTAGGGAGGTCACAGTGAAGGATGGAGGATTTGAGATCATGGGCTGGATTTTGTCAGTGTGGGCAGGCTGGGGCGTGTCAGGTGGAAATCGTGTCAGGACCCCGACTCCTAAGTGATGTGTTGAAAAAGTGGGATTTTCCCCTAATTGGGCAATTGATTTCCTGCATGTGGGAACTACTGGCCCAATGAGTCTTTTCATACAGAAAGTCACCTCCGATGACGTCATCAATGCTGTTGGATTTAAGGCCTGCAAGCAGCCTTGATTCTTCTGGAGACTGTAAAGGCTCTGCAATTTATATGAAGGAGTTGAATTGTGGAAAATGTCAACAATCAAGCAAAAGTGTGCTCCTCGATTTGATGAGCCCTCCCTCCAAGCTCTGGTGCACGGAGCCAGCTGTAATAAGGAGGTGCTCTTCCCTTCCTCAGGGAGAAAAAAAACACCCCAGCAGACAAAAGCTGTGTGGCTGCAAGTGGCCCAGGAGGTCAGCTCCATCTCGCTGAGCCGCAGAACCTGGCTGCAATGCAGGAAGAAGTTTCATGACCTTTTCCACACAGGAAAAGTGAGTATGACTTTCCCATCACCCTCAATCTGATCCCCATCGCCTCTCCGCACCAGCACTCTGCTTTGCCAACCTCTTCATCCACATGCCACTTGACACTTACATCCTTGCACCCTTACCCATTCCCTCTCTCTCTATGGTCACATTCACTTAACTATTCGACCATGCAGCCCTCACACTCCCTATCACTGTGATGCCATGACAACAACAACTTTCAGCACACAGGGAGGGTCCTTTGTATCCTTCTAAGCATCTATGCTATGGATTATCTACACTCACTCCTTCATTCTCACTCAAACTCCACTTGTGTCCCTCATTGCAGGAAAAGAGAGCCCACAATAAGAGGGAAAGAGCCATGACAGGAGGAGGGCCACCCTCAGTAGCCCAGGTCACCCCCTGGGAGGAGGCGGACCTGGAAATTGCTGGGATCGAGGAGGATATCCAAGTGGGGGATGGACAGACGGGTGCATCACAACAAGCTGGTGACAGGATAGTTTGGAATCTCTCTCATTGACATAGCATGAGTCACTGATAATGATTCTGATGCTCTAACAGATTGACTTATGATCATCTGCAATATTCAATGTGCATGTAACCTTGGCCTCACATCTCTAACTCTTTCCTTTACTCTCCCACAGGACCATCGAAAGCCCCCGTCCCCACTATCCAGGAGGAACAACCTGAGCCTCCAGACTCCTCAGAGGAAGCTGCAACCTCTGAGGGTGCAGCGTCAGCAGAATTCAGCGCACCCAGCACCAGTGCAGACACTCACACCTCGGTGGGACCTTCACGAGATAGAGTAGTGTTGGCACCTGGTGTATCACAGCTCACAAGTGAGCATCAGCAGATGGTGGAGACAGGGACAGCAGTGGAGAGTCCTCGTCGGAGGGTGCAGGACTCTCCCAGCTCGGCTCAGCTGCATGTCGACCCTGTGCCTCCGGGTCCATCCAGAAAGAGAGCGGTGCTGGAACTCCAGGAACAGGTGCAGGAGTCCCTGGCAGGTTTTGTCTCCAGGGTTGCTGTGAGTGTGGAGCGAATGGAGGAGTCCATCGCGAACATGAGCAGAGCCTTTGTGGAGGCATTGGCGCATGAACGCATCACCGCGGAAAGGATGGCAACCTATGTGGAAAGGATGGCTACCTCCATGGTAAGGCTGGCTACCGTAGAGGAGAGGCTGGCTACCGTAGAGGAGAGGATGGCTACGGTAGAGGAGAGGATGGCTACGTCCATGGAAGAGCTTAGTCGCCAGGGTATTGAAAACATGGTCATTGTTCAGAATAGAATGACATCTCTTGAGGAGCGATGGTCAGCTATTGAGCAAACAAACCAGACCTTCATGCAAGTCCTCTGGAGTAGGACTTCCAGTGCAGAAACGGGTCCTCATGGCCCCCCCTGCAGTGCAGCAAGGTGCTGTCAAGCCACTTGCTAGCTCTGAAGTGGGGCTGACCCATGAGAGGGATGTTGGTGGCAGACAACTAGGAAATGGGGGCTCCTCTCCAAGCGCTCACATGACCATGCCACAGCAAAGCCCTCGGTCAGAGCCCCACCAGAGTCCTCACCCAACTGAGATGGGCATCTCAGCCCCTGCACAGCCGCAGGAGCAGCAGACTGTTGGCGAGCCCTCACAGGTTCGCCACCCCAGAGGACGCCCACCAAAGGCGTCGAGACAGGTGCAGCAAGAGAGTGAGCAAGGGGCCTCCACATCTGCTGAAGCCACAGGGGAAGCACCATGTAGGAGCACGCGTAAGAGGAAGATAAAGCACAAGTAGTCACAAGGGTAGTCACTTGGGTGCTGTGTTGTTTTGTTTTTGGACCAGCCATCATTGTGATTGTATTATAAAGTGTTTTGATGGCAAACTGTTGAAGTTGTGGCCTGTGTCATTTCGCAAATGGGACTTACACATTGAGGGCTTAGGGCGCCTTGCGATTGTCAGAATGGTGGTCAGAGTAATAGGAATCCGCAGGTTCTTGTCCATTGTCGATGCTCTGGTAAGAAGGAGCGAGACTAAAGTGTTTGATTGTGCAGGCTAAGCAAATCTGGCCAGGATGAGTGCGTCCCTTGCATCCCAGGCAGCAATATGGTCACGCTCTGGCGACTTCTGGCCTCTGCAGCTTCAGGTGGGTGACTAGCAGCTTGGCGCTCCTGTTGATGCTCCTGCTGTTGGTGCTGCTGTTGCTCATGGTTCTGCTGCTGCTGCGGCTGGTCTTCATCTGAATCTGATGTCCAGGAGGAAAGGAATTAAATGTTCGCCATGTTTCTGGAATATGCCTCAGTTGAGGAAGCGCTTAGTCAAGGTGGGGAGAGGGGTTTCCCAGGTGGTCACACTGGAGATGAGTGTTAGGCTCCAAACTTCCACAACACTGAGTATGCCTGCTAAAAGTTCCCCCAGACCTGAAACAACAAAGTTCTGCCACCTGCAAATGATCATTGGTGAAAACTACTTTGTAATGGTGGAGCTGCAGCTGTGAGTAAGCACTTGGGCAGGACTGGAACCGATGTCCTCGGGTTAATATTTGCTAAGGCAGTTCGGGAGGATTTAAACTAATATGGCAGGGGAATGGGAACCTATGTAGTGAAACAGGGGGAAGTAATATGCAGTCAGAAACAAATGTTAGAAGGGTGAGAAACAATAAGGGAAATCCGAGTAAACAAAGGCAAGAAACACAAAGGGCCATACTAAATCATAAGTCTAAAAGGACAAAGGGTGTTAATAAAACAAGCCTAAAGGCTCTGTGTCTTAATGCACGGAGTATCCGTAATAAGGTGGATGAATTGACTGTGCAAATTGATGTTAACGGATATGATGTGATTGGGATTACAGAGACGTGGCTTCAGAACAATCAAGGCTGGGAACTGAATATCCAGGGGTATTCAACATTCAGGAAGGATAGAATAAAAGGAAAAGGGGGTGGGGTAGCATTGCTGGTTAAAAAGGAGATTAATGCAATAGCTAGGAATCAATATGGGTTGAGCTGCAGAACACCAAAGGGCAGAAAACGTTAGTGGGGGTTGTGTACAGACCTCCAAACAGTAGTAGTGAGGTGGGGGAGGGTATGAAACAGGAAATCAGAGGTGCATGCAAAAAAGGCGCAGCAGTTATCATGGGTGACTTAAATATGCATATAGATTGGGCCACTTAAACTGGAAGCAATACGGTGGAGGAGGATTTCCTGGAGTGTTCAAGGGATGGTTTCCTTAACCAATATGTTGAGGAACCAACTAGAGGGGAGGCCATCCTGGACTGGGTGTTGTGTAATGAGGAAGGACTAATCAGCAATCTTGTGGTGCGAGGCCCCTTGGGGAAGAGTGACCATAGTATGGTGGAGTTCTACATTAGGATGGAGAAGGAAACAGTTAATTCAGAGACCATGGTCCAGAACTTAAATAAGGGCAACTTTGAGGGTATGAGGCGTGAATTGGCGAGGTTAGATTGGCAAGCGATATTTAAGGGGTTATCAGTGGAAGGGCAATGGCAGACATTTAGAGATTGCATGGATGAACTACAGCAATTGTACATCCCTGTCTGGCGTAAAAATAAAAAAGGGAAGGTGGCTCAACCATGGCTAACAAGGGAAATCATGGATAGTATTAAAAGCAAGGAAGTGGCATACAAATTGGCCAGAAGTAACAGCAAACCCGGGGACTGGGAGAACTTCAAAACTCAGCAGAGGAGGACGAAGGGTTTGATTAGGGCAGGGAAAATAAAATATGAAAGGAAGCTTGCGGAGAACATTAAAACGGACTGCAAAAGCTTCTATAAATATGTAAAAAGAAAGAGGTTAGTAAAAACAAACGTAGGTCCCCTGCAGTCAGAAACAGGGGAAGTCATAATGGAGAACAAAGAAATGGCAGATCAATTGAACAAGTACTTTGGTTCGGTGTTTACTGTGGAGGACACAAACAACCTTCCGGAAATAAAAGAGATCAAAGGATCTGGTAAGAGGGAGGAGCTGAGGGAAATCCTTATCAGTCGGGAAAAGGTGTTGGGGAAATTGATGGGACTGAAGGCTGATAAATCCCCAGGGCCTGATGGTCTGCATCCCAGAGTACTTAAGGAGGTGGCCTTGGAAATAGTGGATGCATTGACGATCATTTTCCAACATTCCTTAGACTCTGGTTCAGTTCCGAAGGAGTGGAGGGTGGCTAATGTAACCCCTCTTTTTAAAAAAGGAGGGAGGGAGAAAGCAGGGAATTATAGACCGGTCAGCCTGACATCGGTGGTGGGTAAAATGATGGAATCAATTATTAAAGATGTCATAACAGACCATTTGGAAAGTGGCGACATGATAGGTCCAAGTCAGTATGGATTTGTGAAAGGGAAATCATGCTTGACAAATCTTCTGGAATTTTTTGAGGATGTTTCCAATAGGGTGGACGGGGGGGGGAACCAGTAGATGTGGTGTATTTGGACTTTCAGAAGGCCTTCGACAAGGTCCCACACAAGAGATTCGTGTGCAAAGTTAAAGCACATGGGATTGGGGGTAATGTGTTGACGTGGATTGAGAACTGGTTGGCACACAGGAAACAAAGAGTAGGAGTAAATGGGTACTTTTCAGAATGGCAGACAGTGACCAGCGGGGTACCGCAGGGTTCGGTGCTGGGGCCCCAGCTGTTTACATTATATATTAATGATTTGGACGAAGGGATTAATTGTAATATCTCCAAATTTGCGGATGACACTAAATTGGGAGGCAGTGTGAACAATGAGGAGGATGCTAGGAGGCTACAGAGTGACTTGGACAGGTTGGGTGAATGGGCAAATGTATGGCAGATGAAGTACAATGTGGATAAATGTGAGGTTATCCACTTTGGTGGTAAAAATAGGGAGGCAGACTAGTACCTGAATGGTGGCAGATTAGGGAAAGGGGAGGTGCAACGAGACCTGGGCGTCATGGTACATCAGTCACTGAAGGTGGGAAGGCAAGTGCAGCAGGCAGTCAAGAAAGCAAATGGCATGATGGCCTTCATAGCAAGGGGATTTGAGTACAGGAGTAGGGAGGTGATGCTACAGTTGTACAGGGCCTTGGTGAGGCCACACCTGGAGTATTGTGCGCAGTTTTGGTCTCCTAACTTGAGGAAGGACATTCTTGCTATTGAGGGAGTGCAACGAAGGTTCACTAGATTGATTCCTGGGATGGCCAGACTGACATATCAAGAAAGATTGGATCAACTGAACTTGTATCCTCTGGAGTTCAGAAGAATGAGGGGGATCTTATAGAGACGTTTAAAATCCTGACTGGTTTAGACAAATTAGATGCGGGCAGAATGTTTCCAATGTTAGGGAAAACTAAAACCAGGGGTCACAGTCTAAGGATAAAGGGGAAGCCATTTAAGACTGAGATGAGGAGGAACTTCTTCACCCAGAGAGTGGTGAATCTGTGGAATTCTCTACCACAGAAGGTTGTTGAGGCCAGTTCGCTAAAAATATTCAAAAGGGTGTTAGATATAATACTCACAACTAGGG
The DNA here is from genome assembly GCA_030390025.1 of Squalus acanthias. Taxonomy (NCBI): domain Eukaryota; kingdom Metazoa; phylum Chordata; class Chondrichthyes; order Squaliformes; family Squalidae; genus Squalus; species Squalus acanthias. The sequence continues at coordinate 178,029,267 of CM059427.1, read as the reverse complement.
GGCTCAAGGGGTATGGCGAGAAAGCAGGAATGGGGTACTGAGGTAGCATGTTCAGCCATGAACGCATTAAATGGCGGTGCAGGCTCGAAGGACCGAATGGTCTACTCCCGCACCTATTTTCTATGTTTCTATGTTTCTATGTTTCTATCCACTTGTGAGACCGCCAGCATTACCTGGCGTATTCCAGAGGAGGTGTGAAGGATTGGGGGAATGACTACAAATCGGAAAGGCCTCTCAAAATGGGATTATAGAGGCTATTATGTGGTTGTTAAGGGTCTTAAGGGTCTATCCCACCTCTTGGAGGTGGGATGGAAAGGAGATCAGAAAACATGCATTTGGGAAAATTGCTCGGAGGCGGGATGGAGGCGGTGTGAGCATTATATCACTGGTGGTGTGAGCATTATATCACTGGCGGTGTGAGCATTATATCACTGGCGGTGTGAGCATTATATCACTGGCGGTGTGTGCATTATATTACTGGTGGTGTGTGCATTATATCACTGGCCGTTTGAGCATTATATCACTGGCAGTGCACGCATTATATCACTGGCGGTGTGAGCATTATATCGCTGGTGCTGTGTGCATTATATCACTGGCGGTGTGAGCATTATATCACTGGCGGTGTGAGCATTATATCACTGGCGGTGTGTGCATTATATCACTGGCGGTGTGTGCATTATATCACTGGCAGTGTGTGCATTATATCACTGGTGGTGTGTACATTATATCACTGGCAGTGCACGCATTATATCACTGGCGGTGTGAGTATTATATCACTGGCAGTGAGTGCATTACATCACTGGTTGTGTGTGCATTATATCACTGGCGGTGTGAGCATTATATCGATGGCGGTGTGAGCATTATATCACTGGGGGTGTGAGCATTATATCACTGGCGGTGTGAGCATTGTATCACTGGCGGTGTGAGCATTGTATCACTGGCGGTGTGAGCATTATATCACAGGCGGTGTGTGCATTATATCGCTGGTGCTGTGAGCATTATATCACTGGCGGTGATTGCATTATATCACTGGCGGTGTGTGAATTATATCGCTGGCGGTGTGAGCATTATATCAATGGCGATGTGAGCATTATATCACTGGCGGTGTGAGCACTATATCACTGGCGGTGTGAGCATTATATCAGTGGCGGTGTGAGCATTATATCGCTGGCGGTGTGAGCATTATATCGCTGGCGGTGTGTGCATTATATCGCTGGCCGTGTGTGCATTATATCACTGGTGGTGTGAGCATTATATCACTGGCAGTGTGAGCATTATATCGCTGGCGGTGTGAGCATTATATCACTGGCAGTGTGAGCATTATATCACTGGCAGTGTGAACATTATATCACTGGGGGTGTGTGCATTATATCGCTGGCGGAGGGTGCATTATATCGCTGGCAGTGTGAGCATTATATCACAGGCGGTGTGTGCACTATATCACTGGCGGTGTGAGCATTATATCACAGGCGGTGTGTGCATTATATCACTGGCGGTGTGTGCACTATATCACTGGCGGTGTGAGCATTATATCACTGGCGGTGTGAGCATTATATCACTGGCGTGTGTGCATTATATCGCTGGCGGTGTGAGCATTATATCAATGGCGATGTGAGCATTATATCACTGGCGGTGTGAGCACTATATCACTGGCGGTGTGAGCATTATATCGCTGGCGGTGTGAGCATTATATCGCTGGCGGTGTGAGCATTATATCGCTGGCCATGTGTGCATTATATCACTGGTGGTGTGAGCATTATATCACTGGCCGTGTGTGCATTATATCACTGGTGGTGTGAGCATTATATCACTGGCGGTGTGAGCATTATATCGCTGGCAGTGTGAGCATTATATAGCTGGCGGTGTGAGCATTATATCACTGGTGGTGTGAGCATTATATCACTGGCGGTGTGAGCATTATATCGCTGGCGGTGTGAGCATTATATCGCTGGCGGTGTGAGCATTATATCGCTGGCCATGTGTGCATTATATCACTGGTGGTGTGAGCATTATATCACTGGCCATGTGTGCATTATATCACTGGTGGTGTGAGCATTATATCACTGGCGGTGTGAGCATTATATCGCTGGCAGTGTGAGCATTATATAGCTGGCGGTGTGAGCATTATATCACTGGTGGTGTGAGCATTATATCACTGGCGGTGTGAGCATTATATCACTGGCGGTGTGAGCATTATATCGCTGGTGCTGTGTGCATTATATCACTGGCGGTGTGTGCATTATATCGCTGGCGGTGTGAGCATTATATCAATGGCGGTGTGAGCATTATATCAATGGCGATGTGAGCATTATATCACTGGCGGTGTGTGCATTATATCGCTGGTGCTGTGAGCATTATATCGCTGGCGGTGTGAGCATTATATCACTGGCAGTGTGAGCATTATAGCACTGGTGGTGTGAGCATTATATCACTGGGGGTTTGTGCATTATATCACTGGCAGTGTGAGCATTATATCACTGGTGGTGTGAGCATTATATCACTGGGGGTTTGTGCATTATATCACTGGCAGTGTGAGCATTATAACACTGGTGGTGTGAGAATTATATCACTGGGGGTGTATGCATTCTATCACTGGCAGTGTGAGCATTATATCACTGGTGGTGTGAGCATTATATCACTGGGGGTTTGTGCATTATATCACTGGCAGTGTGAGCATTATATCACTGGAGGTGTGAGCATTATATCACTGGGGGTGTGTGCATTATATCGCTGGCGGTGTGTGCATTATATCACTGGCGGTGTGTGCATTATATCACTGGCAGTGTGAGCATTATATCACTGGCGGTGTGAGCATTATATCACTGGAGGTGTGAGCATTATATCACTGGTGGTGTGTGAATTATATCACTGGAGGTGTGAGCATTATATCACTGGGGTTGTGTGCATTATATCACTGGTGGTGTGTGCATTATATCACTGGCGGTGTGTGCATTATATCGCTGGTGGTGTGAGCATTATATCACTGGAGGTGTGAGCATTATATCACTGGGGTTGTGTGCATTATATCACTGGTGGTGTGAGCATTATATCACTGGGGGTGTGTGCATTATATCGCTAGGGGTGTGAGCATTATGTCACTGGCGGTGTGAGCATTATATCACTGGCGGAGTGTGCATTACATCGCTGGTGCTGTGAGCATTATATCACTGGTGGAGTGTGCATTATATCGCTGGTGCTTTGTGCATTATATCACTGGTGGAGTGTGCATTATATCACTGGTGCTGTGAGCATTATATCACTGGTGGAGTGTGCATTATATCACTGGCCGTGTGAACATTATATCACTGGCGGTGTGTGCATTATATCACTGGCGGTGTGTGCATTATATCACTGGCGGTCTGTGCATTATATCGCTGGTGCTGTGTGCATTATATCACTGGCGGTGTGTGCATTATATCACTGGCGGTCTGTGCATTATATCGCTGGTGCTGTGTGCATTATATCACTGGCGGTGTGTGCATTATATCGCTGGCGGTGTGTGCATTATATCACTGGCGGTCTGTGCATTATATCGCTGGTGCTGTGTGCATTATATCACTGGCGGTGTGAGCATTATATCACTGGCGGTGTGTGCATTATATCACTGGCCGTGTGTGCATTATATCACTGGAGGTGTGTGTACTATATCGCTGGAGGTGTGTGCATTATATCACTGGGGGTGTGTGCAATTTATCACTGGCAGTGTGAGCATTATATCACTGGCGGTGTGAGCATTATATCGCTGGCGGTGTGTGCATTATATCACTGGCGGTGTGAGCATTATATCACTGGCGGTGTGAGCATTATATCACTGGCGGTATGAGCATTATATCGCTGGCGGTGTGAGCATTATATCGCTGGCGGTGTGTGCATTATATCACTGGAGGTGTGAGCATTATATCACTGGTGGTGTGAGCATTATATCACTGGCGGTGTGAGCATTATATCACTGGGGGTGTATGCATTATATCGCTGGCAGTGTGAGCATTATATCACTGGTGGTGTGAGCATTATATCACTGGGGGTGTATGCATTATATCACTGGCAGTGTGAGCATTATATCACTGGTGGTGTGAGCATTATATCACTGGCAGTGTGTGCATTATATCACTGGTGCTGTGTGCATTATATCGCTGGCGGTGTGTGCATTATATCACTGGCGGTGTGTGCATTATATCGCTGGCGGTGTGTGCATTATATCACTGGCCGTGTGTGCATTCTATCAGTGGCGTGTGAGCATTATATCGCTGGCAGTGTGTGCACTATATCACTGGCCGTGTGTGCATTATATCGCAGGGGTTGTGAGCATTATGTCACTGGCGGTGTGAGCATTATATCACTCGTGCTGTGTGCATTATATCACTGGTGGAGTGTGCATTATATCGCTGGCGGTGTGTGCATTATATCACTGGCTGTGTGTGCATTATATCACTGGCAGTGTGTGCATTATATCACTGGCGGTCTGTGCATTATATCGCTGGTGCTGTGTGCATTATATCACTGGCAGTGTGTGCATTATATCACAGGTGCTGTGTGCATTATATCACTGGCGGTGTGTGCATTATATCACTGGTGCTGTGTGCATTATATCACTGGCGGTCTGTGCATTATATCGCTGGTGCTGTGTGCATAATATCACTGGTGCTGTGTGCATTATATCACTGGCGGTGTGTGCATTATATCACTGGCCGTGTGTGCATTATATCACTGGAGATGTGTGTACTATATCGCTGGAGGTGTGTGCATTATATCACTTGTGGTGTGTGCATTATATCACTGGCCGTGTGAGCATTATATCACTGGTGCTGTGTGCATTATATCACTGGCGGTGTGAGCATTATATCACTGGCGGTGTGTGCATTATATCACTGGCGTGTGAGCATAAAATCACTTGTGGTGTGTGCATTATATCACTGGTGGTGTGAGCATTATATCACTGGCGGTGTGTGCATTATATCACTGGCAGTGTGTGCATAATATCACTTGTGGTATGTGCATTATATCACTGGTGGTGTGAGCATTATGTCACTAGTGGTGTGAGCATTATATCACTGGCAGTGTGAGCATTATATCACTGGCGGTGATTGCATTATATCACTGGCGGTGATTGCATTATATCACTGGCGGTGTGTGCATTATATCACTGGCGGTGGGTGCATCATATCGCTGGCGGTGTGAGCATTATATCGCTGGTGGTGTGAGCAGTATATCGCTGGCCGTGTCATCATTATATCACTGGCGGTGTGAGCATTATATCACTGGCCGTGTGTGCATTATATCACTGGCGGTGTGTGCGTTATATCACTGGCGGTGTGAGCATTATATCACTGGCGATGTGAGCATTATATCACTGGCGGTGTGAGCATTATATCACTGGCCGTGTGTGCATTATATCACTGGCGGTGTGTGCATTATATCACTGGTGGTGTGAGCATTATATCAATGGCGGTGTGAGCATTATATCACTGGCGGTGTGTGCATTATATCACTGGCGGTGTGTACATTATATCACTGGCAGTGTGTGCATTATATCACTGGCGGTGTGTGCATTAAATCACTGGCGGTGTGTACATTATATCACTGGCAGTGTGTGCATTATATCACTGGCGGTGTGTGCATTATATCACTGGCGGTGTGTGCATTATATCACTGGCGGTGTGTGCATTATATCACTGGCAGTGTGAGCATTATATCGCTGGTGCTGTGTGCATTATATCACTGGCGGTGTGTGCATTATATCACTGGCGGTGTGTGCATTATATCACTAGCGGTGTGTGCATTATATCACTGGCGGTGTGAGCATTATATCGCTGGTGCTGTGTGCATTATATCACTGGCGGTGTGAGCATTATATCGCTGGTGCTGTGTGCATTATATCACTGGTGGTGTGTGCATTATATCACTGGCGGTGTGAGCATTATATCACTGGCAGTGTGAGCATTATATCACTGGCAGTGTGAGCATTATATTGCTGGCGGTGTGAGCATTATATCACTGGCGGTGTGTGCATTATATCACTGGCAGTGTGAGCATTATATCAGTGGCGGTGTGTGCATTATATCACTGGCGGTGTGAGCATTACATCGATGGCGGTGTGTACGTTATATCGCTGGCGGTGGGTGCATTATATCGCTGGCCGTGTGAGCATTATATCAGTGGCGGTGTGAGCATTATATCACTGGCCGTGTGTGCATTATATCACAGGCGGTGTGTGCATCATATCACTGGCGGTGTGAGCATTATATCACTGGCGGTGTGAGCATTATATCACTGGCGGTGTGAGCATTATATCACTGGCGGTGTGTGCATTATATCACTGGGGTTGTGTGCATTCTATCACTAGCGGTGTGTGCATTATATCACAGGCGGTGTGAGCATTATATCACTGGCGGTGTGAGCATTATATCACTGGCCGTGTGTGCATTATATCACTGGCGGTGTGAGCATTATATCACTGGCGGTGTGAGCATTATATCACTGGCCGTGTGTGCATTATATCACTGGCGGTGTGTGCATTATATCACTGGCGGTGTGAGCATTATATCACTGGCAGTGTGAGCATTATATCACTGGCGGTGTGTGCATTATATCACTGGCAGTGTCAGCATTATATCACTGGGGGTGTGTGCATTATATCACTGGCGGTGTGTGCATTATATCACTGGCGGTGTGTGCATTATATCACTGGCTGTGTGAGTATTATATCACTGGCGGTGCGTGCATTATATCACTGGCGGTGTGTGCATTATATCACTGGCGGTGGGTGCATCATATCGCTGGCGGTGTGAGCATTATATCGCTGGTGGTGTGAGCAGTATATCGCTGGCCGTGTCATCATTATATCACTGGCGGTGTGAGCATTATATCACTGGCCGTGTGTGCATTATATCACTGGCGGTGTGTGCGTTATATCACTGGCGGTGTGAGCATTATATCACTGGCGATGTGAGCATTATATCACTGGCGGTGTGAGCATTATATCACTGGCCGTGTGTGCATTATATCACTGGCGGTGTGTGCATTATATCACTGGCGGTGTGAGCATTATATCAATGGCGGTGTGAGCATTATATCACTTGCGGTGTGTGCATTATATCACTGGCGGTGTGTACATTATATCACTGGCAGTGTGTGCATTATATCACTGGCGGTGTGTGCATTATATCACTGGCGGTGTGTACATTATATCACTGGCAGTGTGTGCATTATATCACTGGCGGTGTGTGCATTATATCACTGGCGGTGTGTGCATTATATCACTGGCGGTGTGTGCATTATATCACTGGCAGTGTGAGCATTATATCGCTGGTGCTGTGTGCATTATATCACTGGCGGTGTGTGCATTATATCACTGGCGGTGTGTGCATTATATCACTAGCGGTGTGTGCATTATATCACTGGCGGTGTGAGCATTATATCGCTGGCGGTGTGAGCATTATATCGCTGGTGCTGTGTGCATTATATCACTGGCGGTGTGAGCATTATATCGCTGGTGCTGTGTGCATTATATCACTGGTGGTGTGTGCATTATATCACTGGCGGTGTGAGCATTATATCACTGGCAGTGTGAGCATTATATCACTGGCAGTGTGAGCATTATATCGCTGGCGGTGTGTGCATTATATCACTGGCAGTGTGAGCATTATATCACTGGCAGTGTGAGCATTATATTGCTGGCGGTGTGTGCATTATATCACTGGCAGTGTGAGCATTATATCACTGGCGGTGTGTGCATTATATCACTGGCGGTGTGAGCATTACATCGATGGCGGTGTGTACGTTATATCGCTGGCGGTGGGTGCATTATATCGCTGGCCGTGTGAGCATTATATCACTGGCGGTGTGAGCATTATATCACTGGCCGTGTGTGCATTATATCACAGGCGGTGTGTGCATCATATCACTGGCGGTGTGAGCATTATATCACTGGCGGTGTGAGCATTATATCACTGGCGGTGTGAGCATTATATCACTGGCGGTGTGTGCATTATATCACTGGGGTTGTGTGCATTCTATCACTAGCGGTGTGTGCATTATATCACTGGCGGTGTGAGCATTATATCACTGGCGGTGTGAGCATTATATCACTGGCCGTGTGTGCATTATATCACTGGCGGTGTGAGCATTATATCACTGGCGGTGTGAGCATTATATCACTGGCCGTGTGTGCATTATATCACTGGCGGTGTGTGCATTATATCACTAGCGGTGTGTGCATTATATCACTGGCGGTGTGAGCATTATATCGCTGGTGCTGTGTGCATTATATCACTGGCGGTGTGTGCATTATATCACTGGTGCTGTGTGCATTATATCACTGGTGGTGTGTGCATTATATCACTGGCGGTGTGAGCATTATATCACTGGCAGTGTGAGCATTATATCACTGGCGGTGTGTGCATTATATCACTGGCAGTGTCAGCATTATATCACTGGGGGTGTGTGCATTATATCACTGGCGGTGTGTGCATTATATCACTGGCGGTGTGTGCATTATATCACTGGCTGTGTGAGCATTATATCACTGGCGGTGCGTGCATTATATCACTGGCAGTGCGTGCATTATATCACTGGCCGTGTGAGCATTATATCACTGGCGGTGTGTGCATTATATCGCTGGTGCTGTGTGCATTATATCACTGGCGGTGTGTGCATTATATCGCTGGTGCTGTGTGCATTATATCGCTGGCGGTGTGAGCATTATATCACTGGCAGTGTGAGCATTATATCAGTGGCGGTGTGAGCATTGTATCGCTGGCAGTGTGTGCATTATATCACTGGGGGTGTGAGCATTATATCACTGGCGGAGTGTGCATTATATCACTGGCAGAGTGAGCATTATATCAGTGGCGGTGTGTGCATTATATCGCTGGCGGTGTGTGCATTATATCACTGGCCGTGTGTGCATTCTATCAGTGGCGGTGTGAGCATTATATCGCTGGCAGTGTGTGCACTATATCACTGGCCGTGTGTGCATTATATCGCAGGGGGTGTGAGCATTATGTCACTGGCGGTGTGAGCATTATATCACTGGCGGAGTGTGCATTACATCGCTGGTGCTGTGAGCATTATATCACTGGTGGAGTGTGCATTATATCACTGGTGGAGTGTGCATTATATCGCTGGCGGTGTGTGCATTATATCACTGGTGGAGTGTGCATTATATCGCTGGCGGTGTGTGCATTATATCACTCGTGCTGTGTGCATTATATCACTGGTGGAGTGTGCATTATATCGCTGGCGGTGTGTGCATTATATCACTGGCTGTGTGCGCATTATATCACTGGCAGTGTGTGCATTATATCACTGGCGGTCTGTGCATTATATCGCTGGTGCTGTGTGCATTATATCACTGGCGGTGTGTGCATTATATCACTGGTGCTGTGTGCATTATATCACTGGCGGTCTGTGCATTATATCGCTGGTGCTGTGTGCATAATATCACTGGTGCTCTGTGCATTATATCACTGGCGGTGTGAGCATTATATCACTGGCGGTGTGTGCATTATATCACTGGCGGTGTGAGCATTATATCACTGGCCGTGTGTGCATTATATCACTGGAGGTGTGTGTACTATATCGCTGGTGGTGTGTGCATTATATCACTTGTGGTTTGTGCATTATATCACTGGCCGTGTGAGCATTATATCACTGGTGCTGTGTGCATTATATCACTGGCGGTGTGAGCATTATATCACTGGCGGTGTGTGCATTATATCACTGGCCGTGTGAGCATAATATCACTTGTGGTGTGTGCATTATATCACTGGTGGTGTGAGCATTATATCACTGGTGGTGTGTGCATTATATCAGTGGCAGTGTGTGCATTATATCACTGGCGGTGATTGCATTATATCACTGGCGGTGATTGCATTATATCACTGGCGGTGTGTGCATTATATCATTGGCGTTGTGAGCATTACATCGATGGCGGTGTGTACGTTATATCGCTGGCGGTGGGTGCATTATATCGCTGGCGGTGTGAGCATTATATCGCTGGTGGTGTGAGCAGTATATCGCTGGCCGTGTCATCATTATATCACTGGCGGTGTGAGCATTATATCACTGGCCGTGTGTGCATTATATCACTGGCGGTGTGTGCATTATATCACTGGCGGTGTGAGCATTATATCACTGGCGGTGTGAGCATTATATCACTGGCGGTGTGAGCATTATATCACTGGCCGTGTGTGCATTATATCACTGGAGGTGTGTACATTATATCACTGGCGGTGTGAGCATTATATCATTGGCGGTGTGAGCATTATATCACTGGCGGTGTGTGCATTATATCACTGGCGGTGTGTACATTATATCACTGGCGGTGTGTGCATTATATCACTGGCGGTGTGTGCATTATATCACTGGCGGTGTGTACATTATATCACTGGCGGTGTGTGCATTATATCACTGGCGGTGTGTGCATTATATCACTGGCGGTGTGTGCATTATATCACTGGCGCTGTGTGCATTATATCACTGGCGGTGTGAGCATTATATCGCTGGTGCTGTGTGCATTATATCACTGGCGGTGTGAGCATTATATCGCTGGTGCTGTGTGCATTATATCACTGGTGGTGTGTGCATTATATCACTGGCGGTGTGAGCATTATATCACTGGCAGTGTGAGCATTATATCACTGGCAGTGTGAGCATTATATCGCTGGCGGTGTGTGCATTATATCACTGGCAGTGTGAGCATTATATCACTGGCAGTGTGAGCATTATATTGCTGGCGGTGTGTGCATTATATCACTGGCAGTGTGAGCATTATATCACTGGCGGTGTGTGCATTATATCACTGGCGGTGTGAGCATTACATCGATGGCGGTGTGTACGTTATATCGCTGGCGGTGGGTGCATTATATCGCTGGCCGTGTGAGCATTATATCACTGGCGGTGTGAGCATTATATCACTGGCCGTGTGTGCATTATATCACAGGCGGTGTGTGCATCATATCACTGGCGGTGTGAGCATTATATCACTGGCGGTGTGAGCATTATATCACTGGCGGTGTGAGCATTATATCACTGGCGGTGTGTGCATTATATCACTGGGGTTGTGTGCATTCTATCACTAGCGGTGTGTGCATTATATCACTGGCGGTGTGAGCATTATATCACTGGCGGTGTGAGCATTATATCACTGGCCGTGTGTGCATTATATCACTGGCGGTGTGAGCATTATATCACTGGCGGTGTGAGCATTATATCACTGGCCGTGTGTGCATTATATCACTGGCGGTGTGTGCATTATATCACTAGCGGTGTGTGCATTATATCACTGGCGGTGTGAGCATTATATCGCTGGTGCTGTGTGCATTATATCACTGGCGGTGTGTGCATTATATCACTGGTGCTGTGTGCATTATATCACTGGTGGTGTGTGCATTATATCACTGGCGGTGTGAGCATTATATCACTGGCAGTGTGAGCATTATATCACTGGCGGTGTGTGCATTATATCACTGGCAGTGTCAGCATTATATCACTGGGGGTGTGTGCATTATATCACTGGCGGTGTGTGCATTATATCACTGGCGGTGTGTGCATTATATCACTGGCTGTGTGAGCATTATATCACTGGCGGTGCGTGCATTATATCACTGGCAGTGCGTGCATTATATCACTGGCCGTGTGAGCATTATATCACTGGTGGTGTGTGCATTATATCGCTGGTGCTGTGTGCATTATATCACTGGCGGTGTGTGCATTATATCGCTGGTGCTGTGTGCATTATATCGCTGGCGGTGTGAGCATTATATCACTGGCAGTGTGAGCATTATATCAGTGGCGGTGTGAGCATTGTATCGCTGGCAGTGTGTGCATTATATCACTGGGGGTGTGAGCATTATATCACTGGCGGAGTGTGCATTATATCACTGGCAGAGTGAGCATTATATCAGTGGCGGTGTGTGCATTATATCGCTGGCGGTGTGTGCATTATATCACTGGCCGTGTGTGCATTCTATCAGTGGCGGTGTGAGCATTATATCGCTGGCAGTGTGTGCACTATATCACTGGCCGTGTGTGCATTATATCGCAGGGGGTGTGAGCATTATGTCACTGGCGGTGTGAGCATTATATCACTGGCGGAGTGTGCATTACATCGCTGGTGCTGTGAGCATTATATCACTGGTGGAGTGTGCATTATATCACTGGTGGAGTGTGCATTATATCGCTGGCGGTGTGTGCATTATATCACTGGTGGAGTGTGCATTATATCGCTGGCGGTGTGTGCATTATATCACTCGTGCTGTGTGCATTATATCACTGGTGGAGTGTGCATTATATCGCTGGCAGTGTGTGCATTATATCACTGGCTGTGTGCGCATTATATCACTGGCAGTGTGTGCATTATATCACTGGCGGTCTGTGCATTATATCGCTGGTGCTGTGTGCATTATATCACTGGCGGTGTGTGCATTATATCACTGGTGCTGTGTGCATTATATCACTGGCGGTGTGTGCATTATATCACTGGTGCTGTGTGCATTATATCACTGGCGGTCTGTGCATTATATCGCTGGTGCTGTGTGCATAATATCACTGGTGCTCTGTGCATTATATCACTGGCGGTGTGAGCATTATATCACTGGCGGTGTGTGCATTATATCACTGGCGGTGTGAGCATTATATCACTGGCCGTGTGTGCATTATATCACTGGAGGTGTGTGTACTATATCGCTGGAGGTGTGTGTACTATATCGCTGGTGGTGTGTGCATTATATCACTTGTGGTGTGTGCATTATATCACTGGCCGTGTGAGCATTATATCACTGGTGCTGTGTGCATTATATCACTGGCGGTGTGAGCATTATATCACTGGCGGTGTGTGCATTATATCACTGGCCGTGTGAGCATAATATCACTTGTGGTGTGTGCATTATATCACTGGTGGTGTGAGCATTATATCACTGGTGGTGTGTGCATTATATCAGTGGCAGTGTGTGCATAATATCACTTGTGGTGTGTGCATTATATCACTGATGGTGTGAGCATTATGTCACTAGTGGTGTGAGCATTATATCACTGGCAGTGTGAGCATTATATCACTGGCGGTGATTGCGTTATATCGCTGGCGGTGGGTGCATTATATCGCTGGCGGTGTGAGCATTATATCGCTGGTGGTGTGAGCAGTATATCGCTGGCCGTGTCATCATTATATCACTGGCGGTGTGAGCATTATATCACTGGCCGTGTGTGCATTATATCACTGGCGGTGTGTGCATTATATCACTGGCGGTGTGAGCATTATATCACTGGCGGTGTGAGCATTATATCACTGGCGGTGTGAGCATTATATCACTGGCCGTGTGTGCATTATATCACTGGAGGTGTGTACATTATATCACTGGCGGTGTGAGCATTATATCACTGGCGGTGTGTGCATTATATCACTGGCGGTGTGTACATTATATCACTGGCGGTGTGTGCATTATATCACTGGCGGTGTGTGCATTATATCACTGGCGGTGTGTGCATTATATCACTGGCGCTGTGTGCATTATATCACTGGCGGTGTGAGCATTATATCGCTGGTGCTGTGTGCATTATATCACTGGCGGTGTGTGCATTATATCACTGGCGGTGTGTGCATTATATCACTAGCGGTGTGTGCATTATATCACTGGCGGTGTGAGCATTATATCGCTGGTGCTGTGTGCATTATATCACTGGCGGTGTGAGCATTATATCGCTGGTGCTGTGTGCATTATATCACTGGTGGTGTGTGCATTATATCACTGGTGGTGTGTGCATTATATCACTGGCGGTGTGAGCATTATATCACTGGCGGTGTGAGCATTATATCACTGGCAGTGTGAGCATTATATCACTGGCAGTGTGAGCATTATATCACTGGCGGTGTGTGCATTATATCACTGGCAGTGTGAGCATTATATCACTGGCGGTGTGTGCATTATATCACTGGCAGTGTGTGCATTATATCACAGTGTGAGCATTATATCACTGGGGGTGTGTGCATTATATCACTGGCGGTGTGTGCATTATATCACTGGTGGAGTGTGCATTATATCGCTGGCGGTGTGTGCATTATATCACTCGTGCTGTGTGCATTATATCACTGGTGGAGTGTGCATTATATCGCTGGCGGTGTGTGCATTATATCACTGGCTGTGTGCGCATTATATCACTGGCAGTGTGTGCATTATATCACTGGCGGTCTGTGCATTATATCGCTGGTGCTGTGTGCATTATATCACTGGCGGTGTGTGCATTATATCACTGGTGCTGTGTGCATTATATCACTGGCGGTGTGTGCATTATATCACTGGTGCTGTGTGCATTATATCACTGGCGGTCTGTGCATTATATCGCTGGTGCTGTGTGCATAATATCACTGGTGCTCTGTGCATTATATCACTGGCGGTGTGAGCATTATATCACTGGCGGTGTGTGCATTATATCACTGGCGGTGTTAGCATTATATCACTGGCCGTGTGAGCATTATATCACTGGAGGTGTGTGTACTATATCGCTGGAGGTGTGTGCATTATATCACTTGTGGTGTGTGCATTATATCACTGGCCGTGTGAGCATTATATCACTGGTGCTGTGTGCATTATATCACTGGTGGTGTGAGCATTATATCACTGGTGGTGTGTGCATTATATCAGTGGCAGTGTGTGCATAATATCACTTGTGGTGTGTGCATTATATCACTGGTGGTGTGAGCATTATGTCACTAGTGGTGTGAGCATTATATCACTGGCGGTGTGAGCATTATATCACTGGCGGTGTGTGCATTATATCACTGGCGGTGTGAGCATTATATCACTGGCCGTGTGAGCATTATATCACTGGAGGTGTGTGTACTATATCGCTGGAGGTGTGTGCATTATATCACTTGTGGTGTGTGCATTATATCACTGGCCGTGTGAGCATTATATCACTGGTGCTGTGTGCATTATATCACTGGCGGTGTGAGCATTATATCACTGGCGGTGTGTGCATTATATCACTGGCCGTGTGAGCATAATATCACTTGTGGTGTGTGCATTATATCACTGGTGGTGTGAGCATTATATCACTGGTGGTGTGTGCATTATATCAGTGGCAGTGTGTGCATAATATCACTTGTGGTGTGTGCATTATATCACTGGTGGTGTGAGCATTATGTCACTAGTGGTGTGAGCATTATATCACTGGCAGTGTGAGCATTATATCACTGGCGGTGATTGCATTATATCACTGGCGGTGATTGCATTATATCACTGGCGGTGTGTGCATTATATCATTGGCGTTGTGAGCATTACATCGATGGCGGTGTGTACGTTATATCGCTGGCGGTGGGTGCATTATATCGCTGGCGGTGTGAGCATTATATCGCTGGTGGTGTGAGCAGTATATCGCTAGCCGTGTCATCATTATATCACTGGCGGTGTGAGCATTATATCACTGGCCGTGTGTGCATTATATCACTGGCGGTGTGTGCATTATATCACTGGCGGTGTGAGCATTATATCACTGGCGGTGTGAGCATTATATCACTGGCGGTGTGAGCATTATATCACTGGCCGTGTGTGCATTATATCACTGGAGGTGTGTGCATTATATCACTGGCGGTGTGAGCATTATATCATTGGCGGTGTGAGCATTATATCACTGGCGGTGTGTGCATTATATCACTGGCGGTGTGTACATTATATCACTGGCGGTGTGTGCATTATATCACTGGCGGTGTGTGCATTATGTCACTGGCGGTGTGTGCATTATATCACTGGTGGTGTGTGCATTATATCACTGGCGGTGTGTGCATTATATCACTGGCGGTGTGTGCATTATATCACTGGCGGTGTGAGCATTATATCGCTGGTGCTGTGTGCATTATATCACTGGCGGTGTGTGCATTATATCACTGGCGGTGTGTGCATTATATCACTAGCGGTGTGTGCATTATATCACAGGCGGTGTGAGCATTATATCGCTGGTGCTGTGTGCATTATATCACTGGCGGTGTGAGCATTATATCGCTGGTGCTGTGTGCATTATATCACTGGTGGTGTGTGCATTATATCACTGGCGGTGTGAGCATTATATCACTGGCGGTGTGTGCATTATATCACTGGCCGTGTGAGCATAATATCACTTGTGGTGTGTGCATTATATCACTGGTGGTGTGAGCATTATATCACTGGTGGTGTGTGCATTATATCAGTGGCAGTGTGTGCATAATATCACTTGTGGTGTGTGCATTATATCACTGGTGGTGTGAGCATTATGTCACTAGTGGTGTGAGCATTATATCACTGGCAGTGTGAGCATTATATCACTGGCGGTGATTGCATTATATCACTGGCGGTGATTGCATTATATCACTGGCAGTGTGTGCATTATATCACTGGCAGTGTGAGCATTATATTGCTGGCGGTGTGAGCATTATATCACTGGCGGTGTGTGCATTATATCACTGGCCGTGTGTGCATTATATCACAGTGTGAGCATTATATCACTGGGGGTGTGTGCATTATATCACTGGCGGTGTGAGCATTATATCACTTGTGGTGTGTGCATTATATCACTGGTGGTGTGAGCATTATATCACTGGTGGTGTGAGCCCTATATCACTGGCAGTGTGAGCATTATATCACTGGCGGTGATTGCATTATAGCACTGGCGGTGTGTGCATTATATCACTGGCGGTGTGTGCATTATATCACTGGCGGTGTGAGCCTTACATCGATGGCGGTGTGTACGTTATATCGCTGGCGGTGGGTGCATTATATCGCTGGCCGTGTGAGCATTATATCACTGGCGGTGTGAGCATTATATCACTGGCCGTGTGTGCATTATATCACTGGCGGTGTGAGCATTATATCACTGGCGGTGTGAGCATTATATCACTGGCGGTGTGAGCATTATATCACTGGCGGTGTGAGCATTATATCACTGGCGGTGTGAGCATTATATCACTGGCGGTGTGTGCATTATATCACTGGGGTTGTGTGCATTCTATCACTAGCGGTGTGTGCATTATATCACTGGCGGTGTGAGCATTATATCACTGGCGGTGTGAGCATTATATCACTGGCCGTGTGTGCATTATATCACTGGCGGTGTGAGCATTATATCACTGGCGGTGTGAGCATTATATCACTGGCCGTGTGTGCATTATATCACTGGCGGTGTGTGCATTATATCACTAGCGGTGTGTGCATTATATCACTGGCGGTGTGAGCATTATATCGCTGGCGCTGTGTGCATTATATCACTGGCGGTGTGTGCATTATATCACTGGTGCTGCGTGCATTATATCACTGGCGGTGCGTGCATTATATCACTGGCCGTGTGAGCATTATATCACTGGCCGTGTGAGCATTATATCACAGGCGGTGTGTGCATTATCTCACTGGCGGAGTGTGCATTATATCACTGGCGGAGTGTGCATTATATCACTGGTGGTGTGTGCATTATATCACTGGCAGTGTGTGCATTATATCACTGGCCGTGTGAACATTATATGACTGGCGGTATGTGCATTATATCACTGGTGGTGTGAGCATTATATCACTGGTGGTGTGAGCATTATATCACTGGTGGTGTGAGCATTATATCACTGGCAGTGTGAGCATTATATCACTGGCGGTGATTGCATTATATCACTGGAAGTGTGATCATTATATCACTGGTGGTGTGAGCATTATATCACTGGCGGTGTGTGCATTATATCACTGGCAGTGTGAGCATTATATCACTGGCAGTGTGAGCATTATATTGCTCGCGGTGTGAGCATTATATCACTGGCGGTGTGTGCATTATATCACTGGCAGTGTGAGCATTATATCACTGGCGGTGTGTGCATTATATCACTGGCCGTGTGTGCATTATATCACAGTGTGAGCATTATATCACTGGGGGTGTGTGCATTATATCACTGGCGGTGTGAGCATTATATCACTTGTGGTGTGTGCATTATATCACTGGTGGTGTGAGCATTATATCACTGGTGGTGTGAGCACTATATCACTGGCAGTGTGAGCATTATATCACTGGCGGTGTGAGCATTATATCACTGGCCGTGTGTGCATTATATCACTGGCGGTGTGAGCATTATATCACTGGCGGTGTGAGCATTATATCACTGGCGGTGTGAGCATTATATCACTGGCGGTGTGTGCATTATATCACTGAGGTTGTGTGCATTCTATCACTAGCGGTGTGTGCATTATATCACTGGCGGTGTGAGCATTATATCACTGGCGGTGTGAGCATTATATCACTGGCCGTGTGTGCATTATATCACTGGCGGTGTGAGCATTATATCACTGGCGGTGTGAGCATTATATCACTGGGTGTGTGTGCATTATATCACTGGCGGTGTGGGCATTATATCACTGGGGTTGTGTGCATTCTATCACTAGCGGTGTGTGCATTATATCACTGGCGGTGTGAGCATTATATCACTGGCGGTGTGAGCATTATATCACTGGCCGTGTGTGCATTATATCACTGGCGGTGTGAGCATTATATCACTGGCGGAGTGAGCATTATATCACTGGCCGTGTGTGCATTATATCACTGGCGGTGTGTGCATTATATCACTAGCGGTGTGTGCATTATATCACTGGCGGTGTGAGCATTATATCGCTGGTGCTGTGTGCATTATATCACTGGCGGTGTGTGCATTATATCACTGGTGCTGTGTGCATTATATCACTGGCGGTGCGTGCATTATATCACTGGCCGTGTGAGCATTATATCACTGGCCGTGTGAGCATTATATCACAGGCGGTGTGTGCATTATCTCACTGGCGGAGTGTGCATTATATCACTGGCGGAGTGTGCATTATATCACTGGCCGTGTGAACATTATATGACTGGCGGTATGTGCATTATATCACTGGTGGTGTGAGCATTATATCACTGGTGGTGTGAGCATTATATCACTGGCAGTGTGAGCATTATATCACTGGCGGTGATTGCATTATATCACTGGAAGTGTGATCATTATATCACTGGTGGTGTGAGCATTATATCACTGGCGGTGTGTGCATTATATCACTGGCGGTGTGTGCATTATATCACTGGCAGTGTGAGCATTATATCACTGGCAGTGTGAGCATTATATTGCTGGCGGTGTGAGCATTATATCACTGGCGGTGTGTGCATTATATCACTGGCAGTGTGAGCATTATATCACTGGCGGTGTGTGCATTATATCACTGGCCGTGTGTGCATTATATCACAGTGTGAGCATTATATCACTGGGGGTGTGTGCATTATATCACTGGCGGTGTGAGCATTATATCACTTGTGGTGTGTGCATTATATCACTGGTGGTGTGAGCATTATATCACTGGTGGTGTGAGCACTATATCACTGGCAGTGTGAGCATTATATCACTGGCGGTGATTGCATTATAGCACTGGCGGTGTGTGCATTATATCACTGGCGGTGTGTGCATTATATCACTGGCGGTGTGAGCCTTACATCGATGGCGGTGTGTACGTTATATCGCTGGCGGTGGGTGCATTATATCGCTGGCCGTGTGAGCATTATATCACTGGCGGTGTGAGCATTATATCACTGGCCGTGTGTGCATTATATCACTGGCGGTGTGAGCATTATATCACTGGCGGTGTGAGCATTATATCACTGGCGGTGTGAGCATTATATCACTGGCGGTGTGTGCATTATATCACTGAGGTTGTGTGCATTCTATCACTAGCGGTGTGTGCATTATATCACTGGCGGTGTGAGCATTATATCACTGGCGGTGTGAGCATTATATCACTGGCCGTGTGTGCATTATATCACTGGCGGTGTGAGCATTATATCACTGGCGGTGTGAGCATTATATCACTGGGTGTGTGTGCATTATATCACTGGCGGTGTGGGCATTATATCACTGGGGTTGTGTGCATTCTATCACTAGCGGTGTGTGCATTATATCACTGGCGGTGTGAGCATTATATCACTGGCGGTGTGAGCATTATATCACTGGCCGTGTGTGCATTATATCACTGGCGGTGTGAGCATTATATCACTGGCGGAGTGAGCATTATATCACTGGCCGTGTGTGCATTATATCACTGGCGGTGTGTGCATTATATCACTAGCGGTGTGTGCATTATATCACTGGCGGTGTGAGCATTATATCGCTGGTGCTGTGTGCATTATATCACTGGCGGTGTGTGCATTATATCACTGGTGCTGTGTGCATTATATCACTGGCGGTGCGTGCATTATATCACTGGCCGTGTGAGCATTATATCACTGGCCGTGTGAGCATTATATCACAGGCGGTGTGTGCATTATCTCACTGGCGGAGTGTGCATTATATCACTGGCGGAGTGTGCATTATATCACTGGTGGTGTGTGCATTATATCACTGGCAGTGTGTGCATTATATCACTGGCCGTGTGAACATTATATGACTGGCGGTATGTGCATTATATCACTGGTGGTGTGAGCATTATATCACTGGTGGTGTGAGCATTATATCACTGGCAGTGTGAGCATTATATCACTGGCGGTGATTGCATTATATCACTGGAAGTGTGATCATTATATCACTGGTGGTGTGAGCATTATATCACTGGCGGTGTGTGCATTATATCACTGGCGGTGTGTGCATTATATCACTGGCAGTGTGAGCATTATATCACTGGCAGTGTGAGCATTATATTGCTGGCGGTGTGAGCATTATATCACTGGCGGTGTGTGCATTATATCACTGGCAGTGTGAGCATTATATCACTGGCGGTGTGTGCATTATATCACTGGCCGTGTGTGCATTATATCACAGTGTGAGCATTATATCACTGGGGGTGTGTGCATTATATCACTGGCGGTGTGAGCATTATATCACTGGTGGTGTGAGCATTATATCACTGGTGGTGTGAGCACTATATCACTGGCAGTGTGAGCATTATATCACTGGCGGTGATTGCATTATAGCACTGGCGGTGTGTGCATTATATCACTGGCGGTGTGTGCATTATATCACTGGCGGTGTGAGCCTTACATCGATGGCGGTGTGTACGTTATATCGCTGGCGGTGGGTGCATTATATCGCTGGTGCTGTGTGCATTATATCACTGGCGGTGCGTGCATTATATCACTGGCCGTGTGAGCATTATATCACTGGCCGTGTGAGCATTATATCACAGGCGGTGTGTGCATTATCTCACTGGCGGAGTGTGCATTATATCACTGGCGGAGTGTGCATTATATCACTGGTGGTGTGTGCATTATATCACTGGCAGTGTGTGCATTATATCACTGGCCGTGTGAACATTATATGACTGGCGGTATGTGCATTATATCACTGGTGGTGTGAGCATTATATCACTGGTGGTGTGAGCATTATATCACTGGCAGTGTGAGCATTATATCACTGGCGGTGATTGCATTATATCACTGGAAGTGTGATCATTATATCACTGGTGGTGTGAGCATTATATCACTGGCGGTGTGTGCATTATATCACTGGCGGTGTGTGCATTATATCACTGGCAGTGTGAGCATTATATCACTGGCAGTGTGAGCATTATATTGCTGGCGGTGTGAGCATTATATCACTGGCGGTGTGTGCATTATATCACTGGCAGTGTGAGCATTATATCACTGGCGGTGTGTGCATTATATCACTGGCCGTGTGTGCATTATATCACAGTGTGAGCATTATATCACTGGGGGTGTGTGCATTATATCACTGGCGGTGTGAGCATTATATCACTGGTGGTGTGAGCATTATATCACTGGTGGTGTGAGCACTATATCACTGGCAGTGTGAGCATTATATCACTGGCGGTGATTGCATTATAGCACTGGCGGTGTGTGCATTATATCACTGGCGGTGTGTGCATTATATCACTGGCGGTGTGAGCCTTACATCGATGGCGGTGTGTACGTTATATCGCTGGCGGTGGGTGCATTATATCGCTGGCCGTGTGAGCATTATATCACTGGCGGTGTGAGCATTATATCACTGGCCGTGTGTGCATTATATCACTGGCGGTGTGAGCATTATATCACTGGCCGTGTGTGCATTATATCACTGGCGGTGTGAGCATTATATCACTGGCGGTGTGAGCATTATATCACTGGCGGTGTGAGCATTATATCACTGGCGGTGTGTGCATTATATCACTGAGGTTGTGTGCATTCTATCACTAGCGGTGTGTGCATTATATCACTGGCGGTGTGAGCATTATATCACTGGCGGTGTGAGCATTATATCACTGGCCGTGTGTGCATTATATCACTGGCGGTGTGAGCATTATATCACTGGCGGTGTGAGCATTATATCAGTGGCCGTGTGTGCATTATATCACTGGCGGTGTGTGCATTATATCACTAGCGGTGTGTGCATTATATCACTGGCGGTGTGAGCATTATATCGCTGGTGCTGTGTGCATTATATCACTGGCGGTGTGTGCATTATATCACTGGTGCTGTGTGCATTATATCACTGGCGGTGCGTGCATTATATCACTGGCCGTGTGAGCATTATATCACTGGCCGTGTGAGCATTATATCACTGGCGGTGTGTGCATTATCTCACTGGCGGAGTGTGCATTATATCACTGGCGGTGTGTGCATTATATCACTGGTGGTGTGTGCATTATATCACTGGCGGTGTGTGCATTATATCACTGGCCGTGTGAACATTATATGACTGGCGGTATGTGCATTATATCACTGGCGGTGATTGCATTATATCACTGGTGGTGTGAGCATTATATCACTGGCAGTGTGAGCATTATATCACTGGCGGTGTGTGCATTATATCACTGGCGGTGTGTGCATTATATCACTGGCGGTGTGTGCATTATATCACTGGCGGTGATTGCATTATAACACTGGCGGTGTGTGCATTATATCAAAGCGGTGTGTGCATTATATCATTGGCGGTGTGTGCATTATATCACTAGCATTGTGTGCATTATATCACTGGCGGTGTGAGCATTATATTGCTGGTGCTGTGTGCATTATATCACTGGCGGTGTGTGCATTATATCGCTGGTGCTGTGTGCATTATATCACTGGTGGTGTGTGCATTATATCACTGGCAGTGTGAGCATTATATCACTGGCGGTGTGTGCATTATATCACTGGCAGTGTGAGCATTATATCACTGGGGGTGTGTGCATTATATCACTTGCGTTGTGTGCATTATATCACTGGCGGTATGTGCATTATATCACTGGCGGTGTGAGCATTATATCACTGGGGGTGTGTGCATTATATCACTGGCGGTGTGTGCATTATATCACTGGCGGTGTGTGCATTATATCACTGGCCGTGTGAGCATTATATCACTGGCCGTGTGTACATTATATCACAGGCGGTGTGAGCATTATATCACGGGCGGTGTGTGCATTATCTCACTGGCGGAATGTGCATTATATCACTGGCGGTGTGTGCATTATATCACTGGCGGTGTGTGCATTATATCGCTGGCGGTGTGTGCATTATATCACTGGCGGTGTGTGCATTATATCGCTGGCGGTGTGTGCATTATATCACTGGCAGTGTGATCATTATATCACTGGCGGTGTGAGCTTTATATCACTGGCAGTGTGAGCATTATATCACTGGCGGTGTGTGCATTATATCACTGGCAGTGTCAGCATTATATCACTGGGGGTGTGTGCATTATATCACTGGCGGTGTGTGCATTATATCACTGGCGGTGTGTGCATTATATCACTGGCCGTGTGAGCATTATATCACTGGCGGTGTGTGCATTATATCACTGGCGGTGCGTGCATTATATCACTGGCCGTGTGAGCATTATATCACTGGCCGTGTGAGCATTATATCACAGGCGGTGTGAGCATTATATCACTGGCGGTGTGTGCATTATCTCACTGGCGGAGTGTGCATTATATCACTGGCGGTGTGTGCATTATATCACTGGTGGTGTGTGCATTATATCACTGGCGGTGTGTGCATTATATCACTGGCGGTGTGAACATTATATGACTGGCGGTATGTGCATTATATCACTGGTGGTGTGAGCATTATATCACTGGTGGTGTGAGCATTATATCACTGGCAGTGTGAGCATTATATCACTGGCGGTGATTGCATTATATCACTGGCGGTGTGTGCATTATATCACTGGCGGTGTGTGCACTATATCACTGGCGGTGTATGGATTACAACACTGGCGGTGTGTGCATTATATCACTGGCGGTGTGTGCATTATATCACTGGCGGTGTGTGTATTATATCACTAGCGGTGTGTGCATTATATCACTGGCGGTGTGAGCATTATATCGCTGGTGCTGTGTGCATTATATCACTAGCGGTGTGTGCATTATATCGCTGGTGCTGTGTGCATTATATCACTGGTGGTGTGTGCATTATATCACTGGCGGTGTGAGCATTATATCACTGACAGTGTGAGCATTATATCACTGGCGGTGTGTGCATTATATCACTGGCAGTGTGAGCATTATATCACTGGGGGTGTGTGCATTATATCACTGGCGGTGTGTGCATTATATCACTGGCGGTATGTGCATTATATCACTGGCAGTGTGTGCATTATATCACTGGCGGTGTGTGCATTATATCACTGGCGGTGTGTGCATTATATCACTGGCGGTGTGTGCATTATATCACTGGCCGTGTGAGCATTATATCACTGGCCGTGTGAGCATTATATCACAGGCGGTGTGTGCATTATCTCATTGGCGGAGTGTGCATTATATCACTGGCGGTGTGTGCATTATATCACTGGCAGTGTGCGCATTATATCACTGGCGGTATGGGCATTATATCGCTGGTGGTGTGAGCATTATATCACTGGCGGTGATTGCATTATATCACTGGCATTGTGATCATTATATCACTGGCGGTGTGAGCATTATATTACTGGCGTTGTGTGCATTATATCACTGGCGGTGTGTGCATTATATCACTGGCGGTGCGTGCATTATATCACTGGCGGTGTGTGCATTATATCACTGGCGGTGTGAGCATTACATCGATGGCGGTGTGTGCGTTATATCAATGGCGGTGTGTGCATTATATCACTGGCAGTGTGTGCATAATATCACTTGTGCTGTGTGCATTATATCACTGGTGGTGTGAGCATTATATCACTGGTGGTGTGAGCATTATATCACTGGCAGTGTGAGCATTATATCACTGGCGGTGATTGCATTATATCACTGGCGGTGTGTGCATTATATCACTGGTGGTGTGTGCATTATATCGCTGGCTGTGTGTGCATTATATCACTGGCGGTATGGGCATTATATCGCTGGCGGTGTGTGCATTATATCACTGGCGGTGTGTGCATTATATCACTGGCGGTGTGTGCATTATATCACTGGCGGTGTGTGCATTATATCACTGGCGGTGTGTGCATTATATCACTGGCGGTGTGTGCATTATATCACTGGCGGTATGGGCATTATATCGCTGGTGGTGTGTGCATTGTATCGCTGGCGGTGTGTGCATTATATGACTGGCAGTGTGATCATTATATCACTGGCGGTATGGGCATTATATCGCTGGCGGTGTGTGCATTATATCTCTAGCGGTATGGGCATTATATCACTTGTGGTGTGTGCATTATATCACTGTTGGTGTGAGCATTATATCACTGGTGGTGTGAGCATTATATCACTGGCGGTGTGAGCATTATATCACTGGCGGTGATTGCATTATATCACTGGCAGTGTGATCATTATATCACTGGCGGTGTGAGCATTATATTACTGGCGGTGTGTGCATTATATCACTGGCGGTGTGTGCATTATATCACTGGCGGTGTGTGGAATATATCACTGGCAGTGATTGCATTATATCACTGGCAGTGCGTGCATTATATCACTGGCGGTGTGAGCATTACATCGATGGCGGTGTGCGCGTTATATCACTGGCGGTGTGTGCATTATATCGCTGGTGCTGTGTGCATTATATCACTGGTGGTGTGTGTATTATATCACTGGCGGTGTGAGCATTATATCACTGGCGGTGTGTGCATTATATCACTGGCAGTGTGAGCATTATATCACTGGGTGTGTGTGCATTATATCACTGGCGGTGTGGGCATTATATCACTGGCGGTATGTGCATTATATCACTGGCAGTGTGAGCATTATATCACTGGCGGTGTGTGCATTATATCACTGGCGGTGTGTGCATTATATCACTGGCAGTGTGATCATTATAGCACTGGCGGTGTGTGCATTATATCACTGGCGGTGTGTGCATTATATCGCTGGCAGTGTGTGCATTATATCACTGGCGGTATGGGCATTATATCGCTGGCGGTGTGTGCATTATATCACTGACGGTGTGTGCATTATATCACTGGCGGTGTGTGCATTATATCGCTGGCAGTGTGTGCATTACATCACTGCCGGTATGGGCATTATATCGCTGGCGGTGTGTGCATTATATCGCTGGTGTTGTGTGCATTATAGCACTGGCGGTATGGGCATTATATCGCTGGCGGTGTGTGCTTTATATCACTGGCGGTATGGGCATTATATCACTTGTGGTGTGTGCATTATATCACTGGTGGTGTGAGCATTATATCACTGGTGGTGTGAGCATTATATCACTGGTGGTGTGAGCATTATACTACTGGCGGTGTGTGCATTATATCACTGGCGGTGTGTGCATTATATCACTTGCGGTGTGTGGATTATATCACTGGCGGTGATTTCATTATATCGCTGGCGGTGCGTGCATTATATCACTGGCGGTGTGTGCATTATATCACTGGCGGTGTGAGCATTACATTGATGGCGGTGTGTGCGTTATATCGCTGGCGGTGGGTGCAATATATCGCTGGCCGTGTCTTCATTATATCACTGGCGGTGTGAGCATTATATCACTGGCCGTGTGTGCATTATATCACTGGCGGTGTGTGCATTATATCACTGGCGGTGTGTGCATTATATCACTGGCGGTGTGAGCATTATATCACTGGCGGTGTGAGCATTATATCACTGGCGGTGTGAGCATTATATCACTGGCCGTGTGTGCATTATATCACTGGCGGTGTGTGCATTATATCACTGGTGGTGTGTGCATTATATCACTGGCGGTGTGTGCATTATATCACTGGGGTTGTGTGCATTCTATCACTAGCGGTGTGTGCATTATATCACTGGCGGTGTGTGCATTATATCACTGGCGGTGTGTGCATTATATCACTGGCGGTGTGAGCATTATATCGCTGGCAGTGTGAGCATTATATCACTGGCGGTGTGTGCATTATATCACTGGCGGTGTGTACATTATATCACTGGCGGTTTGAGCATTATATCGCTGGCGGTGTGTGCATTATATCACTGGCGTAGTGAGCATTATATCGCTGGCGGTGTGAGCATTATATCACTGGCGATGTGAGCATTATATCACTGGCGATGTGAGCATTATATCACTGGCGGTGTGAGCATTATATCACTGGCGATGTGAGCATTATATCACTGGCAGTGTGCGCATTATATCACTGGCGGTGTGTGCATTATATCACTGGCCGTGTGTGCATTATATCACTGGCGGTGTGTGCATTATATCACTGGCAGTGTGAGCATTATATCACTGGCCGTGTGTGCATTATATCACTGGCGGTGTGTGCATTATATCACTGGCCATGTGTGCATTATATCGCTGGCAGTGTGTGCATTATATCACTGGCGGTGTGTGCATTATATCACTGGCGGTGTGTGCATTATATCACTGATGCTGTGAGCATTATATCGCTGGTGCTGTGGGCATTATATTGCTGGTGCTGTGTGCATTATATCGCTGGTGCTGTGGGCATTATATCGCTGGTGCTGTGTGCATTATATCACTGGTGCTTTGTGCATTATATCACTGGTGCTTTGTGCATTATATCACTGGTGCTTTGTGCTTTATATCACTGGTGCTTTGTGCATTATATCACTGGTGGCGTGTGCATTAAAGCACTGGCGCTGTGTGCATTATATCGCTGGAGGTGTGTGCATTATATCACTGGTGGTGTGTGCATTATATCACTGGCGGTGTCAGCATTATATCACTGGCAGTGTGAGCATTATATCACTGGCGGTGTGTGCATTATATCACTGGCGGTGTGTGCATTATATCACTGGCGGTGTGTGCATTATATCACTGGGGGTGTGTGCATTATATCGCTGGCGGTGTGTGCATTATATCGCTGGGGGTGTGTGCATTATATCGCTGGCGGTGTGAGCATTATATCACTGGCGGTGTGTGCATTATATCACTGGCGGTGTGTGCATTATATCGCTGGTGCTGTGAGCATTATATCACTGGTGGAGTGTGCATTATATCACTGGCGGTGTGAGCATTATATCACTGGCAGTGTGAGCATTATATCACTGGCGGTGTGTGCATTATATCACTGGCAGTGTGTGCATTATATCACTGGCGGTGTGTGCATTATATCACTGGCCGTGTGTGCATTATATCACTGGCCGTGTGTGCATTATATCGCTGGCAGTGTGTGCATTATATCACTGGCGGTGTGTGCATTATATCACTGGCGGTGTATGCATTATATCACTGATGCTGTGAGCATTATATTGCTGGTGCTGTGGGCATTATATCGCTGGTGCTGTGGGCATTATATTGCTGGTGCTGTGTGCATTATATCGCTGGTGCTGTGTGCATTATATCACTGGTGCTTTGTGCATTATATCACTGGTGCTTTGTGCTTTATATCACTGGTGCTTTGTGCATTATATCACTGGTGGCGTGTGCATTAAAGCACTGGCGCTGTGTGCATTATATCACTGGCGGAGGGTGCATTATATCACTGGTGGTGTCAGCATTATATCACTGGCGGTGTGTGCATTATATCACTGGCGGTGTGTGCATTATATCACTGGCGGTGTGTGCATTATATCACTGGGGGTGTGTGCATTATATCGCTGGCGGTGTGTGCATTATATCACTGGCGGTGTGTGCATTATATCACTGGCGGTGTCAGCATTATATCACTGGCGGTGTGTGCATTATATCACTGGCGGTGTGTGCATTATATCACTGGCGGTGTGTGCATTATATCACTGGGGGTGTGTGCATTATATCGCTGGCGGTGTGTGCATTATATCGCTGGGGGTGTGTGCATTATATCGCTGGCGGTGTGAGCATTATATCACTGGCGGTGTGTGCATTATGTCACTGGCGGTGTGTGCATTATATCGTTGGTGCTTTGAGCATTATATCACTGGCGGTGTGAGCATTATATCACTGGCGGTGTGAGCATTATATCACTGGCCGTGTGAGCATTATATCACTGGGGGTGTGTGCATTATATCACTGGCAGTGTGAGCATTATATCACTGGCGGTGTGAGCATTATATCACTGGCTGTGTGAGCATTATATCACTGGCCATGTGAGCATTATGTCACTGGCGGTGTGAGCATTATATCACTGGCGGTGTGAGCATTATATCACTGGTGTCCATATTATAACACTGCTAATGCATACTGAGTTAACTATAACATGACACCTTGCTTTGTGTTTTCATTTGTTGGAGATTTTGGTAAGCATGGGTACCATGTTTGTCAAGGTGTAATGAATTTGCACAATGTTACAGTTGTAGTGTAAATGTATCCTGAAACATGTTAAAAGCTGTGCTTTCATTTAAATTTCCTGCATAAATTACAAGCATTAAATTTTTTCCAAATCACCGCATACATGAGCAACTAACGAGTTTTGGCAATGTTTAAACAAACAAAACTATTTAAAAAATTCATGGAACAAAGGGATTTTACTGTGCATCGTAATCCTTTTAACTTTTTTTTTTAAAGGCATCCCAATAGTGAGACTGCCTCTTTAAGGATCTTCAGAATTTCCACACGATTTCAGCATGAGGTGGAAGAACCTCCAGGAATATTCAAAAATATAAAAAGTGACAACACTAGTCAGTTGCACAAATATGCTGTATCGTAGAATGCCACGACTCTGCTTTGCGCTCATGATTTCCCACATTGTTAATCCACAGTCGCACGTTGTCCACCTGTGGGGATGTTTGATCAGAGGCCAGCTACTCCACAGCAGGGCAGAAAAACAACTGGAAACCAATCTAGTCCAGGGGTTCTCAACCTTTTTTCTTCTGAGGCTCCCTCCTGTGTTACAAAAATTCCATGGACTCCCTGTAGCACAACACAAGTATATTTTCTATATAAAAATTCTCTCAATGCCTCTCCCACTCACCATGGTATTGCTGCTGCTATCCCGGCACTACACAAAATACCGGTCCCCACTCCCATCCCACTCCCTCTTTCCCTCCACATCAGCCCCAATCACCTGACCCCCCAGTCTCCCTGATAGCTCCGCACCCCCCGACTTCCTCACTAAATGTTTCTGACACATCAGCCGGTCCCGGTTCTCTGCTTGACTGTCAGTCAAACGACCTTTTTCCCCTATCTCCAATATTTTTATAACAAATAAACAAAAGTGTACAACGAAAATGGAAAAAAAAAACACAATTTTTTTAAGGCCTGTATAATTTTTCTCCCAAATTGCTGGCAGCTGTGTCCAGATTAATGTTTCATTCCTGGTGATGCCAGGGCAATCCTGGAAGGTTAAAATCCGAGCTGGAGGTCAACATTGGGTGTGAACAATCAGGTCTGCCTCCTTGGTGGAGCAAGACTGCTAACGCTCAAAGGTATAAGCTTGCAGGTGAAGAATGAATGAGGTTAGGCACCAAAGGGCAGCCAGCAGCCTTGTAACTATACTACAGTCTGCTAAAATCTATCGGCTAACTGGGATTTGCCGATATTGCACAGAATAAGTTAAGGTGCAGCCGGATGCTTTTGGTCGCGAGTCCAGATTTCGAATCGACTGAACACGTAGGTTGTTCCAGCGGCGCTCTGCCGGTTGTACTGCAACTGTTCGGCCAGTCTGCCAGTATATACAGGGGGACCTGGCGATAGGAGAGCGGAGGCCGGAGAGCTCGAGCCAGGGGATCTGCGCTCAGCGACCACTGTCTCTCTCCCTTCTCAGTGAGCGGGGGCATGGGCTCAGTGGCAGCTGCCGCCGGCATCGCACAGACGTTCAGGAGTGTTGGGGGGGGGGGGGGTGCCGGGAAGCAGAGGTCCGAGTCGGGGTCGGAGTCGGCGTCGCCAGTTTGCTCAGCTCTATCCAACCTTGAAGCAACGGTGTATTTTTCTTTTTTTTTTTAAATCGCGGAGGTTATTTATGGCGGACCCCTGAAACCCTCTCGAGGACAGGCCCCCTGCTCTAGTCTACTGGCTAAAAGCCACCTCTGGAGCAGCTTAACTACCACTTCCACCCTCCATATTTGAGGAACGGTGCATTCTATCAGAGGAGGAATGAGACCCAAAGGGAGGGGAAAAAATTACTTCTAAATTGGAGACGGAATCCAATTTTAGAAAATTTGTGTTTAGTGGGGTACACAGTAAAGCAAGTGACTCCCTAAAACCTTATTAACTGGGCCATAATTTGCTGTGGTAGGCTATCTAATGGCATCTGCTGTTAGTTAGACTTGCCCTTGCATGTTTAGGTTTTTGATTTTTTGCATGGCAAGTTGCTGAAAGTGCGAGCTAATAACGTCGCAGCGAGGGAAACTGGGCATCTGGGACCTGAGTGAACAGGGCCAGCAACTGTGTATCTGCTTAACCAATCAGATTGAAGGGCTGTGAAATTAAGAATGCAAGAACTAAGAAGGGAGTGCAAATTAGAGTGGGTGAATTCAATGTCAAATCAGGTACAGAAAGAGAAGTAAAGAGAGGGAAAGAAAAATTGGGTTAAGAGAGAGAAAAAAAGAGACTGAAAGGAAAAGTAAACAAAAATGCATTTTTTAAATGTCCAACAACAATTAATTCCTGAAGGAATGAGGCTCCACACTTGTAATCATTAATTTTCAGTGCCAGAAAGGTTGACTGGCAGTAATTAACACATGCCACATTGTTAAAAGGGTGCTTAGATGAAGAAAGGCAAGACTTAACTTCCTGTGTCGAGTTTAGTTCGTATCAACGCACAAATACAGCAACTTCACACCGTTCAATGCATCTTAATGCTGAGGCAGACAGCGAGATGCCGTTTTTGCGAAGCTAACGGTGGAGCAGCGCATCTCTGACAGCAACGTTTGGATTTCCGCATTTAACCACGCACTTGTCCCGCGCCTGAAGTCGCTGTAACATTTGCGTGAAAACAATGGCGAGCGCCATTCACCTCATCGTTATTTTGATGGCAAATTCTGGCCCAATAGCTCCCAGAGTGAGTTAAAATGCTGAAATGACTAGCTCTTAACAATCAAGTTTTCTTTGGGACCTGTTCCATGATGCTGCTGGCCTCAGAGACAACAATACCTGACCACTTTATTGGCAGTTGCATATTCACATCAGATGCACCAAAATATTTGCAAACTAGTCTTTGGAAAAGAAAATAACCTCTCTCAGCCCTGATGCACAGACTTTGTTTCAACAGCATTCCATATAACAAATCAAAATACAACGTCCAAAGGACGACGGGGCCATCAGATCGCTCTAATGTTTCATTAGTATTCATTCCACCAGCCAAAATATTTTAAGCCGATGAATAATTAGTTTCCATTTGAGTACTGTCCTGCTATTTGTTCAGCTAACAAGTGTACTCGGTAATCAATTCTGAATACATCACATACACCCACAACAACTGCTCACACAGCAAAGGCCTCCCCCTTGGCCAAGGACAGCCCCAATCAACTAGAAAGTAATGATTTTCCCATTGCACCTCATCAAAGGGTTATCATTTTGGCACATTAGATATCCACTTACGTAGCTGGAGGGAATGCTGTAGGTCACACCAATTAATGTGACTTCAGTTAGCACAGCTTGCTGTCTGGGATGGTGAAGTGAAGCATGATTTCAGAAATCAGTGGAAGGGGAGGATAACCATTGACGAGCAAAATCATTTGCGATGAAGGTAAATTAGGATATCTCATTAGCAGAGCCATTTTCAAAGCAAGTTTATGGATTATATATGTCTTTACTCATTCTTCACTTGTCTTTAATCTCCCGTGCCACCTAGAGGAATGGAAGCCATCAGTTCTGAATGTGTAGAGTGCTTTCCATATTGATAGCAAACTGACTGGATCGGATCGAACACCCATTTTACACACTGCTCAATTTTACTTTCCATCGTGTCAGTTTCCCACCAGACAGGTTAGGTTACAATTACCCACATACTTTCTGTGTTTAGGACTTCTTGATTTTAAATGATTTTCCAAACAAATATTCTCATCGTTTGATTCAGGTTTGAACTGTCCTGTTAGTCATTTCCCAATAGATAAACCAAAAACTAGGGATCCAATTGAGCATTCAAAATGAGATCAGAAGGTGATGGTAAATGGACAAGACTATGAGACGGAGGGCGGGGGGGAAAGCAGTGACTGCTCTGTTGTGCTGTCCATGTTCCGCTAGAGGATTCAAATTTCAATTGCCATTTAAAGAATGAATTTCAGTGGCGGTCATTTTACAAGCAGGCACAGTAAACAGGCAATATTCCACAAATCTGTAGGGGTTGCTATTTTGTAGCCTGAATTTGAATATGGGTCAAGGTTCCAGTAAAATTCAGAAATCACCAAAGGACTAGAATGCCACTATGTATGTCAGTCAATAATCTACCCCGCTCTGCCCTTTTGCTCTCAAAAATATTGGGCCAAAAATTCGGCCCTTGTCGGGTGAGTACGCACTGTGTACTCACCCGTAAGGCGTCCTGAAGTGTCGGTTTCCTGCATGCACTGCGCATGCGTGGGAAACCGGAACTTCCGGTCTGGTGAAGGGGGCGGTTCAGAAGTGAACCGCGTGCGCGGTAGAGGCTGCGCGCACGCAGCAAACTTAGGTTTTTTTCAGGTTTCTACGGGAGGGTAAGTATTAAAGAACCTGCGCTTTTAAAAAGGAGGAGCAGGACCCGTTTACAACAAGGTAAGTGGTTAATTAATTATAATTTAAATTTTTTTTCAACAGGTTTATCTTTTTTAGATACTTTAAAGAAAGGTAAGTTTATTTTTAGCACTGTTAAAAAGTATTTTAATTTTTTCAAAAATTTTAATTTTTGTTTAAAGTAGTTAATTTATTTAACTTATAGTTATTTTAAAAATGTGATGGTTTTTAAAAAAAAATTATTTTAAGTTTAGCTGTTCTTTTGGGGCCAATTTCAATTCATAGATTTGACAGGTCTTCCTGTCAAATCTATGAGTGAAAGATGGTCTGCTGCCATTGGCTCTCCATGGCCCACGTGATCCCAGGGGACGCATCACACTAGCTACGCCCCTGGGACACGCAAGCACTGCGCGCCGGCACTTGGAGCAGGCCCAGGAGCTGAAGTTCCCGTGGGCCCAGAGGTCAACGGCAGGCGCGGTAAGTAAGTGCGTGCGCGATCCTTACCCCCGCGGCAAGCCGGGGAGGCGAATTTCAGGGCCCTTATCACCTGATATCCAACCTTCCCTAAAGCTGTCCCTTGTGCCTAATAGATAATGGCACAATGGGGGAAACAGGGCATCTGGGACCTGAGTGAACAGGGCAACCAACAGGGTATCTCCTTATCTAATGAGCTTTAAGGATTGAGAAATAAACAGCTGAAGAACTGAGAAGGAGGGTGAATTAAGGGGAGTTAATTCAATGTCAAGTCAGGTACATAAAGAGAGAGAAAGAAAGATTGGATTAAGAGAGAGAGAGAAAAGAGACAGAAAGGAAAGGTAAGAAAAAAAATTAAAATTTTACGTTTTTAAAATCGCCAACAATCTTTGATGCTTAGTTCATATCTACTATGCAAATACAGCAACTTCATGACATTCAATGCATTTCAATGGTGAGGCAGACAGCAAAATGCCATTTTCGCAAAACTAACGGTGGAGTGGCGCAACTCAGACAGTAACTTTTGGATACTGGCATTTAATTGCGCATCTGCTTCTCGCTTGAAGTTGCTGTACCATTTCTGCATAACTAACGGCAACCGCCATTAGCCACACCGCTCTTTTGTCAGGAAAATCTGGCCTAATGCTCCTTTAAACAGTCGTCCAGTATGAATTGTAACCTTGAAGTTCAGAAGCCTCAAAATCACTTTTACTTTCTATCATGAACTGACGATATAACTTTTCTTTAAACATGAGACAATTTAAATCTAAAATGGTGCTTTGCATTCCCTGAGGGCAATGTGACCCGTTTTACACACACACACACACACACACACACACACACATACAAACCATTGTGCTTCCTAACAATGAAGCCAACTGTAAAAAATAACTGGGCGGCAAGAAACTGAAAGAGCTAAGAAAAATCAGACTTTATCATGCATAAATCCAACATATTCTCTCCCGACATTCTCGCCTCCCCCAAAAATAAATGAGCAGATTGTAATGTGCTCGAGTGGGAGTGATGTTTTTTCTTTCTAATTTAGCTCTAATCTCTGTGGACTACGTCCATCAGTTCCAATACAACAACCGCTCTGATTAAATATATCAAGACTTCACTGAGGCCTGACTGCACAAGTCTGCGTGCAATCCGCATCACTTCTGAGGGTTGTGGAGAAACCGAAGGGAGAAAATAAATTAAAAAATAAGATTGTTTTAACACACTTCACAAAACCAATGGTGATGAACAATCTCTCAGCAGTGTTTTTTTTTTAAGTGGATTTGTTTGGTGCTCTAATTAGTAAAAGGACATCCTTGAGCTCCTTCTTCATCTGCTGGGTTGTAGGCAAATTTTTATGCTCGAGAGCTGTCAATGTTGAGGCATGGAACATTTTTTGTACTCTTGCTGCCTGAGGTCAGTATTAAGCAGTGGCACCGTAGCACGGGTTAGGAACACAAGAACACTCCCTTTACACTACTCCAACAATGAGTCATTACCCCAGATTAGAAAGAGAGCCTTTTGCGGCACCAGTGTAACACTCTACTATCCATACCAACCATTCTTGTGGACTCTGAGAGACACTATCAATTAGTGTCGATTAGTACTGAATTGTGAACAAGTTTGTGCTCATGCTATCTAGGATATGGGTTGAGACTCTTTCAAACTTTGAACCATCACAGAAAGAGAAGTCCTATTTCCCCAGGCCCTCAGTCCTGCCTGAGAGACTACCCATCCAGGGATACTACCTTTGTAGAAAGATCAGCTAATACGAGTATCACTAACAACAACAGATTTGAATGAAACTTTTATAAGGAGGTTGGGAGGAAAAGTTAAAGCATAGATTTTTCTTATTGTTGTACCTGGTTCCCAGGCATGGCAAAGAAGAAATGTAGGTGAAGCCGTTTTGGTCAGATCTCCATGCTGCCCCTCCATTTCCTGGATCATTGTAATTGGGCCTTCACCTGCAGTAGGTATAGGCCCAGCAGAAGCATGTTAATATGGCAGGAGGGGTATTCCCTGCCCTCATGCCTCACTTTCCTCTGGCTACAAGCATAAAGTGCCCAAACAGAGAGGCGTCATAATCAGGTGGTGAGAATCCCCTGGAAGAAAGTGGAAGACAAAATAGCAAAAGTATTCTTTCCTTATTCTTCCCTCCAGATGATCTTTGGACCTGAGGTGGGGCAGAGGTTAGCAGTGTTTCAGAGGTGGAAATAAGCAGTCTTGCTAATGGATAAAATGTGATGTTTAAAGTTCAGCTCAGGTTCGAAACTGATGCCAAGTTTGCGAATGGGTTTGGCCAAGGAGCTGGATGGAGCCAAGTGGCAAGGGAGTGAACTTTATGGCAGGGGCTTCAGTCTTCCCAATGTTGAGCCGAAGGACATTATGATTCATCCAGGGCTTAATGATGGACAAGCAGCCTCACTACATGGAGGCAGTTAAGGGTAGGGAGAGGATTGGTGGTGAGGTAAAGCAGCAACCAACATTCCCTAGCACTGGCCAATGAGCAGCGAGGAACTGCACAATGCTGCTGTGTTGCCATTCCCTCAAAACAAACAAAAACTCTAAAGCTGATGAATTTTCAGGAGAAGAAATTATCTGTGATGGTTTAATTTATAAAGAAACTGCTTTTGTGCACAGTCTCCCACCACCCACCTCACCCCCACCCCCCCCCCCCAATCCCCCACATAAAAATATTCAACTATAATTGCAAATAATTAGAACTGCTCGAAGCTCATAGAACTTCAATCCCAAACTGAGGAATGTTTATCCTCCGAGTCTCTTTCAGTTCAATCTGTCATTAATATTTATTATTAGCCTCTAGTGTCACAACTGCATGTTGTTGATGTGAAAGTGATTCCTAAAGCTGGCCTGCCACCTATATCAAAATATACAGCATCTATGCCAAATGTCAGTCTGCAGCTTGCTGCTCGGACTCTCGAGGGTCTGGCCTTTGGAAATTCCATGGGTGACAAAACACAGCAACAGCTCTACCAGTTTCTTCAGAAACCACATCATGATTTGAGAGTGACTTCCATTTTAACACAACATCAAAACCGTTTTCTTTTCATTTCCCTTATTTCATTTCTGGATCAACAAATAGTGAAAGAGCACAGCAGCAGTGTGGACTCAAACCAATTCTCGCCTCCTTTTATTTGTATGTAGTTCTGGCATATTTTGTTGAGTCCAAAACCAGACAAGCCAGGAAAGGGGACCATGGCTTTAGTTCTGACTTTTTTTTTTTAACTGGTGATCAAAGGACCTTGAAACCCTTCATAAAACTAAGGACTATTGCTCCACATTGTAAGACAGCAAAAAGAATGACAACATGCATTTAAATGGCACCTTTAACATAGAAAAATATACCAGCGTGCTCCATACAGGCATAATTAAACAAAAATGGATGTCGAGACAGAGAAGGAGATATTAGGAGGGGTGACTAAAAACTTGGTCTAAGAAGTGAGTTTTAAGCAGGGCCGTAAAGGAGGAGAGAGAGGCAGAGAGGCAGAAGGGTTTAGGGAGGAAATTCCAGTGTGAGGAATCACACACGAGGATCACAATTTTTAATTTGAGGACCGAGAGCCAATGTTAGTCAGCAAGGACGGGGTGATGAGTGAGTGGGAATTTATGCTGGTTAAGATACGGGCAGCAGAATATTTGGATGAGCTGCAGATTATAGAGAATCGGAGGCCGGCCAGGAGAGCATTGGAATAGACGAGTCTGGAGGCAAGGATGAGGGTTTCAGCGGCAGATTAGCTGAGGCAGGGGCAGAGGCTGGCAGTATGTGGAGGTGGAAGTAGGCGATTAAACTGATGGGCAGTATATGGAGTCTGAAGCTCTGCTCGGAGTCAAATAGGACACTGACTGCGAACAGTCTGCTTTAGCCTGAGACAGTGGTCAGGGAGGGGGATGGAATCATTGGTGAAAGTACGGAGGTTGTGGCAGGGGCTGAGGATGATGGCGTCAGTCTTCCCAATGTTGGAAATTGTGGCTCATCCAAGACTAGATATTGGACTACTGATATCTGTATGAGTCAACTGAATGGATAGTCTTAGTGATAAAGACGTCCATGAGATGATTGCATTTGTTGTTGCAGGTGAGGGCGGAGGGGTCAGGGGAGAGGGTTTTAAGGAGATGGTTGGCAGTAGAGAAAAGAAACCGGTTTTCTTTGCTTTCCGGGATTATCCTGGAGTAGTGTGCAGTTTTGGTATAAGAGAGAACGGCCCACTAGTGCTTGATGTGGTTCAGCCAGATCTGATGATGGATGGCTAAACCAGTTGTGCACCAGATATGCTCAAGTCTGTGCCTCTTGGACTTGAGGGAGCAATTCTTGTGGTGAATTGAGGGCTAAAGGCTAGGCAGTTGAGATTTGGAAAGTGCAGTTGTAAGTGATTTGGGGGAGAGTTTTTTGCAGGAACCCGGACGTAAGAGGGGTTGTAAGGGGGAAGGGGATTGTGAGTGGTGAGGAAGACAAGGAAGTGATCGAAGATGGCCTCATCTGTGATAGAAACCAAGAGAATAGAGAGGCCACTGGAGATGACACAGTTGAAGGGGTGGCCATGAGTATGGGGAGGAGAGTTTATATGGAGGGAGAGCTTTAGAGAGGGCAGAGGTCCGTGAATTCAGAAAAAGGAGAGCTATGATGAAGTTTAAAATCATTGAGGATGAGAAGTTGTTCAGTGCCTAGGCTGAAGGAGGAAAGGCGGGAGGACATATCAGTGACAAACTTAGGATAGGGATGGGCTGATAGACAACAAGGATTTTAAAGCAGCGGTGAGATGGGTGAAGTGAGATGCTCAAAGGAAGAGAAAGTACCAGAGGAGTAGGGGGAGAGATCAAGGTGTGAGTCGGCGGTGAGATAGTGGAAAGTATAGCCAGGCGGGGAGGCTTCAGTACGGGACAAGGTGTCGTCACCATGAGCCAAGTTTCAAAGCCAGATGTCAATACAATCATTTATAATAAGGTCATAGAGGACAAGGGCCTTGTTCACAAATAAACAGACTTTCTGATGGAAAAAAGTTAGTCCGCTAATAGAGATTGGCGAGATTAGTGGTAGCAGGAATGTCGGTGAGCGAGGAGGGTGGGGCAATTGGCATTGCTTCGCATAAGGAATAATGCCAATAAAGGTACAAAGGGTAGCTGGGGCTCATCCAAGTGGGACTCAAACCTGGGGTGGTA
Organism: Squalus acanthias; assembly: GCA_030390025.1. Lineage (NCBI taxonomy): Eukaryota > Metazoa > Chordata > Chondrichthyes > Squaliformes > Squalidae > Squalus > Squalus acanthias. The sequence goes on along the minus strand of CM059427.1, from coordinate 177,989,775 downwards.
GCAGGAGAGCAGAAAGGAAGAGGAGTAGAGATGGGTGGGCATTGGGATTGACACAGGCAAAGAATCCAAAAGGGGAGAAAGAAAGGTGGCATGACTGGATGACAGGAAGTGGGGGAGGGGGGGGGAGTCTGGAGAGAAAAGCCAAGAGGGGCCAAAAGAGGGAAAAAAGGAGATAAAAATAATGGCCTCTCGGGTCTGAAACGGCAGCCATATTACACACACGAATGAACACATGGGTTTCGGGTTACACAGGGATGGCAGAGATTATAAGAGTCATGTCCTAGTTATAAACAGAGGACTTCCCCCTTTACTCCAGGTGTGTTGTAACGGATGGATCAAAAATGGTTACACTCAGTGCCTTAATGTTACAATAAAATGTAACCATATCAAATTAATCAACAGGTGCAGAACCTCACTGGATCAACAACCCTATCAAACACTAAAGCACTCCACAAAAATAGACCCACAAACCCAACAGAGAAGTCAGTGGGGGAAAAAAAATGAAGTTTTAAAAAATAAATCCGTTTGGTTTTCAGTTTACACTTGAGAGTTTCTGGACCACATACCAATTATAACAGCATAAGAAGGTAAGATTGTAAAGAGATAATTCAATCCATCTGGCAGGCATGAGGAGAGAGTGTGAGCACTGTAGTCAGGCAGTGGGAGACAAAACCCCTGTGCACTACTGTCAGAGGTAGTGAACTGCAGTGTCCTGACACTGCTGCCCTTTACTGTTTCCTCCAACCTACCAGGGAAAAGATAGTTCAAACCTGTGACATCTCGCTTCAGCGCAAGAACAGCCATGGATATACCTGTGTGTTGGGAAATTTGTATTGGTGGAGCAACTGCACAATTTGCAGGATAAGTGATCCCGACTGCAAGATTGCTGTGTCTGAATAGGTTTACTGTTTGTATAAGTATGATATCAAATGACTGTATGAAGTATTAATTTTATTGATCTGCCCACCTTACTCAAACGACTAGGACTGCAATTTTGGAATCGGAATTCCAAGCAGCTAGGCTATCCCATCATGCAGTTGGTTACTATTGTGGAAATTCGTGATGTGATAAAAAAGAGATGCACTTGCTGGAAAAAGCTAAAGATCAGCATTCCAGTGTCCCCCTCAGTTAAAGAGGTATTAATAGTTTCCCCAATGGCTCAATGCATGAATGAACCTGGTTGTGTGGCACTAAGCTATCCATATGAGAAACGTTCCTGGTTTGATCACGGGCCTGCGGTGATTTACTTGATTTAGGTGCTCAGTGGTCGCACTCTCACCTCTGAATCAGAAGGTTGTGGCTTCAAGCCCCACTCCAAAGACTTGAGCACAAAATCTAGGGAGTGCTGCACTGTCGGAGGTACCATCTTTCATAGAACATAGAAAAATAGGAGCAGGAGTAGGCCATTCGGCCCTTCGAGCCTGCTCCGCCATTCAATATGATCATGGCTGATCCTCGATCTCAATACCATATTCCCGCTCTCTCCCCAGATTGAGACGTTAAACTAGCATTGAAACATTGACTTTTGTGCTGCGTATAGTAAAACGATGCTGCAGGTAAAAAAGGAAAGCATTTCATCTTGGGAGAACATTTTTAAAACTACGTATTGATAATTTTAATGGATTTAGATAACCTTATTAGCCCATATTCTACAAGCACCATAGCACATTATAAATTAACTGAATATTGCTGACGTACGGTTAATTAAGTTTATGTTCAGCATCCTCTGCTTTCACATGCTTCACAATATGATTTGGAAGCTTTTTTTATTCCCAGTACTACAAATTATGTTTGAAACAATAAAACCCAAACAAAATGAAAAGTATGCAATTCTTGTCTGAAGCAGCATAAACCAATGAAAAAGAAGCAAGTTCTGATGACATCCATACAGCTTCGTCTGCTCTTCATCCTCTGTGAAATAAGGGACTGCTTTGAGGCCTTTTTCTCAGAGAAACACAGCCACGAGTGAGAATCCCGCCAATGTCAACACACGAGGAACCAGGAAGAGGTAAACTGTTTGAATGAACCTCACACTTAACGTCCTTTCTATAGCTCACATCACAAGCTGTTAAATCCAGCCAGTGAGACGGAGTTTTAATAAATCTGATTCCACAAATGCAAATTTATCTAACAATCTTTATCAAAGCAAATTCTTGGCAATGTCCCAGTAGGTGTAAAGTGATATTAAAGTCCAATTCTCTTATTTGCAATGACACTAATCAGCGCCAGATAAATGTTCAAATTATTTCACCATAATTCGAATACAGAATATTGTGCTGTCATTGCACACTTTGGTTTTCCTCAGGTCAGAAAATTCAGTTCCACGTGACATTTTAAAATGCGTATTCATTAGCACTTGTACCAAAGTGCAACGGAAAATAAAGTCCCTGATTTTCGCATGTTAATAAGTTGGCATTGGAGAGCTGGAGAGAATACTAACAGCAACTACATCATGTGAAATAAGGGCAGAAATTTGAGAGGTAATTACTGCCAATCAAGCACTGCCTAGCAATGAAATATTCATGTTTTGCTTAATCAGTCTGTTTAAAGTTCTCAATCATTGCCCAGGAGCCACTGGGAGAGCTTAGAAACCAGCCATGCATTTGTGAAATGCTGTACCTTTACCCCTGCCTTCCTGTTCATTGTTACCACACTGTCTCTTTCCTATACTGTGCTGTGATTAGTGTCTTGTTCCATTAGGCACTATACTCTTTGCATAAACAGTCTCAGGAAGGTTAGAAGTTAAATCACAGAGAGAGTGTTTTATTTAAACCATTTCTCGCTCCCAAAAACCCTAAAAACTAATAAGAAGCTAGAATTAGATTGAATCATTCATGTTGGGGACGAGCTTTAAAATTTGATGTAGTTGCATTTATACATAGATGCTGTACATACATGAATATGCAGACAGAGATATAGGCAGATAGGAAGATGCAGTTTCAATTTTTTATTCTACTGCAAACTCTTTCACACAAGGGTGTGGATGAGATCAGATTTAGAAATAAGTTAAAGTAGATAATTCCTTCTCAGGTATTTGCTTATGCCTATTATTGCCTATTTTCACCTCCGTAACATCGCCCGTCTCTGCCCTTGCCTCAGCTGACCCGCTGCTGAAACCCTCATCCATACCTCTAGACTTCACTATTCCAACGCACTCCTGGCTGGCCTCCCACATTCTACGTAAACTTGAGGTGATCCAAAACTCGCTGCCCGTGTCCTAACTCGCACCAAGTCCCGTCTGCCCATCACCCCTGTGCTCGCTTACCTATATTGGCTTCCGGTTAAGCAGCGCCTCGATTTCAAAATTCTCATCCTTGTTTTCAAATCCCTCCATGGCCTCACCCCTCCCTATCTCTGTAATCTCCTTCAGCCCCTCAACCCCCCGAGATATCTGCGCTCCCCTAATACTGCCCTCTTGAGCATCCCTGATTATAATCGCTCAACCTTTGGTGGCCGTGCCTTCTGTTGCCTCGGCCCTAAGTTCTGGAATTCCCTGCCTAAACCTCTCTGCCTCACTACCTCTCTTTCCTCCTTTAAGATGCTCCTTAAGACCTACCTCTTTGACCAAGCTTTTGGTCACCTGCCCTAATTTATCCTTATGTGGCTCGGTGTCAAATTCTTTGTCTTAAAATACTCTTGTGCAGCACCTTGGGACATTTTACTACGTTACAGGCGCTATATAAATACAAGTTGTTGTTGTTATGCTCTCCCCCTCCAAACAAATAGTCCTTTGTAATATCTGAACCCTTCAATTAAAGTACAGCTTGCTAACTCCACGAAGTCCATTATTATTGTATGCTCGCTGATATCCCAAGGTATTGCTTAGTTGTAACCTGGGGTCTGGAGGGCAGTTGGAATGTTTAGCTGCTAACCTGGCCTGTACCTTTAAGTACTTCCTGTGGGATTTCACATAATTGTAACTACTAGCAAATTCCTAGGGTGAATTCGAGGTCAATAAATTGCTTGTAAATGTTAGGTTCTGGGTCAGTGACTGTGTGAGTAGAGTGGTGAGCTGGCCAAATATGTTCCCATCCCATTTTCCAACCAACGTGCGCCTGATACCCACCAAGAAGAATAATCCTGCCAGACAAGAAATGACAAGTGATGAATTAGCATAATCTCACTTGCACTCACTAAAGAGATAATTTAGCATAATCTCTGCTATTTTACAATTAGACAGCTAAATCCATTAACTAAATCACAGACCGCGATTTTGCCGGCACTCTGAGTGCGGGTTTGGAGGCGGGTCCACTGTCAAAATCGAAATGATTGACAGTGGGTTGGGAACCCACTCCGAAAGTGCCTCCATGTAAGTTTCCAAAGTGTCGGGTCTGTGATTTCAGAACAGACCCGACACCAAGCGGCAGGGGAGGCATTTAAGATAGTTAAATGCTTGTTAACTACTATTTTGCCAGCCTATTTCTATTTTCCCACTTTTTTAACGAGGTTCATGTCATTTGGGGATCATGTCATGTAAGTAGGTCGGGTTTTCTATGACTCTCCATTGCTGTGAATCGGTGACAGCTGCAAAAGTGGTATGAAAGCTACCATTTCACAGCTGGTCACATTCCAATGTCAGAAGCTTGAGCCTTCAGGACTTGGAAGACACTTTTGAGCTTTATGCAGTTTGGAAGTGTTTGGAGTAAACTCTCTATCCACTGTCACCTCCTTGGAGCAAGCTCTCTCACCATTGACAGATCGCTTCTGTCATCTCAACTTCAGCTCCATCTATTCCAGCAACATCGGTGCCCTTGAAAAAATCTCACCTTTGTCCTCTGAATCCCTCCACGATCAGCCCCAGCACCAACATCACCAGGCACACCAACATGACCAACAACAATACCAACTTTCGCCGCAATCACCTGATGCTGCACAGGACACAGGGCATCAGCACCCAACAACATTGCTCCCCGGGAGGCCAGCGATGGCATCAACATGGCCAGATTTACTTCACTTGATGCTGTACACCCTGGCTGCCACAAAATGCGCCAGGTTGACACCACCCCACACCAGCACCATAAAGCATCACGAAAATGTCCAAGCCATTCCTTTCACACTCATCACAATTGGGGGAGGGAGGGGTGTGGAAGTTATGTCTCAACATTCTCTGGAACTCACTAAGACACTTCCAAAGGTGAGCACAGATCTGGCCCAGAAATTGATCTCGCTCTGTTCCCGCGGGGGTAAGCCTTCCCCGCGATGTCTCACCTCGCTTATGCTTTTTCTGATCCAGCTCGCACGAACTTGATGTTCCAGACATCAGCTGTGCTGGGCTTGCGTATCCCAGCGGCGCAGTTAATTCGTGCGAGCTGTGGGATCACGTGACTCAGTTAGAGCCAATGACAGCACACCATCTTCCATTCATAAGTCTCACAGCATGGCTGTGAGACTTATGAATCTTACACCCCCCAAAATAACAGCTAAACCTCAATTAAATTAAAAAAAAACCATCACATTAATAAAATAAGTATAGTTAATTAAATTAACCATTTTAAATAAAAAATTAAATTTTTGAAAAAATTTAAAATCTTTTAAAAAGTTATAAAAATAAACTTACCTGTCTTTAAAGTCTATAAAAAAGATATACCTGTAAAAAAAAATTCAAAAAAATACTTAATTCACTACTTACCTTCTTAAAAGCGGGTCTTACTCCTCCTTTTTACATTTCCAAAATCTTCCCTACTTACCTGCGCGTCCAAAGCATGAAGTGCACAGCGTGCGCGCAGCCTGTAGCGCGCACGCGATGCACTCAGGCCCCGCCCCCTTTTCGGAAGAGCAATTGCCGGTTTTCAGCGCATGCGCAGGGCATGCAGAAAACCGGCAATTGGAGTGGGAATACGCGAGAGTATGCAGTGCGTACTCTCGCGTCCCGGGATCAATTTTCGGCCCATAGATTTCAATGTTTGACAACACATTAACAGAAACTTCTCATGAACATTGGCTAAACCACCCAGGTGACTACGCTTGTGTGTTGTTAGTTGGTATGCTTGCAGTAGGTTGAGGTTGAATGTAAGGGGTGGCTAGTGAGATGGGGAAGTGATAATGTAGATAGAGAGGGATGGGTGGAGGTGCAAGGTAAGTTAGTGTGAGTAAAGATGGTGCAGGAGTAGGGTAGGGAAGGCAGAGTGATGTGGATGTGATGAGTGGCACAGCAGGATGAGGTTGAGTGTGGCTTGGCAGTAACGTTTCATGATCTACTGAGATCATTGAAAGGTTTTCGCCACTGCAGCCTGGTCCTCCTGACGACATGCCTGCTTGTGCCCTCCTGTGCATTGTGCAACCAGGCTGCGTATGGAGGGAGTCATGGGAGAGCCTGGGTGCAGCCGTGCACCTTTGTGCAGTGCTCGTCAGTGTTTTCAGCACCTCAATGCTGTAGAACACCGACAGCAGAACTGTCAAGATCAATTTGGACATGGCCCCTTTAAGGAAACCGGCTGATGACGCGTCATCAAATTATGTCATCAGACCCGCTTCCTATTAATTGGCTGGGAACCTCGCAGGGTGAGCTTAACAAGCTCCATCAATGGAAAATCACTTGGAGAGTGCAGGCTGCAGTAGGCAGCGGGCTGGGACAGCGACACTGACCCCGGCTGCCTCGGTCGGCGAAGTCGCAGCCATAGTGTGAGAAGGGGACCAATACAGTTACTGAGATATTGAGGGTAAAAGTTATAGATAGTAAGGGCTCGCTTATGGGAGTAGACTTTTGCACAGCACCCAAGAAGAATACCTGAAGTAAAAAGGTCTAAAAATGTAAGTTAGCTTATCCTTGTGTTCTTAATTGATGGCACTGTTCTAATTTGAGCTTTCTGTTGCAGGGTGTGTGCGAACCGGCAATGCATTACCCAGTAATTGATTTGTTGATTCTAGAAGTAATGTTATTGGGATTGATTTTCCAAACATGGTGAAAAAACCAATATGGCAACATTCCTATTTGATCACTCTCAATCAGCCTTAGATTGTGGCAAGCAATGTGACTGCTAAATAGAATTGATCTCAACAGACATGAAAAGGAGTAAAAGTGAAGGGTGATAGATGACATTAGTGGTGGAAAAAATCCATTCAACAGTGTAACATAGTAATGTTTTGGGCAGGAGAAAATCATTGGTCCATTTAGTCTACCCTTCCAAACCTCCCATCAATTTCCTTACTATGATTGTTGAACTAATATCCCCGTATCCCTTTTCGTAATAGGAATTCACCCAGTGCTTGATTTAAAACCTGCTGTGCTTTTCTGTTTCAGCACCTCCACTGATATATCAGTTTCACAACTCTATCATCCCCTTACCAAAATATTGTGGAATACATGTTCTATTTTCTTTTTGACTTGAAACCATGTCCACAAGCCCTCGAATCTTGTGCTCAACAAAGAACTTTTCTGGATTCAAATTCTCCATATCCTAGAGCCAAATTTTCTAGACCCATGACAATCTTAAGCGCCAGTATCAAGTCCTCCCCTCCCCGATACTTCTCTTCACCAGAAAGTTAAATCCCAGGAGACAATTCTTTCTTATAATTCAGTTTAAGTTCAGCAATCAGCCATGTAGCCTTTCTGTGGATTCCCTCTAATAATATATTTTCTGCAACAGAAAGACCAAAACTGAACACAGTCCACCAAATGTCACCTCACTTCCTTAGATTTAGAAGTTGCATCACTAGTTGTACATCCCAATATCTTATTTGCTTTCTTCACCACCTGCGAACACTGAATCAATGGTTTTCTCTTTCCTGCTCTACCCCAAGCATATTTAATATTAATGCACATTCCCACTTCTTCTACCTAATCTCATGGTTTTACATTTTACTCTGCTACCTCTCTGCCCATTGAACTGCCTTTGGTTTATCACACATTGATTGCCACATATTTTGGGGTCAAACACCTCAGTACAGGACCTGGTGGTTATCTTTGGTCAGCATCAACTGTTAACCTGGAATAAAAAATTATTCCTTGCAATGATTACTTGTTCATCATGAATGACTAGTACAGATTGGTCTTTTCATAGTTTAAGGAGCAGGCAATGGCTCGACTGTGATAGCGTTGAATCATGGGATCTCAGTTGGTGCTGCAAAGATGCAAGGATTATATATCAATGTCTCCTCCTTGTAGTCAGCATAATAATGTCGGAATCTCCGTTTCTCAAAAACTACCCTGAGCTGCATCGATGCCTCTGATGTCAAGCGAATGACAAGTGGATGATAAGGTTTGGGGAAAATCTGATCTCTTGCCTTGGAGGTCTCGCTGTACTACTGTCAATTGATATAGTAGCATCTCCTCTGCTTCCTGGCTAAATAACTCTATAGAAATGAGAGGCCCAAGGGAGTAGGAGTGGGAGACGACAGAAAAGTGAAAAAACATCTAAAAATTCATTAACCAAGCAAGGTACAAGTTATTTGGCTATGATATATACAGATATTATTCTCTTATAATACAAGTAGGGTATGTTTTCCCTTGTAATATATACAGAACATGCTTATATTTTAATATACACAGGGGAGGCTGTTCACCCATTATATTAACATCACTTCCGTGCATTTTTTTAAATTAATAAACCTGATTAAAGTCCAAGGTTCATGATGTTGACACAACCAAGGTTAAAATTGGAGAGAAGTTGAGGTAAATCAGGATGTAGTGGTTCAATGTCACTGAGCTTGGGGTTTAAAATCTTAGGGGGTAGGAAAGACTGAGTATTACTGTAATATGTAATGTAGCGTGAAATAAACATATCACTTCAGTTAAAAATCACAATATAAGTCCAGGAAGCTGTGCACTTGATACCTGGTAATAGCAAAGCAAATATAACAAACGTGAAATAAATACAGACTCCATTGCTGAACCTATACATATTGGTCCGTAATTTGCGGTCAGCGGCGAAGCAGAGGCGCTCACCGCTGGCCCCGAAGAAAGCTGCCCACAGAGATCGCGCGATCTCTGTGGCGAGAAGTTTGCCTTTTTCGAAGTTCAATTGATGGCAGCGCTGTGAATAAGGGATTCCTATGGTGATGCTGCAGGGCCAGAACGTTTGTTTACCTGTCAATACGCTGTTAAAACCCCAGGTACACCTAATCCAACAAGGCTTAACATTTAATGGGATAGTTGACAGCGATATTAACGCGGATAAGCACAAGTTTTCGTCAGTTTCACTGATTACACTGTGATTTTCACGTTTAGATGTGCACGCGCTAAATCCTGAAGTGGCGGTCAGTTTCAGGGGGGTAATGACAGCGAACGCAGACAGTTCATTGTCATTACCCACTTAAACAGCAGAAGAGAGGAGACTGGGGGAGAAAGTGCAAAGGATGGCAGCGGATGGCAAAGGAGCTCCCTAGGGAGCTGCCAGCCCAGGAGCTATCTTGTTAAAAAAAAACAGACCACCGCCTAATCCGCTCTGTCATCTCCATCAATGAACAGCGCCCCAAAACAGCGGCGGCAACAGAAACAATGCCGCAGGAATATCAACGCTGGAGCACTCAAAGACCCCGCTAAGAAAGCCCTATTCAGCCTGCGCCTCACAAACAACCTGATGACTCCCAGTGATGCAGAGACACAGAGTGTCCACAGCGCCTGGTCTGCACTCAAGGCCTCCATAATCAGCGCCTGTGAAGAGACGCTCGGTCACTCGACCAGGAAACACTAAGACTGGTTCGACGAGAACGACCAGGAGATCCAGGAGCTAATAAGCCGCAAGCGCAAGGTATTCCTGATCTGGAAACAGCAACAGAACTCGAGAGCAAGAAAGCAGCTCTACAGATGCCTGAAGGCCGAGGTCCAACAAAAAATTTGTGACCTAAAGAACAGATGGTGGGTGGAGAAAGCGCAGGAGATCCAGCAGCTAGCCGACAACCATGACGTGCGTGGATTCTTTAGCGCAGTCAAGACCATCTACGGTCCAAGCACCCAAGGTCCTACCCCACTGCGGGCCAAGAACGGATAGATACACATCAAGGACAGAGAGGCAGTCAGTGCCCGCTGGAAGGAGCACTTCGAAGATCTCCTTAACTGAGACTCTGTCTTCGACGCGAGTGTCCTCAACTCCATCCCGCAGCATGCTACCCGCCATCATCTCAGCACAACCCCAGCCCGGCATGAGGTTGAAAAGGCCATCTGACAACTGAAGAACAACAAGGCCTCAGGAGCAGATGGAATCCCTGCCGAGCCACGAAAGCATGGTGGAGAAGCACTACTGGTGCAAATTCATGAACTAATTTCTCTTATCTGGAAGGAGGAGAGCATGCCAGGGGATCTCAGAGACGCCGTAATTGTGACCATCTTCAAGAAAGGTGACAAGTCCGATTGCGGTAATTACAGAAGAGTTTCCCTGCTGTCTGCCACAGGGAAAGTCATCACAAGAATCCTCCTCAATCGCCTTCTCCCAGGGGCCAAAGAGCTCCTCCCAGAGTCGCAATGCGGATTCTGCCCACTAAGGGGCACAATGGACATGATCTTCACTGCGCGCCAATTACAAGAGAAATGCAGGGAACAGCACCAACCGCTGTACATGGCCTTCTTCGATCTCACAAAGGCCTTTGACACTGTCAACCGTGAGGGATTATGGAGTGTCCTCCTCAAATTCGGCTGCCCTCAAACGTTTGTCACCATCCTCCGCCTGCTTCACGATTACATGCAAGCCGTGATCCTGACCAACGGTTCCACCACAGACCCAATTCACGTATGGACCAGGGTCAAGCAAGGCTGTGTCATCGCACCAACGCTCTTCTCGATCTTCCTTGCTGCAATGCTCCATCTCTCAATAAGATCCCCGCTGGAGTGGAGCTAATTTACAAAACAAACGGGAAACTGTTCAACCTCTGTCACCTCCAGCCCAGATCCAAGGTCGTCCCATCCTCTGCCGTCGAATTACAGTATGCAGATGACGCTTGCGTCTGCGCTCACTCGGAGGTCGAACTCCAAACCATCGTCAACACCTTCACCGAAGCGTACGAGAACATGGGCCTTACACTAAACATCCATAAGACAAAGGTCCTCTACCAACCTGCCCCCGCCACACAGTACTGCCTCCCGATTATCAAAATCCATGACAAGGTCTTGGACAACGTGGACCACTTTCCATACCTCGGGAACCTACTGTCAACAAGGGCAGACGTCGATGAGGAAGTCCAACACCGCCTTCAGTGTGCCAGTGCAGCCTTCGGTCACCTGAGGAAGAGAGTGTTTGAAGACCAGGACCTCTAACTCGGCACTAAGCTCATGGTCTACAGAGCAGCAGTGATACCCGCCCTGCTGTATGCCTCAGAGACATGGACCATGTACAGCAGGCACCTCAAAGCACTGGAGAGGTACCACCAACGCTGCCTCCGCAAGATCCTGCAAATCCATTGGCAGGATAGGCGCACTACTGTCAGTGTTCTCACTCAGGCCAACATCCCCAGCATCGAAGCTTTGACCACGCTCGATCAGCTCCGATGGATGGGTCACATCGTCCGCATGCCCGATACGAGACTCCCAAAACAAATGCTCTACTTGGAGCTCCGACACGGCAAGAGAGCCCCAGGTGGGCAGAGGAAACGCTTCAAGGACACCCTCAAAGCTTCCTTGAAAAAGTGCAACATCCCCACCGACACCTGGGAATCCCTGGCCCAAGACCGCACAAAGTGGAGGAGAAGCATCCGGGAAGGCGCCGAAACACCTCGAGTCTCTTCGCCGGGAGCAAGCGGAAGCCAAGCGCAAGCAGCAGACGTCAACCCAAGCACCCCACTCACCCGCCCCTTCTGTGACAGAGACTGTAGGTCCCGCATTGGGATCATCAGTCACCTGCGAACTCATTTTTAATGTGGAAACAAGTCATCCTTGGTTCCGAGGGACTGCCTAAGAAGAAGAAGATTACCCACTGCAAATTCTGGGCCATAATAGAATAATGTAGGCTCGGGTGTGGTGCTAGTATTCAGCATTTCTCAGGGCTAAGATTGCATTGACAAACTATTCAAGCTTTGCTCTCACAATTTAAGAAATCTTCCCAGCCACTTCACACGTTACTGCCCAGCCCAGCCTCTGTCTTACATTGTATGTCACACACTCCAACAAAGACATTACCTTGTGTGCAGCAAATTTAACTATGTTACCCTATATTTATATCACACCCAAGACAGCAGCAAATTTGACATGAGGCTTCTAGCTGCATCGTAGGAGAAGTAATGCTTCCCTTTGGTGAGATTTCATGTGCATGCTGTTACAATGGCAGTATTGAGCTGCAGAAACACCTCCTGCTTCAGACTCCCAGAACTCTTGGAGAGTTCTATTTTGTCTCCTCATGCTGATGGGTTGTCTTGTCTTTTTTATGTGAGGCCACAGTACACCTGGTTTAAACTGGTGATCCCCATTAACCCACAAGTGTAATGGGTCTCATGCACTAGCTTGGTAAGGCCACCTTTCATCTTCATGGAGGACTGACATAAACTGCCTGTTCTGTTTGACACTCTATATAATGTCCCAATATTAAAATGATTACAACTTATTAATGGGCTATTAATGAAACACCAGGGCACATCTCTTCTCTCTCTTACACAAGTTGTAGACCTTGAGCACATCCCTGACCGAGGGGTCTTCCCTCCTAAACATTATATGAAAAAAGATTGTCATCAAATTCTAGTTTACACTTGAGTTGTGGCATAATGCCTTCGGCTGTGTGCTGTCAGATGGCACCAGATCTTTAATTATAGCCGGCAGTGGAAATATTCAATTAATGTAGATCAACAATATGTTAATTACGGTTATAGTCACTGTCTTAATGACTTATGTTCACACTATGTTTTGTGACTGTTGTCTTAAAATGAATGTCCTCTTGAAGTTACACCAGTGAGGTTTCTCGATAATAGTCTATTCTTTAGTTATATAAAGCAACAGTTAAAATCAAGCTCCCAACATTAGTGATGGGATGCTTGTAGTGTGTCAAAATTAGAAACTCGTTTGAACAAAAGGGAATTGATGAGTAGAATTTTCCACATCAGTCATTTCTTGTTGAAAAGTATTGCATCTTGGGGTTTAATAAACAAAATTGAGAGGTCGCACAACACCAGGTTATAGTCCAACAGTTTTATTTGAAATCACAAGCTTTCGGAACTATCACTCCTTCCTCAGGTGAAGTAAATTGGATACAGAATCGTCAGAGCATATATAGATGGAAAAAAAAGCATGTGTACTTTACAATTGCAGACCAATAAACTTTAATAAACAAGCCTGATGCTTTCGGTAGTCTGTAAATTTTGACAATGAGTGGGCCTCACTGATCCGTAATGATTTTTTTTTTTCTACATGTTTGGATCCTTCTGAGTAAGAATTAGAACTGCAGCATATGTTTTTCAGTCTAATTGAGTGGGCAAAAATGCAAATGCGCCCGCAGAGCATTCTGCATTCATTAAAACAAGTGATGATAAATAGGGTGTAAAATTTGTTCTATCATTACTCAGCAAGTGGATTGGGCATCCCACAATGTTGCGTTATGCGTAGAACTGGCATCACTGCAAATTGTACCGATTGTTAATTATGAATGTAAGTGATCTGTGAATCGCAGTGAATCTTGATGTTCTGCATTTTTCAATGACTACAATTGAAGATTGTGATTGACTACTTGCAGTTGAAGATTGCATAGTCACACCAACAATATAGATGATTTTATAATAAATTCTGGGAGATTGGGATAATGCTGGTGACATTAAAAACTCCAGGCTCCAAACCATTTATATGTCATACAGATAATACAATCCTTCACTGCTTAGTTACTAACATTATTTATTTTTGGGGTCATGCATAACAATGCAGGTCTATTGCTGTGTAACTGACTGATTCCATGACACAGCAGACTCATTGTTGTGTGGCTGATGACACAATAGTACATATTCCAAACTCACTGTGCAGTGACTGACTGATCCAGTAATACAGCAAGCACATTATTCCTGTGGAACTGACAAATCCAACAATAGAGCTGGTCCTTAACCCAGTGACTGACTCTGTAATACAGCAGACCTGTAGTCTCGTGACTGACTGATCCAAGGATAGACCCACTGCTCCAATGATAGTACGGGTGTACTGCTTGCGACTGACTGACTCTGCGATGCAGCAGACCTGCTGCTGTGATTGTCGGGCTGCATGATGAAGCAGATCTATTGATGACTGACTGACTCTGCAGAGCAGATCCAATGCTTAGTGATGGAGTTATCCAAAAACTGAGCAAATTCGATGCTGAGCAACAGAGTGATCCCTTGATGTGTGACTGACTCTATGATAGAGCAAACACATTCTCAGTGCTATAGGCTGATATAATGGAGAAGATCTAGTGCTATATGACTGACCCTACGATACAGCAGACATGCTCAATGTTTCTCACTACATGGTGGCCTATTTGTGCATGAGATATTCACAAACTGAGATGCTAGTTGGAGACTAAGGATGGGATGGAGGATGTACAGAATCATTATGAATTCAGCTTTGCTGCAGGTATCTACTTGGGTTAAGTGGTGTCAGGCACTCCCTTAAGCAGTCTGGCTGCATTCTCCTTTACGGGAAGGTGACTCCCACTGCCATATCTGCTGGAACCCGGAAGTGCAACTAGGAAACTCCCTTGTGATCTGAACCGATCTCCGTGTCTTAAGCACATGTACTCCTTTGATCTCTTCAGAGGTGGAGCGAGTCAGCACTAAGCAAGGTGTCATTTGGTTCAGTTTGTAAGACGCTTTATTCCACAGTAGATTAAACATACAAAACACTGTGTATGATGAAAATCATTTGGTACGTTTTGCTGAACTTTTGTTCATATACCATTACAAAAATAAAGGTATGTATCCTAGCACACTTCGGTGGGCTCTTTGCTTAACATTAAAAAAAAACTCTCCTTAACAGTGTAGAGGTTTCACACCAAGGTGCAAGATCTCTCTGGAATAACCAGACATTGCTAATAAATTGGATCATTATTTAGGATCTATGTAAAACAACTGCCCATTCCCTATTTCAATCACGTCTTGTCTGCTTATGGATGGGCAACATGTCATGGAACTGACTGTCTGCAGAAAGTACTCACTTTCAGGCAAGCTTCTGCCCAAAACATGTAATGAAATCACATTTATGTCCAAGTCATTTTGCAAGGAAAAGTAGTCACATAATTCCACTCCATGACATATCTCCCTCACTCTCCCATTGGGTAGGTCTCTTCTGAGTGAGCCCCATTGTTTCCTCAGAAGACTGTGTGCTCCTCACTAGATGTGCCACCATGCCTGCCTGATCTTCAATTCTCTGGAAGCCCATGTGCAGCGTGGAAACCTGCCAGATTGATGTCCTACAGCAAGTCCAGAACTTTGATTCTTGACGCCAAAGCACTGTCGGTGTGCTATGTTCTGTAGATGGATTGCATTGAACAGTTCTTTTGTTGTTGTAGTTGTTGTTTGCCTTCCCTGTTGTACAAGTTGATCCCTGGGTGTTTGTATTTGACATTTTAATGTGTGCAAACTGGAAGTTGAATAAAAAAGTTTAATTTGAAAAGAAAACTAAAATAGCTCCGTGTCCAATCAGTGATCGATGACAACATTCACTGCAGCTGTGTAAGGAGCATGTGTGAAAGCTGCAGGGATGTCAGAACCAACTGTGATACTAGACCAGCAGTTTCAGAAAAGTGATAGTGTTCATTCATCAGCAGATGAAAATGCCACCAACAGAATCTTTAAAAGCTATTATGGTTCTTGTAGATATTACTAGAGCAAGACAATAAGACGTTAAATTGTAAATGCATGACTTAAAATGGAGGAGTTAATCTTGTTCGTTTACTGTTTTGTTAACATAATTTATATGTCTGATGATGTGTTCATTGAAGTGAGGAATATCGTTTCACTTTTTCAGCAGCAGGCATTCCCAGGTCAGATATAATGCAGGTTAGTTGCAGATTAAAGTTTCTCTCAAGCTGCCCCAATAATGTGCATTGACCCCAATCTCAGAGGAACATTCCCTACTGCACCAGTGTGACTTTCCATTTCCCACAATTAGCCTTACGGCCTTTCTGCATCAGACTGCCAACTTTCTGACTATTTTTGCCAAACTATGGGCAGTTTTGTGTTGTGGATTCATACGCACTAGGAAATGGACTGAGATTGGCACAAGTTCATTTGAAGTGATACCCTTGCAACCAACAGATAGAGGACACCTTCATCTCAGCAGTCTGATCTGGATTCAAACCTAGATGAAGGTCAATGTGCTAACCCAGAGCAATTCCAAGTATAATTTTGATAATATAATATAACTTTGTTCTCCTCACACCATGCATGACTTCCCTTGCCAGGTAGAGAGCAGACCTATTTTGTTTTCAGCACTGCTTGTAACCAGCATTATGAGATAAAACCACAGAAGTCTCATCAGTATGATTTCTACAAGCTATTTCCTTTGATATCTAGGTTTCCTGTACCTGTAATGATGCCTCATCAGATAGCTAGAGGCAACACTTATGATTATGCATTACATCCAAATGAATGAATTCAGATTTGCTCCTGTCAAAGTACCATCTGTTCCATCCTAGGCCTGGATTTTAACTGGATTTTAAGTAGGTTCTGGTGGGAAAATGCGCTGGCAAGTTAACTTCCAACCTGCCTGCAGCAGACTTGTTATGGCCGAACAGGTAAGTGGCGGCTATTAGCTGCTGGGCCATCCCACTAGGGTCCCGTGATTGTGGGAGTAGAACCGCAATTGCAGCAGTGGAGGCCTACGATTTATTTGTGGGGCCTAGAAGAGCATTCTTGCTCCTCCTAACCCCATAAGGAAAGTTTTTTTTTAAATGCTTAAAAACTCATCTGGCTCTGATCCTCTTTGCCGCTGGTTGGTTGGTCTGGCGGGAAGCTCACTGCTACTTCCCGTTCAGGCTGCCTAGCTAAAATTGTAGTTGGGTCCCAATGACATCATTGAGACCTGACATGCATATGTTAAAAATGTCCCCACCGGCTTTGGGTGTCCTTAGCGCCTGCTCAGTTGAGCAGGTCAAAATTGCGATCGATCGGTTCCCGGCGGATTCTGGGACCAGAAGTAACTTGGGCGATTTTAACTGCCCAAATGCCTGGTTAAAATCGCCCCCTAGTCTTTTTAATGAAATGGTATTTCCTTTCCACTTTCATGTGGTAAAATTAAAACAATAACCTATACACAGAAACAGGTGTCACACTTCAAGAAAAATCAATCAAGAAACGTTTTAGCAAAATATTAATAACTTGAATCACTTCACTGTGTCTTACTTTACTTGCAGATATGTGCTGGAAAATTTCCTGACAGAAATCTGTTAAAGTGAGTTTACCTGTCCTAGATGAATGAATCGGTTTCGCAAAAGAAAGCCTGCACTCAATCTCTTTAGAACAGAAAATTGGCACTTATCCTCATGTAGTTCAGGTATTTTCCATGAGAGAACAGTCAATTAGAACTAAAAGAACAAAAGCACTAGTATAATAGATATTGGTGCTGGATCTTGCACTTTGAAACTTGATGCCTAGTGACAGCATTCTAAAATGAGGATAAGATATTGAGAGGCTGCATTATCACCAATAGGTACCGATGAACATTGAAATAGTAGCTATGACGGGAAACATCAATGTAAGAGAATATTCAATGGCTCAAACTAAGAGGGGCTTGGAAAAATGGTAGTACCTCTGTTATAATGGAGTTGTATATACAAAGATAAAGGGGTGGAAATTCCTTTAGGCCCGTTTTTGGGCTTGAAATGAGTGCCGTGCATGGAGCGCGCGCCCCCACCAGGATCATTAACATTATTTGTGCGAGCTGCTGGTGCCTAAACAGACAGCTCACCATTTAAAAATATCAATTTCAGGCCACATGCCTCGCTGGCAGTACACAAAGTGGTACACAAAGGAAAGACTGAGAACAGTTGTTGAAAAGAAACCATTAGACTGAATTGCCAAACAGACCTATTTTAGTCCAATTGTTAAGTAGAATCTGAAAACCACCAAGGCTCTTCCAATTCCAGTGTTCGGTGGTTCAGAGCCCTAAAGGACCAGCAGCCCAAAACAAGAGACAAAAGATTACAATCCCCTTGATAACTATCTGGAAAATATTGTCGTGGACAGAATGAGTAACCTTGTGCCGTCTAGGTGATTGTAGCTTCATTAGGATGCACAAACCTCAGGTTAACCATATTATCACTGGCAAACCGTGTTGCGGTTCAGAACATTTTATGCAGTTACATCTTCAGGGTTGCAATGCCAACTATTGATAAACCCACACAACTGTAGACTTTGACTGGCCTGAAAATATTGGCATGTTGGCATTTACATCAGGCAGAGAAGCCGACATTTGGGGTAGAATATTTGGGATGTTCCCTAATGACAAATCACCAGATGTCCTGGTTTAGCAAGGACAGTCAAAATTTTCACCCAGTACCCATAACTGTTTCAGGAGAGCCAAGAAAGATTTTATGAGCAGGATAAAACAGATGGAGAGTTTTTGTGTGTGCGAGAGAGAGATCATATGAGAGATAGTGTGAGGTAGACCGAAAGCAGAATAGATTGTCTCAGGGTGAGAATGATTTTATTGAATAAAAGAGTTTGATAGAGAGGGCTGTGGAGGCTCAGTCATTGGGTATATTCCAAACAGAAGTCGATAGATTTCTGACTAGTAAGGGCATCAAGGGATATGGCGATAGGGCTGGTGAATGGAGTTGAGGCAGAAGATCAGTCATGACCTCATTGAATGGCGGAGCAGGCTCGAAGGGCCGAATGGCCTACTCCTGCTCCTATTTCTTATGTTCTTATGTATGGAAGAGAGAGGGAGAGATGGATATAGATTGGGAAACAGTGATTTTTCAGAGTAAAAGAGGGAGAGATTGTGTTTGTGAGAGAGATTTTTGAAGTTGAGAGACTGTGTAGGACAGAAAAAGATTGACTAGGAGTACCCATTAACAGGTTACAGGTTAAACATCATTCACTTTATAAGGGCACTCTTACGAGTTAGTCCAGTGACTGCCAGTCTATTACTACTTCATTACCTGCTGTTGATTCTTCTATATTGCCAGCTGCAAAGACAGGCCCCATTCTGCTGGCAGCATATTGGAACTGGAACAGGATGACTATAATAACACTGCAGCATCACCAAACTTGTCCTGTTACACTGAGCGAGCTTCAGTGAAAATAAATAATTGTCGTCCTCACTGGCACAGCTTTATTAAACCTCGGCACTATCAGACTCATGACCACCCTGCAACTGTGTTTCCTGCCAAGATGATTTTGGATAAGGAGCGATCAAAAGAGCAAAGAGCCTGTAAACAGTGTTAGGCTGCTATCTGATAATGCACTGCTGAGCAAAGAACTACAGTGTGAGTTGGGGTCAACTGGGATATTCAATAAGAGTGTAATTTAAAAAAGTTCAGAGAATGCCATGAATGATCAGTAAAACCTGGCTGCTACCTAAAAACTAAAATTAAGTTTTAGATGTTTATTGACCCAAGATACCTAGAAGCTGTATTACAGGATCAATAAACGAAGGCCATTTAATTTTGCTCCTCACTTGCCTGGTAATTATATTTTTCCTAACGTGTAAAACCTAAAGAGCTGCTCTGTTAAAACATTTTGAAGAAACCTCAATTTAATGGGGTGGTGGTGGCAGGGTTAGTCCAGTTTCTATGAACTGACAGATGCAAAAGTAAAGAAAGGATGTCAGATGCAAGAGCCAAAATAGAGTAACAAAACCTGGGAAATTACTAATGGTCACATGGCTTTTTCTGATCTCTTATGGAGCATGTGTTCGATGTCAAGAGTAGTGGGCGAGGGAACGTAGGTGACCCTGTGGCAGTGAGCACCCCTTTGATCCTCAGAAGACAGCTCAAAATGGTAGTGCTTTTCATCCAGCTAGTGGTTTATATAGGTGCTTTTTAATGACAGAACAGCAATTTCACTTACATGAAGGAGTGAGGGGCACAGCCACTTCCAGGTTACCCAAACAAGTGTTTGATCTTGAAAAGCTGAATGCTGATGAATGTTGAATTTTACCCATCCTTTTTTGCCGGTGTAAATTTTATGGAGATGGACACCTTGCATCAGGTTTATTAGACTGAATCCAATCTGTACCAACATGTATTTTCTGTGCAACACGCAACTGCTTTTAAAGATTTTTTCTTGATTTCCTATGAGGCGAAATGGTTAATGGGTTGATAACATCGACTGCTTCGGTTTGTCGGAGGACGGACCTATTTTGAGTTCATTCTGCAATCGTGGACTACAATGGCACGTCAGGAGCTTTGGAAAATGAAAGCAGGATGGAGAGTGGCGGGGAAGATAAACGCGGGAGCGAGAATGAGAGAGGGAGAAGAAAGACAGAATGGGGACAAGCTGAGGAAAAAGATAGAGCAGCTGGATGGATTTGGATTAAGTGCCATTCAGCAGTATCAATGAGAGGGATTTGGGACACGTATAATAGCATTACAAATTGGTTCCAATAACAGTCTGCAGGGTCCATAAAGCTCAGAATGCAAACTCCATCCATGCAGTATAGCAAAGGCTGCACAACAGAGTCTGTGTCATCTGAATTGAATCAGCGCATGGATCAGCACACCAAAAAATTACACAGTCCACAGGGACAGATAATTAACAATACACAATTAAACTGCATTAACTGCATTTAGCAGTGCTCCCTTTAAATACATTATCAGTATTGACTAATTAAAGTTTTATACAAACAGCACCAGATTCTTTTTCTCTATTAAGGCACCTTTTAGAAACAGTTAAATAATGGGCAGAGCATCATTAATCATAAGCGACATTAATCTGAAGTAGTAAATAATTCGGGCTTAGTAAAGGATTTTAATTATCAGCAATCAGTTCATATTACGTAAAATCAATCCTGCCTTGCAGACTCAGCTTAGGCTTCAGCCACCTTTCATTTCCTCAAAAGCAGTCATTAATTAAATGCAAATAGTCACAGGACAAGGATCCAAAACTTGTATTATATCAAATCAACAGAGTAAAACAGGGAGGAATGTGTGCCTATTGAGAAGGAAGTAAAGGGGAGGTATATAGTGCCTCTAATGTAAAAGATGTCCCAAGGTGCTTCAGAGATAAGCCTAAGGAAAGTAGATGCCAAGAAAGGGAGGGAGGTCAGGAGAGGTGACCAAAGGTTTGATCACAGAGTTGAATTTTGAGGAGATTTTTAAAGAAGGAGAGGAAAGGTGGAGAGGCAGAGAGGTTCAGGAAAGGAATTCCAGAGAGCGGTACCCAGGCAGCTAAAAGACAAGAGTCAAAGAACTTGAGGGCCAATTTTAATCCTGCCAACCCAGCGGAAACTGGGTGGGCAGGCAATTAAACTGACCTGCGCGACCTACCCACACTGATAGCACTGCCTTCCCGCAGACTGCAATTGTAATTTGCTTTTCTGAGCAGGTGAGAGGGACATCTGCCGGTAGGCAGCGTGGTTCCTACTTTAAATATACAGACTCGGCTCTGATGAAGTCATTGGGGCCAGACTACAATTTTAACCGGAGGCCTGTACGGGGAAGCCATTGTGGCTTCTCCGTCTGGCAAACCTGGCTGCAAGAGGAGCAGAAACAGCCCAGACAGGTCATTTAAAAAAAAATGTTTTAGTTTCCTCGTGGGCCAGGAGGAGTGGGAGTGCTCCTCCGGGCCCCACAATGAAATCTTGGGCTCCCACCCCCCAACCCCGGGCTTCCCTTCCCCTCCTGCGAGACCCTCCCGATTCCATCCCCAATGGCGGCCTCCTGTCGGCCGACATCCCACTCCCGCTCCCACCCGTTGGCCAGCTATCGCTTCCCGCTGGGTTCGAGCAGGAGACTGGCAGATGCGGCCCGG
This sequence comes from Squalus acanthias, assembly GCA_030390025.1. Taxonomy (NCBI): domain Eukaryota; kingdom Metazoa; phylum Chordata; class Chondrichthyes; order Squaliformes; family Squalidae; genus Squalus; species Squalus acanthias. The sequence goes on along the minus strand of CM059427.1, from coordinate 177,967,989 downwards.
AAATTAAAGTATGTGGCTGTAAAATGGTGCGGTAACAGCCAGTGGAACTTAGTGTGGGACAGGATTAATTCGGCACAGTTTTTCACAAGTTGATATTTATGGAGGGTAAAGGTAAAGAGACCAACAAGGAGAGCATTGGGGTAGTAAGTACGGAGGTGACAAAAGGCACGTATCAGCTGCAGAAGGGCGGAGAATGGAAATCAGGCAAGCACTGTTAGGGAGGTGGGAGTAAGCGATATTTGTGGTGGAGAGGATATGGGCACTGAAACTAAGCTCAGGGTCAAACAGAATGTTACGATTGCAAACGGTCTGAGGCAGTGGCTGGGGAGGGAGAAGAAATCAGAGTTTGCAGCAGAGGCCAAAGATGATGGCATCGGTCTTCCCAATATTGAGCTGGAAGAAGTTGTGACTCATCTAAGACTGGATGTCAGACAAGCAGTCTGACAACACAGAGGCAGTCAAAGAGTCAAGGGAGGTGTAGAGATGTAGAACTGGGTATTATCAGTGTACATGTGGAAGCTGCAGATGATGTCATCAATGGGCATCATATAGATGAGGAAGATGACTGGGCGAAGGATAGATTCTTGGGGAACTCCTGAGGTGACAATGGGTAGGGAAAGGAAGCTACTGCTGGAGAAGTACTGACTCTATTTGGATAGGTAGGAAGGGAACCATGCGAGGGCAGTCCCACAAAGCTGGATGACAAATGAGCACAATGTAGTCAACCACATCAAAAGTTGCAGAGAGTTCAAGGAGGATTAGAAGGGATAAAACACCACGGTCATAGTCACAGAGGATGAGCTGAAATTAAGAACTCACTCATCTGGTTTATTTTCACCAAAAAGCTTTCTTTCTGTTATTTCTTCTACCCCTTCTATATTTTCATCCCACCTTCAACAGAACCATTTGTTTACAAAAAACAAGGTCTGATCTATTTTGATTTTACTCTGCCATGAATCTTCAATTTCCTTCTGGTCCTCATCACAAGAACACAGAGGGGAAGATTTTCTACTGGTGCCACTGGGCAAAAACAGGGCAGTAGTACCCCTAAGATGGCGGGGGAAAGCTTATCGTCCCGATTCACTCAATCTAACCGATGCTAACTTTGGAAGGGCCTACTGAGTCAGGCGGTAGACCTTTTTAACATGCAAATCAGGGTCCCATGACACATGCACTACGCGAGGGCCGCACAGGTTCAGCTGTTGGTCCAGCCGAATAGGAGCCCAGAAGGTAACATTTAATTTATTATTGTGGGCAAAGAAACTACGGGGGGGGGAGTGGGGGCACTGTTACACCGAGTTCTTCCCCTTCCAAGAATGGACCTCCCCCCGGACCTACCTTCCACCTGGCCACGGAAGCCAGCAGGGGCCGCTTGGTATCGCTAGGCTGCCCCAGGACATTCGTTTCCCACCTGCAACTCGCCGGCCCTATACCAATGAGGCTTAGCCTTCAAAATGGACCGTACTTACTGTTGGGACAATCAGGCGGCTGTCCAAAACCCACCCACAGTCAAAATCTGCCCCTGACTGTTTTGGGAATGGGAAAAGCTTATTTGGCCCAATAAGCCCATTCCTTTTGGGTTAATTTTGCTTCCTCAATTACAAGCTTGGTTACCTCGCGCCTTCCAGCAGCAATCTCACTGCTCAACCCTTCCCTCCAACTGTGATCTTAATCCCTATGGCCCAACTTGCATCAAAATAGCAGTCTTCATTTTCAAAATGTCATTGTTTTACAAAGCCTTGAATTGCAAAATTGTGGCTCTATTATTGCTCTTATCATAGTATCAGAGGTCACGTTGATGGGTTAGCATATGTCTGCTGCTCACTGGAAGAGTATGGTCTGTATTATCAGAGCCCACAATTTCAGCAAGTGAAGAACCATCAGATTGAAGGTAAAATCTTTCATTTTTATGGAATGTAAGTAGTTGTAAAATTATCTCAGTACATTCCTCACAGTGAGAGTTTGTACAGAAACTCTTCATTACTTTTCAGCAGGCTGAACTGTTTCACTTAAATTACAACTTTTAATTCGGGATCTTCACTGAACCGCAATTGTGATGGCCCATGTAATGAGAAGTCAATCCTCAAAGAAATCACTGTACATTATAGATTTTATAAAGCCCTTTTTTCTTGTTAGCTTTCTGAAGGACTACTTACTTTTGTAAAATTCATGACCTTCAGGATCCATATTGTCAGAGCGAGATTCACCAGCAGCAGAATCATCAAGAGGAGGACAAAAAAATAAAGGCACCGCTTTCGCCAGCCATAAATCCCGACTTTGTAGACATATTGGTTTTCTGAGGTCTGGATGTTGTTTCGTTGAGTCAAGTACTGTTCCTGTGTCATCTGTATAATAAAAAAGATCATTAACTGAAAGGTAATGAGATGTTTCTTATGGCTCCAACACTTTTTAACCCAAAATTGATGGACAACTTAAGACTTCCCCTGGTGATGACATTTTTTTGTACTTTCTAGAGCATGGTGGCAATTTTAACCTAACTCCTTCGTTGGTAAACTGATGCGACTGGGTGCAATGTTGGTTTTACACACCGCCCATAGAGAGTAATACTGAGCAGGATATAAAACCAGCGTTCCACCAGATCACATGGGATTTCCGCCTAGCGAGTTAAGTTGAAATTACACCCCGCCCCCCCACCCCCACATGTTTCAGGTTAAGGGGTGATCTAATCAAGGTATTTAAAATGTTAAAGGGACTTGCTAAGGTGGATTTTCGGGGGAGTCCAGAACAAGAGGGTACAATCTTAAAATTAGAGCTAGGTCATTAGGAGTGAAATCGGGAAGCACTTTTTCACACAAAGGGTGGTGTTAACGTGGAACTCTTTCTCCAAAAAACCTGTGGATACTGGGTCAATTGAAATTTTCAGGAGTGAGATCACTAGATTTTTGTTAGATAAGGGTGTCAAAGGTTCAGGAACAAAGACGGGTAAATGAAGTTGACATACATATCCGCCATGATCGGAGTGAATGGCGGAACGGATCTGAGGGGCTGAATGGTGTTTATTTAAGGAGTTATTTTACAACTTTCAAAAAATATATATTCCACTGAGGAAAAAAGGGTGTAAAAGAAATGACAGCCATCCGTGGCTAAGTAAAGAAATTAAGGATAGTATCCAACTAAGAACAAGGACATATAAGGTAGCCAAACTTAGTGGGAGGATAGAAGATTGGGAAGTCTTCAAAAGAAAGCAAAAAGTAACTAAATGATTGATTAAGAAAGGGAAGATAGATTATGAAAATAAATTAGCAAAAAATATAAAAACAGATAGCAAGAGTTTCTATAGTTATATAAAAAGAAAAAGGGTGGCTAAGGCAAACGTACGTCCCTTAGAGGATGAGACCGGGAAATTAATGGTGGGAAACATGGAGATGGCAAAAATGCTGAACAAATATTTTGTTTCAGTCTTTACGGTAGAGGACACTAAGAATATCCCAACACTGGACAAACAGGGGGCTCTAGGGGGGGGAGGAGCTAAATACGATTAAAATCACTAAGGAATTGGTACTCAGTAAAATAATGGGACTCAAGGCGGACAAATCCCCTGGACCTGATGGCTTACATCCTAGGGTCTTGAGGGAAGTGGCAGTAGGAATTGTGGATGCTTTGGTGGTAATTTTCCAAAATTCCCTGGACTCAGCAAAGGTCCCGGCAGATTGGAAAACTGCTAATGTAACACCCTTATTTAAAAAGGATAGTAGGCAGAAGGCTGGAAATTATAGACCAGTTAGCCTAACATCTGTGGTGGGTAAAATTTTGGAGTTTATTATTAAGGAGACAGTAACGGAACATTTAGATAAACATAATTTAATAGGACAAAGTCAGCATGGCTTTATGAAGGGGAAGTCATGTCTGACAAATTTGCTTGAGTTCTTTGAGGACATAACGTACAGGGTGGATAAAGGGGAACCAGTGGACGTAGTGTATTTAGACTTCCAGAAGGCATTCGACAAGGTGCCACATAAAAGATTATTGCTCAAGATAAAAAATTACTGGATTGGGGGTAATATTCTGGCATGGGTGGAGGATTGGTTATCTAACAGGAAGCAGAGAGTTGGGATAAATGGTTCATTCTCGGACTGGTAGCCAGTGGTGTTCCGCAGGGGTCGGTGCTGGGTCCCCAACTCTTTACAATCTATATTAACGATTTGGAGGAGGGGACCGAGTGTAACATATCAAAGTTTGCAGATGATACAAAGATGGGAGGGAAAGTAGAAAGTGAGGAGGACATAAAAAACCTACAAGGGGATATAGACAGGCTGGGTGAGTGGGCGGAGATTTGGCAGATGCAATACAATATTGGAAAATGTGAGGTTATGCACTTTGGCAGGAAAAATCAGAGAGCAAGTTATTATCTTTATGACGAGAAACTGGAAAGTACTGCAGTACAAAGGGATCTGGGGGTCCTAGTGCAAGAAAATCAAAAAGTTAGTATGCAGGTGCAGCAGGTGATCAAGAAGGCCAATGGAATGTTGGCTTTTATTGCTAGGGGGATAGATTATAAAAACAGGGAGGTATTGCTGCAGTTATATTAGGGTATTGGTGAGACCGCACCTGGAATACTGCATACAGTTTTGGTGTGCATACTTAAGAAAAGACATACTTGCTCTCGAGGCAGTACAAAGAAGGTTCACTCGGTTAATCCCCGGGATGAGGGGGTGGACATATGAGGAGAGGTTGAGTAGATTGGGACTCTACTCATTGGAGTTCAGAAGAGTGAGAGGCGATCTTATTGAAACATATAAGATTGTGAAGGGGCTTGATCGGGTGGATGCGGTAAGGATGTTCCCAAAGATGGGTGAAACTAGAACTAGGGGGCATAATCTTAGAATAAGGGGCTGCTCTTTCAAAACTGAGATGAGGAGAAACTTCTTCACTCAGAGGGTAGTAGGTCTGTGGAATTTGCTGCCCCAAGAAGCTGTGGAAGCTACATCATTAAATAAATTTAAAACAGAAATAGACAGTTTCCTAGAAGTAAAGGGAATTAGGGGTTACGGGGAGCGGGCAGGAAATTGGACATGAGGCTGAGTTCGGATTGGTCGAGGCCCTGTGGGTGGTGTAGCGGGCCCAGGGGCTGAGTGGCCAGGTCCTGCTCCTACTTCTTGTGTTCTTTAGATTTGAGGTTAGGATCAGATCAGCCATGATCTTATTGAATGGCGGAGCAGGCTCGAAGGGCCGATTGGCCTACTCCTGCTCCTATTTCTTATGTTCTTATGGCCTACTCCTGTTCCTATTTCTTTCTCGTGGCCTCACAAAAGCAAAAAAGCAAAACACCAAAAGAAGAGTAGATACTGAAAATGTAATATTTTATTAAATAGCAAAAAAATGAGTTTCTCTCACTAACCCAAATGACAATTCTACTATGAGACTCATGGATAGAAAATGCTGTTTTTTCATGTCACTACAAAGATCAGCCTGATGACTTTCACACACTCTGAAACTGGCTTTCTGAAACAATGGCAATTTTTTTTATTACATTTCCAGAATCTCATCCTTAATAACTCTCTTCCATTGGTTATACATCCCTTCATAACCACTATCTCTGTGATCTTCAGAATACACATAAATCCTATTGAAACTACAAAAAAGCCAGAACTCAACCTTATGACTCACTCAGTTGTCTTAGGTTAACTCTCCATTCAAATAGCAGAATTCAGCAAATGTAATGAACTTTACAGTAAACAAACAAGGCTGCATATAGTGACGCTATTATTCCTGGCCAGAATGGAGATGATTGGTTAATTCCACCTGTCAATCATGCCTGGAGATCTTTTTTTATTCATTGGATGTGGGCATTGCTGGCAAGGCCAGTATTTATTGCCCATCCTTAATTGCCCTTGGTGAGCTACCTTCTTAAACCGTGGCAGTCCGTGTGGTGAAGGTCTTTTTCGTAGCGGTTTGGTACAACTGAGTGGCTTGCATTTCAGAGGGCAGGTAAGAGTCAACCACATTGCTATGGGTCTGGGGTCACATATAGGCCAGACCAGGTAAGGACAGCAGATTTCCTTCTCTAAAGGACATTAGTGAACCTGATGGGTTTTTACGACAATCCAATCGTTTCATGGTCACCTTTACTGATACAAGCTTTTTATTCCGTATTTATTTAATTATTTGCATTTATATTCCACAGCTGCTGTGGGGAGATTTGAACTAGTGGGCTGGATTTTCACTGACCCGTGGAGTCGGGTTTGGAGGCGTGTGGGGGGTTAAAGTTGCAGATTCGGGGGTCCCGAACCCATCCCGCCTCCATGCCAGTTTCGCTGGCGGTGGGTACCCAGCCTGTGCTGGGACCCGCCTCCCCAAGGCGGGAAGGGATTAGTGACAATTAACTGCCTGTTGACAGGTAGTTAACAGGCAGTTTTTTGCCTAATCCCTATTTTAATCGCTGAAATGTGGGCTTCCCGACAGGTGCCAACCACGCCAAGTTATTGGGGCGGACCGTGGGTCTGCAAGGGTTGGAGGGGTCGATATGTCCGGTGGGCAGGTGAGTGATGGGTGCATGTGTGCAGAGGTAAGTGTGTAAGGTAAGTGCAAAGTGTGGGAAAAAGTTTTACTTACCTTAACTTCCTCCTGCAGGTGTCAGCCCTTCAGTTCTCGGGAGTCAGAAATCTCACCGGCACAGAAAGCAGAAAAGCTGTGGTGCTGTCGAAAACTGCAGCCTTCTGTTTTCTGCGCTGGAATGATTTCTAACTCAGCCTGAGAGGAAGGACTCAAGTTAGAAATCATATTGTCAGTGTTTGACAGCTTCACAGAGCTGTCAAACACTGATATTTCATCTGTCAAAAGCTCTTGACAGATGAAATGTCAATCTGTTTGCTGTAAGTCCGGCCATAAGTCCCGCCCCGCCTCCAACTAATTGGCTTACAGAGTGGTATCAATAGACACTCTTACCGAAGAACACAATCAGCACACAGCCTCTACTTACACCTTCACACTTACAACACAGCGACCACACCAACTCCTGTTTAGGCCAAACTTCCTTTGGTAAATTCACTCAGCACAAATTTGTCTTTTTCTCATTTAGTCAGACTCTCAGAGCTTAATATAAGTTTTGAGATATGGGTGTCGAACATAACAATAATTGCATGGGTTTTTAGTAAAGCATTTCAAGGGATAGGAATTTATAGAGTGGGGCATCACAAAATAGTTTTATGGTGCAAGAATGCAATAAATAAGAGTTTTATAAGAGCAGGGGGTTTAAGGATTATAATTTTTCGGATGTAGACTCAAGGAATATGAACTCATGGTTTCAGGCCTCTAGAAATTCTTGTGATATAGTGAGACTGTTCTAAAAATTCAAACAGGTAATCTGGAGCACCTGTTATAACAATCACAACAGGTGACCTGGAACACAAATATATTGTAATACATCATTACAATCTTACGTATAGCATGTATTTCCTGTCCACAAATGTTACTTCCTGTGACACATTTCATGTAAACATTTATAATGAGGGAATGTATGTAAACATTTAGAATGGCAAAACAATGGAGTAAAACTGATGTTGAGGATCGGCCGTCCATTATAGAAACTGCCTGATTTTCAGTTCCATTGTTTTCAATGGCAGTTTCGATCCCATTCATTTACCTCCACCCAGTAATGCCTGCCCAGTTCTGCTGCATGCCAAAATCTCCCCCTCCTCCGACTACTGCCCCCCTTGCCCCCGCCCCACTCTTGGATCGAACAATACCATGGTGCTCACAAACCTCTGATTTCAGAACTAATTCAATATGCTTAGACCCTGAGACCTTCCTGCCCAATTCACCCATATCCTAGCATGCCACTCCCAGCATTCCCATAATCTTTGTTTCCAGTGTTCCTGTACCACCCTTTCCTGTGCTTCAGACATTGGGGCTCCTTCAAAGTACTGCTAGACCTTCAGATGCCGTCCCAGTTCTGGGTCACCTTCCTAGTGCTCCCAGGGCTCCCCAATATCAATAATTCAGAGTCTCTGGTAAACTCCACTGGGCATAACAATCCTATTCTTATAGAAATTTCTAGCTCACTGTGAGCCAGGCCACGAGAGATTTAGTAGTCTTTATAACAATCACAACAGGCAACCTACAGCACCTGGATTTTAATGAGGTAACTTAATTGGATAACAATGGAACATAGAGCCAGCTCACAGTGGAATTTTTTTGGCTTAGGTCAATTCAGATTCATTCATTCTTTCCTTTGCTTTCTCCCTCTTTCATTCTTATCTCATCTAGATAAGAATGGATTTGGCTCTCTAGATTAATAACGGAATAGTGTATGTTTGATTAAAGCTCTTATAGAAGTCTGTAAAGTCCTCGTACCAACATTGTTTCTTCAGGCAACTGCAGCAGTTATTTACTTCTTACTCATTTCCTGTAATAAGCCACAGCTGTTTGTGTGACAAATACCAAAATATTTCAACTTATTGTTACATTTATTTCCCCAAAGACAAAACACAAAAATGGGTGGATTGAACAATTAAATGATTACTCTTTAAACACTGCCATAAATATTATTTAAACATTTACTTTTCACATAATGAGAGCTCACAATGGGCTCTATTTTAAAGGGATTTGGTCACAAAATAAAATACCAAAAAAAATTCTAAACATCTGCAAAACCTAAATAAAATAAATTGAGGGTAAAATTCAACTTCTGCAGGAGGTACTAAATGCTAAATTTTACCCCCCATTATTTTTAAGGGTCAAAATGATTTTATTTACTAAAAACCATCCTCTGAAGGCAGATAGAAAATTCAAACTCAAGCAATCTGGATAGTGGTAGCTTCAAATAATATCAAGTTAGTGCTGAAAATATCTACAGGTTGGAGAGGAAAGAGGAATATGGAGGGGGAGGCGCATGGGGGACGCAGACACGGGAACATGAGGAAGGAGTTGAACGGCTAACATTAGGAAGGCTTCATCATATTGTAGGGGAACATCATGTAAGAAAATACTCGGTAAACCTTTTCTGTTTGTGGAGGAAGAAAAACCATGCGCCATTTCCATCATGGTGATCACCTGCACGAGTAACATATGGTGTGTTTCACCGTGACGAGACATGATTTACGTCATTGTAAAGAAAGAAAGTTAGCCAACCGCTTCTGATGAAGTTGCTGTCTGTTGTACTCACGAAGATGAGGCTGATAATTGTAGATTCAATATTCAGTCTATGCCATGTTAAATCATTCATTATGTTTAGTGGTTAAGCTGTATTGTGTCTTGCCCCTTACATCTCCAGCACAAAGTAAAGGTTAATTGGAAATCCTTACCAGGCTGCAGTGCATTTTTTAAGAACCGCTGTATGTAAACTTTTCCTTCATTTGAACCTTTTTATGTAGAAGCAACTCAGCCAAAATTAGATAAGAAAATAATTAACTCCAGTTGCAAACTCCAAATGATCTTTTCTACAGTTGCTTCTCCTCTGAAACATGATAGACATTTTTTACAACAATGCTTTCTACAATGACAATCTTTAATACAAATTGCATCTGGCTAGAGGCTTCACATTCATATCAGGCTTATAGTTTAAGTAATATTCTCTCTATGGATTTCTGGACAAGGGAATAAAGTGGGTTTAAATTGGGCCATGAAAAGTGGTGGTGATGGAGGGGAGGCGGGGGGAAGAGTCAAGTGAATTATCAAAAATAGTCATCTATACTGCAGCAAAAAAGAGAATAGAATGTGAATGGGGGTGGGGAGGAGAAAATAATTATAAATCTAAAGTCTACTGTTGGGGCTATATGGATTAAAGACTTGGCAATATAAGCATGGCCTTTCTGAGGGGGGAATTATACTAATACTGACACGTGCTATCAGAGATTGCCAAACCAAATAGAAGAATGCCCACTAGCAAACTTCCCAAAAAAGCCCACTGAAATCTTTCACGGTCCTTCATACACACCCCGTTCACCAGGGGCAATGTTCGCTCTTTCTATCATTGTGAGGCAGAATCCACCAAGCGTTGGATTGTTCACCCACTAATAGGGAACGTGAGCTGGGATTAGACTGTCGTGTGACAGGTTAGTTTGCCCTACTGATGATGTGTTGTTGCAATAGTAATCCTCCTCCCCACACACCAATTCTTGGCACCAAAATCATCTTCTTAAAATAGATCAGGCAAAGAAATAAAATAAAAAAAGCAACAACATTGCATTTATTAGGGAACAAAATAATTATCATTCCACTGAATTTCAAAGTTTTCAATGGCTTTTTTTCAGTCAACTGATCTTAAATTATTCACACATCATGTATCTTGGTTGGAAGCAGTCCACAGATCAATTCACTTCAAATTACTGTAAGGGGACAAAAAAGACTTCTTAGAATTAAAGTTAGAAGAAACTATAACTTCTTAGAATTAAAATGAGTGGAAACTAGAAGGCTGATAAGTTTGTCTCCTATCCTTGTTATCGGAATGTATGACCTAGATAAGACAGGAACTGTAGGCTAACGAGCTGGTCTTTTGTCCTTGCTTAAGATAAGGCAGGACATACAGATGGGATGAGGTAAGCACTCCTGTCCAGAGAAGGAACAGATAATTTAGCCCGCGAATGCTGTAAAGATGGGTTTCTGTGAACCATTCAGCAACCTCCCTGATAAGAGGCAACGAATGGACACAGCCCTTCGCCTATTCTGTACACCAATCAATGATCGTAGAAGGGGTGTGCACGAGGGGTGCACGCCTCAAGTTAGGGTATAATTACTGTACGTATTTGATACTCGGTGGAAGAATCCTTTCTCTGGGATGAGACTGAGATTTAGCCCTGCATATGCTTGAATAAAGATCGTGAAACTTATCCAAGGTGTCCGTCTGGTGAATTTGTGGTTGCTATAGGGCAAGCGTTGACCCCTTATCTCAGGGGGTCCGCTTGAGAGAAGGGAAGACTTCTCTTTTACCCCAACAATTACACAAGCATTTTTAATTTTAGTCATGCAATATTTGCTCCACTCTCTTTCCCCCTCCCTTCCTCTTTGTTGCTTTATTTCTTGTTATCACTTTAGTCTGTCGACGCTCTCTCGTTTCTGTCTCTCCCAGCCATGAGTTGCTACTCTCCCAAGAAATTTGTGAATCGCCAGGGCGCCAATATTAACCTCTGGCTCAGACTGCAAAATAACATTGATTAACAATGATCATAACCACTGAGTTGTACTTAAGACTTATTTTGCGCCTTGGGACATTTTATTACGTTAAAGGCGCTATATAAATATAAGTTCTTGTTGTTTATTTATCCTATCCGCATTTTTAAAAAACACTGGCCAGAATCTATCAATCTCACATTTCCTTTGTAGTAAAGACACAAATAATAATAATAATAATGATATCCATTCATGACATAATTAGAGTCTTTAATATATTGGTTAAGTTTTTAGGTGTTCAGGAATGTCCAATCTTTACCATCATATCTTCTTTACTAGTTCGGACCAGCTAACCGGAAGAGGATGGGGATTCATACTTAAGTTGCCATGAGGGATTCTAGATCAGTGAGGCAACGTGCAGGAATTCAGGACTGTGGGATAAAAATAGCTTGGGTGTATTATGCTATTGAAGTTAACACTATGAGCCGCACAGCAAATGAAAGGCTGGTTTCTCAGATGCGGCGATACTGGGTGGGATACTTTCTGAGTAAAATGTTTCTAAAGCTTGTAATATTGCAAACAGGGTCCCGAAAATCCACCGGTATTTCTTACAGAACATAATGGAATTAAACCCTTTCATTTCTCCCTCCCTTTACAGTCTATTAAAGGGACCTTCCTTCATTAGCAAGCTACCAATATGCTGAGATGCTAAAGCATTTTGGAAGTACGCTGCAATACTTCAGTTGCGTCAGTTTTACTGTGAAAATCGTTACAAATGGAAACATTTGTTGTTTGTGGGACCTACCCGTAAGCATTCGTCTACCCAACAATAGTGACTGCACTTCAGAAAGTAACAGATTGGTTGTAAAGTGCTTTGGACAATCCTAAAATGGTAAAGCCCGATATAAAGTTCTTTCTTCCTCTTTTTTTAATTTACAAAAGTGTGAGCCTCAGGCTATTCAGAGTTTAAATGTTCCTTGGTGATGGAACTTTGCAAATTGGAATGCTCTCGTCAGTTACAGACTCTAGCTCAGAGAGACACAGCTTTTTAGGATTGTTTGGCAATATCTACAGTGTGATGTCTGCACACACAGGCATATTGGCGTAGATTTTTAAATTGCTGCCCAGGTGTAAAACTGGCATTGGGGATTGGCCACCCGTCATCGAAACCGCCTTATTTTCTTTGCCATTGAAATCAATGACAATCTGGTGGTTTCTGTAACTATGCATTAGGAATGCTAAATCATAAAATTAACCCTTATCATGCTATAGGGCCTCATGCTCCTCTGCCAAAACTTCCCGCTGCCCTACAATGATCCTGAGAGCAAAGATAACCATCAACTTTTTTTCTCCACTACCAACCATATCCTTAAACCTCTCTCCCCTAACATCTCCACCCTCACCTTCAATAACAAGTGCAAGGAGCTCACAGACATCTGTCACTAGATAGATAGAAATAATTTGCATTTGTATGGTGTCTTTCATGACCTCAGGCTGTCCTAAAGTGCATTACAGTCAATTAAGTTCTTTTGAAATGTAGTCGTAATGTAGCAAACGCGGCAACCAATTTGTGCACAGCAAGTTCCCATAAACAGCAATGAGATAATGGCCAGATAATCTGTTTTAGTGATGTTGGTTGAGGGATAAATATTGACCAGGACACCGGGGAGAACTCCCCTGCTCTCCGTCAAATAGTGCCAAAGGGATCTTTTATATCCACCTGAGAAGGCAGACGGGGCCTCAGTTTAACATCTCATCAGAAAAACGGCACCTCTGATAGTTCAGCACTCCCTCAGTACTGCACTCAGATGTCAATTCAGATTTTGTACTCAGGTCTCTGGAATGGGATTTGAACCCACAACCTTCTGACTCAGAGTGCTGTAACTGAGCCAAGGCTGACACCTTAAGATTGAGACCATCCATTCAGCTGCTTCTCAGTTTTTTCCTCTCCTTCCTCTAGCCCACACAACCCAACCTCCACCAGGCTCCCCCCTGCCTCAGCCCTGAATTCAAGTCTTTCTCTAGTTTCCCTCTTATCTCTCCTCATCCCCTTTCTGAGATCATCTTGTCCACAAGACCTACTTGCTTAATTCCATTCCCACTAAACTGTTGACCACCCAACTTTCCTACCTGGCCCCATGCTAGCTGACATTGCAACAGTTCCCTCTCCTCAGGCACTGTCCCCCTTTGTAACTTCACCCACCTCCATCCCTACAACAGCCCATCTGCTGCTGAAACCCTCATCCATGCCTTTGTCACCATCAGACTATTCCAACGCTCTCCTCCGATCCTCCCACATGGAACAGAAAGTCAGCCGGTGGGTTTTAAATGAGGCCCTGGAGTTAAAATACCCAGGAACTTATTTCTGGAGCAGTGAGTGAGTTTCCAACTCATACCACTGCCCACCCGCCCAAAACTGGCCCAGAGTTAAAATTGGAGCCCAGGTTTTTAATCAATAACAACGGCATTATCCAACATGGTAGCACTCCAAGAACCTGCTGGAGTCCTTTAAACATATTTACACAGAAACTTCCATTCATATTGAAAACTGCAGTGTTTAAACTCTGAAAGAATAGTGCTACTGAAAAGATTGTGTGGGAATTGCATTCCTCTCGTAGGTTAGATACAGTGGGTAAGCGTATTTGTTCATCCTCAAGAATGTCAGATATTCCTGACAATGCCATTTCAGCTCACTGTCCTTTCACCCCTGGGAATTGGGTACAAATATTGCCAAGACAAAATGAATGAAAGCACTGCTTCTCTGAAAGTTGCCATGATGTGGAGATGCCGGTGTTGGACTGGGGTGGACAAATGTGAGAAGTCGCACAACACCAGGTTATAGTCCAACAGTTTTATTTGAAATCACAAGCTTGCGGAGCGCTGCTCCTTCGTCAGCTGAAGTCTTAACCTGACGAAGGAGCAGCGCTCTGAAAGCTTGTGATTTCAAATAAAACTGTTGGACTATAACCTGGTGTTGTGCGACTTCTCACATCTCTGAAAGTTGTGGGTGTAAAAAGTAAAAAGGAGTCTGGGTTGTCTTCAACTTTTTTTTCCTCTTTTTCTGACAATGTTCTCTCCTCATCTCCTCATAGCATTGACTCCTCGGTGGAGTCCAGTTTCATGGGTGCCGGCTGCCTTCCAGTATCTTACCCAAGTGGCCATCCTTCGTATGCCTATATAATGAGTGTCAGCAGGCTATTCAAGTTTAGGGGGCATCACAACCAAGACTGATCCTGTTCTCATCCAATGTCTACACACATTAATTTCTTGAAGGGGTTGCTAGATATCGATCAGGAGTGGGAATCGTGCTGAAGACTTGTGCTCCAGAACTAGCCGCGCCTCTAGCCAAGCTGTTCCAGTACAGCTACAACACTGGCATCTATCCGACAATGTGGAAAACTGCCCAGGTATGTCTTGTCCACAAAAAGAAGCAGGACAAATCCAACCCGGTCAATTACCGCCCCATCAGTCTACTCTCAATCATCAGCAAAGTGATGGAAGGTATCATCGACAGTGCCATCAAGCAGCACTTACTCACCAATAACCTGCTCACTGATGCCCAGTTTGGGTTCCGCCAAGACCACTCAGCTCCTGACCTCATTACAGCCTTGGTCCAAACATGGACAAAGGAGCTGAATTCCAGAGGTGAGGTGAGAGTGACTGCCCTTGACATCAAGGCAGCATTTGACCGAGTCTGGCATCAAGGAGCCCTAGTAAAACTGAAGTCAATGGGAATCAGGGGGAAAATGCTCCATTGGCTGGAGTCATACCCAGCACAAAGGAAGATGGTTATGGTGGTTGAAGGTCAATCATCACAGCCCCAGGACATCACTGCAGGATGCAAGGCAGTGTCCTAGGCCCAACCATCTTTAGCTGCTTCATCAATGACCTTCCCTCCAACATAAGGTCAGAAATGGGGATGTTCGCTGATGATTGCACAGTGTTCAGTGCCATTCACAACTCCACAGATAATGAAGCCGTCCATGCCCGCATGCAACAAGACCTGGATGACGTTCAGGCTTGGGCTGATAAGTGGCAGGTAACATTCGCGCCACAGAAGTGCCAGGCAATGACTATCTCCAACAAGCGAGAGTCTAACCACCTCCCCTTGACATTCAATGGCATTACCATCGCCGAATCCCCCACTATCAACATCCTGGGGGTCACCATTAACCAGAAACTTAACTGGACCAGCCACATAAATACCGTGGCAACAAGAGCAGGTCAGAGGCTAGGTATTCTGCGGTGAGTGTCTCACCTCCTGACTCCCCAAAGCATTTCCACCATCTACAAGGCACAAGTAAGGAGTGTGATGGATTACTCTCCACTTGCCTGGATGAGTGCAGCTTCAACAACACTCAAGAAGCTCGACACCTTCCAGGACAAAGCAGCCCACTTGATTGGCACCCCATCCACCACCTTAAACATTCACTCCCTCCACCACTGGCGTACCGTGGCTGCAGTGTGTACCATCTACAAGATGCATGGCAGCAACTCGCCAAGGCTTCTTTGGCAGCACCTCCCAAACCCGCGACCTCTTCAACCTAGAAGGACAAGGGCAGCAGGCACATGGGAACACCACCACCTACAAGTTCACCTCCAAGTCACACACCATCCTGACTTAGAAGTATATCGCCGATCCTTCATAGTTGCTGGGTCAAAATCCTGGAACTCCCTACCTAACAGCACTGTGGGAGTACCATCACCACACGGACTGCAGTGGTTCAAGAAGGTGGCTCACCACCACCTTCTCAAGGGCAACTAGGGATGGGCAATAAATGCTGGCATTGCCAGCGACGCCCTGATCCCATTAAAAAAAAACGAATAAAAAAAATAAAAATCTGATTTTTTCCTCCCTCACCCAGGGGCATTGAAGCAAATTCCAGCATCCCGAGTGCTACCTAGGCTGAGATCACAAACTCAGCACAAACTGAGGATCAAATCTAGAACCTTCTTAGTCTACAGGGCTCAGCTACTCGCCATCTTAAATGGCTGAGCCCTTGTGGAAAGCAATTGAATTCACTTTTCAATAAATGTCATTCCTGGTTTGAGAGATCACTAGAAGATGGAATATGAAACATATGAAACATATGAATGTACGATCAAAAACAAATATTCAGTCTAGTTTGTTGAACAGCTTTTCAGTATTCAAGTGGTTACTTGATATAGCTACGCCAAATTAGATTTGGGACAAGGTGTCCTCTACCCCTGCTCTCTCCTTTACACACACTTGTACATGATCTCATTCGTCTATGTTCTTTCCTTGCAATTCTTTACTTCCCTATATTCTAACATTGCATTGTCTTGATCCTCATTACCACATACTCTCACTAGCCCACTCACTCTCCTCCCTAGATATTCACTTACCATATGGTTTCATCTTCTGTAATCCCTTGGTGCATGCTTACTTATGTTAATGTTGCCCATTTCTTACACTCTCCCCCCTGTGTTCACTGCCCTGAGTTGCCTAATTTTCTTGTTCCTTTTTTCCTCATTTACTCACTTTTCTGCATTCACATTTATGAGTTTTCCTGTTTACTTTTGCTCCCGTGAGTTCTCTTGCTGGCTTCCCTGGATGTTTTTCTCCCTGTGCTCTCCTGCTCTTCCTCTCCATTACACTTCTAGGTTCCCCAGTCCCCTACAAACCCCGTTCTCTCCTGTACACCCTATTTTCTTTTAGACTATTCCTAGTTTCCCTCTGAAATTATAACTTGTACAAGCACAAGAAGTTGTTTGTTTGTGCCTTCATGTACGAAAGCTTCCTATGATATACAGCAATACTAATTGCACACAATACAAATGACCCTCAAACAATACAAGTGCTGGATGGTTGCCAACTGATCTTGCACCTGTAACTGAATAACATTTCTGTAGTATTGATCTGAGTCAGTAGAGCTATGTAGTGCTGTTAGGGTTAGAAAGTGAGTCATTCTATGTATCAACATAATGCATTACAGAGCGGCAGAATTTTTTAAAAATTCGTTTATGGGATCAGGGCGTTGCTGGCAAGGCCAGCATTTATTGCCCATCCCTAATTGCCCTCGAGAAGGTGCTGCCTTCTTGAACTGCTGCAGTCCGTGTGGTGAAGGTGCTCCCACAGTGCTGTTAGGTAGGGAGTTCCAGGATTTTGACCCAGCGACGATGAAGGATCGGCGATATACTTCTAAGTCAGGATGATGTGTGACTTGGAGGTGAACTTGGAGGTGGTGGTGTTCCCATGCGTCTGCTGCCCTTGTCCTTCTAGGTGGCAGAGGTCGCGGGTTTGGGAGGTGCTGCCGAAGAAGCCTTGGCAAGTTGCTGCAGTGCATCTTGTAGATGGTACACACTGCAGCCACGGTACGCCGGTGGTGGAGGGAGTGAATGTTTAAGGTGGTGGATGGGGTGCCAATCAAGCGGACTGCTTTGTCCTGGATGGTGTCGAGCTTCTTGAGTGTTGTTGAAGCTGCACTCATCCAGGCAAGTTGAGAGTATTCCATCACACTCCTTACTTGTGCCTTGTAAATGGTGGAAAGGCTTGGGGAGTCAGGAGGTGAGACACTCGCCGCAGAATACCTAGCCTCTGACCTGCTCTTGTTGTCACAGTATTTATGTGGCTGGTCCAGTTAAGTTTCTGGTCAATGGTGACCCCCAGGATGTTGATGGTGGGGGATTCGGCGATGGTAATGCCGTTGAATGTCAAGGGGAGGTGGTTAGACTCTCACTTGTTGGAGATAGTCATTGCCTGGCACTTCTGTGGAGCGAATGTTACCTGCCACTTATCAGCCCAAGCCTGAACGTCGTCCAGGGCTTTTTGTATGCGGGCATGGACTGCTTCATTATCTGAGGAGTTGTGAATGGCGCTGAATACTGTGCAATCATCAGCAAACATCCCCATTTCTGACCTTATGTTGGAGGGAAGGTCATTGATGAAGCAGCTGAAGATGGTTGGGCCTAGGACACTGCCCTGAGGAACTCCTGCAGCGATGTCCTGGGGCTGTGATGATTGACCTCAACCACCACAACCATCTTCCTTTGTGCTAGGTATGACTCCAGCCAATGATTGCTCACATCCATAATTCTCTACCCACTGAGTTCCTCATCTCAGCTGGGGTGTGGAGGAGATAGTGAGCGAAGGCCACGCAATGGGAAAATGATTTGACCTCATCTATTTTAGTGCACTTCCCAGAAGGCCATTGGTAGTGGTCTGGAAATGTGTTGCCTGCCTGGCATCTCAGCCAAGGAATGGTGCATAACAGGAGTGGAGAGGCAACTTCAAAATACATATAAAAGCACACATGTTTGGCTTATTATTGCTCAAAAACACCATAAAGAGACATTTAATTGTGTCTTTAGTGCTTGTAATGACTTCTAGAGCAGGTAGTTTATAGAGCACTTGGTGCAGTGTTATCATTGAATCCAGTATAATTTGTAAGAGGATTATGATACACTGAACTTAATCTGGAATTAAGGCACCTTTTCCAACACTTAGATTTTAGTATTGAAATGAGATGTGATTGAAGTAATTATAGACAGAGGTGTTCTTACTAAACTACAGCTAAGCTCTTCAATTCAAAGAAGTAACTCAAAGGTTGAACTCATCTTCAAAACCCATTTATATATAGCCTTTAAATCTTCATGGGCGGTATGGTAGAAATTCACAATATCTTCTGTACCAAATAATTTCTGTATTTCCAGCTCACTCTGACATTTCCCACCATTTGTGGCATGTTCGATATATTTTCATCCATTTCTACTACCTTCTACTTAGTTAAGGAAGCTAACTATGAGGAAGAATAATGACCCTGTAGTAATCATGATCAATGGGGATTCGCCTGGCGAGTTCTGCTATGGCATAAAATAATCTTTTTCACTCGTAATATTTGACTAAACTTCATTTGCAGGACTCCTCTATAGAATCCTCTTTCTAATGCAATTGAGAAGATCTTAGGGGTGTAAATTGGGCGGGTAAGCAGCTAAAACTGGCCGAGTGGCTTGCCCGCTAATGTCCCGCCTGGATCCCACTGGCTTCAATTTTAACCTGCTCTTCTGACCAAGTGGCCGGCGGGTGTTTTAAAAAAAATATGCAGATCAGGGTCCGATGATGTAATCGCGGGTCCGATGATGTTATCAGGGCCCCGGCTGCAATTTTAACTGTGGCCTGAGTGCGGAAGCCGTTGTGGCTTCCCCATCAGATGAAGACAACGGGAAGAGGATCCAGGACCAGAAAAGGCTATTTCGGGTTTGTTTTTTTTCCTTTCCTTTTGGGGCCAGGAAGAGCAAGAGTGCTCAACTGTGACCCACAGGCAAAACTAGGCCTCCCCTACCTGGGCTAACCCCCCCTTCCCTCCCGCAAGACCCTCCGGAAAACCCGTTCTCACGACTTACCTTCTTGCTGGTAGACCTTCCTTCAGTGCCGGCCGGCAGCCTCCTGCTACCTGAACCTCCGCTCCCACCGGGTTCAGGCAGGCAGCTGATGAGGCCCCGCAGTTAAATTCATGCTGCCATGGCCGGGTGGTTTGGTACTTGCCCCACCCACCCAAATCCCGCTCTGAAACGGATCGACTCCAAGCTTCAGGGGAGAACCTGACAAAAGATTATACCTGAAACGTTGGGCTGGATTTTGATACTGGGGCGGGTTGGGGTCGTGTCATCACTTTTCGTGTTATCCACCCGACTGCAATTAGATGTGGGAGATTGATGCAATTTTCACCTAATTGAGCAATTGAGTTCCAGCATGTGGGAACCCATGAACCAATTAGTGTTTTCAGTCTGAAAGTCGCCTCTGATGATGTCATCATTGCTGCTGCATTGAAGGTCAGAGACTGCCTGGCCTTTGCTGTCTGAGAGAGAGAGAGAGAGAAAGAGAGAGAGAGACCCCTACGTCTGCTCCCAAATAGTCAGCTTTCGAAATGTGCTCCCGCCAGGTTTCACAATCGTGTTTCAGAACAGGCGTGCTTCACGTAAAACAAGGGTTAAAATCACAAAGGCTTTTCAAAATGGCATTATAGAGCCAATTTAGTGCTTGTTAAGGGCCTTAACAGCCAATCCCGCCTCTTAAAGGCGGGACGGAGTCGGGACCAGCAGACACGATTTAATGAAAATTGCGTGGAGGCGGGATGGAGGCGGACTTGTGCCCGTCCACCAGTTTTCGCAATTTTAACCCCCCACATGCCTCCAAACCCGCCTCCACGGGTCAATGAAAATCCAGCCCGTTATCTTTTTTCTTTTTTCCACAGACACTGACTGATTTTCCATCACCTGCAGTATTTAGTTTTTCTCTCTTTGGCTTGTTTATCAGCTTTGAGACTAGTGTTCATAGCTGGATCGGAAACCAAGGGCTTGGTCTCTGAGCCTTTGCAGCTCTCTGTGTCCAGGGATTGACCAGCTGAGCTGCCAATCAAAAATCAACTCCCCCCCGCAGATGAGGGTTTCCTGGGAACTACCCTTTGGTGGTACTCTATTTAATAGGCTATCCTATGTTTACTGGGAAGTCTAAACAAATCACCATTGTCCTATGCAGATGCTTTGTCTGAATCTAATCCACATTTCCCAGAAGCTATGGGGGCGATTTTTTGACTGGGGGCGCGTTGGAGGCGGGACTGCTGCTTGTCGGGTCGATGTCCCGCCTCCATCGATTTGTGGCCAACCCGCGCTATTTTCCCTTGCTTGACCTTGTTAAGCCCGCCCAGCAGGCTTAGCAGGCCAATTAAGGGAAAGCCGGTTGCAGATCACATCAACGTATGACGTTTCATCTGTCAAACAGTGACATTCTCTGCAGTTTGATGAGGCCTTGCATACAAGACCTCATCAACCTTCTTTCTTTTACAGAAATGAGATGGTTGTTGCATCTGAGAATGCAACGGCCATCTCTCATCTGCAACACGGAGGTCCGAGACTCTCCGCATACACACCGGCTGAAGCCTGCAGGAAGAAACAAAGGTAAGTACACTTTTAAAAACACTTTGCACTTACCTCAGATACTCACCTCTATACTCTTGCACCCGTCACTTACCTTCACACCACACTTTTGCACGCTCCCGACTCCTGCAGGCCCAGTACTCACCTCGCTGAGCTGGCGGGTTTTGGAGCCTTCGGGAAGCCCGCACTTGTGAGGACAGAAAGGGAATAATCCTATTTTCTGCCTGTTAACAGGTAGTTAATAGGCTTTAATCCCTTCCCGCCTCCAAGGAGACGGGACCCGGCGCGGGATGGCTACCCGCCTCCATACCTGCATCCCCAGGGCTGGCAAAATCGCCCCCCGAGTGTTGTGAATTTAACCCCTTGCGAGCTGAATTTAACTTATTTTCATCGTTTTAATATAAATTACACCAAAATCCTTCCACGGTCAAATAGTCAGAAATCCTGGACCGTGGCAATTATTTACACTTAAATCTATTCGTACCCTTAGCACAGCAGTGAATCAATATTCTATCCTACAAGTCCCCAACAATATATTCTGTTTCTGTCCTGCTCCTCCATATATCATTAAATCTGGAGATGAGGAGAATGTTATTTTGTGATGATACAGGTAAGGGATGTCACTGCTGGGAAATGGAATACTTTTACACAAATCTACCAAGTGTCTGCATCAAGCACACTCAGGTCAGGTATAAAAGTAAAGCTGCAAATGCTCTTTTCTGACAATGTAAGAAAGACGTGCATTTCTATAGCACCTTTCACAACCTCAGGATGTCCCAAAGCGCTTTACAGTCAATGAAGTACTTTTGAAGTGTAGTCACTGTTGTAATATAGGAAACGCGGCAGCCAATTTGCACACAGCAAGCTCCCACAAACAGCAATGTGATAATGACCAGATAATCTATTTTTGGTGATGTTGATTGAGGGATAAATATTGGTGAAGACACCGGGGATAACTCCCCTGCTCTTCTTTGAAATAGTGCCATGGGATCTTTTACATCCACCTAAGAGGGCAGACAGAGCCTCAGTTTAATGTCTCATCCAAAAGACGGCACCTCTGCTAGTGCAGGACTCCCTCAGTACTGCACTGGAGTATCAGCCC
Source organism: Squalus acanthias (assembly GCA_030390025.1). Classification (NCBI taxonomy): domain Eukaryota; kingdom Metazoa; phylum Chordata; class Chondrichthyes; order Squaliformes; family Squalidae; genus Squalus; species Squalus acanthias. The sequence goes on along the minus strand of CM059427.1, from coordinate 177,945,923 downwards.
AGATTTATGTGCTCAAGTCTCTGGAGTGAGACTTGAATTCACAACTTTCTGACTCAGAGGCAAGAGTGCTACCCACTGAGCCACAGCTGACACCTCAAACCTGGTTGGAAGAGTGGAGACTTTTATCCAGTCCATTTCAGCAGAGTTCAAGGTCAAAACACTGGCTCGTGTTCTAGCCTACAGAACCTAGGCTTTAGCTTTGCTTTGGTGTACATTTATGGTGACACCAGTGTAAATGGATGACCATGAGGCATTAAGAATAAGGCAATCACCTTTGCTTGTACGCTTGTGTGCATGAATGGAGAAATTTGATTGGAGGTCTGCCTTAATCAAAAAGGCGTTTATTTTCCATTTGGTTCAAATCGGAAAGGAAAATGGAGTTTTGCAGACCAACTCAGGATCTATAAGAAAATCTGTGGCAGTTCCAGCGTAACGCTGCCAGAGTTACGGAAGTAGTAATGGCCCATAAATTAGGACAGGATATACCAGGTCCCAGCCTCATGGCAAAGATTCTGCATGGCCTTGTAAGGATGGAGCCTCCACCTGCCCCAAACAAGGCCACCAGCGTTTAAGGAGGCAGGGCAAGGGGTCAGGATTTACATTGCCAAGTGTTCCAATGTCCCCGGCCTCACAGTACCAATGGGTCAGGTGTACCAGGCTGCAGAATGGTGCTTGTGCCCCTACCTGAGGGTACTAGCCAAGATCATGGCCTAGATCCCTGAATATTTAAGATTGGTAAAAAATATTAAAGCGGCCTCCCCTACAAAGGAGGCTGAGGGAGCAACACTTTCTCCTCCCACCTTTTCCAGTACAAAACATCGCAGTTTACAGTCTTCACAGGCGGGTAGGCATCTGAGATGTGCATCAGATGCTTGCCATTGGCATGCAGAGTAGGGCACCTCCCCCACCCTCAAAAAATCAGCCAGGGTCAGCAGCAGAGGTTTCCACCAGGCTCATTTGTACTTACACTGGGATGCAACCCCATGGATTTTCAGTCCCAGTCTCTAAATTGTGGAATAGCTAGGATCCCTATGCATAGGTTGTGTTTTGTATACTGATAGACAGGCTAGATAAGTACATGACGGAGAAAGGAATAGAAGGATATGTTGATAGGGTGAGATGAAGTAAGGTGGAGGAGGCTCGTGTGGAGCATAAACACCAGCAAAGACCGGTTGGGCCAAATGGCCTGTTTCTGTGCTGTAAATTCTATGTAAATGTATGTGTTGCCTGGTTTTGGGGGGAGGGGGTATGCTCCAGGTACTCCTCCAACAATAAAGTTTGGTTGGACTTTCATACAAGACCTCTAAAGAACTAAATGCTGATACTTTTTTGATCATGTTTTGCAAACATAAAACTCCTCAGCAGTGCAGACTGAACATCTTGAAGCACTTTCTTTCTATAAACAACTTCCATGATGCCATGCATCACACTAACGCAGAACATGTGTGTGTGTGTGTGTGTGTGCTTTTACTATGCGCTGGTATGTGTAAATTAGCAGGTCGGCGCTGAGCTATGTGAGTAGGGGAGTAATGTGACAAATTAAATAGCTGACAGACAAATTAACTGAGACAGATTCAGGGGGTAATGCAGATACAGTGCTATATTGTCAAGTGCCTAACTATTCATAATGTTTTGCACTTAATATGCATAGACATAGAGGACGCTTCATAAGATGTATTCTGTAGTGCCAAAATGAATATCGGAAATTTGGGGGGTGAATTTCCTTAGGCCTTCTCCTGGTGCACCACTGTAACTTTGGCAGAAGTTCACTGGAAACCCATTTACATGCATTCCGCTGCGACAGAGCGGGAGAAACCCTGAAGGAATTCCTGGAGAATGTTTTATATTTTTAATAATAGGGCTACTAAAAAGAGGCCAGAATGTGATGCGTACATTAGTAGACTCCTACAGGCACCAGAAAATGAGGAAACACAAACAAGATAGTGATGGAACCACTCATTTAGAAAGAAACAGAACAAAGGGAAGTGAGAGTAAAAACACGCACACACACACACCACACACGAGTTCCCTTTGTTCTGTTCTTTTTAAAAATCCTGTTCATCTGTAATTTCTTCCAGTTCTGTTGAAGGCTTCACACCTGAAACCGTCTGTTCTCTCCACATATGCTGTCTGTCCTGCTGAGTGTTTCCATCATTTTATGTTTTTGCTTCAGATTTCCAGCATCTGCAGTTTTTGGCTTTTAGTTTATAATGACATAATGAGGATTGGGATTATCCCGTCAACGGGAGTCAGGACTAGCAACTGCCTTAAATTTTCCAGATATAAAGGGTTCACATTTCAATTGGGTTTGATAAAGTCAATTCATATTTACACAGACTACCCTTTAAAGAGGATGGACCTAAAATTCCTGGAGCCACATTCTCCCACTACAATTACAGCAGAGCGGGATTTTTGTCAGCCAGTCTGCCCTGGTCCCAACTTCAAGGGACAGGGTCATTTGTATTTAGGGGGTGGATGCCATCTCTAACGCTCCCTGGCGGTCACACAGGGGCCAAGAATTTCGAAGCAACAAGAAAGGAAGAGGTGGCTGTTGTGTCTGAAATAGCAAGATTTTTTTTAAGCAAAGCATTATTTTACTGTTACCGTTTGGAAATCAGCATTTTGGGCCCTGCTTCTGCATGATGCTGGCATGCTTTGCATTGAGGGCAGAGGAGGCCGAACTGGTGGGATTTCTGGCATCAGCACGACAGGGAGGGGAACGAAGGAAGCACCTGCTTCCACATCAATCAGAATTTTTCTTCATTCAATAAAATGAGACGTAGCTAAACCGGGCCCCACTCCAAATCTCCCCTCCCCCCCACCCCTAAAGTATGCTATTCCAAAACCTTTCCAGACCCGGGCACTTTAGGCACAATATGTATTTCAGCAGGATTTCCCCTCAAATTGGGTGCACAGTTACAACCCTTTAAGAGAACACGTATTTACGCAGTTCAGCCCATTAAAAAAACATACCAGTTTCAGGCCTTGCCTTACAAAGATCGTAAACTCCTGACCATAAAGGTAATGGGCCGGATCTTGCTGGAAAAATAACGGTCTGTTAACGACGCATGCTGTTATTAATGTGCAAGTAGGCCAGCAAGTTCAGGGGATTAAGCGATATGGCATGAGTTGCAAATCTCCAGAACTTGCTGTTCGATTTACGCCACTCCGCCATTTGCTTCGCACAAACGTAATCTCACCCTTAGCCTCCCCATTAATTTTAAGTACTTGCTGAATTTGCACATTAATTGCCCATTAAAAGTTAAGTGGTAATTAAGAGTGTAAGTACCTTTTTAACGATGTGACAATTGCTAATGCAATGTCAATCAACCTCTCGGACCCCAAATGGGAACAATTTAAAGTGTTCAATCTCATTCCTGCATGTAGTCAATTGTTGTTAGAGATTTTTAAAATGTCAATTTTTTTTTAACTTTTCCTTTCTGTCTCTTTTCTCTCTCTCTTAATCCAATCTTTCTTTCCCTTTCTTTATTTCTCTTTCTGTACCTGATTTGACTCTAATTCACCCACTCACTCTCCTTCTCAGATGTTCCTCTGGTTCTTTCACAATCCTTAAATCTCATTGGTTAAGGAGATACATTGTTGGCCCTGCTGTTCACTGAGGTTCGTTCACTGAGGTCCCAGATGCCCTGTTGCCCTCGCCACACCGTTATCAGCTCGCACTTCGAGCAAGTTATGGTGCAAAAAAAAATTCAGCTGAAGGGTGCAGAAAAAAGTCTAACTCCAGTCCATGGTGCCAGTTCCAACGACTAACATGGACTGCAAATGTGCTGTGGCCTTTTCAACGGTACCCCACTAACAACTAGTATGCATTACAATCAAACACGAAAAACATCACAAATAAAGAGAATGCATATTAACGGAAAGAGAATAAACAAATTCTGGAAAGAAAGTGTGTCTCCCCTACACTCAGTATTTCCTCTCACTGACATCAGGGCATCATCAAGAGGGAGAACTCAGGAAACAACAATTATTCTGAATAGCTAATACACTATATATCTCAAAGCCATTCCTGAGTGAAAATTCCAATTAAGCTTTTTAATTAGATACAAAATCAGTGTTCTTCAATACCATAAAAGCATTAGTCCTACCTTTACAAAACTGCAGGGATATAAATCCTATGCTAATATGAACATATAGACATATATGGACTAATTGGATTTAATTTATATAAACAAATTAGTTTACTTTCCCCAATAATTTGAATATCATAAACAGAAAAGTACATTAGCATTATGTTTAGAATAGTGTCCAAAGAGAATATAACATGTCTGTCCTCTGTGTATAACAGTGTTTGGACGTGTGTGTGTGTGTGTGTGGGGGGAGGGGTTAGGGGAGGGGAAAGAGATTGTCCGTAGGAGAAATATAAATGCATTAGAGGCTATGCATCAAATTAGCCTCATTTTAACTTCATAAAACAATGTCAAAGAGTGGCACAGAGGATCAAACACTGGTCACACTGAGCTGGACAGTGACAAACAGCAGGGCAAAAGACCTGTCAGCAGCATGATGATGATAGGACAAGTTCGCAAGTACAACGTATACAGCGTTAATCGTTTTCAACTGGTGCTGTACTGCATCACAACAGCAAACAAGTATTGAGTTGAGGTATTCCGGTTGAAAAATACAAAAAAAGCGATACGACTCAGGCTGGTGGCTCCACAAGCACGAGATGGTTTTCGATGTTCATCTTCGCTTTGCATATTTAGGCATATATTTTTTATATTAAACATTGATATGATGGGTGGGGTGGGGGGAGAAGGAGGAGGTTAATTCTCACAGAGAAATCATCTTGCACAACGTAATGTGAAGCAGAACAGTGCCTTCCTTTTTGTTTCACCCCAGAGACTCTCAGAAAAAATTAAAACCAGGCACAGCTACAAGCCGCCCCAGAGACATTTGAATTTCTATCCCTTCCAAACAAAGTAGAACCTCCTGAAGGGCCTCCTCAAAAGCTGAGAGTTGTTAAGCAGCAGCCTAAATTTAGAGCGACTCGATGGCAACAAGAAGTTCTTAAGTTATCTTATGTACCTCCGCTTTAACTCTTTGATTCTCACAGGCAGCTGTTGCTTCTCAGCCATATACAGTTCACTATTTTAACTTGATTATAAACTCACTAATTGGGAACAGAGAACAAATCTTTAAGCCTTTGTCCTGGCAACAAAAAGGCACACAAACTGGAAAAAAAGGCAGACCGGCAAAAGTGATTCACAAGGAGCAGGATATATAAAGTAACAGAATTTGTTTGTATCTTACCTTTCAGTCTTTTAATCTGACAAGAGGCAGCCTGGGTGTGTCAAGAATATCTAACAGTGAAGTGTGTTACCAATAACAGCATGTGGGCTGGACTGGGCTGGGCTGGGCTGGCAGGCGGACTCAGGATTTTCCAACAGTACATCCCCAGCCAAGTGCAACCACAGGCCTGAAGAATTTCCTGAATCCTGTGTATAGCACAAGCAACTGCTGACTGAGAAATCATTCCGTGACTAAATTCTGCTCAAGCCTGGCAGTTTGATTTACATCGCTTTGGTCGAGTTCCAAGAGGGCAGCTCAAGTGAAGGCATCCAGAGTTGATTAGAACCCTCTTTTACTCCATGCAGAATTATTCTTTTTTTTAAAAATGAACTAGATAATAAAATCCTTCATTATCATTCCAACTCTCAGCGGTCAGCTTTCTTACAACTTATTTTTAAATAATTCAAGTCTCCTTGCTCTCATAGTGGGGAGGTTAGGAGATCACTTTAAACACAAGTAAACTATTAACAGTATTTCACAGGAAATTATTTGTCTATGGTTCATATTCTTAAATGGTTTGAGTTATATTTTCAGAAATGCTGTCATTTCTGTGTGTGTCCTTGTTGTCCATTGCTCTTTCATCAATTCACTTCTGTTACAGAAAAGAGCTTAGAACATCTGAATTATTTTATTGTGATCAATGCTGATGAAAAGGAACAGACTCTGGGAAATATTTTCCAATTGGAAGTCAGAATGATCACAGCTGAAATTCTCTGGCATAAAAGGCCCTGAGAGGAATTTTGTGTAATGGACTAACATTTAAAAAATGGTGAATCTCAGAAAATACCAGGATTATCTGGGACTATCCCAGGTTAAAGGGGCTGCATGGTCTCGTCAATAATTCCTGAAAGGTACCAACTTCTGGCTGCAATTAAGGTGCCAAATTTTAGCCATCCAGAAACTCAGAGGGCAATTCAAACCTAACCCGCCCATCAGGAAACGGAAGTCAATGGGTAGTAATATTGGGCGGGGTGTAAAACTGCCGTTCCAGCTGATCAAAGGGGTTCAAATTACCCCTTCGAATCACAGCTATTTTCACAACATTGTTGCTTTTCAGACAAACAAAGTCAACAGTTTGGATACACCCTGATTTAGGACTGTATTTCTGGTCATACACAAGACACAAATCTTTTACATCGAGCCAACAGCACACAAACACTCCATTCGGTTCAACTGGTCTATGCCACCATTTATGCTCCACACAAGCCTCTTCTCATCCCTCTTTATCTAACCCTATCAGCATACCCTACTACTATGCCTTTCTCCCTCATGTGCTTAACTAGCTTCCCTTTAAATGCATCTCTGCTATTTGCCTCAACTACTCCTTGTGGTAGCCCGTTCCACATTCTAATCACTCTGTGTAAAGAAGTTTCTTCTGAATTCCCTATTGATTTATTAGTGACTATCTTATAGATATGACCTCTAGTTTTGGTCTCCCCACAAGTGGAAACATTTTCTCCACATCTCCACATAAACTAAATGGTACAATCCTAAAGGGGGTGCACGAACAGAGAGACCTGGGGTATGCGTGCATAAATCGTTGAAAGTGGCAGGGCAGGTTGAGAAAGCTGTTAGAAAGGCTTACGGGATCCTGGGCTTCATAAATAGAGGTATAGAGTACAAAAGTGTGGAAATTATGATGAACCTGTAGAAAACACTGGTTCGGCCCCAACTGGAGTACTGTGTCCAATTCTGGGCACCACACTTTAGGAAGGATGTTAAGGCCTTAGAGAGGGTGCAGAAAAGATTTACGAGAATGATTCCAGGAATGAGGGACTTCAGTTACGTTGATAGACTGGAGAAGCTGGGGTTGTTCTCCTTGGAGCAGAGAAGGTTGAGAGGAGATTTGATAGAGGTGTTTAAAATCATGAGGGATCTGGATAGAGTAGATAGAGAGAAACTGTTCCCATTGGCAGAAGGGTCGAGAACCAGAGGACACAGATTTAAGGTGATTGGCAAAAGAACCAAAGGCGACGTAAGAAAAAACTTTTTTACGCAGCGAGTGGTTAAGATCTGGAATGCACTGCCTGAAAGGGTGGTGAAGGCAGACTCAATTTTATCTTTCAAAAGGGAGTTGGATCAGTATCTGAAGAAAAAAAAATTGCAGGGCTACGGGGAAAGGGCGGGGGAGTGGGACTAGCCGAGAGTCGGCACAGGCTCGACGGGCCAAATGGTCTTTTTCCGTGCTGTAACCATTCTATGATTCTGTGATTCTATCTACCAAATCAAACCCTTTCATTATATTAAAGACCTCTATCAAGCCACTCCTCAGCCTTCTCTTTTCTAGAGAAAAGGGACCTAGCCTGTTCAGTCTTTCCTGATAGTTAAAAGCTCTCACCCTTATGAATCTTTTTTGCACCTTCTCTAATGCCTGTATATCCTTTACATAATATGGAGACCAGAACTGTGCACAGTATTCCAAGTGTGGTCTAACCAAGGTTCTATTCAAGTTTAACATGACTTCCCAACTTTTCAATTCTATCCCTCTAGATATGAACCCCAGTGCTTTGCTTGCTTTTTTATGGCCTTATTAACCTGCGTCGCCACTTTTAGTGATTTGTGTATCTGTACCCCTAGATCCCTTTGCTCCTCTACCCCATTTAAACTCTAATTATCCAAGCAATATGTGGCCTCCTCATTCTTCCTACCAAAATGCACCACCTCACACTTACCTATATTGAAATTTATTTGCCAATTAAATGCCCATTCTGCATGTTTATTAATCTCTTCTTGTATTTTGTAGCATTGTTCCTTTGTATTAGCCACATGCTCCAATTTGGTGTCATCTGCAAATTTTGAAATTGTACTTCCGATTCCCGAATCCAAATCATTAACGCAAATTGTAACCAACAATGGTCCCAGCACCGATCCCTGTGGAACAGCACTTCCCACCTTTTGTCAGTCTGAGTAGCTGCCTTTAACCCCTACTCTTTGTTTTCTGTTTTGTAGCCAGCATACTATCCATTCTGCTACCTGTCCCCTGACTCCACATGCTCTGAGTTTGGTCATGAGTCTACTATGTGGTGACTTATCGAAGGCCTTCTGAAATACCAAATGTATTACATCTCATCCAAATATATTACGGCCTGGAGTTTCCTCTAAGTTGCGCTGTTTTTTCAGCGCAATTCGCCTGAAATCTGCCAAACCAGCGCAAAAGATCGAGGAATTTCAATCGCAAATTACATCCAGCGCAAATCAAGTTTCCATGATCTTTTGCGCTAATTGAAAAGTAATTGGGCAGTAATTTGCGGCCCCTACGGGTGAGTACGAGGTGCGCACGCGCCCGTAGGGGCCGCGCAAGTTCTGGTATTAGGCATGCGAAGCGCACGCGCGAAAAACCGGAACTTGGGATCTGTCAAGATCCTCCGCATCCCCGGGAGATGGGCCTCTGCGGGTGGAGAGTTGCGCTATTTGCCCAGCTTCTGCCCTTGAAATTCTTACGCCTGGTAAAAGCAGGCTTAAGGCCTGCTTTTACCAGTGTAAGAGTTTTAAAAAAATAGAAAAATAAAATGTTATCACTCATTTATACATTAAAAACCCTGTCCAATAAGGTAAGTTTATTTTTAGCCCGGTTAAAACATATAATTTTTTTTTTTGTTTAAAATATTTAATTAAATGGCATTTTAATTCATTTTAAATATGTATTTTTTTTTACTTATTTCATGTGTTTGTGTAATTCTTAAATGATCCCCATTCATACTTCTGGGAGTTCCGTACATACTGAATCCCCATAAGTATGAAGGATCCCCTTCTTTCATTGGTTGGGCCGGCCCACGTGATCCCAGGGGCGCTTGCGAACCACGCGCGCCCCTGGGATACGTGGGCCTCTACCCAGAGAGGCCCAGGAGCACGAATCTACGAACCTCCCGGTCCACCAGGTAAATCCGTAGATTTTTTGGAGGTCGGAGGCATCCGTCCGCGGGAAGCCTCCGACCGCAAATTTTGGCCAATCGTGCTGGAAGCCGTCCCCGCCCACAAAACTGGCCATGCCCTCAGATCGAATGAATCACCGTGGCGAGTTTCCGCTAATTGCGCCCGTTGCGGGCCTACGAGGATGCTCTTAAAATTATGCTTTTTTTAGGCGCAAGGACGCTAATAGACACGTTTTAAACGCTTTTAAATATTTTTTTTTAAATTTACTAAGAAACTGACTACTGTACACCAATGCAACTAGTAAATGGTTCTGTATAGCTTGTTAAACTCATTTTCAGTTATTTAAAATCGGGTTTCTCACAGGTGGTGGCCTGGACACTCTGATTAAAAATGCTTATTTAATATAAAAACAGAAAATGCTGGAGATACTCAGCAGGTCAGGCAGCATCCGTGGAGAGAGAAACACAGTTAACGTTTCAGGTCGATGACCTTTCGTCAGAACTGGAAAAAAGCAGAAAATGGAACAGATTTTGAAGCAAGTGTAGGGGCTGGGAAAGGGGGGAGGGGATGAAAGAACAAAAGGGAAGGTCTGTGATAGGATAGAAGGCAGGAGAGATTAAGAGATATTCAAGGCAAAAGGAGATGGTAATGGGACAGGTTAAGAAACAAAGGATGGCTCTAGATGAAGTGTGAATTGCGCTGGCAGAATGAAGGACAGCTGCCATGTGGGAGAGAAGAAAAAAAGACACAAACAAAAAGTGTGGATAAAAAATATATATATTCGCTTGGCACCTTCCCCTGCAAGTGCAGGAGATGCAACACATGCCCTTATACCTCCCCCCTTCCCATTGTCCAGGGCCCCAAACACCCCTTCCAGGTGAAACAACGATTTACTTGTACTTCTTGCAATCTAGTATACTGTATTCGCTGCTCACGATGTGGGCTCCTCTACATTGGGGAGACCAAACGCAGATTGGGTGACCGCTTTGCGGAACACCTCCGTTCAGTCCGTAAGGGGGACCCCGAGCTTCCGGTCGCCTGTCACTTTAATTCTCTGCTCCACTCCCACTCAGACCTCACCGTCCTCGGCCTCTAACACTGTTCCACTGAAGCTCAGCGGAAGCTCGAGGGACAGCACCTCATCTTTCAATTAGGCACTTTACAGCCTTCTGGACTCAACATAGAGTTCAACAATTTCAGATCATAACCTCGGCCCCTATCATATATATTTTTTTTTTTTCCACACTTTTTGTTTGTGTCTTTTCTTCTCTCCCACATGACAGCTGTCTTTCATTCTGCCAGCACAATTTACACTTCATCCAGAGCCATCCTTTGTTTCTTAACCTGTCCCATTACCACCTCCTCTTGCCTTGAATATCTCTTAATGTCTCTTAACCTCTCCTGCCTTCTATCCTATCACAGACCTTCCCTTTTGTTCTTTCATCCCCCTCCCCCATTTCCCAGCTCCTACACTTGCTTCAAAATCTGTTCCATTTTCTGCTTTTTTCCAGTTCTGACGAAAGGTTATCGACCTGAAACGTTAACTCTGTTTCTCTCTTCACAGATGCTGCCTGACCTGCTGAGTGTCTCCAGCATTTTCTGTTTTTATTTCAGATTTCCAGCATCTGCAGTATTTTCTTTTTGTAAAAATGCTTATTTCTTTGTGTTAAACCCATTTTCAGCTGTATTAATAAAACTGCACTAGGTTACCACTCTTAAATATATCAAGGAATATTTTTTAATGCAAATTTTTTGTAAAAAAATTCCGTTCTAAAACGCTGCCTGATTGCACTGGCTCATGGAAGATTTTACGCTCACCGATATGCAAATGGTTTGGGTGGAAACTTGAGCAAAAAGAAACTTTTGAAAACTAGCTACACACTTTGAAGATTTTATTAAAAGAGGCTTTTAGCCATTAACAGAAAAGAAGATTGTGTTTCTTAACGGTCATCTAGCACTGCGTTGAAAGAGGGGAAAACAGTTAACTTTGAAAAGTCCAAACTCCTCGATTATCAGGACTTTCAGCCAGCAGCGAGCTGACATCCATGATCCAGTGAGAAAAGGCTTGTGACAATCTCTGTGCAGTGTCAATCTGCCCTCAAGAAGTGAAAAAACATCCCTTGAAGCTTGTTTCTGTTGTGGATATGAAATGATAAGACTGAGGTGTTAGAAGGCATTGAATCTGCAAGCGTTCCGTACATTAAAGAGAAGGTGCTTGAAGCCAGACATCTCCCTTGATACTTGTTGCAGCCCATTATTAGGGCACTGATAGGTAGCATTGTGTCAAGAAAAAAGATAAAAAAGCAGTGGGACAAAGGAAACCTCACCTCCTCACCCAATGCCCAGAATTCTGAACCTTCCAGCAGGGAATGCTGATAACAATTAGGAGCGGCACTCATTTTTCCCCTCCCTAACCCAGGACACTAATGATAGTACCTCTGCTGTCTCCCTGGAGATTGAACCTCAGCCCTTTCTGGTCTGCACAGTTTGGTTCTGTTCTGAATCATCAGGGCAGCTGCTTCGCTTTTTAAATAAATCTTGCACAGGAAAAGCAACTCATAAAGCTCTATGACATAGCTCCCTAATAATACACTGGAACATTTTTGCAATTCGCTGCCAGGCAACAACCACAGTCAACAGTGGTTTCGGAAAACCAGCAGGTTTGTTTCGAAAAAAAAAATGACTGCTTGAAATTGGACCTTCAAGGTTCAATAGCCCACAATGAAGAAATCTCTTCCAACTGGGGGTGGGGGAAGCTGCCATGCGGAGTGTAACGTCTGACCCCTGCTTCCCTGAAGCACGCACAGTCAAAACAGAAATAAACCACAGTGAACGGGTTGACCACCAGATAATTTTAAAGCACTATTACATTTCCTGGTAGCGTTCTCCACATGTCGCAGGCTGTCAGGCAATTGGAGCTTTTCTGTGCTGGCCTTGCAAAATAAAAAAAAAGAGCAACACGAATAGAAGCAGGAGACAGAGCGGCTCCACTGGACTGGCTGTAAATGGCGAAAACGTCGTTATTCAGAAACTGCGATAAAAACTTAATAAAAGTTCAGCACTTGAAGAGTTGCCCCTCCACCCAATCTCCTTCAATCCATTCCAGTTTTTTTTCTTTGGCTTTATTGCCATACATTATGGTTGCTATGCAGTCAGAACTATTTCAAGTAGCCAGTACAGTGAGTAAAGTAACACCAGGAATATACTGAGCAACATCAGGCAACTTAAAATCAGGAGGGACAGAAGTCAGTAGGCTGTGTGTGCTCCCCACTCTGGGGTCTACAAGGAGGGTGTGCACCTGGATTTTCTTTAACATATTAGTAGACAACAAAATATACATTTAAGTGCCTTTGATGGGTATATTCACTTAGAAACCATGTTTTGAATATAACCCTGCTCATTATAGTCTACTCTTCATTTTACTCAATCTCAGAAGAGGACAAATATGTATCATTAAGATGGAGTACACCAGAGGAAGGTCAGGACTCCCATTCTCATTCCTCCTCCGCCACTACTTACAGCTTCACGTAAACTAACCCGCGTGCCATCGATTATTTGCGGAGATAAGTCAGCTTTTTTGTATTTCCTTCTATTCGTATGCAGGAAGGTTCCAATCTCATTCCATCACTGATAGATGATATTGTATCATGGTGATGTAATCATTGAGACTTGTGTGTAAATGTGTGTGGGTGTGGGTGTGGGTGTGGGTGTGTGGGTGTGTGTGTGGGTGTGTGGGTGTGTGGGTGTGTGTGTGGGTGTGTGGGTGTGTGGGTGTGTGTGG